>JAWIIS010000021.1:13277814-14509314 GCA_033682625.1 Helicoverpa zea x Helicoverpa armigera
GTAACTAGAATGGGAATTGAAGTCTCATTTACAGATTTCACAAAACTTGAAAACTTAGAGAAGAATATCAAGAAAAACACCAAGGTGAGCATTTCTATATTACTTTTTGTATTGGATATGTAGGCTTATTATTTTTCCAAGTATATATTTCGTATTTAGATATGTTTCGTTCGGTAACGATCATAATTGCGGGCAATAAATTACATAATTTACGTACGTTGGTAATTTTTTATTATATGTAAGTTTATCAGTTGTGTTAGTACCAATAACACAAGCTAATCAATAGCTTACCATTGGGTTTATCAACTGAACAAGTGCCCTGACATTTTAATTTTGAAAAAATCACCTGCTCTTCGATGTATTTTGGTAGGTAACAGCCAGAAGGTAGTATTAGTACATTGTTGATAAATTATCACAGTTGATCGACATTTATTTTTGGTTGTTATGATTATGATTAAATAATCACGCTATGATATAATGTAGACATAATCAATCTTAATATCACTGAAGTATTTTCATTGATTGAATCACGCGCTTTCATACCTACTCTGTTTATTGCACAAGGTTTTCTCAGTAATTAAAAATTCAAAATATAGTTTTTATATGAAAAGTTAAAACAAAAATACATAAACATCCAAATGGCTAAAACCGTTTCCAATACATAAGATACATAAAAAATTATAGACATCCATTTGTTAACCTTTATCCGCTGTGTGACACTTTCTCATTGTTTTCACAAACATAATATTATTGTAATGCATCCATACTCACAATTAGAGCATTGTCTTACTTATTATCTTTAGTATTTTGTTTTGAGGTCAAAAACGTACACAGATAGCATTCAATTGCACAACGATTTATTGTAGAGAGACCTGCAAAATTCCATTGAGTGATAGGCTAGGTTTACAGCTCTTTCACATAAGCGTGTTTTTGTCGTGCGTTATAAAATCGATCGTACATATTCAGAGCTGTAAACAACAGTCGCCTGTTTTAAAAACGTCATATTTTTCACTGGTGTTTGTCAATTGTTTGGTAATTGGCAATGTCAGTGGCATTAAAATATGCTGTGAATATGATACGGTGTGAAAGCGCTATAAGTTATTCACTAAGCTGCTCTCTAAAACAGTTTTATTTTTATTTCTTTTTAGATGATCTGGATGGAAAGCCCAACAAACCCTTCATTAAAGGTAGTAGATATAGCAGCGGTGGTCAAAATAGCAAAAAGCCTCGGCGACATATTAGTAGCCGTTGACAATACATTCCTTACGTGTTACTTACAAAAACCCCTGGATTTTGGAGCGGATATTGTGATGTACTCAATGACTAAGTATATGAATGGTCATTCTGATGTCGTTATGGGTGCTGCTGTGGTCAATGATGCGAAGTTGGCGGAGAGACTCAAATTCTTGCAAAAAGGTAAGTTTCTCACATACCTTCTTATAGCTGTTAATATTCTACATGTGTGCTACTTAAAACCATCTGGATATACCCGCACCAAATTCCATCTAAATCGATGTAGCCGTTGTGTAAATTCTACAGATATAAAGACGATGAACAAAATAGCTTTAGGTATTACTCAACTATTGTCAATCTTACAGTTGACCTTGATACCGTATTATAAAATGTCATTAGCACCAATTTACTTATCAGCACAATCCAGATATATGTACCTAAACGTATTAATAGATTTACTATTGTAGATAATTATTGTTATGTGTAAACAAGATAAGGAATTGGTTTGTCATACTGTTTTGTTGCACTTGCATTTAGGTATATATTTTAGGGTTCCTTAGCTGTCCACTGTTTGTTTTTTTTTTATTTCCTATACATTACGTGGGAATCATTTCTTTTTCGTTTTTAGTATCTTTACTAAAATAACAAGACGCCTGTTCGTTCGTATAATCCCAGGCTGTATCTTATGATCCGTGATAGTCATGTATTTGAAAGCACAGATAAAGTCTTTATATGGCCACAACAAACACCTACTGTATATACTACACTATATACTAACCGTGATTGACCTTTTTTTTCTATTAATTAAAATGGTGATTGCACCTTTCCAGCCATGGGTGTCGTGCCCTCCCCATTCGACTGCTACCTGGTGAACCGAAGTCTGAAAACCTTGGCTCTGCGTATGGAACGTCACAAAGCGTCATCCTTGGCTATCGCCCAGTGGCTGTCGAAGCACCCTAATGTTACAGAGGTCATGCATCCAGGTACGTAGAACTTATTTGGTTAGACTTTTTGTCCGAATAAAAAAAGGAGGAGGTTTTTTATTGGACTGAATGTTTTTCTTGTTACTAGATTTCATTATTTGGAGAATTATTCTGAATAGGAAAGGGTGTATCTTCTTGTAATGTGGTGCCCTTGTCACCAAGCCAGGAAATGGTGATGGAAACCCTAAACAATCGAAAATAATATTACCGAATATCGTAGAAAAACATCCTTATTATCTCTACCAGACTTCATAGTCGTGTGTATGTCAGGTAATTCTACTACAGCCGCTTTCGGCAAACCCAATATAGTTAAGGAAAAGCCTAGGCAGATGCAATATTAAAACTTTTTTTTGCAGGATTACCATCTCACCCACAATATGAAATTTCGAAGAGACAGACTGCTGGTCACTCGGGGATCGTCAGTTTCATTCACACAGGAGGCCTGAAAGAGTCCAAGAAGTTCATGAGCTCCTTGAAAGTGTTCATCTTGGCTGAAAGTCTGGGCGGATATGAAAGTTTAATTGAATTGCCGTAAGTATTCTAAATGAAACTACCAAAACATTTTTAGTATTTTTATAGCACTTACTCAGCTCTCTTTCTTAAATTACAAAAAAAAACAATTTGCTTATTTTTTTATTTAAAAGCGGTTCCATATAATTTCACTCTTGTCTCGGGAGGACGACTTTCATGAACCTGTTAAAACGGTTTCTCAGTCTCTAGACTATCTGTGTATCCTTTATGACTTTAAATCAGTTCAGTAGTTTTGGCATGAAAACTACAGACATAAAGATCTACTTTCATGTTCATAACAGAGCTACCGTTATTTTTCTCGCATAAACAGTTTGTACACTTTTCTACAAAGTCTACATTTATAATTTCCAGTTCGTTAATGACGCATGCGTCAGTGCCAGCAGAGCAAAGAGCTGAACTCGGCATCTCAGACGCGTTACTAAGGCTCACAGTAGGCCTAGAAGACGTTGAAGACCTCATTAAAGACTTGGAACAGGCGTTCAAGGAAACATTCTAATGTCAAAGGAATGTAAACTTTATGTGCTAAGACTTATGATTGCATTTGTTTTTATGGAAACGTTTATTTTTGTACTGTTATTAATTGTCTTTATGTGTTATGGAATAGTGATATTATAAGATTTAAAGCATGTTAAGTTCGTTGTATAATTTTTTCCTCTTCTAAAGTCATTAAAGGAAAATTCCGTGTTTATTAAATGTTAACTATGAGGATTACGAAAAAAAGGTTTATTTCTGCACTTATGAACTATGCCACTATTAAATCGTAATTAGAGGTTTTAAATAATGAGTGTGATATTTCAAAGATCATATAGACGCAAATAGTTTGTTACATCGAGATTCTTCCACAAGTGAACAAAATCAGTTATTTTATTTTGGTCCTTGGCGTGAACAAATGGCTTTATTAATCCTTGTTTCTCTTTCCTTATCTACAGAACTTCATAAAACAATTCATTTGTCTGTACAAAGCGTTCCGGGAACATAGGCTTGCAAGCTCTTAGTTCCTTGTTTATGGTTAACAGGCTTATTACTATTTAGTGATATGTGTAGCTTTGTCAACAGTTTTATCTGGTCCTTATTTTGGTTTTATTTTGGCCCTGTTAAATTCCATTCTGTGGCCTTAATGTGGTTGTACGAAATAAATAGTTTAGTCACAAGTGAAATTGTAAAAATAAAACTTAGAAGAGCATAAACAGTTCTATTATATTTTAAAATCTGTCGAGAAAGCTAGAAATTAAAACGTACCGTTACTAAAAGTCAAGTAAAGTAGGAATAAAATGTTTAAAAACCAATTACTATTTAGAGTTTTAAATAATGATCTGCACTCATATTATTATGTAAAAGCGAATCCTAAATCTCGCACAATTGTATACCAAAATTGACCTAAAAAAATATATCCTGTATTTCACTACGGTAGTAAATTACTTGCTTATTTACTTTCAGTGGCAGTAAATTCAAATCGGACCATTTATTTGTTAAATGAATTGAATAGTCTTTTGTTTTACGCTCAGTTTCCAACGCTTGTTATTTTTGCTCATTAGCCGAGACTTTCTTTGACTTATTTAATTCTACCACTAAAATATACTAGTAGCTGGACTTTTCCTCTGGCTATACTTAAGTAATTTAATTTGAGTTTATTTTCTACTGTGTGGCTATTTCTTGTGTGGTATAACTAGGCTATATGATTGTAGTTATAGACTAGCGCGTTCTGGCGTGTTCGCCTATGATTTTGCAAAGATTGTTTCATTCAAGGGACTACACCGAAAAGAAAATTCTACTCGCACTGGGAAAAAGATTACCTTATTTTTGTTGCGGAAAATCATCGAATGATTGAGAAAAAAACTACAACTCTCCACATTCCTTCCTTTGTGTACCAGAGCCGCGGTAACTTCTTCGAAAAATTCCCCAAAAGTCAGGGGAAGTACTTATTTCCCCTGACTTTAAATCCATTTCCATCCAGAATTATATCGAGATTTCCCTAAAATCATGACAAACAGACAGACAGACAGACAGTATTCTCACATTTATTAGTAAAGATGTTGCATCTACTGGACTTGTAATGTGCTCTTTGAGGACCACAAATTAATTCAATTTTCCTTGACGCCGGTTTCATTAGCTCGTATAACAAAGTATTCAGCGGCCATTTTGTTTTATATTTTGATGACGTCACACCGTGTTTATGGTTTATGCTTGTCTTTGAGTAATTAATGGTTTGCAATGAGGTTAAGTTCATCAATTGACCCAGTTTTTAAGCGAGTCGCGGACTTGGTTGGACGGTGTTAATATTTTTTGCATACGTGTGATTAAAAAATGCCTTTTTAAATGTATTTTTTTTTAATTTGGAATTATATTAACTTAATGGCGTTGCATTTTGTAATAAGGTAATGCAATCTTTGCTACAAAAAGTTCCAGTGGTTTTTGTTTTGTTTCAACTGTTTTGTCAACTTATTTACGACCAACTGTTAAATAAATAGCAAGACCAAGTGAATAATAAATAGCGAGTTTACCTATTTGAATACCAGAAAACAAGGACAGTATTCTGTTTCCCTAAATAGTAGGGAACCCTAAAAAATCCGCCTTACCCTAACAATGGCTTTGAAATAAGAGTTATTTAGAGCTTCTAATTAACGCGCTAACGGCATTCAGGGAGGCTAAGCGCCAAACTTCTAAATAAAGTATTGTTCTCGAACAGTGCCTTTAAAAACTTTCTCCCTAAATCATCTGGGAATGTCCAACGCCGCTGTAAAGTATAGCTTGCTTTGCTTTATGTACCTTAGTTAGCCATGGTTTGAACTTGGCGCGTGAACTTGGCTGGTGGTGTTACTGAAGTCAGAGATACAAGAAGTATGTATGTGTATGCTTCAGCATTGTAGTCGGAATAGTTACCGAGTCTTCACCAGCATTTAGTAGTCAGTGGTGATCAGACGTTTTGCTCGTAAAGTCACTCAAATATGTACTGCAGTCAACTACTCTTGTCGAAAATCTCAAGTTAAAATGAGCGTCTTATTTGATGAATAATTCTCTGTAGTAAAAATTACAGATAGGCTGGAACTCGAAGGCGGATAGCGTAGAAGTGAGTCCGTCTACTCAATCCTCAGCACCAGGGTCATCATCATTTGTCACCTATGAAATACAAACTCGTATAAACCATTTATCACAGAGACTTCATTCGATATTTATTTAGTCTTCTATCTTTATTCTTCAATATAAAACACCCCCACTCTACCAAAACATGCATTATATTTCTAAAACGCTTTAACATAAAAATACTACGAGCGTCGTACGATATCGATAACTTAACGATTGGAAACATTCTAAAGCATAGTCAATATCCCTTGCTAAATGACTTGGAAACCAACATGCTGCCATGGGATTTATGGGGCCGAACACCAAGATATGGTTATGGGTTTACCGCTAACTTTGAGATAGTTGCGACCGTTTTGTTGGGGGTTAAAGTATGTTTAAAGCCCGGTGTGGTGTGAAGTATTTAGTAACTATGTTCGTCCGTTAGGATGAAGATGAAGAGTGGATAAGCTAGCACCTTAAATAAAAAAGAATATGTATAAAAATACTCGAAAACCACAAAAATCGTGGAACTTTTAGGGGTATATTCATGTACCTCTAGGCTTGAGCAATCTAGATTTTGGGTTAGAGGTCACCTTTTAGAAACCTTGTGTGTTGAAAAGTCAAATGTTTAAGAAAAACTCTTTCAGAGTATCACTGAAACTACTACAAACAGCCAATTCACCACATAAATCCAAATAAACATTTGTACAAATTGTAGAAATACTACTCTATTCAAATGCACAATTCAATTGGAGACATAGAAGATATATTTTTCCAACAAATAATACAGATTTCAATACCCATATTTGTGTCGCCGGATCTATACGTTTCTATTGAGCTTGTATTGAATATTATTCTTTGGAAAATAAATCAATTTATTTATCTTGCAACTGCATGCGTGGTAACACTGGCGGACAGATTTTATAGTCTATGTTTATTTAAACGTATGTCTATGAATATTGGAGTTGTGATTTTTATTGGCATTGAATTGAGTTGTGAGAAATAGTTTTGGTTGGCGTAGAATAAAGTAAGGTTGACAAATGTGGTGAAAAAAGTTTGTGACAAACTGTTACATTGAGACTAGCATTTTCCACTTAAAGATGCATGATTTTCTGAGTGATTTGTATGAATACTGTTTCATATATCCCGTGTATCGGAGATCGGAAATGACTTGCGTCTGATCTCTCTCCGGTGATGCCGGATTGCCGTCCCATCGGGCTATGAGAATGCTACTGTATCTATCTATGCAAATGCTTATTCTTAGACTGTATGTCTAATCTCCTCAGAGAGAACCGACAGCCCTATCGGCCAACAATCGTCCTGGATGTCATTATTATATTATTCCACCTATTCTCCTAACACATTTTATATCGAAAAATCTATCAAATATATGTATTTACAAAGATCATTGCACCTTGTTATCTCATTTATCCTTCACGTGGACACCACTCATATTTGTATGTATGACATATAAAATGGCATTACTATTGAAAAAATGCTCGCTTGATAAATTCGATTTATATTTTCAATTTATTCTTATTGCATAGAGTCGTCTAAACGAATAATGCTAACTTAGTTTAGAGTGTCAAGTTAAAAAGCAAGTAATTTTAAATTGTTTTTATTAGATACGATTAGAAAACTGTTCTCAAACAGTTTATTTGATTTTTTATAAACTTGAAACACGTATGGGTTTTGAAAAATTGAATTGTTTGTTGGAAAATTTTAACCTCTGGAGGGAGCTAAGAATGTGCTAACATGATGGGAACACATAAGATTGAAGTAACAGCTTTTACGTTTATAAGAATGGATGTCAAAAATTGACCTTTTTTATATTTCTTGTAGTTTGTGCAGTTTCGTTCATTTTATGCTATTTTTTTTTTAATTTTTATTTGTTAATTACGTAAGGTGTAAGCTTAAGTATATTTTCGCTGCACTTTATGAAGATTGCACTTATTTTTTACGCCTTATTACACATGAATAGTAAATAAAATGAATATTATAATGACAACACTACTTAGTATCCTACTAACCCTCAATACAAAATACTCTGAAGCTAATTCTTCGAGTTCATAATGCGGGTTCTACATCATTGTGAATGGGCCTATATAATGACTTCATTATAACAACCGTGTCTTTGGTAATTTGAGGAGACACCGCCATTTATTTAACAGATTAATAATATTAAGGTGATTGAACAAATTATGTGTTTGCTCCTCCTTTCGTAGAAAGTTTTGTTTTGAAGATGGTGGCTGTCGAATGTGTATGGAATGAGATAAAGCCTTTTTTACAGGTCTGTTGCTTCTGTAATAAAGCTGAAGCATTCGTTTGACGTGCTAATCTCATGAGCAACTGAGCTCATTTATTGAAAAAGACTAAAGATTACTGTTCATTCGGGTCTGTATAAGTAATTTCAACTAATACGCGTCAAAAAAAAAATCCTCATAAAGCGAAAGAAAATCTATCTGTCTGTCCGAGCTAAAACTGCTGAACCTATACTATGGTACACAAATACTTTAGACCCTAAGAAAGTACATATGCTACCTTTTATCCGCGGGCGGAAATATACATACAGACAACAGGATACCAACACTACATTACGAGAAACACGCCAAAAATCCTTTTGTCGTAAAACATTCTTTTGCTTTACAAAGTGCGCTCCGAGTATAGAACGAGGAGTTGCCTCTTCCAGTCTTTATTTCCCGTGTTATTTCATTTCGTACATTTTGTTTAGAGTTCTAGAAACTTTGGGCATTGTATTATGAGTTATTAAAGGGGCAAATAGAGAGTTTTTGGCACTCAAGTTTTTGAATAGGGGTCTCATTTCCTTTGTTGAAAATTGAAGAGGTATTTTATTATGTTTGTATGAAAGGCAAAGCTTTTTGGGTTCAATAACGTTATTTAAGGCTGGAACTAATTAGTATTGTCTCGTGCTGGAGTTTGAGTGATAAAATATAATCACATGGAACGCCTACCTTTCGAACTTTTCTTATTGGTTTGACCGGGAGCTAAACTTTGTTAACCATAGTTAGGATTTACAACCTATAGTTTATTTTCACGTCTAAGATTTTTGGAATAAAGTTTATTTTTGCATGGTTTCTAATTTCTACTGTTCAGTGAAAGAAAGGAAAATGTACTAACGTGTAACCAAAATTATTGTTATCCTTATAGAGTGCAGAAATTTTCACAAGGGGAAAAATACCATATAACCCAACTTTCTCCCTTTAATAGACAGACCCTCATTTCGCCAGTTACGCTAAGACCCATGTCATATGTGGTGAGCCTTTTGCCATTAACGGGAAATTCCACTTCGATAGTAAAGGTGAGTTTTGACCAAACGAAAGAAGAATTAGATCAACAGCATTTTTTCCAAAAATTATAAATTTTAACTCCATCTGTAACCCAGACATAAATGGTATGTATTTTATTACGATACGTACGTAACCTGCCAAGTATCATCAATATTCAGCCAATAGATTTTGCTTAAAATAGGAATAAACATCAATACACATTTTCGCATTTATTATTAGTAATGTACCTAAACATGCGCAGAGCATTTTTAGTTTTTCTCTCTAAAAGAATTTAACAGGTGCACAGTATGAGCATTGCAGCAGGCTTGCTTGGTTTATACGCACCCTAAGAAATTTCACATAGGCCAACGGTCACTACTTACCATTATGAGGTTCTACTTTCCTCGTTCACACACCAATAAAATTCCGGTTCAAACCCAAAAATTCTAAAACTTTTAATTCCTCTCGATGTTACATGTCGGTGTAACAAAAGCCATTTCAAGGTCGTGTTCGCATTTACACCGTTGGCTCGGCTCGTTTTTCACTGAAAACTACGTTCCGTTGAAAAACCTCTCTTTCAGGCGAATAGGCTTTTTCCAACTAGTTTGTTGGATCCCAGTTTAGGGTCCCTAAATATTTTATTTTGAATGCTTGTTCTCTGATCTTTCCAAATCGAATTTTAGGGAAACATTTTTACTGAGGGCAATGTTAAACGTCACATATTTAACTAATTAGTGCAGTTACTACTTATTTAAACAGAAATATTATAGCACAGTTAACTTTTGTTTTTTTTTTTTTACCACGGTGTTAAACAAACGGTTCATTTCGGATTTCTCACGTTTGTAAAGAGTAAAGTGGTCATTTGTCATAATTTACAATCCCGAATTTCATAGATCACCTACTATACTAAACAGGCATTATTCTTCAAAGCACACTGAATTACCAAAAATCTAAGCAGTCCCTCGCTACTATAGAAATTCTGCTTCACAAGTGCTTAAATCCACCAAGACCTTATCGGGAATTTTACGAGACCAACTAAATAAAGAGCATTTTATATCCCGGTCTACTTAAATTTCTTTTCTGTGGCCAATAGCCCGAAGTCTGAATAGGTCCAAATAATACGTGTTAGTGTGTTTTCGAGCCAAAAGGTACGTTTTCTTGCAATTTATGTGCTTCATTCGCTTTATGCGTTGGAGAATCACTTATAAATGTTTACAGTAGCGTTTGGAGGGTTGGGGGTAAATGTTTCCTCTTTTGAGTGTTCTGTGCAGTGAATGGTGTTATTTTGTTTTGGTATTTAAAGTTATGTTTTTTTAATTGCTCTGGTGGTATAGATGATAATGTTTGGAGAATAATATTCTCCAAACATTAAAAAAACTATTAAAAAATCACCAATATTCTCAGAATAGTTTTTTTGAACTTAGGACTTTGATGTTTACACACTACGATACTTAATCTAAATAACATGTCGAATAGTCAACTATGGTAACATTTTGAAATTATTTCCACAAAAAAATATTGAGGCATTACCTGGTCCAATTTTTATAACAAAATGATTTTTTTGTAATAAAGCACTGAAGAAGACATATTTTGAAAACAACAAAATTAACATAATTCTCGGTACCGATATTCATATTTAAATCAAATTGCGAACTCGATTGAATTTGAGTATTCCCGAAACATTAATAAACCTCAAATATAGGTAAATTCTTGTACTCATAAATAATAATGTTTTTTCTGAACCTCATACCTATTAAAAAGGCTTTGGTAAAATATGCGGTTTGGGATCGAACGTGCTTGAAACGGTTCTATTTTGAGAACTGGGCTTGTTTCCATGCTAAATATGAGTTAGGTATATTCATACATTATTGAAGATATGAAGTGTGTTCGTAAAGGTACGGAATTGACATCTTTAGAAATGATGGTTCTTTTACTGTAATTATCATCTCAGCCTTAGACATCCACTTATGAACAGTCTTCCCCATTGATTTCTAAAATCATTCCAGTTGGTGAAACTTTACTTAAATTGTGAAATTTTTCTTCGGATATTCGGCCAAAACCTTTGATATAATTATTTTAAAAAGAAATACTGTCAGCATAACATCGGGCTAGTTACTGGTTTATAGATTAATGAAATAGATAATTGCTAATCATAAGTTATTAAATTCATGAACCCAAAATACTTTCTATGACATCGTTAAAAAATCTTCAGCGAGAGTATTTTAAGGCAAGGGGCGTATAAACGTGATTGTTCCGATAAAATTGAGATATTATACCAACGCGCCCTTGTAATAACGTTCGCGTTCTTATTCAAAAGAAATTCGGTTACACGGATGAAGCAATCACTCGATTTCCCGAGACTTGATTGATTCGAATTGTATGTACGCATGTGTGTGTATGTGTGTGTAGTGGGTATGTGTGTTTGTGTTTACCGTTGTCTGAATTATGAGTAGAATTTTATGATCGTTTGTTTTTCTTTACAACGTCATCTAGTAACAAAGTCAGCAGTTTTTGTACTATGCATGGGTACTAGAAAACTGACAAATATATTTGTTTTTCTCTAAATACAAACTAAACTAACTATACATAAATGTAAATACATGGGGTTTAAATCAAGACGCCATATTCATGCACACACATAACATTTCACATTACATTCGGGAATCTAATCAATCACAATCTCTCTGACTTAACTTACACTAATCAGTAATCACTTAGTTATCAAGTTCCTATTCTAGTCTTATACTCCTAAAACTCTTTCAAGATCTATTTAAAATTCCTTCCTCCGAAGATAAAGTTCTATAGACACAAGCTAACACCTTTACCGACTAATATCGTAGTCATTATGTCACTCAAGAGGTTCAAGGCTGTAGGGGACTAAAAATAGCACCTTCGAAGGTAGGGGTGACACTTACTGAGGTAAAATAGACCTCTAGAGGTAAGTAAAGTTTAGCTGGACGTTTAAGTTTTTAAAGGGCGTTTTTTATAATTTGAAGTGTAATAAAAACTGGGAAAAAGACTGACTTGGGATAATTACTTTATATAGAACTAGCTTCATCTCGTGTTACCTCTCGCTTCTTTAGGGGAACTATAGGCTAAACACTGAATGAAATTCTTCAAATCAGAACAGTACTTTCCGCGATTAGCGTGATCAACAAACTGAATAAAAAAATGGCAGGAAAGTTAATATGCAACTTCTGCTTATGACACTGTCATCAACAATACCATTACTCTATTTAATAATAGTTATCATTAACTTATGTTTTTAATTACAGTTAGGATACTGTTATAACATGTATCTACACCATACAGATACACACACAAGGACACACACACAAAAACTGCAATACTTACCTGCTAATTTATTTCATTATCGGCAATTATAATACTAATCTATGTACTTCGTTATTAATGTAATGTACGATTCAATACTTCTATTATATGTACTGTAAGCTGTAAAGCTACCTCTCATGAAATAAATCTGAACCATTCACACGACCCCTCCCTCACATCAGCTTTTAAGAAAGATACATAAGAATCAATGGCTGATTACATTGGTATGTATCGGCAGTAATTGTCGAAGAGATTTGCTTAGAATTCCGTTTGCTTGTCGACTTGATTGTGATCATTCAGAGCTTGTTACGTCTCGTACGAGACGAGATAAAATACTTGTATTTATAGGACGTGTTTATTTTTAATTGGGATGACGTTCTTTAGAATTTAAGCTGGAGTAATTGCTTGTTACGGTGTAGTCTATTTTCACGAATTTTTTCAATAGTGTTTTTGAAAAAGATCCATAGGTTGCTATCGCGTTAAAGTTGATATAATACAACCTCTTTCGGTTTTGTTACTTTCCATAAATTATGTACGAAGCCACGGTCAGGCCGGGTGTTAGTTTTTTTCAGTTTTTCTTTAGTATTTTGCTTAGCTATCTTAATATCTTAACGTGTAAGTTTCATAGCTACGCGCTCTTCGACTACAATTAAGGAGCATGTCCACAATTTCAAAAATGGAACACGTTATCCACAAAGGAGCTCAGTTTCGAAACGTAATAAGTCCAAACAAAGCTTAAAACAAAACTTAATTACGTAGATATAGAGTTCAATATCGGTTATTGGCATTTGTTAACACTATTTGCCGCGATTGTGTACCAAAATTGGAATATTTTCTGCATCCAATATCGTTACGGAATAATTTGATTGTATGCACGAAATGCAATTTATTATTTACTGTTTGTTTACTGTTCGTGGTTTCGGTTAGAATTCCGTTTTGTCATGAATTCCTAAGCCTATGTGAAAGGAATCAACTATTCATGGATTTTGCTATTTCGTGATCGTTTTTGTGTGATGTGGATTTGAAGTATTCGCACAGTTTTGTTTCATTTCAGATATAGAGGAGGTCGTAGCTGAGCTGAGCAATCTTGGCTTGGATGGCGTGAATGGATGATGTTTCTGCGTGTTTCAGCAAGCACATCCATGGCTGTCGCTATGGACAGTAAGAAGCCAGAAAATCTGACAATCAGTCTCACTAAGACAAGGGTATCAAGTTGGTTTTGTTGAGGAGGCCAGATCCAAGTTGTTAGACTAGAGACCGTCTCCAATACATTACTTAAAATTCTATGATAAAGCCAGATGACGATGACACTCTTATTTCTGATGCATGTGATTTTTAAAGCCAATATTTGCAAACATTTAGCAAAAAACTTTTTCCTCGCAAAAGCGTTTTTCCAACGCCACGTACGAGCAAGCCGTTGTGCCGCCATTTTAAATAAAATAAGAGGCAATAGTGTTAATGCGAGTCACATGTGCGCAGAAGTAATTAAACCTCCGTATCTCGTTAGTAAAGCTGGGGACGTGTTTCCAATGTATACCGGCTTTTAGCACAATAAAAATATTCTTTATATTTCAGGAAAGTATTGAAAATTTTTCGTATAAATGTAGTATTTTTGGCCAACTTCAAAAAATGATGAGGTTCCCAATTTGATTGTATTAATTATTATATCAATTATTATGATAGTACAATATAATTTTCAGATGGATTCTCGTAGTTTATCACAAGTATTAAGAGATCATTATTTGAAGTACATTATCTGACTTTCATTGTTTGTATATGAACCTATAAATGACATACTTATGTAAGTTTACGGTCACTTTATATTTTTACAGCTGCTAAGTCGTTTGAACGGGCTTGACATTAGGCTACTATTTATTATTTTTACAACATGCCAAGCTTTCAATACCTAATACTAACAATACATAATTTTTGACCTAGACTTAAGTCGTAAACGGTGACTATAGGCACGTATTCGAGTATTTCACACAGTATTATATTCTTAGTTCGTATGGACGTAGACAGTTTATGACTTCAAGTAGGTAATTGTAGTGGCTTATTGTAATACCACACCACGGTGTGTATCGAATTTAGACATTTTTCCGAGGTTTCACCTGCGTCCCGTGGGAACTTCTGACCGTACTGGGATAAAACATAGCCTATATTACTCGAGAAGAGTGTAGCTTTTCAAAATTGAAATACACTTTTAAATCGTTTCTGTAGTTTCGGAACCTTTAGGGTACAAATAAACAAACAAAATGAAGGCTAATGAGGTTGATTAAAAATCTTCCGGTATGATAGCAAGACCGAAACCCAAAAACATTTATAGAAATAATGAGGTTGACAAAAAATCTTTCACTTATGATACCAAGTTGACATCCAAAAACACATTAAGAAATACGTGTTACAATGAAAACGAACCTAAGAAGTCACGCATCTCACGGTGTAACTTAAAATCCAATTATGTTTTCTCAAAACGTCCTTATGTTATTACTAACAAACTCGTGTTTATTTCACCGGCTTTTTGACTCGAATTAGTTCCAAGCTAATTCTCAAACAAACTCGTAGATTTTCAAACTTTTCCCGTTTAAAAAAATAAGAAAAGAAATAAACTTTTGCATTTTGTTGTTCGAATGTTTTAATGGTTTTTTTCTTTGTTTTTTTTAGAGATTGTATCGTGTCTTGAATTTGTTGGAATTGGTGCCTCGCTCTACGTAAAACACGGGTAATCAGCGGCATCTGGTGAGACCAGAAGCCGACCCCAACATAGTAAACCATTAGGCAGGTGATAGAGTGTTAGTGGACTGGCGGGTGGAGCTGGTGGAGACGCTATCCGACCACCGATACGTGCGGTTCGATATTTCCACCCCGGGCTCCCAGGGGACCCAGGAGGGTCGGTCGCACTTCCCATGGTGGGCGCTCTCCCGCCTAGACCGGGAGGCCGCCTCGGAGGCGGCTTTCGTCCAGGACTGGCTGTCTCCTCCTGTAATAGCCCGGGATGTGGACGCCACAGCGGTCCAGTTAAGGGTCTCCCTGACCGAGGTGTGCAACTCTAGCATGCCTCGGTCTCATCGTCCGCCTCCTAGACGCGCCGTTTATTGGTGGTCGGAGGAGTTGGGGGATCTTCGGGCCGCTTGTGTGGCGGCCAGGCGGGCCTACACAAGAAGTCGGCGGCGGCGCCTTCGCGACCTCGACAACGAGGACCGCCTCTATGCAACCTACATAGAGGCCAAGTCGACGCTGACGGCGCAAATGGGCACAGCCCAGGATCGCGCAAGGGCGGAGATGCTTGAGGGCTTGGACATTGATCCCTTTGGGAGGCCCTATAAAGCGGCACGCAATAAACTGCGCCCGTACGGTCCCCCAGTTGCCGAGACCCTCGAGCCGTCGTTGCTGGATGGGGTGGTCCAGTCCCTGTTTCCGCGCAGGGACAACTTCACTCCACCAGTGATGAGCGCCTCGCAGGGTACGGCTCCATCGGCCGAGGAGGTCCCGCCGATTACGGAGGACGAGGTAGAGAAGGCAGTTTTCTGCCTGAGGGGGAAAAAGACGGCCCCAGGTCCGGACGGCGTCCCCGCAAAGGTGGTGGCCATCGCCACCTCCCAGATGGGAGAAAGGTTTCGGGACCTATTCAGTGCGTGCCTGACGTGTGAGAGGTTCCCAAAGCCATGGAAGGAGGGCCAATTGTGCCTTCTTCGGAAGGAAGGGCGGCCGGTTTACTCCCCATCGGCATACCGACCCATCGTTTTACTGGATGAGGTCGGTAAAATGTTCGAGAGGATCCTCGCTGCCCGTATCACCAGACATCTGGGCACAATCGGCCCGGATCTAGCGGACGCTCAGTTCGGTTTTCGAGCTGAGCGTTCGACAGTTGATGCCCTGTCCCGACTCAAGGGCCAGGTGAGGGAGGCAATGGATGCGGGAGATGGACTGCTGGCTGTGTCATTCGACATAGCCAATGCCTTCAATTCAATTCCCCACTCCACCATACTGGAGGCCCTTCGCTTTCATGGGGTGCCTCCATATTTGCGGGGACTATTGGCGGACTACCTGAGGGACCGTACAGTCCTCCTTGTGGACAAGTCGGGCCAGCTCCGACGTTACGCCGTCGAGTCCGGTGTCCCACAGGGTTCAGTTCTAGGGCCACTTCTGTGGAACATCGGATTCGACTGGCTTTTGCGGGGCAACCTCCCACGTGGCACATGTGTCATCTGCTATGCAGACGACACCCTCCTGACGGCCAGGGGGAGAAACTTTGGAGAGGCAGCCAGCTTGGCCTCGGCGGGCGGTTCTCAAGTGGACAGAATCTCCCGCCTAGGGCTGATGGTGGCGCTGCACAAGACCGAGGCCGTGTTCTTCCATGGTCCTCGGCAGCACCAACCGCCCGACGCCCATATCCATGTGGAGGGTGTCCGCATCGGGGTGCAGCCCCAGATGAAATATCTGGGCATAGTGCTCGACAGTAAGTGGTGCTTCAGAGCACACTTCAGCGGCCTGTCGACGCGCTTGATGAGGACCGCGGGCGCCCTCTCATGGCTCCTCCCAAACATCGGGAGACCCGGCGACCAATGCCGACGACTATACGCCGGCATACTCAAAAGTATGGCACTGTACGGGGCCCCAATCTGGGCAGACTCACTGTGCAGTAGGGTGAACGCCGCTGCCATCCGCAGGCCACAAAGGGCCATTGCACGGCGGGTGTCGAGGGCGTACCGCACGGTGAGCTTCGCGGCGGCGTGCGTTCTGGCGGGAATTCCTCCCTGGGAGCTCGAGGCTTGGGTGCTTGCCAGAGTGTACGACTGGACGGCGGAGCAGAAGGCGCTAAACCGGCGCCCAGACCCGACAGAAAAGGAAGAGGTGCGTGAGGAGGCAAGGGAGGCAATAACTCTGCACTGGGCCGAAGATCTTGCCTCGGCAACGTATGGTCGCTGGACGCTGGATGCCATCGGGCCTGTCGTGAACGGATGGCTCGATCGGCGGCATGGGTGCCTTTCGATGCGTCTGGTGCAGGTGCTGTCCGGACATGGCTGCTTCGGATCGTACCTGCATCGGATTGGGAGGGAGGCGACCCCACAGTGTCACCACAGCGAAGCCACGGAGGATACGGCAGAGCACACACTCCAGGTGTGCCCATCGTGGGCTGAACCCCGCCGCACCCTGATGGCAGTGGTCGGGAACGATCTCTCGCTTCCCAGCGTGATTGCTGCCATGCTGGGAGGTGAAGAGACATGGGAAGCGGTAGCCTCCTTCTGTGAAGACATCATGTCCCAGAAGGAAGCTGCGGAGCGCATGCGGGAGAACGATCCTCTCGCGGTGCCGCTCCGTAGACGAAGAAGGGGCAGAAGACGGCGAATACAACCTCCGTCCCCATCCGCCCTGGGGGTGATCAGCGGGCGACAGGCGCGGGGGCGCCACCGCCTGCATCACAAGGATCAACCCCTGCGCTCCGGCCATTATAAGGATCCATCCCCACTAGGGGGAGGAATGAGGGGCCTGCCGTAAGGCGGGCAATCGCCGGTGGGGGACTGGATGCCATAGATTCCCAGACCCCCTCCACTCAGGCGAGGTCGGAGTGCCGCTGTTTTTACCGGGGAGTCCCACATACCCCTCTCCCGTCCCCCGACGGGAAGGGGATGCGTAATAGCATTTTTAGCCCAGCGACAACAAAAAAAAACAAAAGAAAAAGGTGATAGAGTGTAGGACTTTTAAGTTACTTTGATGAATCCTTTTTGTCATGAACCTTCAAGGGTCATTGGAGCAGTTGGATACTAGCAAAAGTACATCTTTGTCTTATATTTTTAGAGTTTGACCTTTTGACTGCAGTTCGTTGCATTCGGTTGCAGTTGTTGATACAACAGATATGCAAATTGACCGACTTCACTTTATCCTTACCACAGAATAAAGGAAAAGATAACTAGGTGTATATACAGGATGGAGAGAGTTCTGTGTAGAAAATATAAACAAAATATTGATTTAGTAGAAAACTGAACTCGAAGCAAAAAATAAACCTTTTATTTTACATTGAGTTTCGTTAAACTACCTACTATGATTTTTACAAAATCCAAAAAATATATGGTGTTCAATTTTCAGCATTTTGCAAGGGTAAATGACTATTTTAACTGAGCTAAACACACTTAATTTAATTTCATTGCTATTGCTGACAAAAATCTGACGTATCTAGCTATCAAAACACCCTGTATCCATATGCATCTATTTATATACAGTATGTTCACATTTACATGAAGATTCGTGGTTGTTGCAACTTTCCGTGGGAAGAGAATCTGTTTTCTAGATGACTGTGGATTTAAGCTTAGATACATATTTGTCCTGACAAACATATTTATTTTACTTAAATATGTATTTATGTGTTAAGAGATAGTCCAGTTTTGGTATCTGAGAAAATTCCGAGTCACAGAAATAGTTGTAGCAACATCAAACTACAAAGATATTTAGTCAAAGACACAATTAAATAAAAAACTGTTAGTTGTTTTGAATCAAATAAATGTCAATTGCATTAAAAGCTATCTTGGCTTGATCTTTTAAGTTTCAGTCGCGCTTTGAAGTGCGTTCTTTTATGCATTGTATATTCAACCTTGTTAAATTATTTTCCTTTATAGTTTCTTATGCAAATGCAACAAAGTGATTTGATTAAGATATTAGAATCAGTAACATACTAATAAAAACTTACTACTTACTGGCTGTTGCAACCATTAGCTTGACAGTATTTCCATTTCGTAAAATTATAACCAAAATAACTGGCATTCACACGTTTTATTTTCTCTTGTATATGTGTCATATATTTCATAAATATATTTTTCAATAAAACTTCATTCAATAAAACAATAAAACACTTAACTAACATGAACCTAAACCTCTATTCACCCACCAAAACATATCTAACTCCACCGTTTAATAGAATCCCAGTTCCTAGAACGCAAGTATCGATACTCTACGCTAACCAGTTTCCCTGTTTATCTCGGATACACTAATTAATCTAGCTGCAATCAGAAGCTGTGAGGCTTCAAAGAGATAAGTTTTCCTACAAGATTATCGAGTATTACGTCACTGTTATTTTATATGGGTTGTAGTAATTAGTTCTATACTAGTTGTTAATGAGGAAATGTGGAAGTATCGGATGTATTTCACTAATTAAAGTGTGTGTAAACTAATTAAAGAAAATCCTAGGTCTCTTCAATTCTGGTCGGAAACATTCTAGCTAACTTAACTTGTTAACTTAACCGGCTTAATATTTTGTAATTAAAATACAAGTTTAGTCTTTTATTGAGGTAAGGAGTAAAATACACGATATAAAAATTGGCATAGATTTTGAAATGAGTATATCATCCGACTTCACCCGAGAGGGTTATTAATAACCTTGTATTTTAATTTCAAGGGGTTTTGAGGCCACTTTACCTGTCTACCTAGAAAAGAAAACAAGAAACCTAACCTATATTTTCATGAACTTCCTACCTGAAAGCGCCACTCTACAAAATAGGAGTGGCAAACCTTTCAATTCGTAGCCGGTACGTATATTACTATTAAACGGCCATCACTAGGCTAGCCCCTAGTAAAACACACTCGGTACAGCATCACTATTCTATAGCCCAGGGGTTGACAACCTTTTTTCTTTTACGGCGGTACCAAACTTTCGCCTCCTAAGTGAATATTTGACACTATGGTATGAAATCGAATAATATGGAAATTAGACATATTAACAGGAGATTTAAGACGAGATTCTATCAGTGCAGGAAAGTCTCAATATGTTTCTTCTGTACAAACAAAACAATTGTGAGAATAATTTTGGTGGAATTTCACCATTTTATGAGAAAAAAGAGAATGAGACGTTTATTGACACAAGACCACAATGACATTAAAATAATAATAATTAAAATAATGTTGCAATAAAAAGGTCTTGCCAGGTAGACTCCAGTTCAGCATTTCAGTGTTCCCTTTTCACGCTCTATCAAAGACCCAAAGGTTTAGAACTCCTGCAATAGTATATCTATATTCGTGTAGCTGACGGCTTGTATTAGGAAATATGTGCCATACTGACCGGTACGAAGAAAAATAGGCCTCTTTCTACATGTAGAATATGGATTTATATTTGTTTTTGTAGTTTTTAGTGCTTTTTAGTTATAGACTTGAATGATAGTGAAGAGCACTATTGTTTCGTGAAACATGTCAAAATCGTTTTTAAAATGAATAATAAGTGTGCTGAAAGTTTTAAAACCGGGTGGGCGAAAAAATACACAACAGAGAAAAACAGAGTGAAACCTACACAAGATATTATATAAATATTTACTTAAGCAAAACGTGTAGAAACTAGAATATTATGGTTTAAGTGTATGTTAGATAAAGCGTTCAAACAGCAGAATATAAATTAAAGCGAGTTAGCTCAGAGCAAGATTGAGCTGTGTTGTATTAAAAATGAAAGCATGAAAGAAAATTAATATTTGAACTTCTACTGGAACTGGAAAAGATATGATTAACTTTTCTAATATATTAGATGAGTATGTTGTTTGAGAATACTAAAAATAAACTGATTAAAATAGCCGTTTAGTTGAACAATTTACTCATAGCATATTGATGCAGCTGAGTACCTACCAGGGATTTACATGGAGCGACTAGGCACCTGTCTGACCTCAGGCTCATAGCTCAGGAACTCGTTATGAAAAAGATCACCTATCCACGGACTAAAAGCGTTGCTTAACCACTTGACTTGGCTAAGCACCAGCTCATTTCATAACTTCTTAGAACTACAAATATTTGCTCTGAAATTGTAAGAAATAGTAGTCAAGCTACGTAGTGAAGTAGGCCTGCATATTATAGGCACTTAATACTAAATGGTAAGGCCTCTTACACAGTTCGACAAAAACTTTGGGCCGCCATTATAAACAGTTCTGATTCTGATATATAAATGGATGTAATTAATAGAGCTGGTTTTCTGTAATAGCTGGCTGTCTGAAGGTCGTACCCTGAGTTATGTATTTTCTTCACTTTACCAATCTGCTTCTGTCTTGAGGAGAAATCAAATACCAATTTCTCGTAGATTTAATTTGTTTAAACTACATCCAAAAAATATCTTATTTTCTAAGAACCTTTACAAAAATGAGAGCGCAGAAATTACAGACTCCTGCATTCTATAGTTAGCTACATCATCATCAGCTATTTTTATAGTTCCACTGCTGAGCACAGGCCTCCTCTCACACTGAGAAAGATTGAGCGTTAATCACCGCACTTGCTCAATGCGGCTGGTGATTTCAGACTTTACAGTCCAGGTTTCCTGGAATTGTTCTCGTTAACCTTACCAGTCTTCAATAGGCAAGTTAATTCATAATTTTTCTGCAATCCAGTCTTACCTATGGGTATTGGGTTCCCCGGGTAACTGGGTTGAGGAGGTCAGATAGGCATTCACTCCTTGTTAAACACTGGTACACAGCTGCATTCGGTTAGACTGGAAGCCGACAATAACATAGTAAGAAAAAAAGCTAAGCAGATGACGACATAATTTTTCTGCCTAAATTATTCAAAACATACCAACGCAAGTACTTATATATTTTTCAAAAAGTCCCATAAAAGTCGTGTTTAATTAAACACATAAAACGTATAAAGTAACACATTCGCTCGTTACTCAGCTGGCCGTCAGCGACAAGCGTGATCTTTTATGCAAACCACCCCATTTGTGAACTAAATGCCTGTTACGGAACCCACTGTAATACAGGGTTTCGGGTTATCAGGAATAACGTGTTTTGTATGGCTAGCGGTACAATTTAGGTGGTTTTGTGGTGTTAGTGAGTGAAAAGGTGTGTATGTTTGTTAAAAGTTTCCTCATGAACGGCTGAATTGATTGTAAATTTTATTGTTGACTAGTCGTTTTTCCGCGGTTTCAAACATAGTTTATGTCACTCGGGAATAATGAAGCTTTTCAACTGTGAAATATTTTTTCAAATCGGTTCAGTAGTTTTGGAGCCTTTAGGGTTAAACAAACAAACAAACGAACAAAACAACATCCTAGGGTTTGATGCTTAATCTATAAGTGTGATGACTTTATTGATCTGTCACATTTGTACACTCCAATAAAATCTAAAAAGTTCATGCACATAAATATAACTTACTCATGTGGAAATCAAATATGCCAACTACTATGCCCCCTGGTCGCCATATTCACTTTATATTTTCTCTAAGACTCTACAATGAGACAGACAGACAGTAATTGTGTAAACTCCCTTATGTTTATCGTGCCAACTAACATTTTACAAAGTTAAACACACACTTGGCCGTTACAATAAGGAGCTAACTAAGCAATACCAACTTACAAACTTAGGGGAGACGTTATGGAGAACAAAATGATTAGTGGAGGTTCCAGAACGGAAAATCGCCTATGAAAGGAACGCGCCAAAATGCGGGTAAGCGGGGAACGAGGAACGTTACTGTTTTCGCTCTTATACGCCTTCTTTGGACCTGTCAATTTTTTGTAATACCAATAATCATTGACAGATGTCTCAAAGAATCCGAACGCCTCTTTAGTTCACACGTAACTGATCATATTGGTCATGCATGTTATGTTTTTGACCTAGAAGAAGGCGCCTGACCTACCTGCATTATGG
Organism: Helicoverpa zea x Helicoverpa armigera; assembly: GCA_033682625.1. Classification (NCBI taxonomy): domain Eukaryota; kingdom Metazoa; phylum Arthropoda; class Insecta; order Lepidoptera; family Noctuidae; genus Helicoverpa; species Helicoverpa zea x Helicoverpa armigera. The sequence continues at coordinate 13,300,846 of JAWIIS010000021.1, forward strand.
CATCTCCGCTCATCTTTCCTTACTCCGGGGACAAGCGTACTTACTAGCAAGCCTTATAGAGTTTACTCTTAAGTATTTCGCTGTCTGGAGACTTGAAAACAGCTGGGTGTAAGTGACGCAATGCTTTTGTTGATTTTGTATTAGAATATAGAATAGAACACACTTATTTGTATTTTATGATTAACTTAATGGCTGGTTCCAGCTAAAGAAATACGCGAGCCGAAAAAATACCCATTTTAACTTTCTTACTATCAATTGGTTGTATCTAGAGCAACACATTCAGGTTCTTCGAACTATGCAGACAAAATTGTCTTGCTCGTTAGTTTTTTTTCAGCACTTCTTCTTCCCAGAAAAAACACATAGGAAGTGGTGAAGGGCGGGCTTTTTGGGGGCTGTCTTTTGTTTTGACATCCAAAAAGTGCTGATTTTCAGGCTACTTTGAATAAATGACTTATCTTTATCATTGACAACGAACACGTGTTACTTACGAGTTACTACGTTCTCGCAGCGTCAGTATGGGATCCACCTAACAGGTTGATGCATCCGAGCAAAAATGCTCCAGGGAATAATGTGACAACAGAAGCTTGAGGTATAATGTATGACGACTGGTGTCTGCATGCCACTGAAGATGTAGGAGTAAATAACAGCAGCTTTGATTGATCGGTTTTAGAGGGTAACTTTGTTTACCATAGTATGACTTGCTTGAGCGCAAATGACTGACGGAAAATTAACCAGGGAACCCCTTGAATTAATCAGGGATTGTTGATGCGTAAGATGTTTACAAGTTTTGTTTTATATTTTTTTATCCTTCGGATCCCATACAGATCCCGCCTACACCTCAGGTCTGTAGAAGGATATGGATCTGGGACGTACAAAAATGTTTCTCCTAGTAAGCAGTAACAAATTGTGTGTAAATCATGCTCCAGTAGACTTGCGAAAACGAGTACATATTATTTCTCGAACAACTTTGGTAGAATCTCGCAATTTAAGAAGCAGCAAATCCTCTTGGGGAACTGTCTTGTAGATACGTCAGGTCTCCGTTTGACTCTTTCCTCTGAGTACACTACAATAGAAGTATGCTGTAGCCTCAATAACATGTTTCCCCTACAACATCATTCTATAACCTAAACCAAAATTTCCCCTAAAATGATAACAAAAAGACAACACAAAACCCTAGTATTTACCAAAATCAAGTCTAACCCAGTATTAACCAACGTCAAGCTTCCTAATCCTACTTTCATAAATACTGCAAGACCACTAAGCTCGTCCGACGGTTTACTGGTCCCACAAAACATAAGCTTAGTAGCTTCAAAATATTCCGAAGCCAAACCACATACAGCAACCAAAGAGCCTTATTTACAGCCTGCGTTTCCCATTTACTCATATTTGCACTAAAATATTTTAGGCGTTTAATATATTATGCTCGAGCAAAGCCTGCTAAAAGCTGTATACAGTTTCAGTATGTATATGCTCTCGATCATTTTCTAGGAATTGTTTTGCGAAAATTGGTTATTGTTGAATTTTGGGCTGCTTATTAGATTTTGAATTCTGAGAAGAGCAGACCTTTTTGCATCATAATAACGGGCTTACAAATAATCAAATGATTATGAGAACAATAGCTAAACATAGTCATATTTACGTAGCCCTAAACATGACATCATGAGTTGGTACCTCATATCATAAGGTTCTAAGTTAAGACATTTATGCCGAGTCGCCGAATCATACAAAGGCCAAAGGCAATGTGCATGCACCTACATTTACACACACAAAGTGGGGCTCATCCACTTTCGTGAGAAAAAACATCTATATCAAGCTGATTGGCTTTCCAAGTAATATTTTTTTTTTATCTCGAGTAAATATTGCTTATCGCTTGTTCCTTCTTTGATGGAATTGCCTTAAAGATTGCAAAATTCAAAATTGTAAGTAATTTATCATGCAAAAGCTTTCCTGCTTTTAGTTGAATTTTTGTTTTTGAAATTCACTTAGTATAAAGTGTTTCTTGGAAAGGCATGTATGACCTTTTATCGAAGACCATGTTTTTGACACTTGAACTACCGTTTGGTAGTTGCGGTATTATTATTAGGTACTTAAACAATCTTTTATGTAACTTTCAAAATCAAAGAAGTAACTTGCATGAAACATTAATGGTCTTACTACAAAAACTTAAACATGTGTCAAACACTTGTCTAAAAAAAGTGGCTGCGAAATGGACCTTATTTCATGGTCATAATCTAACATTTTTTTAGACAAGTATGAAACTGACGTTTAAAAGTTTTTGTGGTAAGACGGTTATATTTTTTTTTTTTCCCTGAACTCGATTATAACACAAAATATCGATATGGTATCATAGTTACATCGATAAAGTTCGAATATTAACGTTGCAGCCTATACATTGCTGGCTACGTAAGGATGGTCGTAAAATTTTCTGCAATAAGCGTTTATTACGTCGGCTACAAATTGTAGGGGTCGTTAATATTTCGCGTGTGTATAGAGGTAGCTCGGTAGGCTTGCAATCGATTTTAGGGAAGGCTGGAGGCTGTTTATTAACTGACTTAAATAAAAAATGGAGTTCTCGGTTTTTTTAACAGATTTTGATGTGGATTTAAGCATAGTAGACAGACATTTAATAAAGCCAAGAAAAAAAATACAACAAAAATTTAATTAACCGACAAGCAATCAAACCCTTAGTTGCATCGGTCTAGCAGTCGGTGACGAAATAAAAATGATGATGAGGATGTCCTCCTAGCCGATTATCAGCTGGGTTAGCCAACTGCGCAGGACATATTATAGTGCACCGTCCCATCGGACTATTAGAGTCAGCACAAAATAAATATAGGTACCAACGTCCTGTACGATACCTAAGAAACTGATTTGGAATTTTCTGCAATACCTAAGCAAGCCTTTCCTGAAAAGACTGGTTGTCAGACTTACTGGCTTCTGTCGTTATTATTTTGTGTATATAACTCGATAGCCATGCTAAATGGATTTTAGGAAAGGTATTGAAACTATATTATTATCGGGCTGTTTTGGGAAAGTTTGCTTAGATAGGCGTTTAGTTTTAAGTGTGTTTAAAAGGGTTTTGAGGTAACAAAAACGTTGGTAATGTTTTTGTTTTCGTTAAATTGATTAGAGTACCTACTTGTGTGTGTTTTAAGTTATAAAATAGTCTGCCCTAGTTATCACATGTTGTTGTCAATATAAAACCTTAACATACAGAAAATAATATAATATTCAAGATAATTTGTAAATAGCACGCTATTTTTATGTTTGTATGCTACAATTATAATGTTCATCTTAACGATTAGTTTGAATGTAGGGGTATACCTAATATTGTACGGTGTTACTATACGTTTAAATGGCCTATACGTTTAAATAAGACAAAATAAACTCATTACCTTCCCTTGTGTGATCGCAATCGAGTAATAACTATAATTTGGGATAGGGCTGGTAGTTCTAGCCAAGCCCTTGAACTACAAAAACTTTTTCATAGCAACTTAACCACTAGTAAAGAGAAAGGACCATTCCTTTTGTTCTTCGTCCAGATCTATATCACTAACTCACCAGATAAGGGCTGGAACTGAACTTATCGCATAACTACCGGATTACTGCCCTTTGATTTACTGAACCAACTTCGACATTCGGATATTAACTAGTTTGAACCGGTTTAGGAGATAACTGCTTCTCCTAGGAATATTTGCACACTACAGATTAATCAGTCGGCCGATGTTGGCCCGATGATTAGCTAAAACTTTTTTTAAAGAATGTCTTGATAAGCAATGTTATAGTCGGTTTGATGGCGATTAAATATGTGATCGTTGTAATATACAATATACAGCTGTTTTCTTTGATTTTAATTTGTTTCCTTTTCTCTTTACATACTGTCTACTATCCCTGTCTCTTTTGTTCGCATTTTCCTTTCGCAGATATGCTGGAAGTTTCTTTAGAAATAAGCATTATCTTTGTAAATTCTTTCTTTCCTGTTTTCTTTCTTTATTATGCGTGTTTCCAAAAAAATAAATTAATAAATAAATATATGTTATGAAGGTACGTTCTATCATCCATCTTCATACTAATTTGTGAGCAAATACAAACTATCGACCGACTAAAAGTTTACGGTGTACTAACTCTAACTGTTTGATAGTATTGGTATTGGTGAATATCTGTTTGATCTTTGGGTTCTATTGTTATTGGGAAAGGATTTATTGAATAAAGGAATTGTCACATAAAAGGGTAGTATTGCAAAGTTAATATTGGTCTGTTTTTCCAGCCTTTGATTGATATTTTTTCTTCTTCATGCAATTTTCTTTTCGTATGCACCTAGTAAGTACAGTATACTTAGAAAATAATTTCTTACAGTATTTACCCTTTAGTATACATTTGGTGTATGATGCTTATACCTGCGCTTACGGACTTGCTCCTAGGCTAAGTGTTTTGAAAATTCTCATTGGCAGCCCGACGTCTGGATTTGCGTAGTTGTCCCAACTTTTTTGAATAAGTAGACTTAGTTCCAAAAAGTTGGCACGTTGCATTTTTGGTGTAACGCCTTTAGAAAATGAAGGAACTTACATAGTCAACATAAACGAAGTTCTACTCAAATTATGTCAAAGTTCGCTGCAACAAGCCAATTATTCAGCACGACTAAAATTTAGTTCAGTACTGCACTAATAGTTGGACAAAACTACTTACTACACTACACATTAGATAATTAGAGTGGCTTTTCAACTCTGTAACCGGTTTTGGCTGGTTCAGAACCGGTTTTATCCGGATTAATCGGGGTCGGCTGGGAAGTTTGGCAAGCCAGGCTGGCGGCTCGCTAATCTTGCTTGGATTATTTTGGCTATTGCGGTTTGGCTTTTGGAGGGTTACGACTCTCAATTTTACGGGGTGACAATTGCTCAGATTTTTTGTCGTAAGGTGACAAAAACGGAGGATTGGAAAGGTATCCGTGTTTGTGATAGAGGCTAGGATTTTCGTTAGGAAGGTCGTTACTGGAAGTGGTATGTTGCGAGTGTTTTTAAATGTGGATAAAGATGAACTCAAATAAATTATTTCTGTACATAAGTATATTAAGTTGATTCAAGGTTTTTTTTCAATTGTGTCGATAAACATTATGTATTGCTATGATATATGTGGGCGACCACCTAAATTATTTCTGTAGCAAAATTAATTAATTCTTGACCCTTTGTATTAAGTTTTCTACGAATTACTTAAGACCCCTCAAAGATAATGAAACATTTAGATCCTAATCTTAAGCCCTGAACCTCAGGCCATCTTTATGCATGACTGGATCCAGTCTAATTGATGTTGTTAGCTTAAATTTGGTGCGCTATGTCGCTGGATCCAGCGGAATTTAGCCGCTTTATTATTCAAATCATGGCTAAGATCCGTGTGGAGGCAAAGGAGTTAGGATTAATGTCTAAAACACTAATTATAAGTAAGTTAGGTATTAAATGTAAAAGTCTATTTGTAGTGTGGAAAGTGTTTTTAATGTTAGAATTTTCGCGACTGGTAAACAATTTATTTTGTCTAATCTAGTTAGGTATATAGTTTTTAGATGCGATTAAATTACGTGATACTTTTATAGAAATTGAATTTTGTTTGATTGATTTTAAATTGATTACATGAGCGTAGATGAATTATGCAAAATTACTAATTAAACTGTTTATTTTCAAGCTGTAGTATATTTTTTTTATCATAAGGCAAACTCCTGGCTTTCATTACAAAAGCTGCATACTAAATGGGTTCAAACATCGGTGTGCCACAATTCCTGTTTGCTATTTAAGGCTTCCTCGTGGTCACGACAGTCCACAGCTTAGGCGAACGTCAGATGGATGTAACCGCCTCAATCCAGTTTACTCTAGTGGTTTTAGGAGGTAAATGAATGTAGATTTGTACTAAGTTGTATTGTAAATGGGGATTTTGGTATGAAATGGTGGAGTGGCTAAACTGAGGCTGTTAACAAAAAGTCATCATCTGTCTATCCCGTTCAAGACTATGAAGGAGTGGGCTCCGAGTCTAAATGGATGCAGTTGAGTTAGTACCAGCATTTTACACAGAGCGACTGCCTATCTGACTTCCTCAAACCAGGTATCCTTATTACGGGTACTAAGGACACTGCCTAAAATGAAATGACTGCCGGGACCCACCAATTTAACGTGTCTTCTGAAATACAGATAAACTCGTCATGATACAGAAAACGTAATAAACACAAGTACATATGTAGGTCAAATCTTTAAATCATCGCGAAAGCAATTTCTTCTCAACTTGGTTAAACTACCACATATTATGATGAATATTCCCCTTTAGCTGCAACAAATTGGCTTTAAAGATAAATATTTAGTAAAAGAGTCTTCTTGAAAAGAAAGATCGTTAAGAAACGAAGGTAAGTGCTACCAAAACGCGATAATGGCATCTTCGGGTACGGAATGACACTCACGGGGAAAATGAGATATTATCGTTATAAGTGACGCATGGTAGAGAAAACAGAAGGACCAATTTTAATTAAGGAAAATCGGACGCTCAAATAGAGCCAACGATGCTGAATTCACAAATGTGTCGCTTAAGAATTAACTAAGCATATAGGTAACAACCAATTTTTTTTCAGCCACTTACATATTTGACCGTTCATTATTTATTAACCAAGATGTTTGTCATTTTTAAAGTAACACACTTCGTTAGGCACTTCGGTTAATCCAACAAAGTATGAAAAAATCTAGACAATTGTTTATCTACTTTTTTTGTCAGACTTAAATAAAATAATAATTTAAACGTTAGTAGAGTATCTATCACCAGAGGAAGCACATGACTATACTGAATTAAAAAAATATATATTCTTATTCATCTTTTAAAAATAGTGTTCCTGCTGTAATTACCTACATAGTGTCCCAAACTTGCTAATGAGTCCCATAACACGCCGCCTGTGATCCGATCACCCCCTCGGGAGAGGCAATTCACAAATTTTACGACACTTTCATATTGTTGCTAACAAAAACACAGGTTCTAGGCTTTAGGGGACCCCGATTACTTAGAATGAATACTAAGATCTAGTGCCTAGGGTATAGAACTTTGGTTTTCAAAGCGATTGATGATGCACGTAGGGAAACTAGTCTTTTGACGAACTTTGAAGACTGTAGGTAAGTTATTTATTTTTGTAAACTGCTCTGTCTCATTTTAATGTATTATCTAATATATTCTGCCAGCCTGTATGTTATTCTGGCATATAAATTATACCACTGCCAAGTTATATCAATGTCTATAAATTCGTTTTTGCGTGAAAAAGGAACACACACCCATACATACATAGAACTTTTCTCAGTTTATAATATGAGTGGGATATAAATGTGCTATAGCGTGGATATTCTTTACCCCACACGTGATTGAAGTAGCTATTAATCGTATAATTAATGTTGAAGAAATAAAAACTATAGGTACTTAGTACAAAAATCACAGGTGAACACTTCAATTAAAGTAAAAATGACAGTAAAATAAAACTAAATTAGAAATACGAACGTTAAGCTACAAATAAATTGCAGCGATTTGTTAAAAACGTCATTTCAGTAATTGCTATAACCTTCTTAGTAAAGTAATAATGAAACGAACGAGTTTTTACCAGATGTGACCACAATGCATCCGAAGGTAAAGCCACAGTTCCATTGCGGTGAACATGGCCTATGATAGCTGTGTTGCTTGACAACAATCATGTTATAAAGTATGGCCTTTACGAACACTTATGAAAGTCATAATTATAATTATCTACTTAAATAACAATTAATTTAGTTGCCCATGTATGAAAATACGTTTCACAAATTCATTACCTATTTATTAGCAAAATAAGGCTAGCTTTTATAATAAAGTTAGGATCGGCTTCCTTTAACAAGATGCATTTAAGCGTTGTACAAAAGTTTAGGAGAAATATGTTTCTCTTAGCCAGTGTAAAGCATGTTTGTTGAGTATTAACAAGCCAGGCTTATATCAATGATGTTTCATTTCATTTTTGCGCCATATTAGTTTGCAATTATAAAGTAAGCTATTTGATGTTACACGCATATGGCCTAGCGTCTTGTTCTTATTTTTACGTATAATTAAATGCCCAAGGACTCAAGTGACAACTCTGAATTGTTAAGTGTTACGAATCGGTCCTACATGGTACACCAATCGCCACAATGGAACAGTACCTTAAACTGCGAGCGAATGGAAAAACTTTAGCTAGCGGGTAGTTTGATTGCAAGTATCAGCTGCAGAATGAAATACAGCTGCCTTTATTGCACAACTTTGACAGTTATTCGCGACAAATGATGCCCATTTGTCTCCTTAACAACTGAGCACATTAACTAATTATGCATTTAAGTTAAAGAGATATTGCATACAATTTGTGTAATGATTTTTAAAGCCTATTTTGTATTTATATATCATTGTGAAATAATCAAAAATATTTTTTTATATGGTCAAAAAACTTTACTTTTAATTCGGGTATCTCTGGTTGGGAAAATCGCTCTATGTTAAAGACTGCTGCATCCAGTTTGACTGAAAACAAATCTCAATCCTATAGTTGGCAAAGAAAGCATCAATAAACCTTTAATTAACCAAAATTACTCAAAATATTAAAGTTCAAACTCATTGTACAATCTAACGCATTCACCTCTATCACAAAAGTTTATTTCCCTAAAATACACCTCGAATTTTCACTAGCAAAATTCATTCACTCTAAATTCACTTTTGATGTTTAATTAATCGTACTAATTCATTTCAATTCTAAAGTTGTGAGCTTAACCAATTACAATTCTATACCTCAATACATTTTGTGAATGTGTTTTAAATACCTGAACTAATTATAGTGAAATATCTTTAGAATTCAACTGTATAGGTAGGATTCAATGTAGCGAAATCAGTATAAATAGTTTGCGAATTAAATGGGGTGGGACAAATAGGTTAATTAAGTATAATAGACTGGGGTACAGGCAGAGACGAAAATGGTTGATGTTCAACTGTTTATTATTTAAGTTTTTTTTAACCCTTCTTGGTAGTCAGGTAAATAATGTTAGATTTTTATGAATACGAGTATAATTGAACACGAACAAACACAAATATAAGCCAATTTTCCCTCACAAGAGCCCATATATGACCTTATTTCAATCTTACTTAATCCACCATTTGGGAACGTTGATCATTTTGGCTTAAAACTCAAATTGAACTCGGCTTCAAAACTTAGTTTATTTTTTACACAAACTTAAACGAAAATTAATTCATTAAATTTTTGCCGTCGACTGTACAGACTAGGGTTTAATTGAAAACCAAAATATATTAGTTTTGGTAGTATTAGGGAGCAATTTGAGTGGAATCATTTGACTAACAATATGAATACATAGAAATTCCGATAGAATAATCTAGAACTTAGAGTTTTTGTCTATTGTTCAGTAATTGGTTTAGAGATAAACGTAGTCATATTCTGTTTTATTAAAAAGTTTTTATTTAATTTTAAAAAGGAATCTATTGTAAAATACAGAATTAGCTCAATTGATAACAGTTGAATGAAACTTAGATACCTATGGGAAATATAAAATCCCTTGTAAAATAAGGTACTAAGTATATTGTCTTTATATTTTACTTCCATAATTTCTCATCATCTTTACAACAATATATCATACACAAGAACACATACACTTACCCATAATTTATCACAAAACACATTCGCTAATTTGAGATCACTTTCACATTTTGCGCGTTCAAAATCGCGTAAGACGTAGCTCGTTAATGGAAGTTGTGACACGAGCTCAGCTGTTCAACAATGTACCTTTAATCAATTTTGTCAAAGGATTATACTCGGTAAGTACTACTAATGTTTACGGTGTCAGTAGGCGTTTTCTTGTTAATTGTAATGTATTTGACAGAGCTAATAAATAATTGTTGAACTTACTGTAAACATTATTTTCAGGAATCCACTCGTGTAGATTTTGAGACCCTTAGTTTTGCATGCCAACTCCCACTTGACCAGTTCTTATTAAAATCTAAGTCATCTTAAAGAAAGTTTCTCATAAAAATACCTAAAGTCTAAAAATAATGGTCCTTTTGAAAAACGCAAGAACCAAAGTCAATATTTTATCAGGCTTTATCCACCTGCTTTAAGAGAGGCTCTGAAGGCCAAGAGTCTTAAATCTGTAGCGTTTAGCGTGTCGCGGCCCGGTCAGTCCCTCGGGAGTGGTCGAATGGCCACTTTCATGCACGCGGGCTACTTGCGTAGACGGGGCTATGAAAATGGCGATTGTGAAGTGTGGGGTTTTGGTTTTATTTAGATTAGTGATTATTTTTAAGGATAATATATGATCAAACGAACTTGCAAGTGAAGTTCGATCATTATTATGATGAGTTGCTTCATTTGAAGATATGATTATTACAACGTAGTTTCCCTACTTACTTGGTAACATCGCACATTTTTTAAAGATATTTAAATCAATTGAGTGACATAATTCCGGTCTAACCGCTCCTGTGCTTACGCATTGACATTTAGCTCATTTTTTAGAGTCAAGGTTAAGGTTCCAAAACTTTCTTATCATTTGGGTGTATTCAACCAGGGAGGGAGGGACCTCATATCTTCAAATGAAGCAACTCATCATAATAATGATCGAACTTCACTTGCAAGTTCGTTTGATCATATATTTATAATTCGTTGCTTCATTTTTCAGATATGATTATTACAACGTAGATGTTAAGAGTCAGAAAGTTTTGGAACAGGAAATAGATAAATGAAACGATAATGTTAACATTATTGTTTTATGTATTAAACCAATCAGTCTTACAATAAAGAATGTAATTCAATTGTTTATGCGAACTTAAATGTTATCCTGCTAACAGTTTTATCTTATAGGTACTTAAACTATTCTTAAATTAAACAATCATTTTGTAATAGAGACAATCAACCAAGAGAAAAAAAAAATAGTATTCATTGGGCTTCTGATGACAGGCATACGGATCTAGCAAAATCACCTTCATTTATAATGGTCCTATTATAAAACCGGGCAAATGCGGTAGATGAGTTTGTCCACCCTGCGGTTTTGCGAATGGTTTCTATGTTAACCCCGGCTAAGCTGGCAGCCGAGGTGGATGCATGCCTGGTGCTATGAGCACCGAATACGCCGATGTCTACGCCGCTCTCGAACAGTACTTGTTTGATCCATCGGCTGATGGTTTGTGTTGTAGCAGGTTTGTGTGGTCGTTTGTATGTCATCAATAGAGTGTTTGTACTCTCAGGTCTTATATTTTTAGTACTAGAAATATAATCTGAGAGTACTGTAGCTGGGCAAATCCGTAAATTGTTTCGGAAGTATGGCAGGTATAAAACTGGCTGTTCCCTACCGGGTGCTGATGTTTTGATAAGATCTGTGATGACAATTTTCATGCCATCGTTTGAACTATGTATATTCTCGAGTTTAATTAGAGAGAGGGTCTGTACTCTATGAGCTGTACAAATAGCTAATAATATGACTAGTTTTTTAGTAATCTTTTCTAGTGGTAGCTCACTGTTAGGAAACCAAGTTGAAATAAAATCTAACACCAATTGAGGATTCCAGGTGGTGGAGTACTTGGGTTTCGCGGGTCGTAGTTTAAACGCACCTTTAAGAAGACGTTTTATAGATTCGTTTGAACCAATATTATCACCGATAAAGGCAGATAAAGCCGAACGATGGGAATTTAGACTGCCATACGCACATCCGTTGTTAAATTGTGCCGCTAAGAATGAGAGTAACGAACTTTTAGGAGGATTAAATATATCAATATTGTTTGTTGTACAGTATTGCCACCAGAGCTTAAGTGATGTGTTATACTGCTGAATTGTACTGTTGGAGAAGGACGATAGCATCAGCGCAGCCGATTCAGCACAGGCGCCCCGTCGGCTGTAAGCCTGCCGGAGAGCCTCGCGACACCCAGGGTAAGATTCTTGTGCAGGGGGTGGTATGCCCTGAAATGAGATTGCAAGAGGTTTTTATTTGGGTTTAAATAAATAATATCGGAAATAATCAGACTTTGTAACAAAGGAAACCATGGTTGTGATGGCCAGTTTGGAAAAACTAATATACCATGTGCCTTGTCATCGATTATTTTTCTCAGGCTTTTCAAAATAAGGGAAAATGGTGGAAAAGCATAGAAGTAATAGGGTTGCCAGTTTAAAGTGAATGCGTCAACACAAGCTGCGTCGGGATCCTGTTTCCAGGAGACGAATTTAGTACACTTTGCGTTATCGCGAGAGGCAAAGAGATCTATTTCAGGCTGACCAAGATATTTGACAATATTGTGAAATGCCTTGTCGGACAATGACCATTCTGTGTCTGGGTTAACTATTCTAGATGCAGCGTCAGCATAGTTCTCTTTTGTATTTACGTATGACGCATACACCCAAAGTTCGCGCTGTTCACACCATTCCCAGAGCGACCTAGCTAAGTCGTTCAAGTGGGGGAATTGAATACCTCCCATACGATTAATGTAGCTGATAGCGGTGGTGTTATCCATACGAAGTAATATTGCACAGTTGGTTGCCTGGCTAGTAAAAGATTTCAGACCTAAAAAGGCTGCCAACAGTTCCAAATAATTAATGTGACATGCTTTCTCAGATGGTTTCCATCTGCCATGTCTTTCAATGTTCTTACAAACAGCACCCCAACCTGACTTTGATGCGTCTGTATAAATTTCAATATCGAAATTTGGCTGTCGCATAAAATTACGTGCTGTATCTATATTTAACACCCACCAGTGTAAATCCTCTAAAATAATATTGGGAAGTTTGATTTTGGCTTCGTAATTATTATTATTATTAAGTAATGCAATGAATTTCTGTCTTTCTAAAATTTTTGTGTATAGCCAAGCGTACTTCACGGCTGGGCAAGCGGCTACTAGTATGCCTATGAAGCGAGCCAACTCGCGGATGGAACATGACGGTAGTTTTGTATACCTGGCAACCAACTCGGCAATGTTACGGCGTTTATCGGCTGGTAATTCTATAGTAAGGCTTTTAGTATCGTAACAAAATCCTAAATACTTGCAAGATTGTCTTGGTTTTAATTCACTTTTTTCGTAATTATTTATGAATCCTAGGTATTCAAGTAATTTTACGGTCTTGTTTACATTATTAAGACAGTCCTGATAAGTATTTCCGATACATAATATATCATCTAAATAACATACAGATTGCAAACCGCGGTTTCTAAGGTGACCAATCACCTCCTTCATCACCTTAGTAAAGACCCGCGGTGCTACGGATAAACCAAACGGTATGCAATTAAAGCTGTAAGTATAAACCGTTGTCGAATCATTTGGTTGAAATTGAAATTTTAAATATTTACGATCAGGTGGACTAATGGCTATAAGGAAATAAGCATCTTTTAAGTCGATAGTAGCAAGGTATCCATCTCGAGGAATTAGCTTGCATGCTGTTCGGTAGTCCTCCATTTTAAAATGTTCATTCTTTATTAGTGTATTTAAGGGTTTTAAATTTAATATGAAACGTTTGTCGCCGTTAGGTTTTGGAGTTAGGAATATCTTTGATTTATCGGAATTTGTAAGATTATTTTTAGGTATTAATGTTTGTTTTACGGGTTTATGGAAAGGTATTGAGTAGCCGTTTTTCAACCAATTAAGAATAACATTGTTATTTGTTATTTTTAACCATCGGTCATAAAAGTGAGTAAGTCTACCCGCATGTACCTGCGTTAACGGTGACTCGCAGCTGGGGCTCGAGATTTGTCTTGGGTCGCCGGACGGTGTGTTGGTTGCGTAGACGCTGAGTTCGGGCGGCGATTCCCTGCCGATGGCGGCCTCCTGTATGCACCTCGCCCCCCCCTGTTCACCGGATAACGCGGAGGGGGCGGGTTCCAGTTTCCCTGGTATGGTGTACGGGAGCTGAACACTTGCTGTGGTGGTTTTGTAACCTTAGCGGGCTTTTTAATGGAAAGACCCTGCTTTTCAATGGTTTTTGCGGCTTTAATCCTTTCGGACAAGGATGACCCAAACAGAGATTCGTCTCGCTCGGCGTCAGTAATGACGTTTAAAAAGGCTTTGTCCAAACTAGGAGTGATTAATTTCACTCGTGCCTGTGTTGCTAAGAAGTGTGAGTCGCACAATAACCGGCAACCATTGCTGAAATGTTTCATAGCCTGGACCTTGTTGTCGTTCTTCAAGAGTACATCCATGCCTCTATTGATGGCAGTGACGCCGGCACCTAGCTGTTGTTGAGACGCGATAAGTGTCTTATCACGGTTTCGAACCATATCCGGTACTGCTGCCGAAATTTCAGCATTTAGTTTTGGTGCTTGCAAGAGCCTACAGTTATCTGGTACAAGGTACTCTTTCAATAGCTTGTCTTTATTCTCTTTTGGCATTCCTTTCTTTAGCAAAGGTTGCCATAATTGCGATAAATTGGAGTGGATGCTTTCGCCATAATCAGGCAAGTCGGACGTGGATTCACCTAATGCCGACAATAAATCTGGATCTAATTCGGGTTCTACGAACCCAGTGGAGTTTTCTCGAGGGCAGGATTCCGCCGCAGTATCGTCGAGGGTATCTTTAAATTCCAGTTCTCCATCTTGTGGTATAATGTCCGGTGGCACGGATATTGAATCCATGTTGGTTTCCATCTCGACTACTTGAGCCACATCCGAGTGTTCGTTACCTAAAATTACAATTTGTAAATTAGGTCATGACCATTATTGTTATTATATTTTATTTTTTTTTTTGTCATGTGGGTATACTAGCATTAGTTTATTATAATTATGATTGTTCGCACGTTAACGTAACATCTGTTTTAGAATGTTCGTATTTTGTGCTTATTTGTCATCGTTGAGGACTCGCAGTCAACCCCGATGCATTACAAGTTAAACTTTTTGTAATTCAGTTTCGATAAATATCAAAGTTATTGACTCGCAGTCAATCCCAGAGTATTTACGAAACTTAGTATTCACTGATCACCATAATAAATAGGAGACGGTTACTTACCTTCATCTTCTGATGATGATATTTGTAACGGTATTATTCTCCGTCTTTTTCGTTCTTTTTCCTCAATTTTTCGAATTTTTCTAGTGTAGTGATCAATTTTTGATTGCGCACTTCTTTTCGGCATGTTGCTTGAAGGGCGCGTGCGATAGTTACCGCGCACGAAAAAGGAATGAGCTAAATGTCAATGCGTAAGCACAGGAGCGGTTAGACCGGAATTATGTCACTCAATTGATTTAAATATCTTTAAAAAATGTGCGATGTTACCAAGTAAGTAGGGAAACTACGTTGTAATAATCATATCTGAAAAATGAAGCAACGAATTATAATGAAGTGTTATGGAGGGGGTAACTCTCCATAACACTTTATGCTTGTTATGATAAGTTTTTATACAGGGTTAATTTAAATGTTCATTTTCCAAAAATCTAAATGCCAATTCCAGAAAAGCGACTTGCGACAACTGCGCACACTCAATGCGAGAATTTTAACAGTATGACCATGTTTGAAGACGATATTACCGAGACAAACAACACCGATGATGATAATTGAGAACCTACTCCTATTTTGAAACTATCACACATTTTTGGTGATAGGACGGTCGTCGGTCGGGATTATTCATAGTAAAATGTTCATTACTATGAACTAGCAAAGTGCTATGTTTTTCTTGAATAAATAAATACTTATAAAATAAAATAAAAATAAAAAAATTACAGTTTTTTCTACCCCGCCAATTTCGTGGCCTCAAGGGTAATGTCTGAATCCCAAAAGACATTTGGGTTTTATTTAGTGTGAAATATATATGGTTGTCGGACGCACTCCATATGCCAGTCCTTGGCTTTCGGTCTGTCTATAACTAGCTAAAAGTTATGAGGTCCAATAACTTTGTGAAGAGAATCGGTAGGCACGGTATTTTATTCTTAAAGTATGATAAGATATTTTGGGTTGACGTGAGTCACTATTTAGGTTACTTGTTTTTAATACTACTGACAGTAGTAAAATAATTCTTATACTTTCACTGGACTATAATTCATGTATTACAAAAAATTAAAATTTAACAGCGAACCGCGCAATTCTGATATGTGGAAAATGTTTTGTTATTTCTACGCTAAAAGAATTTAACACTACTTTTTTCTATTAACGAAGTAACTATAAGTCAGAATAAAGGAAAGTATATATATGGTCGAGTAGATTGAACTATATAAGCACCTAAATTTTCTATTTAATAATATGAACAGCGCAGAGAAGAGAATGTAATTCAGATCATTTCCATTGCATGTCTTAAGTGATCAAAAATGTTTCTACCCGAAAACAACAAAAAACAGGTTGTAACAAATATTGCTATTAAGTGGACGTCTCAAGTTTGAGGCTGTTTGTAATTCCGACCGCACAACAAGGAAAATACCGTTTAATTTCACCGACGCGGAAGTGAAACAAAGGTGTAAGGATAAAAGTTCCTTCTCACGTTTTGTGCCCTCACAAATTACTGGCTTGTTCCCTTTCTTTCTTTCTTTCTTATAATGACCTTTCCCCTTTTTTTGGATGGCCGAAAGTCAAGGAGAAATGAGGGGTGGCGTTTTTAGAGAATGGGTACCTTATTAGCGGGGTTTGTAAAGGTCAGTGCTCGCTGCCAGTGAGGTTTTCATCTTACATGCGTGAGTATAAAGTTGAAGGATTATGTAAGGTTGTATGAGGTATCTACATGTTTATAAAGATACAAATATCGAAAATGTAAGAAAATTCTGAATTTCTGCTTGAATATTCATTTAGGTAAAGGAGGAAAGGATTAGATAAAAAAAAACAACTGGATCTCAATTTCAAAACTGCAGTTAGAATAGAATAGCAGTTAAAAAAAGAAGCAACAAAATTACAGCGGCAAAAGTCGTACAACATTAAAGACTCAATTTAGTTTACCACCTCATAATCATAACAACAAAATGATCCTATAAGGAAACACGAAGTAAATTATGTTGAAATGATAATAAATTAGAACATTAGCCGTGATGCGGGAAACACGACCGATGACATAGACGTGAGACACGTTAGACAGGGTAAGACGAGCGTCTGGCTGTCAGCGTCTCTTTATTCTTTAGAAAAGTTCAAAGTTTACAGACAAATGCGTCAGAAACTACGCAGGTTAAAAATTATTTAAATGTCCTTCTTAATGAAAGTTTACATTCTATAAACTCTGCATACGATCTTTTTTTGTGAGTATGAAAGATATTATTACCTACGTTTAAAAGACTGGCGTACATAATTGACGATTCAGGGATACAATTAAGCTGAAGAAGTGTCTCGTTATTTTAAGTTTCAGCAGACTTCATATGGAAAAGCACTACCGATTCTAACAGTACACCAGAATAGTGCTAATATTTGGACGCTTATCAATACCATACGGTTCTACGATTCATAAAATCACCTTCGAAATGGCGGTATCCGAAATTTCAGGCCACCATTACAGCACCCCATAGCGATCCATTGAAAGCGCGAAAAAACCTACCTTTATGGAAAATCGTAATAGTTCTGTCCATGGCAGTTTATGTGCAAACATATTATAGAAAGAACCCTTTTTCGCAGTTCATAGGGTAAATGTTCGTGGTAGGTGCCACTATATTTTCAAAGGTAAAGGGGCGAACTTCTAGCTACATGGGGTATTGACAAGTTTTATATGGTATGTAATTAACTAAATATATAATATGTAATAAATTAAATAGTGATTGTAGATACTTTTGCTTGATGCTTGAAGAAAATTATCGTGAAGTGTTTTATAAGATTGTGACTTTATGGAGAAGACTTCATTGATGCCTTGTCTGATGCCTGTAATAAGTTTTACAGAATATTCGACTGCTCTGCTATTTAAATAAAGCTTTACGTAAATCCAAGGTACAAATGCAAAAGTTTTATTTTTTGAAATTATTGCGCAACACTCAACGCAAACGAATCATTTTAAAAAACAAAATGGAAACTGAAAAAGAAATATTTGCAAGGGAATTCACGCCAGCAATGTTTCAGTTTTTCCCCGTACATATTTTTTGGACTTGTTAAATATTTTTTTCGTAAAAAACTTTTTACTCTGTCCCTTAAAAAATGGATTTGAGTTACTAAAAGCATGGTGAAAACATGACCACCATTAATATGGTTGGAAATGGATTATGGAATATATAAAAATATGAAAATAATTTTGAGGACAATTTTACATACAATAGCATACCTACCTGACTATAAAATTATTTTTTTCATACACACCTCTTGGCCCAAGAGTCTTGGGTAAAACTAAAGCCCATTTTCTAAACATTATCACAGGATGAGTCCAAAGTCCAAACCTAAATTATATGGCCCACACATTACCCACTCTACCACAGTATAAACACAGTAACTTTTTGCCAAACCCAACAAACTCGGTCGGAGTTTTGTTTACGTTTACATCCTAATTAGCCGCACCCAAATCTCACGTGGTCACAAAAACGAAGTACAAAATCGTAAACTCATTACGTAGTCTGCATGTCGATTCTATAAAATATCACAACTCACTTCGACATCACTCTCACTTCGACTTCGATCTAAAGGTGGAATTCCGTGGACGCGACAATAGTCAACCTATGAAAATGTATGGCACCGTTGCCGAGGCCCGTGACAGTCGCGCGCGGCCGACGAATTTCGTAAGCTGCTCGCGGCATTGTCAACAATTTAATTCTGGTTTTACTAAAATTATATAGATGTTATTAAGCGCTAGACCATGCTGAGAAGCGTACGGCCGCGAGCGGCTCACGAAATTCGTCGTCCGCGCGCGACTGTCGCGGCCCTCGGCAGCGGTGCCATACATTTTCATAGGTTGACTTTTGTCGCGCGCGGCTGCGACAATCGCGACCCACGGAATTCTACCTTAAAGTTTCGTGATTGACATTGTCAAACTACACTAGCGCTTCACTATCGAGCGTGTTGACAAGTTGAACTAAATTAAAGTCGAGATTTTGACAGATCTGCCAAAATCTGTCTATCTATAGGGGAGGTAGGGGAGAGATGGGCAGTTGGGAGACATGATGAAATCAGAATAAAAGGGGGGTCCTTTTATTCTGATTTGATCATAGTTTTTTTTTATTGGGTAGTTTACGTTACCGACTGGTAACGGTGTTCATCCATAGACTTTCTGTCATTTCTGTGAGTTGTCAAGAACAAACACTCGTAAAAGTACTTAAATATTTTGTTGCGGTTTCGGATCGTTATAAAGAGAAAACTAATGAAAGGTATGTGTATTTTCTATTATTAATGATTGATTGTCAAAATCTCCAGTTACGATTATAGTAAGTCGATGCAATCCACACCTATTATACCTCTAGAAGAGGTACTACAGCAATAGTTTATGGGCCCCACGTTTTTATTTTAGTCTAATATGACCGGGACCACCGTAGGTTGACAGGTAAGTAGGTAACTATTTTTTATTTTCTAGTTTTCAGTGCACATAAGATAAAACCGTTTTAGTTAAGTTTTTTTACCGATTTTTTTTTTATAAACTAAGTCAAAAGTGTCCAATGCTCCCTATGGTAGGGAGGCTTGGACATACCATGTAATGTATAATTTGTAAATTTTTGTTCTTCTTCTTCAGTGAAAATTTGTGAGGTTATAAATCTGCGCTAAAAATCCTTTATAGAATCTTGTTTCAGGTACCGTTGCCAACTTGATCTAGGGACTCCATATTTATCAGCTGTTAATTTTATTTTTTAACCTTTTGATACCTCTTGTATTGCTCGTTATATTAAATCTTTAAGAATTTCCCGTCGCAAACCATTCTTTTTAACCCCCGACGCAAAAACGACGGGGTGTTATAAGTTTGACGTGTCTGTGTGTGTGTGTGTGTGTGTATGTGGCATCGTAGCTCCCAAACGGATGATCCGATTGTAATGCGGTTTTTTTTGTTTAAAAGGAATGTCATTCGGGAGTGTTCTTAGCTATGTTTGGTGGAAATCGGTTCAGGTCTTCAAGGTCATCAGCTCGTTTGTTAGGTGTGATAGGAATGTTACACGCTCAGTTTACTTGCAAGCATATGTGGGATCTAAAATTTGAAATACTAATGTCTTCTGGAACCACTGAGCTGGTCTGCAGTTAGGACACGAAGATAGGAGACGTAACCCTGAACTACCTTTTAGTAAACCCATCGAGTTTGGGCTCGTTTAATTTGTCTTGACTAGTTTTCTTCATGTTTCTAATTGACGAGAACCTAATGCTGGAAATGGGATGTTACGGATGAAACCCTAGAATGATATATAACCCTGGATCAACAAAGGTCCATCTTTATTGTTTCTCAATCTGTGCAATTCTCCCAGAGCCAGTTTGTCATGAGGATTGTTAAACAGCTTCCTTTGGCTGAGATCGCATATAGCGAACCCATCATAAAAAGAAGGAAAAATTAAGGAGCTCCTTTAAAAAACCATGAAATAAAATAAAATTATAAATTTAAAAAAACCCCCGACCCAAAAAAGTACGCAATTATTATGACAAAATGTTATAAACGATAAACCCTATAAAAAGCAAAAAATAACTTTAAACACTACGTAAGTACCAACTAAAGCATGTCAGACTAAACAAAATTTTGACGTGTCGACGGTTTTATTTAAACCGTTTAAATATCTCGTAATGTTGAAACTGATTGTAATTTTTAGGATAGCTCTTTGATTTTATCTAGCCAAACATAAGAAATGGCAATAAAAGTTGATTATCTGTAAAATCTGATTTTTTATGCAATAAATGTGAAAAAGTGCCCATCCCTCCCCTACCTCCCCTAAAGTATGAACTGACATTACGAATCGAAGTGAAATGCGAGTTGTTGATCGAGTTTTATAGAATCGCAGTACTGGTCTAGAAAGCTTTTCTAAAGGACATCACATACTGCCACGTTGTGCTGGCCTAGTGGGTAAAGAACCAACCTCTTAAGTATGAGTGTGCCAGCGTTCGATTCCAGGTCAGGCAAGTTTTCTGAGTTTGTATGTACTTTCTTACTATGTCTTGGACGCCAATTATTGTGTTTCACAGGGAGGGCACGTTACGGATAGTCAGAAGTCAGTAAGTCTGTCAACCAGTCTTACCATGGAGTATTGAGTTGTCCGGGTAAGTAGAGGAAGTCAGACAGGCATTTGCTGCTAGTAAAACACTGGTACTCAGCCGCATCCGGTTAAATTGGAAGCCGACTCCAAAAATAGTTGGCAAAAGGTGCGTGAGATGAAGGTCAACACAAGAACTTTTGTACTCTAGGGTGTATACTGTTATGCCTTCATTTTTAACATTTTTATGTTATCACAAAATTTCCCCACGTATTTTTATATTGTTATTTTCCCTTTATATTGTGGCGTGGCGCATGGTAGTGTGTGATCCGCGTAAATGAGTTTGAAAGTCTTACTTTAGCATAATGCACTCGGTCGTTAGTAGCTAGGAAAATGGAAAATAACTGTGGAAATAAATGTAACTGTTTACTGCGTATAATGCTTGGGTGGTTTAACACATCTTCTAACAAGTTTCAAACTTTAATAAAATTTTATGATAGCCTCTGGGTGAGACGATTCACAGCCGGGAGGGATGGAAGATATAAAAATGGATTTTGTAAATGACACAACTATCAATAAAAAATATGTAATTACGTAATCTAACAGAGCAGTATTCTTTAATACTGAATTGATACTTTACATAAAATACAAAAAAATATATAAGTAAGCAATTCAGTAAAAAAAAACACCACGGAATCAAAAACACTATGACATCAAAAAACAGAGCATAGTCCCCAAAGATCCCAAAGATGTACGCGCTCAATTTACTAGAAGCGTCATGATGTAATTACATCACGCCTCCAGGAAGGGCGGTCCCTTCCAGTGGGCACGTTATCTGTAGCACAAATGCGTTTAGCGCATCTCTGTTTATTAGGGTAAGGATGCCTATTATGAGATAGGCGCTTAATATGAGATAGCAAGGTATTGGTCAAACTATTCACGTCAGTCATTTGGGCGCTAGTGTCACGCAATCATCACAGCAACACCGCTAAACGTCTGCCAGTGCGTGCCGGCCACCGGCGATCGAAGTACGTGTGCGTGTAGTTATTACATTTTCGTAAAACAAAATATTTTTCGTCAAATGTTTAAAAGGTATGTAACAACTTTACTATTACGTTAAAAGCTCTTAATATATATGTGGTTTGTAACTTATATGATCCATTTTAAGATATAAATGCAATTTCATTGTGTTTTCTTTTTGAAACAAAAAAAAAGCCATCCATTTTGTAAAATTGTTGCTTTCCTAATATGAGATATGCTGGGGTTCCTAAAGTGAGATATCTCATATTGTGGTACTCAAAAAGAGCAATTTTTAAAAGTATTGGGTTGAACCCTATATTTTTTGTTTTAGATGCCTCCCATCAAAAGGAAGACATGGGACCATAATGCCATGATACAAGCTGTGAATGCAGTTCGAAGAAACGAAATGGGTTACTTAAGAGCTGCAAAAAAGAAAAGAGTTGCAGAAGTTAGTTCCAGTTCCGAAGACGATGACGTGCATGAGCTCGCGGATAGCAGTGGGGATGAGTATGATGCTGAATGTCCCTACTGCAGCGGAAACTATTCTCAAAATACAAGGGGAGAAAAATGGGCTAAGTGTCAAGGTTGTTTTAAATGGGCTCATGAGGAATGTGGAGAAGTAGCATCGGATATTTTTTTGTGTTCTATGCTCATATAGGATGTAAGACATGATAAGATTTACAACATTTTAGAAGAATTTGTTTTTTGTTATTACTTTTACAACTTTTCTTTTGACATTTGTATTAAAAAAAAGCGTGTAATGATTATGATTAGTAAGTAAAGCTCGAATTGTTTGTTTGTGTTTGTTTGTAAGACTGATACTTGTCTATAGTTTCATGATTAAAGTACCAAAATATTAAGACTGATGTTTGTCTATAATATTTAATTAATAAGTAACAATAAAAATGTGATTATTAATATTGTTTATTTTGTTTGTTTACCCCCTAAAATTTTAAGGAACCTAATATAAGATACTATCTTATATTAGAAACCCCTAATATCTCATAATAGGAGACCAGTTGCCTTGGGCTTGTTTTCTGATATTTTTCACTTTTTACAGTATAGTCAGAAAAATATTGTATTTAACCCTAAATAGCTATGACACATTTAAAGTACATTAAATTTGCTACCTAAAATTATATCTCAGAATGCTTCAAATGTGACAGTTTTGTTTTTATAGTCAAAAATAGAAATGGTATCTCATAATTATTGGCATCCTTACCCTAAGGGTAACACGATAAATGACGTCGTAAGGCGTCCTGTTAAAGGAAAGTTTTGTTGACTTTTTTTGGGAGTTTGTAGGGTTATCTTTTTTCTTTTTTGAATGACGTGGTAAACGCTTTTTTTGGAATTTATGATAAAAGGGGGCATTTTCTGTCTACTACTAGGTCATCTTAGAAACTCTTTGGTCGTAGCCAGAGGGGCATACTTCGACCCATATTGATTATGACTTAAATAAATCCGAGTTCCTAGCATTCTAGGGCAGAAATTACTCTTTTGAACATTCAAGAATCCTGGGTGATATAATGTAAAGGAACTTACTTTTTAAATAATCCATGATGTTTTTCTTTTCCACAACGCATAGGTGGTAATTGGATTCCCATGACACTTAACTATACTACTTTCTTACTTTCTATAATTTTATCCATCGTTCTTAAGAACCGTGTGTCCACCACAAACTCGTTGGTGATCACGTTATTACTCTAATATTGTAGATTTTAGTTCCTCCGTCTTGTGTTTAAATGTATGATTATTGGCTTTCTCTCTAAGCCTGGGTGCAGTGTCAAAGGCTTTTAGAGGATCCTTTTAGATGTTATTATTATTGTTTTTGTTTTGTTTCCAAGTTAAGCTGTTTAATGGTGTGAGTGCATTAGAGTGCTGTGTTTGGTCTTGTAACGTTATTGGGTAGCCGTTTTGGAAAGTTTCTTTTCTGTTCCTTTGTCGGGTAGAAGTTGTAGATAACGTTTAAAACATTATGTTATGTAAGTAGCAGAAACACGTAAGTAGTGGTGAAAGGTGGGCATTTTGGGGCTGTCTTTTTAAATTTTTGACTTACAAAAAACCCTTGTAAAGCACTGGTACTAAGCTACATCCTGTTAGACTGGAAGCCGACTCTAACATAGCTCGGAGGATAGATAGACTTACAAAAAGCTTTTTGCAGCCAATTTTAAAATTATGTTTTGCTTGCACAAAATTTTATGCAATAAAAAAACGAAAACAGAGAACAAACTTCTAAAGGCTGGTTTGCTTTCCCTTACTTGCTTTGCTTTACTATTAAGCAAATGTTTTTAAGCAGTATCTTAGTAACTTCCAAGTACTAGATTCCGCATATTAATTACCTCCTAGCAAACAAGAGTTCTAACACTACAGCAGGTAATCGCTTAACTAGCGCAGAGCAACTACTGAGGAGGAAGCATCACAAAATACTGATAAGCACAAACAGCATGCATACAACTTGTCAACACAAATACAATATCCAATATGGCGGCTATGGACTTGTAGCGTCTGCAGATACGAGGGACATGCATATGTACGTAAATGGTTAATGGTTTGTTAGCAATTTTAATGGTGTCTTGAAGAATTAATTCTTACTAATATTATACGTTTTATTAAAAGTATTATCACATTACTTGTTCACCTTTGCCTGCTATCCCCGGTCGTGATATTACGCCAAAAGTATTGAACCAATTTTAATAAAATTCAGTAGATAGCCTGGTGACTGAGAAGGAGTATTTGATTAAAAGTACTGTAACAATTTAAATGAAATCTAGTCAGTCTAATACGGATAATGGACTTAAAATATAGTCACTTTCATAACGTGTAGCATAGTTTAGGAACACTTCATCTTTATTCTACACCTTGAGATCTCTCTGAAGGTTGCTAAATAATGCTTCAAATTACAATGGAAAATCCATATATAATAAAACTTAAAAACACTGTTTTTGAAGACCCTACCAGACAACGCAATATTATGAACGACGCGCTTGAAATTACTTGCCAAACTTCAGCAGCTGTTTAAATACCTACAGAAGGGTTAAATCAAAGGTTCACGTACGGGCAGATTGAACCAAGCTACGGGTTCCCTAGTTTAAATACGAACTTAATCATTTAGACTTGTTCTAGTCTGTGAGGAACAGTCTAGTACAAGTTAGATCTTGTTTTGAACATGAGTAGAATCCGTAGTAATATTATAAATGCGAATTTAACTCTGTATTTCGCGTCTTCATAAGATCAGTACCTGCTGGATCTATTAGGATATCCTGGAATTAGGTTATACAGGTAGTGTACTGTCTGAAATTACGTAATATGAAGACTTGTTTTTATAAGAGTGCCGTGAATCGCGGTTAATAGCTAGTAAATAACTTTTACATATCAGAATATTTTGATGAAAGTTTTTTTTTATAGTGACATTGCAACAGAAGTATGAGATAGACTGCCAAGTTACTCAACGTCTGCCTAGCACTGATTATAAAGAATCTACGCTTTAGTGAATAATCGCTAATAATAATTAAACGACTAAGCCATTCATAACTACACTAAGTAATAGATAGTTATTTTTTTATTAGTAGCACTATATTAAGTAAAGCGTTTGTAAAGAGAACATAATAAACGCTCGTTTAATTAACGTGCTTGCTGTCTGAACGGCTCTTATTTTATGAATGTTTTTGCCGAAGTTTCCAACAAATCTGTAGTGGGTGGGTACTTCAATTTTTACGTATATTAAAAGTAGTAATAAAACACATTAGGCTTATAGGTACTTTGTCAGTCACGTATTTCAGAACTTTTAATAACTTTTGAATAAATAAGCAAGGGATAAATATAGAAAAGTTTTAGAATGGCAAAAACTTTGTGCTATTTGTTACGTAACGTCAATATTTTACTTTTTGTTCATGTCATTGTATTATTGGCATAAAGTAGGTAATAGTAGGCAAGCCGTAATGAAAGCATTCCTCAGAGGTAGAAAAGTTAACAAATTCCTAGCAATTTACCCTCAAAATAAACAGAACCCAGCTCCATTTAAAATTTACAAAAAATGCTTACTTATCTCCGCCTATTGAATAAAGTCAAAAGTTAAACATTTCAAAGGCCCTCAGCCTTTTATAAACACGAGATAAGCCAGTTTAAAAATAACGTTTCCTTTCACCCCCTATTCGTCAAAGGGCCTTTGATTTAATGATATCATCATATCATCGCACAGTGGTCCTTCACCCGCACCCCAGTGGGCCAAAATCATAAATCACTCAGACAAAAACTCAACAAAGTTAATTTTACTCTCATTTGCCAGCGAAAAAGTCAAGGCATTAAAAAGTTTCGTAATCGCAACAATTTTTTAAAGTCTCGACAAGTTAGGGAAAATATTTTTGCGTCTTCAAGGATTTTGGTTACGTTTGAATTACTTATTTGTAGATAGGTCAGAAGTAACATAAGTAAAAGCATTCTGTATAATGTATAAATTCATAATTATCATGGTCTTATTTTGACCAATTTAGGAGAATTTTCGGTTTCTCATGAATTATGTAATATGCTTTTAAGAGCATAATAAAAACCAAACATAGCTAGGTAACATTTCGACTATTTCAACAAATGAAGCCTTCTTATAAAAAAATAGTTTCATTTAGTATCAAAACTAGAGTATATAATTTTTATTAAAGAAAAAGAAACTAAACGCAGCACATTTCGAAGCGCTCGTTTCAAACCACTTGTGAGTGTGACACCTCTTTTCCTTTCGACAAAGCAAGTCACCGCGACGTCGCTTTAAAGAAATATTAAACCGAGAGAAAAAAGCTCACTTGAAACGAATTTACAGACGTCTACAGCAGAACGCGGATGACATGGCTCTGAATCGTTCTTGTATGTCGTCTTTTTTTTCTGAACATTTCTCTGTGTGATTATTATATTTTTTCTTCAGTAAGATGGGTGTTTTTTTTTTGTCTGCGAGATGGGTGTGGTTTGTGCAGTGTGCAAAGAAATTGATTTATGAATTATCATAAATATGGTTTCGAATATAAGCATGTTCTTTGGGTATCAATAGAAGTTTATTTTGGGAATTAATGTAAGATAATTTTCAGTTATCTAATGAAAGAGTAATGAGAACATCATTTTATCATCCTCCGAGCCTTTTTCCCAATCATGTTGGGGTCGGCTTCCAGTCTAATCTGATTCAGCCGAGTACCAGTGCTTTACAAGGAGCGACTGCCTATCTGACCTCCTCAACCCAGTTACCCGGGCAACCCGATACCCATTGTTTAGACTGGTGTCAGACTTACTGGCTTCTGACTACCCGTAACGACTGCCAAGGATGTTCAATGATAGCCAGGACCTACAGTTTAACGTGCCATCCGAAACACAGTCAATGGTGTCTAAGTTTTACTTAGAAAGTACATACAAACTTAGAAAAGTTGCATTTGTACTTGCCTGACCTAGGATCGAACCCGCCCTCATACTTGAGAGGTTGCTCCTTTACCCACTAGGCCACCACGATGTCCATTTGATGTCGACGACGAATGAGAACATCCTTTATTACATTTAAATGAAAGACATGATCGAGAGCCTAAAAATGTCTGTATTATATTCATTCATTCAGGTATTAAAATGTACAAACGTGAAAAAAAATATTCGTTTAATTTCTTTCACCAATGAACCCATAATTTTCTACCCCAAATTGAATACTAGCTTTCCACACATAAATTTTAGCCAACTCCAGTACACATTATACATGGTGTTGAAATTACTCGACACTTAATTCTGAGCGAGTAACAAGCGTATCATTGTTTACTCGTATCTTCGCCGAGAGTGCTCTCAGACGTGTGAACACCCTGTGTACTCTGCTAATTACTAACTGTGCGCTTAAATTCCTTATTTTTCACTTACAATTGTAAAAGGCTGTTTGAGGCCTTGAGTGGTGTTGTTTTTTGAGGTGAGTGTGAATCTTTGTTTTCTTGACGTAATTTTCAGCAAAAGCAGTCATTTGCATGGTAGTAGTATTGTGACTTCACGCATCTGTCTGTCTCTTTGCAATAAACTCAAAAGCTGCTGAACAGATAACGTTAGTTTAGGTGTCTTTAGAGGTTCCTTAAATGTTTGAAAGAAAGATAGGTTTCTTCTGAATGTGTATAAAGTTGTAGTATTGTTTGCAGTACACGGTACAAATAGCTTCCTAGTTCCCTTTCCGTCTGGCAATATGTCAAGAAGAACTAAATGAAAAAGATAACAGACCATTTAATCTTAATGAAATACTGTCTGGTCAGTAAGACCGAACATAATCCAAGTCTTAATGTCTGGCAGACAACGTGACAGGAACGTACTAGCACAGTATAAAATATTCTCTTGTAATCAGTTGGAAAGCTACGTACTAACATTCGTAACAATGTCACTCACGCATGTGCTCTATGCAATACACTCAGTACTGACAGTACCGGTAGCACAGGTAAAAGCTCATCGATGGACATATTGTGTGAGGGACATGTTTTAGGAACGTTAGTATAGTTATCGGCACGAATGTTGAGCTCTGACCTACATCTGCGCAGAAGTGATTTATTAGCAAAGAACTAATCCCGAGTGACGGCTATGACGCGATGCACTGCGGGCCAATCACCGCTTTAGCCCGCCCCCGCGCCTCACTTCATACCACAAAAGGGACCCAATAAATTACTTCTGCGCAGGTGAAGGTCAGAGCTCAAGATTCGTGCAGATAACTATGCGTAGCTTCATAACTGTACATCTTTATTCTGTGGTACTAGTCTAAATAAAAATATAGCGGCGGCCAGATGTCACGAACAAGCTAAGCTTTAATTTATCACTTCGCATAGTAGGGGGGACACGGCTTCAGGAATTTGTGGCTTTTTCAATTCAGTTATGGAAAAGGATTTCAGGGAGATTGTTTTGTGAATTTTGTCTTTGTTGTTGGTTAAAAATAGATGATATAATATTTTGTGAAAAACTAGCTTCTGCTTGTGGTTTCACTTGAATCCGAAATCAAAAGTATACTAATATGTTTGTTTCCAGGTCCAATCTCGCTATTTTTTTTAAGATATCTTGGTTCAACCGTTCTTAAGGTACCTACCTATAGGCAAATAGTGTACCTAACTATAACACGATTTTCTTTTACAAACAAATTATAGGCACTGAATAGTACAAATTATCAAATAAACTATAGCGTGAACTAATAAAAACACGCATAAAGAAAAACAATTTGGAAAATACCGCCTCAAATGATTACCATAATAACACAAAGTATGGCTACTTTTCGCCACATCGTGTGTCTGAACATAATATCATGGAAAAAATTGTGTAACCCTCGCCCGTTGATACAAATCTACAAAAAATACCTACTCGTTTCACCTCACCGACTTTACGGAAAAAAATCAATTAGTTTAAAACTATACTGTAGGTTTTATTCAATTATTCTATTGTATTAGAAGAAATAGCGGTTAACGATATGTCCACATCCAAATTAAAAATATAGGTATAAGTAGTAGTATCATGGACCACCCAAAATTCTTGGTACATAATATTACGTCTGTGTATTATGGACTCCATGAAATGAACAGATCAATAAAATAAAATTTAAGACATAAATACTCTTTACTCAATCCTTTCTGCTTGCTTATTTTTATTTAAAAATAGAAATCGAAATGATTGTCAAAATTTGACAGCCAAAGCGTCATGGTGGACCAGTATTATAAAAATTAAAGTCGCTACAAAAACAATTTATCTTTTAGCAATCATGTCTTTATAACTATTCACGAGATTTTGTATTTTTTTAAACAGTTAATTTTAATGAAAATGGGTGAGAAAGATTGTCAAAAATGGTACCAAGTGTTCCAAGGGCTGGTGAGTTGGACTTTTCCGTTTTTTATTTTCTATTTGACGTCGATGCCTAAGCGATTTTCATAACCGCAAAACCTTAGCACAAATGAACGGGTGCTACATAATGTCCATGGAAATTACGGCAATAGTATAAACCTTGTTAGGGAATGTAATAAATAGGCACAGAAGGCTCGCTTTGACCAATAGTTTTAGAAGGAATAAGGCTGAAATATCTTTCGGTAAGCACTGCAGCTTTGACAAGTAAAAAATGCATTTTGATTACTATAATCATGTTTCTTAAAAAATATGGTGTATTTACACCGCACACTGCAATGCATATCGGGAGAGAGTGTAAAATTAACTTCTTCCACAGTCTTTTTAGTGGTCCTATAAAAAGTTGGCCTTCTGACAAAAATTGTTTATTTATTTATTTATTTATTTATTTATTTATTTAGGCACACCAACAACTATTTACAAATACGTTCACATATATACGTTTACAATTCTAATAAGTGCTGCGTAAATATGTCAATTGTAAAAAATTGTTTGTTTGGAGCTTAAATTATGTGCTAGAATATCGGTGATGAAACGTATTTTCTTCAATAGGAAGAAGGTAGGCTTTACTTTCTTAAATAAGTTTTCATGCTATGGTAATGCTTTGTTAAGTTTAAGCTGTTAATTGCTTATGAGGGTTAGTTTGGATTTAAAGCGAAAAATGTTGTGTGAGGTCACATTTGTATGTTTTTTTGGGAGTTAAAGTTTGATTGATTGAGAGTTTTTATCATCTGAGTGACTTCATATTTCCTATCATTAAGTGGTTACGAAATAAACTCATAAAGAAGTTCTGGATAGCTTTTAAATTTTACAGCATTTTGGATGCAGATTGATAGCCAAAATCATGGCAATGTGGTTTTTTACTTATTTCAAACATTTGAAAAAATATTTTAGCAAACAAAAGTTACCAAGAAAAAATTGCTCAACTAAGTAACATTAATAAATAATATCATGTAGAGCGAGTATTTTTTACCCAAATAAACGACATGAAAGTAAATAAATACACGTCGGCTGTGGTTGATGGCTGTTTTAGCTGCCGTTTCTTATGTTATCTTTATGAGGAATGAGCGTAAATTCTTACTTAAACGTTTGTACTTGATTATGTGTCTGCAAGACAGATTTATGAAAGGAGTCTTGTAGAAATAGTATACGTTTTAAGTATGATATATACGTTTACACTATTTACTGCAGTGAAATACGTACGTTATTTATTTAAAAAGATAGTTTTATTTATTTTTCTAAACACTCAAAAATCGTTATCAAAATTACATATTGATGTTTGTAGACCACTTTATTTTACCTGTAACTGTACAACTTAAAAAGTTTTTTTACTAAAGCTGTAAAAAACTTTCCTTTTGTGTCTACAAGTGTAAATAAATATGATAATTAGGTAGGTTTTGTAACAAAAGTACAAAATTAACAGCTGTTGTCGCTTAATTACCGGAGTTTACGATTCGTTTTCACGTGACCAAAAGTTTTATGTAAATCAGGTACAATGTAATAAAAATGTTTCGAAAAATACGAACTAGCTCGACTAATTGTGTTTTTCACTCAATTTATGGCTTGCTATTTAAATAATTTATGTGCACGAGGAAAGCTCAGCGTTTCCTATTATTACGTATAATTTTTAAATTACTTGCTTTTGTTATGGTTTTTTTACGAACTCCTATGATGAACTCTAGTACAAAATATATTTCCCTAAGTTGAGACCAATTCAATACAAAATTTTGGTTTTGGTTTTTATTCAGTACAGCGCTGAAAGTGTTATAAATTCACAATTAACTTTGGATCAACCTATATGACTTTAGGATTAATATTTTCAATAGTAAATAAGAGGAACTTTTCAAATAAGTTGCAAACTTTAAGTGACATTGCAGAGTTTTTGCCCAAAGTCTGCAAACTGACTTACCCATAGTATGATTTTGTTTGCAGAACCCCGCGTTCTAGACAGAAGTTTGTATGCGTTGCTGTTAAACGCCACTGAAGTTATTGGCGACGCTGCCGAAAATATGTACACAGATCACTACCAGTGGCAGAGAGAAATGTTTGGCCATAGTGTACGTAAAACTAATTAATTTATTAAGATAAGTTAAATATTATTACTCTGCAATGTCACTTCAAGTTTGTAGCTGCGCATAGTATAGGCACCCTATTTCAAAACTCTGCAGAATCACTTACAAAACTCTGCAAAGTAGCTACTAAAACTCTGCAGACTGACTTACAGTGCAGGGAATTTATATTTTTTGTTATATTACAGTTTAGTGTATCTCGAGTCCCGTGTTCTACGGATAATGGAAGCGGCACCATGGTGGCTCTCGTCAGAAACTGGCTGAGGGCCCATGAAGAGGCGCAGGTAATTATTTTGATATATTATATTCCAGCAATATGCAACCTAAGCTATGAGGACACAAGAATATTGAGACACATTTAGATTGAAGATAAAGAAGAATAAGGAAAGCTAGTATTTCCTTACTATACCTGGATAAATGTAGCATTTGTATTATTCTAGTCTATAGGCAAGCTATATTACTGCTAATAGTTTCAACAAAATTCATTCGGTAGACACTGATACACTCCAGAAAACCACGAATAAGTATCAGATACAAAAATAAATATGCCCATTAACAGAACTTGAATGTTTTTATTGTATGTTATTGAATATCCTTGGCAGCCGTTACGGGTAGTATGAAGGTACCTATTGGGTTGCCCGGGTAACTGGGTTGAGGAGGTCAGATAGGCAGTCGCCCCTTGTAAAACACGTGTTTTTTATTCCAGGTAATGGTAGCCAGTGTTCTGGTGGTGATAGGTCTGTGGTGGCTGGTCCGAGCTGTTCTGACGTTGATGATCAACCTGGTCTGTCCTTTGTTGGTCGTCGTACTAGCGGTGGTCAGTACATTCTTGTTTAAGTTGTGCTTCCAATTGCAAATGTTTAGAGAATTCTTGGCTGCTGTTTCGTGATACAGAGGGCTTTTGAAAAGATGTTTTTTTTAGTTTTGTGCCAAAATTATCGTAGGTATTTTTTTTTAATGCATAATTTAAAGTTATATTTTATGTGATTTGTTAAAAGATGAATAAGCGACACAATATTGATGTAAGATGTCATCGCTATTAAAATTTATAAAACTCACAGTTATGTCAAAATAGACTTAATGTACATTGTAATAGAATTGAAAATGGATTACACGAGCTTCGCAATAATGGTGTGTTTTATTCCTACAGGTTTGCGTGCCTCAGCTCCGAGCACCACTTTTAGGTCAGAACTATCCATTATTAGCAAATCTACTAAGAAGCATTCTCTTGAAAATGGCTGAAAACATAAAAACCTGAACTATGGGAATTATGTCGAAGTGACAAGTTTGAGGTCAAAATTTATAGCACGTTGTTTTTTCATTAACAGTTTTTTTTAGTTTAATTTCATAACCTGATGTCTATTTTAGTCTTGGCAATATAAATCTGCAATTAATATATTAATTTAGTTTCTCTTTTGTTTCGTCACCAAGCTTCATCTTAAATGGTTAGTCAGTTTTATCGTAACTATGATACCTATTGGTATTGATTCTTAATCAGCCAGATTCTTTAGCAGGCATACATTTCTTCACACCACGACATTTAAGTTCCAAACTAAGCAGAGCTCGTACGGATATTGTACAACTAACAAGCACGGTAAGTATGGGAAAATCTCCTCTGCTTGCCTTTTCCCAGTAGAAGATGTATTTCGACTGACGACGACGAATTACCTATATAGAAAAATTGAAATTAAATCAAACACTAAATCAACATGCAGGCACACAAATAAATTGATCTGAAATCTCCAGTGTGATAGCCAGATACACTAACGATTAGACCATTTGGTCATCACTATTTTACCAAAGATACCATTTTCTTAATGCATAAATTAATTAGAGAAAATTCGACACCTTAAAAATATGTGGAAATCCCACAACTTTACTGCACCACTGAAATAAAAGTTAGTGAGCTATATTTTTTCACAGCTTGCTATAAAATGTCACCTCGCGAAAATAAAACTTAAATAAGACGACTTAAAGTTGGTTTTATTGCAATTTTAGAATCATTTGCTTGGTTTTATGTTCGGGTAGTATAACCAATGAGATGAGTTATGTGGGTTCTTACGAGTAGTTTTAGTATTTCAAGTATTCATTTTTTTTATATCAGCTGTATAATCCCTATCACATATACTTTTAGATATTTTATAACCTAGGTTCACAGGTAGGCAGCAGGGATCGAGTTTCTTACTTTCAAATCTTGACATGTAGGTAACAAAATAATGGGAATCGAATGCCTATCTTTGTACCCTGTAATAATCGTAATAATTTCCTTTAGACAATTAGATACACATTACGTGAATTTGCTTACATTTGATTTTAATAAATCTCTAGCCATAAGATCAGTCGTTAATTTGACCCGTTGAGTCACCTGCAGTTAAATGGTGATTCGTTCAAAATAAACTGACAGTGTCTGTAAAAGTTTATTCAGCTGTGTCGCGAGAGACGATCGCGACTACTGTAGATCGTAAACTGGGAATTTGTATTAGGGTTGTCATAAGTGGGTCATGGTCATAAGGGATATCATCATCTGCCTAGACTACCCAACTTTGTTGGGGGGTGGCTTTTCCTCACTAAGTTGGTGTAGGTTTTCAGTTTAATCTGATGCAGATGAGTTCCAGTGTGCCACATGGAGCGACTACCTATCTGATTTCCTCACCCCAGTAACCTGGCAACTCGATACCTTTGTATAATATTTTAGTGATCAAATAGACCTTACATAAAAAGGGACTACCAGGCTGAACTGAAAAAGTTACTTTTAATGATGAAGAGAAGCGTATCGTAGTTTTTATTGTAACTACCTAGATAAAAGCTTTGTAAAAAAATATTTAAAATTTTCTGCAAAAATTGTGCGATAGCTTTGGGCACTTATTCTCCGGTTACTTGAACAAAAAATATTATATTATAAAGTGAATATATTTAGAAACACTTTGTGTTTGAAGATCTTTAGCCAGCTGTCACGTTTGACGAGGGTTTTGAGGGTAGCTGCTATTTTATGTTTGTCTGAATTTTCTACTTACGTAAGTGTAAGAGCTTATTTTAGATTTTTGTTTATAGAAGTCCAATTTACACGACTGTCGTCACTAGACATTTACGCGCGTGAACTCAGCTTATAAGCTTTTGAAAAGTTGTTTTTAGTTCTTTTGGCGTTATTTTTAGTTAAAGACATTGTTTTATACCACTCTTTATCTTTTCCTTTATTGCCTGTGATTTTCATAAAGCCACGTATTCACTGGGAAATAATGTTTCAGATACACAGTTTCTGAAACATCACGTAGATGTTTACAACAACAATGTTTCGGAAACTGCCGTCCACACCGTCAGATGTTTACAATATGTCGCCCGAGGAAGTAGTGTTGTTGTGTGGTGCCTACATTTATTTGCATAAGTCCATTTCTAGTAAAAAGAAAAGAAAAAGAAAAGAGAAATTACTTGCTATGAAGACATTTATTTGGCGTTTATAAACAAATGAAACACGCGTCCACACTTGTATGCACATGTTGCGCAACTGATCGCCAGGGGTGGGGAGCACAGAAACATTCGATAAACACGTAGTGTTTACAGAAACAAAATTATATGTTTCTGAAACAAAATTATTTGTTTCAGAAACACGTAGATTTTGTTTCTGAAACAGTGTTTATAAACAATTGTTTCTCAGTGAATACATGGCTTAAATCTGTCAGAAGTATTGGCGTGTATGAGTCTGTCGCGCTATCACACAATAGTTACTTTCGCATTTTTAACACCAAGAGTGAGTTACACCATTTAACTATAGCGATAAACAAACCATAGCCAGCCATATACTTGCCTCTCATTTTTGAAATCAGCGATGTAACAACTGAAAATTATCCGGTTATCACTATCGACAATAGTGCAACTCACTTTAAGTAAGCAAGTAAGAATTGCCACAAACAAGCGTTTTAACATGTAGTGTGGATTGCCAAAAGTAAAAAGGTCTTTTAACATGTCATGTTCGTGACATCCTTGCATCACAAAACGATATCTACGAGGGTGACAGATGTTCAAGTGATGGCATTTTGATGGCGTACTCTTGTTGTAACGTCTAAGAATTTCCCCTGGAATCGCCGGGGAAATCAGCCCGGTCGCTGCTGGTTTACCAAAGTGGTTTTGTTTGTGCTTTCTAAGGTCAGGTGAGTTTGTGGTGGTTTTTTAACGGATTTCCAAAAAAGGAGGTTGTCGATTCTTTAAAAATGTTTGTGAATATAGAATTATTTACTGTAAATTCAATTAATTAAGGGCAGTCAAGTAGGGAGGGTAATCTAGTCTGAGACATGCAGCGGGGCCTATAATCATTGGTTGATTTCTAAATTTCTTTTAGGCTATGATCATTTTGTCAACACTGCTGATTTTTCAAAAGTGTACAAGGGACAACAAATTAATTTTTTTGCACATATTGTCTTGATAAAGAATTCGCTCAATCGTAATAAAGCAAAGAGCAATTTATAGGAATAGACAAAACAGTTTTATCACCAAACTCCTAGTGTGGGTTATTTTATAGTTTACAATATCATTACTACGGATAGCGCGTAATGAAATACTAAACTTGATCGTAAACCGTTAAATTGTTGCCTTTAAACCTGCTTCTGTTAGGATTGTGATCCACTGTCATATAAAAAGAGAGCTCAAGACTATAAATAAGTTATATTTCCGCGTATCTGCTGTTTGTGATAAAAGGATTTAGTTTTATTCATCCTTGAATCATTACCACATTTGAAATATTATTAATTTTTTAAAGTTTTTTTCAGTAGCTGCAATTAAGGCAGCTTAAGTTAAACTTAAACTAATTGGCCGAATAGAATGCAAATTGCACCATTTTGTAACCATCGGGTTGACCACAGTTTCATTTTATGTGGCAACTACCACTAAGGAACGAACTCTATAAGAAGCTTTAGAATTGACCAATATAGTGCAAAAAAATGCTCCACAAGGTACACAAGCTACACAAACTAAAAATTATTCAACAAAAAAAAAAAAAAAACAACTGACAATCGATGCCACATTGGAACCATAATGCCGAAAATAGGCCTATCCTATAAGAACGTTATACATATTAGGTACCACGTCGACACTCGGGTTTCCCGACAGCTGATTGTCGGCCAATGTCGATTGTCTCGCATCAATACTTTTGCTGTCAATAACAGATTTTATGCTAATCTAAAATTAGATGGGTCAGCAGAATTTAGATCAGCGATTTTAACTTTCGGAAACGGCCGTGACCCTAATTTTGAGTGTTCATAATGCGTGTGAGCATGATATGGATCGAGAGCCTACAAAATTGTGATTTAAGTCTATAAACAGTTTTCAATTTTAACAACAGTTTTGTATAGGTAAAAAGTAATATTCTATTGAAGTTGAACGTCCTGTCCTTCGTGATCCACTCTAAATAATTTCATACAACAACCACCAGTCTCTAAGGACCAGCCCAGCCAAAAAAAAAAAACAAAAATTGAAATACCGAAGCCACTCAATACAAATCTATACCACAAAACAACAACCCAAGCAATTCGAAAACAAAATTATGTCATCAAAACTCGATTCCTTACAATCGGTCCTTCCCGTGGGTACGAACTATTTCAAAGCGGCAAACCGATTGGGATTCGGATTGAAGCAATTGAATCGGTTGGTACGTTAGTTCCGTCTATTAGCTATTCATAGCATCGCACTGGACTATGGACCTTAAACATTGGTTTTATGGCCGCTGTAATGTCTTGCAGCCTCAGCAATTTTAGATGGGCTATGGATGGAATTTTTGAAATGGTTCTGAATATGTAGCTAGCAGTCTGGTGCTCAAAATCTTATAATATTCAGCACCGCAAGATTTTACGTCTTCACATTCATCATCAGCCTTTCTAACTGTCCCACAACAAAGCATAGACCTTTTCTAACAAAGAGATGGAATGACAGTTAATCACCATACTTGCTAATAAAATATAAAGGCTAATATAAAGGCGTACTGACGATCACAGACTTTAAAGTCGAGCTGTTTTCCTCAAGTTGTTTTTTTCTCCTCCATTACTCAGCCATTGGTGTTCAAGATATACTTAGAAAGTACATATAATTTAGAAAACTTACATTGGTACTTGTCTGATCTAATCCAACCCACAATGTGAGACATGGTTTTTTACGTTACTAGAATTCTTCCTTTTTAAGCGTACAAGCGTAAGGTCCCAAAAAGCAGATTTCAAAAAGTAAAAATGCCACGAAAGTTGGCGTTATCGCAATCAGCGTTTTGTTCTAGCCAAGCTTAGCGGCTTCGTCTAAGATTAATGATTAAAGTGACCGAGTCCGCAACTCGCCAGTCTTAAAAGTTTTCAAGCTGGGCGCGCTTAAAGCGACTTACTTAATTTGCTACGTATATTAAGACATCTGTTTGCTTGTGTATAAAAAATATCATTGGTTTAAAAAGGCTATGAAATTTTAATATTTTTTTTTTTACTTACTTTTATTAAATTTCATTTTTAAAAAAAGTTAGCCTATCTCCGTAACCAACTATTTCAATGGCTATTTTATCCGAAGTGGTTTGGCTATTTCAGCACATACAAGCAAACACACTTTTACATTTATAATAGAAGAAAAGGAAGAGAGAACTTGTCTAAGTAACCGGTAGTAAATATGAAAATATCATAACAAAATACTAACACGGTATATCTTCGCAACTCAACCTTAAATATTTACTCGCTATGCCAGTCTTCTGCTTAGTCAACGGAATTTCATATATGAATGGTTTAATGTTGCAAGGAACCATTTTTATTAGGTAGCTGCCAAGAAACATTATATTTTTCAAACCAGGTGACGGATTAATACAATCACAGCTTTTTAATACAAAAATTTAAACATCTGTTGAAAATGTGGCTGCAAAACGGACCTTATTTCAATGTCATAATCTGATATTTTTTTAGACAATTGTTCAACCGACGTTTAAAAGTTTTTGTGGTACGATGGTTAGAGTTTCGTTGGATTTGTCTTGATTGCGCAATTATGTTTTGCACAACTTACCCTTTTACCTGACTAAAAGTAACATGTATTTTTAATTGCTCACTGAAAAAAAGTCGTGGTGGCCTAGTGGGTAAAGAACCAACCTTTCGAGTATGAGGGTGTGGGTTCGATTCCAG
Organism: Helicoverpa zea x Helicoverpa armigera; assembly: GCA_033682625.1. NCBI lineage: Eukaryota > Metazoa > Arthropoda > Insecta > Lepidoptera > Noctuidae > Helicoverpa > Helicoverpa zea x Helicoverpa armigera. The sequence continues at coordinate 13,339,933 of JAWIIS010000021.1, forward strand.
GGTCAGGCAAGTACCAATGCAACTTTTCTAAGTTTGTATGTACTTTCTAAGTATACTTAGACACCAATGGCTGATAAAAAGGTGAAGGAAAACATCTTGAGGAAACCTGGACTATAAAGTCTGAAATCACCAACCCGCATTGAGCAAGCGTGGTGATTAATGCTCAATCCTTCTCCATGTGAGAGGAGGCCTGTGCCCAGCAGTGGGACGATAAAAAGGCTGTAACAGTAACTGAAAAAAAAACTGCAACATTATTTTGGCACGTAGGAAATATATCCGGTTAGACTGGAAGCAGACCTCAACATAGTTGGGAAAAGGCTCGGGAGTTGAGGTATTTTATACGAAGCAAATATTATCAAATCATTCTATGTGCTTCAAACATAACACCATCCAAATATTTCTGCGCCCAATATTGCTGTGAACTGAGGGGCGGTCTACTTTTTCAACTACAACCCCTATTAGGACCCTTGCTTGTCCCACTTGTGCATACCAAGCCGACCCGTGACTTGTGTTTTGTCAGTCAGTGACTTGGTCCTTTTGCCTCGCTTTATTTGGCCCTTTCGGTGGTCCTATTCAAAGGTCCTATATGTTATCTGGGAAATGAATGGTGCTGTACATTTTTGTTGGTGGAGAAATATTTTTCGCGAGTTATTCAATGGTGTAGGACTCACATATTGGGTCATTTTGTTCCTTATTTTCAGACTTCATAAGAAAGCATCATCATCATCTGTCTAACCTTTTTCCCGACTTTGTTGGGGTCGGCTACATAAGACTAAATAAAAGAATAGTTTATGATGAATTTTATCAATAAATTGTTGTCGATGGAAACAAACCATAAAATAAATTGAAATAACAATAAGGAGTCCCATGGTTGTCGTTATGTATTGCGTCTTAATTTCAAGCCGCAGTCGTCCCATAACCACAAGGCTATTGGAAAGCCGACCCTTCGATTTATTGTTTGTCATGTTCGGTAGGTACTGGATGGATAAACTAGGGAACCGCTAGCGGTTCCACCCTCTTCCTGAAAAAACGGTGTAAACTATGTTACTGAAAGTTTAATAAAAAATTATTTAGCCGCTTGCGCGTGAAGAAGTAACAAACGTACCTACACACTCATGTATTGGATCATAAAAATGATTGTTTCTATATTAATTGGCGATGTCAGAGTTCATGACAAATCCACATTAGCGGTTTTAAAATATTAATGAAAGGTCTTAAAAAGTTATTGACAAAATTGATCCGAAGGACCAATTTGAGGAAACAAGAGAAGTCGAAAGACTTCACTTTCCTTCTATCCTCCAACGTTAAGTATCAAGACGACATTTAACTTTCAAAATAACAAGCTTAACTTCCCAACTTCCATATTCACTCTTGCTGCTAATATGATAAAACGAATCTGGATATTAATATTAATAACATAATCTTACCCGAAAGTTTCCGAAGTCGGTGCCAAATATAGTTTTCTGTCTCTATTTTCATCGGAAAAAGTTATAATTACTTATCTTGTGATACCGGGACCGATGTCTTGGGAAGTTTTGTGAAGAAATCAGTATTCCGTCTGCATGCTCCTGTCGTATTTAATTTTCTACAAGACTAGCTGTTTATATTTTTTGGACATAAAATCAACGATGGAAATTAAGAAAAATACTTTTTTAATTAGTGCTTAGAACTTCAGCTTAACGATCCATAATGTAAACGCTTCTAGTAAAATGAAATGACCCTATCTTTTTCCTTGATTTTTCTTAAAAGTTTTCATTGTAAAAGCACTATTTAGGTATCAATTAAAAGTTTATTTCGAAAGGTCTTTGAAAGTCAAAATCTTGACCTTTAACGTAATTAAGCGAGACTACTTTTGTGTGTAGATTAATTAGATCTCGTTTCAGCTACTTCCGTTCTCCTTAAACAACTTAAATGTTTCTACTAAAAATAAATTCAGTACCTAATCTATCCTTAAAGAGGGCAAACAGGAAAATACCCACAAATCATGCTTGGCCCCTTTTTGTACGTGACTAAAAAAATCAATTTTTACCCCATCTCCTGAGGGTATAAGCTGACATGAAGCCGCTCTTACCAACGTATCTCTTCAAACACGGAGTGCTATGTAAATGGAGTGCTATACGAATTTAATGATATAGCTAGTGATTTTGAATGCCTTTTAAAGCACGTGAGCCTTATGCGATAAATCCTTATCCTGTGGTTATTAATTCATTTTGTTATTTATTAACATCTAACCACTTAAACTATGTGTCTGAAGTCCGTAACGATAGAAGTGTTAAATAACGTTAGCAAAAATAGGGGATATTGTTGATATTAACCAGATTATTTTTAGATGTTATCTCCTCACTTTTTTATTTTGTCTCCTCACCATCTGAGAATCATAGTTTTAGTGTCCTTCGATGCTGATTATGTACAGAGCTTACTCCATTTCCTTATGAATCCGTGGTTAAAACTAACAAGGGCACACTTGTACATAGATCTCATATCAGTAGTATCGCCGCATCGTTGACAAAGGGTCCGACGGGTACATTCTGATTTGGGCAAACACGGCTTGGATATAAGTTGTTTTCACACTGTTTCACTGAAAAGAGCCTACACAATTTTCTGTAAACAACGTAAAGCGATTTATTTTGGACTTACAGGTTTAGAAGTTTTGTGTTTTTAGGATAAAACATGTTGGCTTTGGCAGGTTGTTTTGTGTGATTGCTTTTATTACTCGTGGTTGCTTTTGCTTTTAAGCTACAATGCGGAAGTCATTATTATATAAATAATAATAAATAAAGTCCCAGTTAAGTAATATATTTCCAATTAAACACTTTTAATAGCGTAATGCGGCTGTGAAAATACCGTTTTTCAAACAGATTAATTTTAATAACATAATTACTTTCGGATTCCTTAGATTTTGCGCCCAACCCTAAAGTCATTGACACCAGTCTAAAATTATTAGCTAGAGTTATTAAAAATCCAAAAATACTTATTTAATTCTTTCCCTCAGTTGTACAAAAAATAAAAAGTGATATTAAATTCCCTGCTAGCCGCATATCCATTAAATCATTTTTCATTTGAATTCATTTTGTTCGCTACAGTGGACATGAAAAGGCTACTCGAATTAATTTATAAAAAGCATGGAGGAACCACGTTGTGTCCCATTTTAAATATCACTTTTATATTATGAATAGGTAATTAGTTATTGAGAGAGCTTTGGTGACTGTTTCAAATGAGATTTCAGCATATTTTATAGCGAGTATCGTGTTTTTTTTCTGTTATGTTTTTGGTAAAAAAATAGCAGATTATTCTGAGAATTGATCATTTATTAAGGAGAATTTTCAATTTGAATTTCGGAAGTTAAGGTTTTCTCGAGAGGTTTTTCCCCTTTGTGAGTGCTCACCAAAATACTAACTTTTTATGTTACTACTACCCATAGTAAAATAATACATATAGTTTATACTAATCGAAGGGACCTCTAGGGTACTTGATATAGGTAAGACCGTTAATAAGTAAATCAACGTTACTCCGAGAGCGTCAAAGCGCACCATGCACCGTGTACCTGTTAGAAATAAAAAATCCCACCCAAAACAAAAATGTGAAAGACTGCCAAGTTCGATAATATGGGAATGCTTCGCCTATAAAAGAAGTGAGATCTGAATAAGTACCAAGTTCCATACACATACCTCAGTTTAAAATAGTTACTTTTTAATGATGTTACTTGGCAAGTTTTCATACACCTTGTTATAAACCTACTAAACGCAATGAATCAAGTATTTAATTTTCTATTAAAACTTGCCAAGTAATCATCATTAAAAAGTAACTATTTTTAACTGAGGTATGTGTATGGAACTTGGTACTTATTCAGATCTCACTTCTTTTATAGGCGAAGCATTCCCATATTATCGAACTTGGCAGTCTTTCACATTTTTGTTTTGGGTGGGATTTCATTTATTTTTGTAAGGTTGTTTATTTTATTTTTTTCTTATGATGAAGTTAGTTAAAGAAATGTCTCATTTATACTATTTTTTAGATTTTTTAATATGCACTATGTTTCTTACAAAGAAATGAACTAGATTAACTAAATATACTAGATTTACCAACTGACTGACATGACATGTTATCATATATTATGTTCGTGGATCAAAGTTACACATTCGTTATTTTCGAAAGTGATTCACACTTGGCCGTTTTCAGATTTTTACTTTACTTTGACTAAATACAAACCTTTGTACCATTCGAAGATATATTATATAAATATAGATAAATTTAGTTCGTTTTAGTTCCTTAGGGGTATAAATTTACACCGGGTATAAAACACCTTCATTATTTTGAAACCGACTCACACTTGGCCATTTTCAGATTTTTCCCTTTACCTTGACATAAAGACCTACCTCCATGCCAAATTTCAAGTCAATACGACCATTGGAAGTGGTCTAGGTTTTTGATGAGTGAGTCAGTCAGTCAGTGAGTGTATAGTAAAAATAGCGATTTTCTGACGTCAATATCTCAAGACCTACAATAGGTATATTAATGAAATTTTGTATTTTAGATAAGTGAGGGGGTCCCAACAGATACTAGAAATTTGATATGCGTAAATAAAATAGATTTTGAGTTACAGGGGGGTCGAATTTGGCCCGAAATGGTTCGTGTAACCCACGGCCGGTGTGTCGCTTTTTTTGCTCGAACTTGGCGGACACACTGCCGTGTGTCTAGATACCTTAAAAACGAACTTTTAAAATCAGATTCACAAACTAAACTCCGTTTATAAAGTTACTACTTGGCAAACAGAAGCTTTTGAAAAGTTATCAGCCATAAGTATCTATTCGCCAGAATTATTCCCCCAGGGGCTGTAAATGTCCACTTTCTCAAAATAGAAATGAACTCCAAGATGTTCTAGGAAGTACCTGTGACTGTAAGTTGGGGCTGATTCATGTTTTCAGATCGTCGCGTTTGGTTTTATGGGTATTGGCATTGTATGGGTATTGGTATGTGATATTGGCGATATTCATAGTTTCAATCATCTAGACACACGGCAGTGTGTCCGCCAAGTTCGAGCAAAAAAGCGACACACCGGCCGTGGGTTATATTACACGAACCATTTCGGGCCAAATTCGACCCCCCTGTAACTCAAAATCTATTTTATTTACGCATATCAAATTTCTAGTATCTGTTGGGACCCCCTCACTTATCTAAAATACAAAATTTCATTAATATACCTATTGTAGGTCTTGAGATATTGACGTCAGAAAATCGCTATTTTTACTATACACTCACTGACTGACTGATTCACTGACTCACTCATCAAAAACCTAGACCACTTCCAATGGTCGTATTGACTTGAAATTTGGCTTGGAGGTAGGTCTTTATGTCAAGGTAAAGGGAAAAATCTGAAAATGGCCAAGTCTGAGTCGGTTTCAAAATAATGAAGGTGTTTTATACGCGGTGTAAATTATGGGGTACTAGCTTTCCGCCCGCGGCTTCGCCCGCGTGGAATTCGGTTCACCCCTCCCGCTGTGGGTTAGCAGCGGTGAGGGAGTGTCAGACTCTTAGGGTAGGTTCATATCTGACGGAACATACGTCGCGTATTTTCGGTCGCGTAACGCCAAAACAGACAAATATAAGATAAAACATTCAATCATTCACACCTAACCGATGACGCGTTAGTGCGTCGCTCATACATTTACGATACGCTCGACGCATTTTCCGTCAGATATGAACCGACCCTTACTGACTAAAATCGTCGTGTTCCGTCCTAGGCCTTTTATATACCAGGGCCGCGGTACCTCTTTCGAACAACCCGCAGCCGCGGCTGGCCCTGGCGCTACTGGGCCCCACTGATTTCAAAACACCTTAAGACTAATTCGCGGCGAACCTTAACACCGCGATACAGAAAAGCACAACGCCATCTATCGAGCTATCGGGAAGCTCGCGATTGAAAAAACAACGTCACCACGTTTTAAAAAGCTATCATTCCACTTCTTACGTATTTTAAAAACACATCGTTACCACGTTTTAAAAACACCCAGCGCCATCTATCGCATACCTCAAGAACTAAATAACTTAACTAATACTTATACCAATTAGTAATTCGTTGAATTATAGTTATTTCAGGATAAGTACATGTAAAAAAAACAGTTAACGCGATAAAACAAATTGTACGTCATCCCTCGGGAATTCCTCATTTTCGAGGATTCATTATCGTATCATTTAGCTTCTAAATTTACATGTTTATATTCGTTTGCAATATATTACCTTGTTTTAAACGACACACAGCGCCATCTACAATCCATTCATCAAGCAAACAATATTTTTGTTTTCCCTCGGGAATATCTATTTTTTTCGGGATAAAAAGTACCCTATTATTTAATCCGGACTTCTAACTTTACGTCTGCAAAATTTCAAAGCAATCGGTTCAGTAGTTACGGCGTGAAAGCGGAACAAACAAACAAACTCACTTTCCGATTTATAATATTAGTAAGGATAATTTACACAATAATTTACTTGGCAAGTTTTAATAGAAAATTAAATACTTGATTCATTGCGTTTAGTAGGTTTATAACAAGGTGTATGAAAACTTGCCAACTAACATCATTAAAAAGTAACTATTTTTAACTGAGGTATGTGTATGGAACTTGGTACTTATTCAGATCTCACTTCTTTTATAGGCGAAGCATTCCCATATTATCGAACTTGGCAGTCTTTCACATTTTTGTTTTGGGTGGGATTCATTTTACTATGATACAACAAGAATATCATAGTTAATTAAAGTACTCAGAAAAATAGAATAAGAAAAAAATCTGCAAAGACTTGAATTAAAACGCAAAATACGTTTTCATTGTTCAATTCATTTAAACTTATTATCACCCAAAAACATATTTCTAGAAAATACCTGTACCGTTACCAAAGTAAAGCAATGATGAAAACAGTGGACTTTCCCCCGAAAAATTCCATAAAAACGTACGACCAACAATTACAACCCGGAAAACACGTTTCTTTCAGATGTACACCCTGATATACTCGGTAACCCTTCACTGCAGGGCTCACCATGACCCTTACCCTAAATTAACCCTTCCCAGCGCACGGGAGCCAATATATTACAAAAACCGTTGGCAGCCGATATGATACCCTAATTTTGATTATTTATTTGTTTTTGTTTTTGCGGGACAGCCTATTGTGTGCTCGTGATAGGTTCCAATTTGTTTATTTGTAGAACGCCTTTTTCATTGTTTTGGACCGAAACTCGAGTGAATTTAGGAAAAATCTACTCTAGGAAATTTAATATTTTCGTATAAGTATATTTTACGAATTCTCAAACTAAGGAAATAATAAAAAAGCTCCTCAATACTCGGTTACTGTTAGTAAAGAGTTCCCTATCATTCTATTACTAAGTAAAAAAAAACAATAATAAGCTCACAAAGTAACACTTTTCCCTATCCCAACAATATTTTGCGTAGCAACAGAAAAAAACGAAATATTTTCTCCCTATAATTTCCCCCCTTTTTTCAATCTCCACGTGAAACTAAAGAGTAATTGGATTTTTCTATTACATATTTGAAATTGTTACCGATGATTGAAACACTGGAATTTAATAATCCGCTCGGAAAATGGAAGGTTCGATCGCTTTTGTGAAATGTCTTTGTTAGGCATTACCTTTTATTGGAAAACAACCTGATAGATAAACTGATCAGATTTTTCACAGAAATGAAAATAACGATGGGTGAGAAATAGAGTCTGTAAATAGAAAGAAAAAACTGTAATAGAAAGTGAAAAATTGTGATTCGTTCTCGGAATCATGAATTGGTTTTCACTTTGTAGTCGTGTAGCTATCAAATAACATGTTTGCGATTGAAATTGGAAAATAATTTTTCGAGTGTTTCATTTAGGACGATGAAAAAAAAAAAAAATTATTATCGGAGTAGACAGCGATGCCAGATAAAAAGTCCGGTTTTTTTAAAGTCCGAAAGAACTTTAAATTGCCTCTTTTTTATTGACTTCAGCTATGAGTGTCTTTCTGACCATCTCTTCAGGAAAACAAGTAAGTTTAAGCTAGTTAAACAAACAAAGCATCAAACTAATTACTTCTCAGTATTTCAGTAAGTTTATCCTTCCAAGTTATGTCGACATCACCTTTGTAGGTGCACTGTAGGTGCACTAGACGCTAACGACCTCTATCGACAGTTGCATGCCTTGGTCTATTGTTTCTGCCAATTTATCGGACAAGACCACAATGTAGTGTGTTGTTCTGATGTGCAAGAGAATGTTAGACAAAAGAGGTTGCTTTTCGAGAGCGGATGCTTTTCAAATTATGTAGATTAATAGGTACGATAAACATTGTTTTAAGCTGCAGATGTTTTATAAGAACTTTAGAGATTAACCGTCTTACCACAAAAACTTTTAAACGTCAGTTTATGCCTTGTCTAAAAAAATGACAAATTATGACGTTGACATATGGTTCATTTTGCAGCCAAAATTTTATTAGACAAGTGTAAAACAGAGTTTAAGGTTTTTGTAGTAAGGCCAGTAATGTTTGCGAAGGTGCTAGCCTTCAACAGACACTTAGAAACTTTATGACAAATACACTGAATAAACTAAAAGTACAAATGTGTCCTGTGTACCTACAATAATTTTGAACTTTAAACTAAGTTTCTGTTCCTTTTTTTTTGAAAATTAATCAAATACTTAACAAACCAAAAATTGACATGCCAAAAACCTTAGTCCTTCGAGTCGAAATCATTTTAAAATTCAATCACAAACGCGCCTCGAAGGACCAGTAACTCCCATGTTCCAAAACCTAATATTTCATGGCACCTTTATCCTAATGTTCAGATCTCAAAAGTTTACGATCTTGTCCGAACATTAACGAGAAGATATCTTATTATAGTCTCCTGTAACAACCTCGGACGTGATTCCGGATTCACCTCGGTTTATCCTAAGGGCTGAAATACATTTAAGGATTCAGACGGCGTTTTGACCTGGTTTTAATCTTTGATTTGGACTTAGTAGCTCTAAACTTAAATGCGTTGTTATATTGTATCAAATTAGATTCTGCCTGTGGTTTCACCCGCACCCGGATAAAAAGTAACTTATAACCTTCCTCTCAATACATGGGCTCTCTATAACACTGAAGTAATAGTTTTAAATTGTCCGCGTTCAAACAAAAAAAAAAAACTCATACGTTTTCTAATATACGTATCGATGAGAAAACCAGTAAGTTAAATTATATTCTAGGTACCAAGTCGTTTTTAAATTAATTCACAAAGGCATTTAAAATATCAGGAAATTGCTACAAAAAATTAAATTGCCCGTGTAGTCTGGTCCTTGGTTACGACAGCAAATAGTCTTCCGATATTACGATGTTACAGAATTGTAAAGTACCTTTCATTGTTATTCGACTTGATACCTTGTTTCCTATCTTTTTTGTGCAAAAATGAAGAGAACCAACGGAACTGTCATTTCGTAAAATATAAACAATGCAGCTTATGGTGTGATTTTATATATTTAAGGTGTTTTAGAAAATTTCAAGACAATTATGTTATCATGATGATTGATTGGAATATTTTTCGATGAAGCAATCTGATATTTTATTTCGAAGTTTTTCTTTAAACATATAAATTATTGTTTTATTATTCCAATCAGATAATAGCAGTAGCCAAGAAAACGATAGATATTTTGTAATTATATAATAAAAAACTTGCATTTCTTTTTGCTTTTTTTCTCATAATCAAAAGAAAATAATTCACTATCCTCTAATAACCTAACTTTATTCAAAACAATAATATCCCCGAACCGACATATCAAAGCATGTCTCTAACAGCGAACACATTTGACCAAGTTAATATAACTTATGGCCGTGAAACCGCATTGATAACTAAGTTAACGGTAATACGCTCTCTTTGATGCGAATCACTCAATCATATTAATATTAGAATTAACTTAATTGGGTTAAAAGGACCAGTAATTTGTGCACGAATTATTGACTGTGAATTTGCTTGATGTATCTATTATGCTTCGAATTAATTGTTATTAATCAAAGTTCAGTTATTATAGTAAGCATAACTAAGGTCAGTTTATGCCAAAAATCTCGTGAAAAGTTTATTAAGGTTTAGAGCAGAAATGGCAAATATCAGCGATTATAGTACCTTCCTATATAGTTTTCTAACTGCTAGTTTGTTTTTTCACCATCACCAAAAGAATTTCTTAGAAAAGTTCAAAGGTAAGGAGAGGCGTTTATTATAAAAATAGAAGACGACCTTTTTTAATAAGGTTAACGACACAATGTATCCAAACTACCAATAGGTTATTTGACTGATGGTCGTCTCTGATCAAAGAACCAAAATAATGTGGTACATAAAACATTGAAAAAATAAAGTACTTCACATCCTATTTTTGAGACATTTCGTATCCATGAAAATTAACATTTTTCCCTGTGGTTTTCCTTTTAAAATACTTATACGATGTGAGGAATGAATACTAATATAATATCATTAGGGGACGTACCGCGAATACTAAATGTATTCGTTCGGCTCCGTTGGGAAACCATCCGGCTTGGTTTGTATCTAAGAATAATACCTAATATTATATTCCTGGTTTCCTTCACTCAAAGTTCAGATTTCTTTATTATCTACATAGAATTAGGATTTGAGTATTTCATGCTACGGTACACAACCAATTTGCCTTAATGAAAAAATCATGTAAAAAATGAAAATTTTATACTGCATAGACATAGAGGTATTGTTACTAGGTAGGTACTTTCGAACTTACAAAACAATGTTACAATATTTATGAACATACAACTATGAAATAACACCCATTAGGTGCCCTAAAAGTCCGTAAAACACACAACCTGTAAAAAGGAACAAGGATTTTCAAATACTTATTCCCATATGCCACAAAAGCAAAACGGCTCAATTTCCCTACTAACTAAATAATAAAAAAGTAAATACATTTTTAAGATTTCAGAGCCTACAAATAAATGGCAGATGATCTACTCACCGATATTATTCATACAGAAAGCTTTTGGTCCTTTTTGCCAAAACATCGAACAAAAGAACTGAAGAAAAGGAATACATTTTGACTTTTAATAATAAGCAACAATAAAGTAATGGCGGGTCTTCGTGGAGTTATTTCGAACAAAAGAGATCATTCTGCTGTAGATAAGTTCTTTTTTACTCTGATTGGCCCTTTTTGCCGTCATGGCGGTTGATGGGAGAACTGGAAATATAATGGATACTTTATTTTTCTGTTATAAAATGACGCCCACTTCAAACATTGTGCGGGAAGAATACTGATACGAGTTATTTTCATCCTTGTTTATTATTTGCTTGGAAACCTTTCTTTTACCAGGAAAAGGTCGATTATTTGCGGTCAGTGAACGATCCTTATATAAGCTACATATGAAAAAAAAAGATATTTCGTTGCACATCCTTAGAACGCCTTTTCCAACGTTAGATTGTAAAAATCATCTTTCGCCTCTTTGATTTTGTTGTTTCTCCTTAAGTACTTAAATAAATATTAAGTGACTTTTAACCTCTTCCAAACATACTTTACTTTTGACTTTTGCATTAGTACCTAATGATTTTGCAACTTTATTTCTTCTCATACCCGAATCAGCGTAAAAATATGGTTCATCACCTGTTTCTAACCTCCCTCTCCGCCCATTTTCACCTAAATCGGTTCAGCCATTACAAACAATACACCACAATTTTTCCTTACACGTAGAAGTAAGTTATCTCCCTCACTAAAAGTTACATTAATCTGAAGCTCATTGGGATGCAATTGTAAAGATTTGAGAAACGTGCACGGAACTTATGTGACATGAATATTTTAGACTCAAAGATGCAGTTGGAGTCTGCGTCTTCATATGAAGGAAAATGGATCAGGTACGAAACGGTAATGGTAGTTGCGAGTTTGGAATCGAACATTTGTAATATGTTTTATGAATTTTCTTGGTGATTTTTGGTTAGTCGTGGATTTAAATGATGCTAACTATATTTTAATACCGAACATTTTAATAATTCAGTTAGCTTATTTACAGCTTCGCCAGTTACTGATAAAGTATCAGGAACTTATCTGACAGATGAACTATAACTTTTGGTTTCGCAGGTTTCAGATAGCAATATCTGGCACTAATTATAAGCAGCCTTTATCTGGCAGATAGCATTAACTATCAGCTAACTATCTGACAGTTTATTGTAACAGTAAAGCTGAGCCTTAGTAATGTAAAAATGTTTTGTCATTTTGATAGGAGCATGCAAACTGCACCAAACTCTAGGGAATGGCAAAGAAACCTTGTAAATAAATTCAAGACAAGACAATTCTTCCATTTCTATTGCAATATACATAAAAACAGCTACATACAATATAACATTCACCAAGTTTCCTTATTTTACCGCAATAAAAATAAATACAATATAACAATCTGAAAAGAACATAAAGGTTTACCAGGTAACACGTTTACGAAGCATCAACGTACACTTGAAGAGCCATCAAAAGCTTCCAAGATATAGCACCATTCTCTTTATATTACAACGTGTATAAAATGTATTTATAGATATAAAAACTGCTGCGGTTAAAACGAGAGATAAAGGTTTTTTATACAAAAAGACACGAGTATTGATTGTGGTGGATTCTATAGAATTTTATACAAAAGGTGAAATTATTTAATTATCAAGGTATTGAAATAAGGTATCTTTGTATGGGTATCATCTGACTACTCTTTTCTCCTCCCATAGTTACCCGGACAATGCCTTGGTAAGACTGTTTGTGCTACCTATATTTTTGGCAAATTACTATTTGATTGTATGAACGCTTTAGGTTAAAGCTTATTGATTGGGAAGAATGCTGTTGAAACTTGGGGCTTATTTTATATCACGTAAGAAGGTGAGCTATATTTGCGAGTTAACTGCATAATGTATAAACATGTGTACGAAGACAATGTGCATTAACACACACAAGTACGACTAAACCACTTTAGTGAAATAAAACATCTACTTACACCACGTCACAAAAATTGGTCCTTGGACCTTTTATTCAAATAATTATGCAAAGCTTTTTAACAAGAACTCAGCATCAACTTATTTAATCATATTTTTGTCATCCCCAGCTAAAAATGTTCGCTAAAGAAAATCTGAAAATCAATTCGGCTCTCAAAGTAATTTCTACTGGATCTGTATATTAATCAACAAGACGTCTAAAGAATTACTTCGGAAGCGGGTCAATTAAAAAAGTTTTGACAAATGCCGAGCCTAAGAAACTGTGCTTAGTGGCAGAAAGTATCGTATTTTATGACTTGTTGAATTTCCCCTTTGTTTTAGTTGAAATTAATTTTTGAAATAAAACAATATCCGAGAAGGAAATTTTAGTAAATTTTCCAGTTTATTGTGTTGATTTTTGTTGCTTAGCCCAAAGTTTGGAAGTAGATTTTGTAACTTGATATATAATTTGTCGTTGGGTGATACAACTACACTGACATCCCTAAAACTGGAACTCATGCCTGTCTAGATAATAATTTAAGTTAGATCTCAGACTTTATCACACCTCATTATCATAGAACAACTTTAGGGTTATACGCCTAGGGATAACCTCGTAAGTGTATGCTACGTAACTTTACAGGAGGAAAACATACTAAGGATTTACTTTGCGAAATTTTGTTATCAAGTATATTATGATTGACATAATTTTTTATTAAGATTTGTCAAATCCAACAGACAGACATGGTGTTCTAGGGGAGTTTGTTTCGTCACTTCTTTTTCCCAGTAATAACACATAGGAAGTAGTAAAGGGTGGACGTTTTTGGGGGCTGTCTTATGTAATTTTCACGTTCAAAAATTTGCTGTTTTTCGGCCTATTAATGAGCGCTTTTTGATTTGATTTGATTCCATGTTATCTTACTACAAACACAATAAAATAAATGTGAAGGAAAATGCATTTCTGAGGTTTTCACTCTAACACGACTGTATGTACTTCAGTTTATTTACAAAACATGCGTAGTTTACACCGACCACGCGTCGACGCTCATACTTCCATTTTTATATGTCCATTGTAACTGTATGGGACCCTATATGGTGGTCCGAAATAAGTTCCATTACAAAGACTATTCCTCAAAGCTAATACACATAATCAGCTTATAGATTAAGGGCAGTTTCCTCATAATATTTTCCTCATAGCAACTGGAGTAATATTTCATCTTGAGCCAGAAATACGGTTCAAAGTTGGGATGGTCACCAATATTGGTCATCTGAACTGTGTAATCCTTACTAATATCATGACTTTTTATTATGGTTAAGTTACTCTATTTGAGGATAAGCGAATAAAAGAAAATGGAAATCTGAGCTTCTTTTGAAACTGCATACAAGGGGTATACCTAATATGTGATGAGGAAATAGTTTTGTCTGTCTTTTCGCTAACAATTTCACTGTTGAATTGATCTGCTGATTTATACAAAATCTCATACTTAACCAATCATTACGCCATATTTTTTTAACGAGCACAGCAAAAAAAACTAGGAAACTTTTGTGTCATTAGAAGACCTTGTAGTCGTACATATAGTTCTCTTAAAATTCAACAGTCTTAGTTCGAACCACTTTATTCTGTGAGACAATACCATATAACTGGAAGTACGACAAACATATTTTTTGTGAAACATGTCTGTCTAATATAAACTGTACACACAATACTGAAGTCAAGGACTATCGGGAGAGCTCTCTGCGAAGCATTACTGCTATTTACTTATTTATTTTGTGTGCTGTGTGTTTACTATGTAGTGTATAGAGTAACATATGTTGAGATAATAGAATGTATAAACTGTATATATGTGTATCAAATGATTGTTATTATTTTTTTTAATGTGGTGGATCAAATAATAAAATGATCACTTCCACTGTAGGTTCAATGGAAGGGAGTGTTCAGTTTTTACTGACCATCTTTGTTCTTTCCGGAACCCTTTTGGGTACAATGGCTGCGACAACTATTTAGAGCAATTCACGACACGAAGGGCATCAGAAGACACACGGACGAGCTTTAGTAGCTGCAAGAGTCCGACACAGAAGGGTTCTTCTTTTCTTTCTGTTCCATACAGAGGAAGCATTCATTAATGACTGCCCAGCAGAGAAAAACAGGGACCTAAAAATTGCCAATGTATTTTTTTAATTACGCTCTCACAGTCAAACGCAAAACCAGTTTTAATTCCATTTACGGAAACCCTGAGGTCAGTAACAGGCTCCTACACCTTTAAGCATAATTTTAAAATACAACCAAAACCGCTTTCCGCTCCGCTTTTCACTCAAACCTAACCATCTTTCAATGCGGTTGCAAGTTCATCGCAGGTAAGTGCTCAAGCTCACTCCCAGTACTTGTAAGTTAGTGCTAAACAACTTGAGACTTTAACTTAGCCTCGGTTGGAGTTGTTAACAATTTTAGTCCGCCCTCGTATCGGCGAAAAGATTAGCTAGATGCAAGGCTTCTCACAGCTTGAGGATTAAGTAGCTCTTGTTGAAGAGTTTAGTGGTTTTCAATAGATTTTTAAGTTGCAATTTTGTTTTGTTTTTGCTATTATTAGAAAGTAAGGAGCAGCTATTTTTTGTGCATGTTAGCAGAAGGGCTCACCTTAAAGGATCGTTTTTTATTTCTAAACGGTAAAGGATAAAGTAACTATCTGTTAGTCGGTTAGTCTAGCTATCAAGCCAATACAAAATTTTGGTACACAGATTGTCTACTATAGAGTGTAAGCAAACCTTAACCAAACCGCTTCCTTCACCTAGTTGAAGGAAGTAATTTCTTAGGAACACGAGTGAAACCGCGAGAAACAGCTAGTTCAAATGCACTTTTTCATTGTTTTATAGATATTTGGCAAAGAATAAAGTGCATCTGACCTACATTAAACAAAATTAACAGATCATAGCACAAACACAAATCGTAACAAACTTAAGTCATTCATAATACATACTTGAACTACAAACACTATAAGTCTTCGTATTAAGTAAATAGAAACAAGTTAATAATCCCCCAGTTGCCAGTACAAACGAGCTTTAGCAAATAAACAGTAAGTATCAAAACTATTTCATCCACGACTAAGTTACGTACTTTATACTTACTACGAGTTCTGTCGTAAGTGTGATACTGTATTTTGTTCCTGGATATAATATTCTTTGAACACTGGTATTCTACTAATATCAATAAGATAGTTTCCTACTCTTTCACGGTAAAACTACTGAATGATAAATCTTTTCAGGCCCATAAATTGGTCTTAAACGGTTAACGTGATAATGGAAATGCGTTTATAATAAGCTGTTTTTAAATAATTTCACTATAATTATATCCTTAAGAATCAAAAAATCTCTCGGTTGTGTAAGTTATTTAAATATACCATCATTAATTTGCTAATTGCTGATTATGATTCTTTTAGCCTCCATAATAGCAGAAGATTTTTATGTAATTGTTTGATATAAATGTTCTCTTTATAATTAAACTTAATAGCAAAACTAGTAAGTAAGACTTACATTAAGAATCATTTTAAAATGCAAAGTCTTATTAACAAAATCACTTATTTTTAACATTTCTGAGTAGTTACTAAATGTTGTCAGAAATATGAAATTCATTTGACATTTCTTTTTGATAGGTCTCTTTTAGGTTTTACCTTTAAAGACTCCTACTCCAAAATTCTTGGATTTTACGCTCCATCGCCATTTTGATAAAATGTCTGACATGAAAACATACTTGTGAACAGTCTAGTGGATACATTTTATGTACCTGTGATAATATAAATTGATGTGTTAGGCCTAAACGTGTCAGTAGTAAGAAATATCTATATTAATATAAAGAAAAAAAAAGAGTTTGTTCGTTTGTGTGAACTTCTGACTTTACTAATATTATTTGAAAAATTATGTAAGCAATTTATAGTCTCATTTTTGAGAAAAAATCTGGTTAAGAGACGCTTTAATGACTTAGGGCCTCCGAAAATGAAAACTGATACAAGTTTCAAGAGGCAATAGTTCGGGTAAGGCCAGGCGAAATTGCAAGGCAAGCCTAGTTTTATTATATATGTATTTTTATTACTTTTATTGCCTCACGCGTGGCCTTTTATTTGTTAAGAGGTCAAGATAGGTGTTTTATGTTCCTGTTTCTCTCTTAATATCCTGCCAGGTACGCGGAGAAGTCGTTTGGGGCGTCATAAAGTGATTTAACACACATTAATGAACACTTGCCGGCCTATTTTCGGGTCTAATATTGTTCTATCTTCTAGTTTTAGGTTGACATTGATGAAGAGTAATATTATTTGAAGGAGGGTTCTTGAGAGTTATAGAGATGAAAGTTAATACTGATGTATGACCATTATTTTGGCCCTTGCATACGCAATGCACGTGGTTGTAGTGGCTTGGTGGTTAAAGCAAAATCTTCTCAAGTATGAGAGTGCAACTTCGATTTCGGGTAAGGCCATTACCAGTGTAACTTATCTTAAGTTATATGTACTTTTAAGGTATGATTTAGACAACATTTACAGAGTTTTAATCTTATCTCAAGCCAATCTGGATCTTAAGTCTTAAATCGCCGATCCGCCTTAAGCAAGACGCTTGAATTACCTTCTCATAAAGCTATTCTCACATATAAGAACTACTAAAATTAGATACATCACCTAAAGTGTCTGTCAATTGAGCCAATAGACCCTCTTTATCGTAACAGCAACAAATCAACGTCTGGAACCTGACACGGGCTGAGTAGGTGTCCAATATACATACAGAAGCCCTTAATCTATACATATAATAAATCTGTAGAAAAGTAATTTTTGTACATTGAAGAAATTGACAAGAAAAATAGCCAGCATGTTAAAGGATAACTAACAGAACCCATTTCCATCATTTTTGTCATTTTTGTCTGTTTGTCTGTTTGTTCGTTCGGGATTCACGTAAAATCTACGAATTCAATGCAGACAATGCTTATATACAAAAATTCTACGTAACTTGGGGTATTATTTAGTTTTTGTTTCATCGAAATCGATTCACTCTATCAAAAGATATGATTAATTTTGTGAATTCAAGATGTAAAATATTACGACAAGCAATCTGTTCGTCAAAACTGAGCATTTGAATGTTGTACTTATATTAGTTGATCGGCCTATTATTAACCTTTACACAGAAAATCACACCTTCATAAGTAACTTCGGAAGAAAAAAAAAATATGAAAATTTTGTTTAGCCAAGGTCAAAGTAGCTCCATCTGTGGTAATCTGTGTTAAATAAAATACATAAAATTTGTCAAAGGAGCGAGGTGGTAAATGACAATTAATTACCATACATTCTTTATAGAGGATTATTATTTCAACAGATGGAGTTGTGTATTTTCCGTAATTCACCATATTTTAACACGTAGTGTAATTTTTCGATAGACATTTCAATAGTGTTTGTCAGTTTGCCGTGCCACATCAAAATCCAATTATAATTATTACTTTGATGAAAAGAAAATTAATAGTTCTCAGCCAAATTTAAAACGGTGCCATCTAAATTATTTTTTGAACATTATGTCAAAAATGATGACTTTAGTGGAACAAATAATTATCATTTAAACTTACAGATGGAGTTCATATCAGAATTTTTTCATAAACATAGTTTAGCTTATCTTCCACTAATGTGGTGGCTTTAAAACAAATTACTTTGAGTGAGTAGTATTAAGTAGACCTTAATTATTTTTTCTGATGCAAAATATGTAAACTTAATCCTAGAAGAAATGAGGATCTATCTCTCGCAAGCGCTGCTAAGCGTGAGGTAGGTAATGTAGGATTCTGTAGCTTTAAGAACAAGCCCAGATACAAAGTGCAGATAAGAAATGGGAGCTTTCTCGATTTAATACCATACACACGTAAAATGCTTTATGCGTCTGAAAACGTACAAATTACGCGCCGCATACCAGAGACATGCTTACTATCAACTTCTGATCGCAAATACACGCGATTACGAACAGTCTCAGTAAGACCCGAGCCAAGTCTAAAAATACACCTTTTATATAAAACTACGTTTGATGTCATTCAATCACAAAGACAGAATTGTTTTCTGTTGCAAATCCTATCCACCTGTATCCTATCCTAATCCAGCATGCATTGCAGGTGTGCATTGCACAAAAACCAATGGTATCCTATTCGAGAAGTCAAAAGAGTCGACCTGCCAACGTCAGCTTCTGCGCTAAGCAAGTGTTCTTAATAGTACCATCAGAATTACATTCATCGTTGAATGAGGTGAATAAATTTTCAGAAACCACAATAACAGTAAGAGCCAAAGCATATGATCGCTTCATAGAGCTCTGATTGGCCCCAGGTGACCAAGTCAGGTCTGATTTGTTCGTTCATCAGATCTTTGAAAGTGTTTCGGTGGATACTTACTGTCGTCCTGTTTGACACAAAATATGGTATATAAACGTCCTCCGCAAGAGCGAAATTTTCCCGGTGTGCGGTAGTGACGCACAGTATACCTACACTTATGTTTCTTTCGATTTGCTGGCTCCACCAAGAAATGACAAATTGCAAGCGAACATTTTGAAAATCTTGGCAAAACTGCAGGTTTCAAGTACGAACAGATGAAGTGGACTCTCACAGATACGTACATTTTGCCTATTTGTGAACTAATGCAAACATTTCGGTGGAGTCCCGGCTTAGGCCTCCCCCACATTAGGCATGCGCGATCCTCGGGCATGTGAGTAGCGCGGGCGCCGCGCGTGCGTCGCGAGCGCGCTGCGTGAGCGTCGCGTTTTGCTGCCCTGCGGCATTTGCAGCGCGCTCGCGACGCGCACGCACCGCTCTCCTTGACGTTTAACTGCTAAGGTGTTTAGCGGGCGGCGGGGATAGCGGGCGAAGGCGTGAGAACGCAACTCGAGCGCCGCGTGCTCGCCGCGAGCGCGTCGCTTGCACGCTTCACACATGCCGCAGGGCAACAAAACGCGACGTTCACGCAGCGCGCTCGCGACGCCCGCGCTACTCACACGCCCGAGGATCACGCACGCCTAATGTCGCACGCCTAATTTTCTGTCACACAGCCACACACACACACACACGTGCGTTTTTTGTCTGCACAGAAAATCCCCAAGTCATACAAGTGTTTCTCCCCAGTAGTGAAACTATCCTACCCTATGCGCCTGCTGATGATGATGACTCATTTTATCAGCCATCCAGCTATTCCCCAACTATGTTGGTGTTGGCTTCCAGTTATAGAATCTTTTTGAGTACCAATATTTTGCTTGGAGCGACTACCTATCTACCTATCTTCAATCCAGTCAACTACACAAGACGATATCCCTGGTAAGACTGACAGACTTTCTGGCTTCTGATTAGTCGCAGCAGCTGCAGAAAATGTACAAATGACAGCTTTGTCAGACTCAAAGCATATAGACATAGATTATAGCTGTTTCCTGTGAAAATTACTTACGCACTATACGTAATAATTTTCCAAATTGGCTGACTAGATCCAGAGATTTCCACAACGTCACAAACTTTACTTCTTTTGTTTAGATAAATGGTCACATCCACAACACAACCTTGATCAATGAATCTATGCGACTGCTAAGTGCTAATCCTAATTATACTGTCACGTGAAAGAATGCACCTACGGGATAAGTAGTATTTTGACTATTCTATATTGCCCACGCAGACGAAGTTGCGGGCAACAGCTAGTATGGACATATACATAATAATATATAAATCATCGATATATTGACAACGGGGATCGGTCACTAAGGTCGACGCTATTTATGTAACAATATGTTTCATAAGGCTTTGTAAAGGAAGGGTCAGACAACAGTTGGTCTATACAAAATTGGGTGCGGTGTTATATCCTCGTTATTTTTACAGAATATGCTGTTATTCTACTCGGTTCTGGACTGGGTTTTCCTGTTTCTAAACTTAGAAATAACGGTTAAGATTCTTGGGGTTACAGTAGTCATAATCATGTATTTTAATTGCGAACGCTCATGGGGGCCAAATGAGTCAAACACGCTGAATTAACTAAAGCTCTAAATAAACCCACAATTTTTGCTTGACAATTCATCGGTCATCATATTAATTATTTAATTAGGTGGCTGTACTGCTTGGCTTGTACTAAATATACTTTTCAATATTTAGTACAAGCAAGTTGAATACAAGTCTTATTAGCAAGAATCATTAAAATTATTCCAATTGTTAAATTGAAAAAGAAGTATCTATTTCATCCTTGAAACATACAATACATAGTGATAATACACGGAGCTAATTCAGTACAAACTTATCTACTACTAAATGTAGCAGGTATAATATGATACATAGAGATTTATCAAAATTCCTAATTCATGTTCGTTTAACTAATTATTTAGATATTGATTATGTCAATGATATTTATAATAATTAAACGAATTTATTTTTGTTACCTACTAGAAAAAAAATGTTTTAACTTTTTTGGCTGCAGGTATGTATAGGATTCGACCCTATTTTCACTGACGAAGATTGAAAACATAAAGCTGAAAATAAAATATGAAAAGAGTTACGGAAGCAGGGCGTAAATGCACACGAATAAATAAAACAGTTCAGGCAATCATTTCTTTAGCATTCTCTGACGTGGAATGGTTAACATTTTGATTTCAGTGGGTAAATATTCATTTGAGTTTTTGAGTGAAACCATGTTTGTTTAATAAAAAAATAATACACACATTTTTTTTTGTATAAAATACTGTTGATTATTTTTTTTATTAATAAAACACGGTTTTGAATATAAAAATTTAATGTTATGTATGAATTTACTGTCGCTAGCGGTATCGCCGGAGGCTTTCCAAAACAATTATTTAGCTATGAAAAGTATTGTCCAACAATGAAATAATTATTCAGATATTCATCTCTTTTATTTGTACTTACATTTTGACTACTTACTAAAACTAGCAATTATTCACACTGTCGAATACAACAATGCACTACAACTGATTTTATATCTTTCATAATATATCTGTTACTCTTTCAATCTATTTTATGTAAGTCATGAAGTTCAGTAGAAGACATTCTGAAACTGATTGCGTATGTTAACGTTCTGAATCAAAGTTGTATTTATGTTTCCTAATTTGGGAATGTCTGTGTTTGTCGCATTTCGTGCTTTGTATGTGACATGTTATAAAATACTTTGTTTATAGGTTTGTTACGTTTCTGATGTTGATGTTCCTTGATTGGTTTAGTAATACATGATATTAAGGCTAATGACGTGGATGTTAGCTTCATCAATATAAATGAAAATTATTTATTTTGAAAACACACACACCGAAACTGATATTGGAACCTTCCCATTACATATAATTTCATAGATTAATTTCATAAAAAATATTAATAAAATATTTAGTTTAAACAGGACCAAAAGGCATGGGTAAAAAACTGGTCCTTCAATACAAACCTCCATCAAACTTCACCATTTTATCAAGTCGAAACATTCAAGCTTATCTTGTCTTACGATTACTCAAACAGTAGGCTTTTACGCCTTACCTGAATAAGTAGATCGGGACATAACGAATGACGGCTATGAAGCAATTAGTCTGAAAGCATTGCTCTCATTACAACGATTGGTCTTATGGTCTGTCGATCGTAAAACTTTTGGCTCAAGAGTACGAAAAATAGCTCAATGTTTTTGTTTTTCCTTTGTTATTGAATCTTGATAAAATTGACCTTTATATTTAGGAAATATTGGGAAAATGGAGCGTATTGACCTCAATTACAGTTGTTTTTACGTTTCAGTAGGTATAGGGAAAACAATTGAGGTTTGATCAAAGTGAGTGTCAGATGTTTTTATTACATTCGAAAAAATGACTGTAGGGGTAAAATATACACAGCTTTGTATGTAATTCGTGAAGAACAAGCCCAAAACCTTAGACTTAACTTTGCAACATTTTACCACCTCTGTCTCAAAGGACCAGAAAATGCCCGTGTCATTTTTGAAGTCATTCCGACTTCTGCAACTAAGCGTTTAAGCGACACCAGGGGTTTAAACTACTAGTAAAATGTACAGGAAGGGCTGAGTGTTCATTACCTAAGTAAGACCAGGCAATTTATCCTCTCGGAGCAATATAACTTAATAGCTGGCCACTGAGTGTACGAAAACTTAAGTGGTTCATGACAGACCTTTGTGCTTACAACGTAGTTCCGAGAAACCTAGTCTAGGACGTTACTTAGAAGTATTAAAAATATTTCTTCTTCATATTTTTTTAATCTAATCTAATTTATAGGTAATCATGAAACTTCGTAGATTTTATATTTTATTTACCTAGACTTTTAAAATTAATTTTCAATTACTCGAAGGACGGAAGAATATTAGTTACTCAGAAAATTTTAATTCGCAATAAAAAATGAAAATTTACGGTGGTAAAATTTCTGTAAACTTAAATTTTTTCAGACACAAAAATATCTCGCTTGTTCTAACCTAGAGGAAGTTCAAACGACCACTCATTGTTGGTAACTATGCCTTTTTTAGAAATAAAATTTCTCGCAATATAATGTAGGTTGGGTCTTAAATGGTCTGATGTTCCGCAAAGAGAGTGCGTACAATTGCGAATGTCTCATAAAGTACTTTAATGGAGACTCCATTTTTGTGCAAAAAAATTCTTCTAGGTTTTGTTACTAAAAAATTACAAGTATGAACGGTACAGACCATTTTTAGGGTTCCGTAGCCAAAATGGCAAAAACGGAACCCTTATAGTTTCGTCATGTCCGTCTGTCCGTCTGTCACAGCCGATTTACTCGGAAACTATAAGTACTACAGTGATGAAATTTGATGGGAATATGTGTTGTATGAACCGCTACAAAAATATGACACTAAATAGTAAAAAAAAGAATTCGGGGTGGGGCCCCCCATACATGTAACTGAGGGATGAAATTTTTTTTTTCGATGTACATACCCGTGTGGGGTATCAATGGAAAGGTCTTTTAAAATGATATAAAGTTTTCTAAAAAACATTTTTCTTAAAGTGAACGGTTTTTGAGATATCAGCTCTCAAAGTCGTAAAAAGTATGTCCCCCCCCCTCTATTTTTATAACTACGGGGTATAAAATTCTAAAAAAATAGAGGTGATGCATGCTAATTAACTCTTTCAACGATTTTTGGTTTGATCAAAGTATCTCTTATGGTTTTTGAGATAGGTTGATTTAACTGTAATTTACGGAACCCTTCGTGCACGAGTCCGACTCGCACTTGGCCGGTTTTTAGGTTTTATTCTCAAACATTTCTAAACAAATATTTGAGGAAATTCTAGGAAAATTCTGCCTATCTACTTGACTAGCCTTTTCCCTCGTTTGTACCCGTTCAAACTACTGTAAAATATAGTCTAGTAACAGGAAATAGTGTATCTTCACAACATTGAAATCCAGCATTTAAGACAATCAAGCTTTAGTGCAAGTGACTAACAGTACCTATTGTCTTAGATCGAAAGAATAATGCGAGTACTTATTTAAAAATCGTACCTACTTCTTTATTCTGTAATCAGGAAGATATACGAGCAACCTAATTTAAACCGTGTTCCCATTTATTAAAGCTTCGTCTTGCTTGCAATGCCGTTCGTCTTGCAGGTCGTCAATTATGTAAAAGGCTGCTTGCAATTCAGACTAGGAAACGCATCAGTACATTCTTTGCTCTTACTGCTAATAAGGTTTTTAAATTCACTATATCTTAGTCATGTCTTCGTGGACTAGTGGCTAAAGCACCATCCTCTCAGGCATCTGCCTAGACTTTTTCAATGTATTTAACCAGATGAAACTGAGGACCAGTGTTTCACAAGGAGCGACTATCTATCAACTTCCACAGATCGGTTACCCGGACAGCCCGATATCGCTTTTTATACCAGTCCAAAGCATAAACGTCTATTATCCCAATTCAGGGCACAGGTCTTTTATACAGTGAAGGAGTGATGAGCGTTAATCACCAAGCTTGTTCAATACAGATTGGTGAGTTCAGACTTTAAACGAACTTTACTCAGTCTTTGGTGTCCAAGATAAACTTAGGAAAGTACGTATAACTTATAAGAGCTACATTGCTACTTTTCTAACCTGGTATCGAAACAATACACTTACTTGCTTCAAGCACTAGGTCATCATCACAATTTAACATTACATATATAATTTGGAAACCAGTGATGAATATAACAAGTTTCGGTACGGTTACTACATGGTCACTGCCTATATAGAGGAAGATTTATAGCTGCGGGTACGAAATAAAGACGTTTTAGACCGCGATAAGGGTCTCAGACCGAGGTTTATCGATCGATACGATACTTTGTATCGTGTGGTACAAGGTTTTGACGAGAAAGTCTGTGAAAATTATGTTTTTAATTGTTTAGGATTGAGAAGATTAAGAATTGTGTTTTTTTAGTTTCCTTAGAGATTCAAATTGTAGAACCAATTTTTCAGAAAATAAATAAATATATACATGCACAACTTCCCATTATCAGGACCACACAGTCCTATGCTGTTTTCCTCTTATTCTATCCTTACCTACAATTCATTTTTGAAGAGAACAGAGAAACAATAGGTAGGTATTCGGCGGGTAAAATTATTTGATAGAGAAACAATCAAATAAAAGAATGCTCTTATTCTAGCTCCTTTTCCTTTTATTCGTTAGGCTAAAACATAACCTTAATATTATCTTGAAAATATCGTTTGTTATCAGTTTCACGCCCAATATTTCTATCTTTCAAATATGATCCCCTAGTTTGGACCACAAACGAAGCCCAATAAGCTCTTTATAATGAGGCTCTAGGGACCGCTATGTTAGACACGACGCCATAAGAATAAACAATACATTCACTTTATTATTGTTTCTCGTACCAGACATTCAATTTGGTTTTAACCCAATTTCCAATGTACGTATTGTTATTGTTTTTGATATCTTAGAGTGATTGTGCACCTATTTGGGTCGGATAAACGACTTTTTGCTTTTAGGAACGTACCTATCATTTAAGGTAGTCGTGCGTTTGAAATTCTAGCTTGTTAAGTTCCAAATACCTATGTAAATTGTCCTCTTAAAAGGTCGCACTCATTAACACAGATTGTACAAAGAGCCTTGAAAATATATTTCGTCCAAAAAAATAATTAATTTTCCACAACATGGCCACCGAAATTGGTTTTGGTTTGACCATAATCTCATTTTAATTGCCACAAACATAGGCTCGGTTTTTATAGTACCCACTTTGATATTTTGTAGCTGATTTATAATGTTGTATGAAGTATTACATTTCAAATATTCTTTAACATTCAAATTAGAGGTACTTACCTACATATATACTTCCCTGCCGATTTCAGCTATCGTGAGTGCTTTCAGCTGTCATTTAGAGAGGAGCTAGGATGATCAGCTCTTCTATGCGCACTTTGATGGCTGCAGTACCCGATTATATGTATTCAGAGCGGCAATGTCTTTTGAAAAGTAAGCTTTTCATTTTATTTACCTGTTAAAGCCTATGCTCCACCAAAGCAGAGCGGATCGGACAAGTTTATAATCGACCAATGGAATTTCGGAATTCAAATAATATATTGTATCCGCCTGCTAAACATCTTGTATCATAGCGGAGAAATTCTTAGGTTGTTTAAAAACTTCGCTTGACTTTAGTGGAGTGTAGGCCCTAAACGGAACATTTACGTCTTTAGCCAGCATTTATTGTTTGAGGCGACAGTGAGTAAAGTGGCTTTTGAGAGTAAGATCAAATAACAGTAGAGAGGCTCCCAGAATTATTTGTTTTACTTCTTACGGTCGCTAATGGTGTTTTATGGGTATTTTGAAAATTTTCAGGTAAGGATAGACGAATTTTGGGCTAGAAGGACCATAGATATTACTGACTGCAAATGCAGTGGTAACTTTTTTCTTTTCTAAAAAATTTGGAGACCATTGTTTTTTACTGTTACCTAATCAAGTTTTGAAGAAAAATGATGATTGATGTCAGCATTTTTGTTAAATTCATGTTTAATTTATGATTTGTATTTTAAACGTAGGCACTGAAGACATCAAATAGTTAAGTAGGTACTTAGTAACTCGTACACATAATTTTCTATTATAATTAATATACTGCTGGTGATTAAAACGCCAATTAAAGGTTCTATTTGTGTAACTTGATAATGATCACCTAACCTTTGACAAGCAATTTTCTTTTCATAGAAGCTGAATTATTCAGTATCTTAGTAACACATAATACCTCTATACAACTCATAAAAGAAGATCTCTTTAACCAAAATAATTACTAAAGTATCTCGAAATTAGATCAAATTGCTCATGAAACATATTTGCCGCAATATTATTAATTTCTATTCCAATTAATTGCTACCTTTACTCGGAAAATTGATCCTTTGATCACTGACAGGACATCAAAAGATGAGATTGTAAAGAAACAAGGCACCTGACCGACAAACAAAAGAACGCAATCAAATTTCGACCTTAAGGCCCTGGATATAAAGACCAAAATGTATTTGTGGGGGACAGATATAATTTTGCGAGTCGTGAATAAAGGTCCGGAAATTAAAACAGGTAAATTAAGAGTAGACAAGAAAATATGACGTCATTGTCTATGGTCTTTGTAACGTGCAATCAAGGGGAGGAAGAATGGGACCCTTCGTCTAAACATTTCCAGAGATTTTCCTCTTGACTGAGGAAAATTTTGAAAAGTTCATGAAAAGTCTCACTAAAATTACAAGGAATTTCCTTAAAATTTAATTTATTAATTTCGAAGCTTTGTGTTTTGGCACGTTGATTTTTAATTGTTTCGAAGCAAAAGAATTCAATATTTTGAATTTTTACTTCCTTAAAACGTTACCGAGCATCCTTTAAAAATATTTTATTCTTACCGGAAATATACTTACACATAGTTACTTACCTTGGATTGGCCAGTTACCAGTTTACCAGTGGCTGTAATTCAAATTCATAAGAAAATCACCATTTCCAACGTTTATTTCCAAAAAATCTTAAACACAGAAAAAAAAATTAAGTACTTACATCACATCACCTTCAAGAAAAATCGCAACAAAACAAAAAAATCAGGGCACCTTATGAATTCAAACAAAAGGCTTGTACTACTCGTATGCATGAAATAAGCTCATGTTTGATTCAATGGCGTTGTGACGTCAGCTGTCATGGCTGACAAGCTTACAACATTGATGGCAGTGCAAGTGTCGGATTGTTATGTATTTTTGTATATTTTTCGGGATAAAATCAGTTAGTTTTTTTTAGGGAATGTCGGGGAAATTTTCTGGATTATTATTTTAACAGAATTTTAAGCTAGCTCTGAATGACATAACAGGAAAAATAAACCTACACGAACCTCAACTGTTATTTTCAGTGACGATAGTCGAAAAATAATATAGTGTGTTACTAGACAAAAAAAAGCTCAAAGCCAAATAAGTTAATTAGAAAATCAAAGTAAATTGCCTTAAGCACAGTACCTACACATTGCCTTCATAAAGACATTCCCATTTTCATACTCACCTTTAACATTTCAAAACAATACCTACGTACAGAAAAAGGTTAATAATCCAGTCTTCCTCAAGGTTTTTGTACTACAAACTCGAAGGAAAATCCCGGATTACGAACACTCACAAGTATAGAAAAAAGTACAAATACCCGAAGTTTTCCAAGAGCAAGCCAACATTATAAAAACTCTTTTCTCTGAGGATTAACTCGCAATAAACAAACATACATACAAATGTACATTCATATCAAAGCTTTGTGCACCATTTGATCGTATATTTTTTCAATTTTTGTTTATTTCAGTATGTCTTTCCAATTTGAATGGTACCTGATTTTTCTGTTCAAACTATTATACCTACTACTGTAATGTTATATATGTATGTCGCAGGGATATGATAAAAACGGGGATTTGATCAATTCCCTAAGGGATTTGATCAAATCACGGGGGATGTTAAAATAACAACACGATTTTATCTTTTCCCTAAACAAATCGAGTGAATTGAACAAATCCCTAAACTGGTTCAGTGAAATGACAAAAAACATGTCAGTTCTTATTTTGCTTTGATATTTTAAAGGTTTATTGGGTAAGATATACCTACATAGTTATGATAATCAGGTGTGTGCAATACAAGGAAATATTGATATAAAAATCACCATTACTCAGAACAATTTTTTTTTTTAATGAACAAATTTTCTTTAAAAAATATTTTAGTTGCGTATGATGTGCCTATTTGTAATAATCACTTATGTACATGTAGCTGATTTGTGGCATCGTGAATTACATAAAACATTATTTTTCTTACAGGCACGTCTCTTCGTTTTGCATCGTGCGTGACAGACACCTACGGCTTGCCTAGTGTTTGCAAGCGCGACACAAATAAGAACTGACATGTTTTTTGTCATTTCACTGAACCAGTTAGGGATTTTTTCAATTCACTAGATTTGTTTAGGGAAAAGATAAAATCGTGTTGTTATTTTAACATCCTCCGTGATTTGATCAAATCCCTAAGGGAATTGATCAAATCCCCGTTTTTATCATATCCCTGCGACATATACAGTAAGTTGAATGTACTGCAATATAGAATTTACAATGATTCGGCTATAAGTACCTACCTATCTTCTGAAAAAAGTATTTTTACACGATGTCCCCTGCGGATTGTCACTAGTCTGGGGAGGACATTTTACCACAACCGGGTAAAAAAATAGTACTCTCTCAGGCTCTAGACTTTCTTAGTAGATTTGGTATAAGATACGATCAGAATCACCTTCACATTTACAGTAGGTATTAATAATATAGTAGGGACGGTTTTAATTATCTTTGAAAAAGTTATGAATATTGGCTGAGTAAAAAATTAAATTATAAATTTAAAAAAACCCCCGACCCAAAAAAAGTACGCAATAATTATGACAAAAGGTTAAAAACGCTAAACCCTATAAAAAGCCAAAAATAACTTTTAACACTACGTAAACTAAATTTTGTCGTGTCGGGGGACCGCTCTAATTCATTACTTTAGATACGTGGTTTTTTTTTAAACGAATGTTGTAATTAGGTAGGTATCATTTGATTTATGTAAGTATTTATGAAGGTAAAAAGCGGTCCCCCGACACGACAAAATTTAGTTTACGTAGTGTTAAAAGTTATTTTTGGCTTTTTATAGGGTTTAGCGTTTTTAACCTTTTGTCATAATTATTGCGTACTTTTTTTGGGTCGGGGGTTTTTTTAAATTTATAATTTAATTTTATTTCATGCTTTTTAAAGGAGCTCCTTAATTTTTCCTTCTTTCATTTAATTTATTTTATCTTAAGATGGGGTCGCTATATGCGATCTCGGCCAAAGGAAGCTGTTTAATAATCCTCATGACAAACTGGCTCTGGGAGAATTGCACAGATTGAGAAACAATAAAGACCTTTGGACATTCTAGATTTTTAGCAAATTTTTAGTTTCATCCGCCACATCCCATTTCCAGCATCAGGTTCTCGTCAATCAGAAACATGAAGAGAACTCGTCAAGACAAATTCAACGAGCCCAAACTCGATGGGTTTACTAAAAGGCAGTTCAGGGTTACGTCTCCTACCTTCGTGCCCTAACAGCAGACCAGCTCAGTGGTTCCAAAAGACATTAGTGTTTCAAATTTCAGATCCCACATATACTTGCAAGTCAACTGAGCGTGTAACATTCCTATCACATCTAGCAAACGAGCTGATGACCTTGAAGACCTGAACCGATTTCCACCAAACATAGCTAAGAACACTCCCGACTGACATACCTTTTAAATAAAAAAAACCGCATTACAATCGGATCATCCGTTTGGGAGCTACGATGCCACATACACACACACACACACACACACACACACACACACACAGACACGTCAAACTTATAACACCCCGTCGTTTTTGCGTCGGGGGTTAAATAGACATCTAGCCTTAAATTAATTCCCAGAAATCTTCTAATTTTCGAGGAAAACTAACATTACTTATAATTTAATATGGTAATGTAACTTGTAATTTGTAATATACGGAATATTTTTTAGCACTTCTGGAATCCGTGCAGGATATTCAACAACATACAAACAGTTTGAAGCTTTCTAGGAATTAATTATCCCGTTTTTTGGAGCAACTTTACTGACCTGTAAGCTTTTGAATAAAATACACTTACCAGCATGAAAATTAATATCAAAGAATAAAAAGAAAACCAAAAGAATAATTTTATCAACTTGTTTATTTAGATAGTCAACATATTTCCCTCTATCGACGACATAGTTCATTATATTACAATAATGCGTAACTCAATCACAATGCCTTACTTAGTTATTATTGCAAATAACTAGAATTATCACTTTTATTGGTTATCGTAAGAAAGCTAAAAACTATAGTACAAAATGGTAAAGTAAACATACCAACTAGAAGTACCTATATTTAAAAAAAAAAACATTATTTCTATACATATTACTTGACTTTAGATATTTTTTTATTATTATTTTGACTGTAAACTAAAGTTGGACCGTCGTATGTAATTATGTATCTGGCACATACCTAGCCCAGTATGTGCTTACCTGTTGGTAATAGAATTGCCAATATATTTTTTAAACCAATCCCTCACACCCACTTTTCAATAAAAAAACGACCTTCACATTATTAACATAGAAATGAAAATTCATTGCCACGCCCAATCCCTGTTCCCCACGTCACCATATTGATTGGCTCACGCCTGAATGACAGGTAGCTGTCATATACACACCCTTTGGGATGTGGGTAATGAGCTGACAACCTGTTAGCCCATTTGCCTACATAGGATAGCTTTATTAAAATTAAATGACGTGTTGGAAAAATTGAATTTTTATGAGATTTTGTTGAGTTATATGTATTTCGAACCTTCTCGCAGTACTGGGTTCTTAATATCAGGGATTAAGAAATAAGAGACAAATAGAAACGACCCTTGATGATGATTGCTTCTTTTTGTTGACGAGACCAAAGAAATCAAAATATCTTTTGTAAAACTATCTTAGTTTATACATAGATATACAATTAAAGGATTATAATAATACTAAATCAAATGACGTATAGAATCCCATTAGATTTTCCAATATCGAAACTGATCGAAGTACTAAAATTCAGATTTACAAGAGCGCGTGACTTAATTGGAAGTGAACGTGGGGATTATAAGATTTAGAAGGTTAAGCTACACTTGTCGTTTCAGTCTGACTAGACATGTCTGTGATAGGTTGTACATAGGTGAAATTGTTAGAGATATTTGATAACTTTGTGTAATTTTATTGTGGGGACAAAAAGTAATCATTATAATTAGGTATGTACCTGCCTATAGGCATGAGAAATGTTATGTGAGTTTATCAAAGACAATACCTACTTAAAAATCCTAAATCAACGCAATTGAAATTCTGTGTACAAATTGAGAGAGACCACTTTTAAATCCAACAAAATTTGTATCCACTGAAAAAAATTAAAATCAAACCGCGTGAAAAAATTACCAAGATTTTCAAACTGGCCTTGGAATGGAAACTAAAGTTAATTACAAGGATAATGAAACCGAATATTAGCACTAACTCTACTTTGTAAGCACATAGACGTTGCTGTGTAACAGGTGGCAGTACCTATCTGAAAGCCAGACTTAAAGCCAAGGACCAGGCTTAAGAGTGATAGGGTATAATGTGTTGTAAGGATTTACCATGCGATTATGTATCGTAAGTATACATATGTAGGGTTGGTTTTACAATGGTGTCATTTAGGTAGAATTTGAAGACATGAGGTAAAATATTATTTTGATTTTGCTATGTTTTTATGACATATTTTTTTGACCTTAGGAGAAAATAAAATATCTTTGATTTCAAATGGAGTAACCTAACAAAGGTAAAATTTCTTTTTCTAACCTAACAAAGGTAAATTATTATAAAGATAGGTAGGTATTCTATTTTCTTTCAGGGCCAATAGAAACTTTGATATTATTTAATACTTAGTAAAGCCCCGTTTGGGGAGCGTCAGTTATCGATCTTGGGAAGTCACGAAAATGATTGATAAGGATGAAGGAACCTGTCTTATCTCAATCTAACAGTTGAAGGTTTTACACGGTACCTATAGCTTGAAGTAGGTACTTCTTTTGTTCTTATTGTCCATATAAAATAATTTATTTAACATATATTTTTTACATTAGCTAGTGTAGGAATATTATTCATATTTTTTGTGTGCGTATATTTTTAGAACCTTTGTAAAATGTTCTTTGCTATAAATTAAGTGTAATTTTAAATTGAAATATGTTTGAACTACAAAGATCAAAGAGTTTTTGCTAACAGGCACAACGAGCCTTTTTGATATTATGAAGAAGAAAAACAAAACACTATCATTTTTTACCCTACGTATCTCTTTATTTGTAGATTAATTTTCATGGAGTATTATTAATTTTAACATACTTTTTTTTCATGTACTTTTAAAATTATACCTGATTATTTTGTGTTAGATATTTTTAAACATAGATTTATCGACTTCCACGATTATTTTATAAACTCTAATAAACTGAAAACCACATAAACCAACATACAATTTGCACCACAATTTTCGTCCCCATTCATATAAAGTCAAGCACATAAAGACTGACCTACATTACATACACTAGCAGAAAACTTCGTACTTCAAAGTTGGCTGTCTCCAATGCACAGGTGCACGAGAATCTTTATCAACGTGTCGCAACGCGTTCCAAAGATTAATAGCGACTGGAAACCACTCGGAAATAGGGATGTCGCGATGACAATTATAAATTGGAGGTTTGAAGTCAGAAGGCGAGTCCTGTGATTTGGTGAGTCCGTGGACTTTGGGATTGGTTTACTTTTTCGTAATGATGTCCTCCTAGCCGATTATCGGCTACGGCGGCTGTTCTCATGTAAGGAGATTAGCCAACTACGCAGGACATATTATAGTGCACGAGCATTTGCGCAGACACAGGTGCACTCACTATTCCTTAACTCTCATAGCCCGATGGGACGGTAATCCGACACGACCGGAGAGAGATCAGGCGCAGGACCGATATTTACGTGCTCTCCGATGCACGGGTGTATGAATCACCAGCTTCCAGGCTCCGGGCTGCTTTGTGAAAGTCTTCTAAAACCCACAAAGCGATTTCGGCCCGACTCGGGAATCGAACCCGAGACCTCGTGCTCAGCAGCCGCACTTGCGACAGCTAGACCAACGAGGCAGGAGGAGGTAATAATGTTTTAAAGGATGTGTTATTTTCATTAGGGATTTGATTGGTTCTTTTATAGAAGTGCTAGTTTTTTCAGTAAAAATGGTATCTTCGTTTGAATAAAATCGAAAAGAAATATTTCTATATTTAGCCTTTAAGTGATTAACATAATATATTTGTTCGTAATTTTGGCATACAATTAAAAAACTATTGTCGTTTTAAAATGATAGGAACAAAAGACAATAAGTAACTGGGAATATATATTTTTGTAGGATTAAGATGGGACCTTTTTTATAAAATCCCATAGAATGTTACAGCCCTATACGGTAGAGTGCAGTAGTGAGATTTTAAAAAGTCAAGTTTTTCTGTCATGGCCGCCGGGAGGAAAGTTATGAGTCCAGTAAAACTGTCCACTTTTGTTTCTCTTTTATATTTTCCTGCAAAATGGAATGTTCTGATTTATGCAGTTATGTTGTCGTAACAAAACACTTATTCGTTTAAGAGTGCAGTTTTAAAGTTTGTGATAAACAAATTGAGATAAATAGTAGTCTGTTAAGAGAATTTTATGGAAAAGTGACATTTTAGCGCTCTTGTAGGATTGCTGTGTTTAATTATGATATTTTTGCGGTTTTATTTTAACTGTAACTATTATTATTTTTGTCACGCCTTTCAGTGACCGATTATTAATGTCGTTTAAAATCCCGATATTGATTAAAATGGGCGTACTTAGTTATTTCAACTTAGTTAGTAAAATAATAATTACTTACGATAACCAATCAAACGATACATTTTAATTAAAAGCTTTACAATATTAATTATCATCTATTTACAATATTTACAATTATTAATATTAATACCTATAGGTACCAATTATGTTTAAATGGAATGTTTAGTAAAATTACCACTTAGTGGTGTGATTTGCAATATTGAGTGGAAAACCAAACCCGGCAATTTGGTTCAAACCGGTTTCTAAATGACCCGGATTATTTATAGAATGACCGGGTTCTTATCTGTGCAGATTTAGATTTAAAATTAAAAAGGTTATTTACAATCTCTGGCTTAGTTAAGGAAAGTAGCTTTGAAATGCCTGATTCAAAAAGGAATTTTGAAATTTTTCATCTCTAGTAGTAAAGTGGCGGAAAATTCAAAATGAAAAAAAAACCTGACATATTTTGGAAACAAACAAAAAAATATTATTATTCAATGTGATATTTTCCCGTAGTTACCAAGTGAATAACTAAATTTCCTTAAATCAAGTGAATATAATAAATGGAATTTAGGAAAATAAAAATAAATACGTTTATTTAATTTAGGAAGACGTGACAGCTCTAGTGCTTATATTGTTTTATTTACATTATATTTTGATTGAATAGTAAGACATGTAAAATTCTATGTTAAGAATTGTATTGCAATGGAATATTTTTTATATATTAGGGATTATTATATTACAAGTGAATCTGGAAATTATGTCTATTAAAAAACAATATAGCACGCTTCATTTTTTAAATTAATTTTAGGTATCCTATTTTTGGGAAATTATCATACTTATAGCTTTAGCACTGACCAGCATGTTTATTTTTTAACTTTGAACATTTAAAATGAGTTAGGAATTATTAAGACTTTAGTTATTTTACTCTTTTTTTATTAACATTTTTCTTAACCTACTGGTTAATGCTAAAAGTATTTTAAATATTAATAATTATTACTTATCATACCATATTAGAATAAATGGCACATAGTGTTACTATAGTATTTACAATAATGATGTTTACATACTTAACGCTATACATGCTTACTTATTTACAAAAAATACATTCACTAGTTGTCTTTCATCGTGGCTCGAATATTTACAATTTTTGGGTGAAAATCAGATATTTTTAAAACTTTTTTACCTACCTTTTAAAAGTTTATTGAAACATAATGAACAATTTATAAATTCTACTGCTAATTGAATTAAATAAAAACGAAAATTAAAGATTTAAAAATAATCTGACTACCACCTCTCTTAACATGTTATGTTATATCTAATACAACATTAAATATTACTTCACGTTAAAGCGTTTCATTGAGCGCTAATTGCAAACAAAGTATCTAAATATACGATTTTATAACTCCAAGTTTTCAAATAATTTTATTTCAACATTTTAAAGTTAGACTGAAATGCAAGCAAATTTTCTATCACATGGTAAAGCGGCATTTTAGGGCCCCTGTTAGAGCGGCCATTACTGTCAGCGATTTTACCGCAAACGTCATATTTCGGACGGAAAATTGAAATCAAACGTACTAGGGAATGTAAGCGTTTTAAATATACATTGGTAAAATGTTTACATACATATGCATGCGTTAATTTGATTAGTGACAGGATTTTAGTTTTGGTAAATTATTGATAATCGTTGAGACAAAACTATTTCATTTGACTGACCGTTTTTGGTGCAGTTGAGAGTATTGCCAGCCAGTACAAAAAATGTTTTCTTTTTTTGAAGATTAACAGCTGTCAATTGCACAAAAAATCGGTACCACTATAGCTTTGCTCTAAAACTTAACTATGTGACATTTGCTTAGTAATTCAAAATGCTTAACGCGTTTGTCAAATGTCAAAAGATTTTTATTTCTTTGCTTCAAGAAATGTGAGCATGCCATAGTAATTTCACAAAGAATTTACAACAACGAGTTTCAAACTGAAGATATGAACACTAAAGATTCTCGCATAATAACTAGATGCTTTAACTTCTAGGAAAACATACCAAAATGAAATTAATGCTCAAAACTTGAACCCAGTGTGGTAAATGCAATACTACGTTACCAGGCTAATGCGACTTCAAGTCATAACACAAAATGTTTGCAAGTAGTAAAACTATGAAGTTGTTAACGCTCCAACCAAAACTAATGACTTTTGGATCTGTTGCAATATTTTATTAAAATTAGCATCTGTATTTTGATAAAATTAAAACTGATTTAATTTAAATTTTATTAGTTGTTATGTCACGGCATAATTTCCGTAGAACATTATTTTTCAACTATGTTCTCTTTATTTGACGACCAATGTATTTCAGTTTTATTTTATAGCCTTACCACTAAGTGGTTATTTTTATACTTTAGATTTTAATAATGAAATAACTTGATATATCATTTAATGAGTTAGAAACAGTTTGTCTCTGCTAACAATAAAATCAAAATGATCATCTATGCGCTTACAAATAGAATTTAAAATCATTTGACAGTTACACTGGCAGTTTCTTTTATCATAATGCTTTATCAGGCTGCTGAAAACAAACACATTACAAAATCATAATTTTTCCGCTTGTACCACTCCTTACAAATGCTTTTACTCGCTTAAATCCGCTTATATTATTATCTGTCACCTACAAGAAAGCGAATAACATTTCAAATTAAAACCATTGAGTGGTATTTAAATAATTCTAAGTAGATACTCTAATGAGCTGAAGTAAGCTAACCTAAGTCAAATTGAAGATAAAATTAAAAATATTTAAACATACAACAATTTTATAGTTTTAATTTTAACATTAACCAGAACAACATGTACACGGAAGTACTTTGATATGCATTTTGGAAACTATTAATAAACGAACATACATATCTAAGAATCACAGTAAGGACTAGCTTTTACGATATAATACTAGGTGTTTGGATGTACCGACGATTGCTAAACGTATAATCAACACTAAATTTTAATTCATTTATTTCGGGGTGATTCCAAAAATGTGCAAAATATTTTGTAAGTTACTGATTAAACATTCGTAGTCTTACAACAAAAAAGTTAAACAAACGTTCGACACTTGTTTAAGAAATTCTCTATAACAAAGTTTCTAAAAGACGTATCGAACATCTGATTAACTTTTTTGGAGATGCAGTCATTATAACTCTTTAATTTATGTCAAATAATCGATTTAACTATTCCGGTGTAGAAAATTTCTTCACTATTGCAATCTAAATGTACACTTCTCCCATTGAACCCGTGGCAGACATTTAAATAGCATTTTATATATTACCGCTCAATTAATATCGACGAATTTCATGAAATCTATGAAATCAACACAATATATGTAGTGTTAACTAATCAATGATTCTCCATAATATTGTGACAAACTGTAACGCAACATGTAAAGCCCACGGTAATACCACAGATCCTAAATTAATCATGTGTTGCTACAGTATTAATATATTCACTGTATTAGTTTACTATTCCGACCACACGCAATTAGTAGTTCGGTAGTTCTGACAAATCTAGCATGTTACAGCATTAATAATTTAGCCGTTATACAGAGGAAATATATTTTGTGTTTTGTTTGTTTGTACCTCCGATTTATAGGCCCCAATAGGTCACCTATAAGCAACACCATCTCTGGGTGAAAAAGGCTATATTTTATCTAGGTTCAGGAAGTAGTTTCCATGGAACGCGGGTGAAGCCGTTTGAAACAGCTAGTTTGAAATAATAACTTCTCTGTCCCATGCTTCATATGTGATACACACCTATTGTTTAACTATTATGTCTTCATCGTGTGTTTAAGTTCATTTTCATCGATAGTTATTTTTTAGTGATTTTTCATTCATTATAAAAAGTGCTTAAAAAGAAAATTAATCAACTTCACCATTTAAAATGGAGAGCAATATTTGTGAATCGGAGATCGATCGATGAGTCTGAACGAGAGATTTCGCCAAATATCAGCCCGGATTCAATTGCTTGGGCTTGGCAGGCAATATGGCCACATGGCAGAAGTCTTACAAAAGGACAACTATCAAATCCTATTGAGAACAGACTAAAGAAATTATTTTTGGATGGTCCTCCACTTTAAATAAGCAAAAAAAAATCCTCGCCACTCTCCCGAATATACTTTGAGGTAAGGTTATCTCTGTTTCTTTAACCATCAACGCCACACGGATTAAAAATAGCGCCAGTTACTGCAAAGTCTATTGTGAAATCAAGCCTTTTAGTTTTCTTTCCTAATCTCTTTTATTCACAAATTCTCAGTGTACCTTAAAAAAACATGCCAGTACGTCGACTCCAAAAGTATCAACATCAACTTTAGCATTCAATAAGTTTTGATTCCGATCAATGTCGTATTAAAAATCACATGGGGATACCAAGACATTCTATTTTTATTACAAGTTAAAAAAAAAACAAATCTATTTGATAAAATAAAGTTCTAAAGAATCTGCCAATCCAGCAGAAAGCGAGTCACAAATAAAAACTTCTAGCGATAAAGGTCGGGACAAAAACTTTCGTCGGTATCTTAATGTCAATCACATAAATTGTTGATCTTTTATCGTATCTTGCCTTGTTTACGATTCGGAGTCACGAAACATTCTCCAATCATTGCATTGATTGTATGAAGATTAAAGAATGTCTTAATTTTATTGGATGAAGGATCATACGCTATTATTATCATACTTCTGCCCTTGTCAAAATTTATCTGGGCTCGTTTTGGGGCATGTTTTCTCGTATGCGAAGTACTTGAAACTGAACTTGAACTTGTTTGGTTCTCTTTTGAGGTCTAGTTGTGGATGATAATAGGCTGATGGATGATGATACGCTATCAAATACTGTTTTTGAATTGCAGAAGTAGGTTCTTCAATAAAGATCATGAGTATTTCCTAACACGTAGAAGCGACATCGCGTCGATTGCTTATACGTCGTGCGATTATAATGACACAAGAGCAAGGTGCGTGGGCGTCTGATCCAATAAGTTCCTATTTTATACAAAGTAAACCTTCTGTTAATACTCTTCTTAATAAAAGGGTGGCTGCCGTTACTCTATTATAACAGTGGTGAAAATTCAATAATGGGAGACATGAGGTGTAGTGACGAAAAGGTCGGGGTTTAACATTTAATCCCATTGAAACGTTGTGGTAAATCCACTATCTACGCAAAAGCATTTTCAGGTGACTTTAGAGCTTTAGTTACAGGATTAATGGAACACTTTGTGTTTTTGATGAGTTGTGCAAACCCCTTGTGTATTTTGGTATCGAAAAACCAGACAGCGCTATGAAACATTTAAAATAGACTATCATATTTTTAACCATCGCTGGTACATCCATACGTTTACTAAGAAAACATAACTTAAGTACAGTCTTTATTTAGACAGTGACCTCTTCAGTAAAGCGACTCTTATCATCTAGATTAATAACTATAGCATGAGTCCTCGCGTGCCCTGATCGAACACCCTTCACAGTCTCACTACTACTGGGGCTGGACTTCAGTTCACTGGATTTCTCACTCTTATTATTGTAACCGTTACGACTAACTTCTGGCGGTCGGATATCACTACAGTTTGGTTCCCCAGATATCTTGAACACTCCATTTTGCTTATCTTCTTTAGGTTCCTCGTTCAGGTCTGTGCGTTTTTTAGGAGAGTCAGTAGTGACGTCTGTCTGACTCTGTTCCACGTTGCTGTTTTCTGTGCTTTTGGTGGGGCTGAAGGTTTTGTGCTTGTAGGCTGGGGGAGCTTCGAAAGGCAAATCTCGACCACTACTCGAGGATTCTTCAGCTGGTGTGACAGTACACATCAGCCGGTCGGCTACAGCACTGAACACTGTGTTCAGTTTCAATGGTGCTGAGTGATCGGAAGGAGGGGGTTTTCTATCATAAACTGCTGCAGCGTCCTGCATGGCACCTATCCTTCGAGAAATAACTGCACCAGTGCCACATCTCTCCCGAAGCTTTTCTAACTGATTGCAGATTTTTCTGAACTCCTCCTTTTAGAGAGAAGAAAATAAAGATAAATATTTGATCTAAAAAATAATCTTGAAAATACAGAGCTCAATCTAATAAAAAATGTCTGTAAAGATATCGTGTAAATTGAATCAAAACATTTGATATCAAGTCCAGATTTAGATTACAATGGCAGACATATTTGTACAAATTGTATAACGAAAATAATTAAGTTTTCGTCTAACCTGTCTGGCTGGAAATAGAAAACCAATTTAATACTACAATATAATGGTTTGTAGCATCTACGAATGATTTTCTCTGAACAATAAAAGTAATTGGATGCTAAAGGTTGAGTTCACCCTAGGCCGAATAATGTTATATTTTGAAAACTATTTATTGTTCAAGCTGTGCTTTGTTTCAAGGTGAAGGAAAACGTTATGAGACGATATATTTTTATTAGTCTGATATCACCAATAGTTATTCTTGTGTAAAAGTACCCATATTTTCTTTTCTATAACCAGAAGACGGCAAGTAAACAAAACAACACTGATAAAATAATTACTCAGAAGAACCTAATAACATAAGAAACTCACCTCTAATTCCCTTTCAGTCATATTATCGCAGAACCTAGCACTGCGGTTGGTGGTCATGGTGTAAGTAGACTCGGCAGGCCTCGATCTGAACTTGCCAGTCTTCTCGCGTTCGTCTTTGCCGTGGCCTTTGTACACCATGTATGCCTGGTAGCAGAAATATTATGATGGTTAACAAAAACTTACTTAATTTTTTGTTGTGATACTGGTCGGATAATATAATAATAATAATAAAGTATTTATTTCGAGTAACTAGGACTCATATCAGGTTAGTAACAATATTTACTTAAGACTATGTTAGTAAACTACAATATACAATTTGGTTACATAAAGAAGAAACACTCACTATGAATCGCCGCTACAAGATTCCAGCCGAAATCCTAGAGCAACGATTCACTATGCAGCAGTCCAACCTATCAGCCACCATGCCCAGTATACCATTGGAGCTGGCCCGCACCCTGCGCATCAGGGATGCACACTTTTTCCGCATAATAGTATAAAAGCAGTCTACGTGCATTTCAGCGAACATCCCTGATGCACTACAGAAGCGAGGCAGCCCCATCAGCCCCATAAGTTATGTGTCAGAAAGTTTCATAAAAATCTTATAGAGTGATACTATTTACAAGGGGTACACATTAGTCAATTCATAATTTTTCATGATCTAAAACATAAGAAGACGAAAAGTACATTATACACAATTCTTTATTAGCTTTCCATATGACATGCAGGTGGTACATAACGTTTTTTTTTTTGTAAAGTGAAAATAGTCTTCGAATAAAAAGGAACGTATCAAGACGTTGAATAATTCCTAGAATATTTGAATACCAGTATCAAGGCAAATCAGCGCTGATAAAGTAAAACGAGGAGTACGTCGGTCAACAGCCGCGAGGTTCGTTAAAGAAAATCGAAAAAATATTCCAGCCTCGGTTTCAAGTACCCACAATTTATTTGACGGATGTGTGGTGTATGGAACGGATCTATCCGGATCTGCGAAGATTTCCGGATCTTCAAGGCTTTCAGACGCAATTTTTTTGGAGACGTCTTATATGATTTACGTCTATATACGCTACGGGCCGGATTTCGTTGTGACGTATTATGTGAACAATTATTGATTTCTGTGAAACGATTCTATGTGCCTAAATACCAGTTTGATCAAATCTGAAATTCCAAGTAACTTTCATGTAGCAAATACTTTTCCAAGCTTCAAACACATAATTTGTTTTGTTTGAACATATTTTTTTATAAGAGCAAATATAACTGAAGTCTCTAACTTCTCTTTTATTTACTTGTTTCATTTCCCAGAAGCAAGATTATTGTTTCATTTTAATGCATATCGTTGCAAGAATATGACACAATATATTAAAGTTCAAGAATTCCCGCTTGGCATTTACGAAAGTTACTCAAACTTGCGTTGAATGCTCTTTATTCTTCGCAATTTATGTTATTACGTGCCAAAGAAAAACAAACTTTATAACCACGGAAATAAAGTCAACATAACGACTTTTTAAGAAATATTCAGTGCCAAAGTACTAGTTGTATTCGCGTTTGGAGTTTTTATTTTTAAGGAGGAAACTGTTTTATCTTTTGATATTTTTATGGCGATTCTACCAAAATTCTTCGAGAGCAAAAAATATGTAGGCGTTGGTTCCACTGGAT
Source organism: Helicoverpa zea x Helicoverpa armigera (assembly GCA_033682625.1). Lineage (NCBI taxonomy): Eukaryota > Metazoa > Arthropoda > Insecta > Lepidoptera > Noctuidae > Helicoverpa > Helicoverpa zea x Helicoverpa armigera. Next base: position 13,382,946 of record JAWIIS010000021.1, read on the forward strand.
GTATCATTTAAAGCACATATAAGTTGCAATTTCTTGGACATTTTAGAAGTGTTCGAAGTATTATTTATTAGTCCTGTTTGCCCTGTGCCCAAGACCCACACCCAGTTGAATTTCTAATTTTCAATTTTAAATTACCTTTTTTTTAAGCAACTTTACAAAACCGAGGTTTTCATGAGGTTTTCATTTCATTCATTGTCATCTTTTTGAAATATTTTTATTTATCTTCCTATTCTCACAATTTTAGCAAGGGTTTCCAAAAAAACGAAATAAGGCATACATTTTCTTCGTAACTCAGGCCTAAGATAAAGCTGTATCATATAATAACGTAACGAGCTGCGCTGCCCCTTGCCAGCCGCTTTGGGATCGCCGCCAAATTAACTGTACTTAATAACTACTACAGTTCACTACTTAGATGGTCAACTGCTTATGTTTAGGGAAGTACATTGTTCATTTTGGGGAATATCCTTTACTCCATATGCCTACCGCTGTCAAACTACGTTGGAGTTGGCTTCCAGTCTATTTGGATGAAGATGAGTGTTAGTGTTTTGACTTGAAGCGGCTTTGAAAAAAATATCAGTTGAATGCTATTGTTTATTTGATCAGCTTTTCGTAACCTACTTTGGATCTTTGTTTAATATTTTTCTAATGAGTTATTATTTTAAATTTAGATTGCCTCTATGATATCCTGGTCCTAAAATTTGAAAATGGCCAACTTCTTAGGGTAAGTTCCTCCAATCGTATTTAATTGGTATATCCTTGCTGTCATTGGAGCATCTTACGGTAAATCAGAAAACAGAAACCAATGCTACGGAGAGGTATCGAATTCATTTGCGTTTCTTATACAAATAATTAGTATCAACAAGCGTAAACGTCTAATCTGTTTAAATCAACAAAGATCAATAAAATCACAGAAGCGCCACTTCTATGTACCTTATACCTACGTAGAAACGATTAGTACCTACAAGGTTGCGAGCTTTAATTATTAGAGCGTAACGCTTGGTAAGGCAGAATCATTGAATTTGGTGGTTCACTGCTTTCAGGTTAAACCTAACCGTTAGGTGTTAAAGTTAAATTTGGCAAAAATTGACCTGGTTATGGGAAATAGAGCGTTTTAATTGATTTGGGGCACCAGTTAGCTGGTCGTTGTTGAGTTAATGAGTTGGAATGTAATAATTGTTCTGTTTTCATTGATATTTGACGTTGCCTTCATCTTTACAGTCTCAAAAAATAAAGCGCGAAAATATTTTCCCAATTCGTACGCATTTAAGGCTCCTTCAAAATACTCTTCAAGGGTTCTACTCAACAACTAATCTACTAAGCTTGATAAATGGGTTTGAAATCATAATACACGAGGTAGTGGTATTGCAAGAACATTCAAAAGACACAAACTAAAAGCATTAACAGAACTACATTCCCATCACATAACGAGAGCTCTCTAAACGCGTTTCTGATGAACCAACTTACAACCTTAACAGTTTACCTGCCAATTGAAATTCTATAAAGAAACCAATTTCGTTTCCAACTCCTGGGCAATCGGTTTAAAACTTCGTCCACTTTCATGATTCAATATAAAGTTTTTATAGGTTTTTTTTTCATTACATCCCTCGTACGTGAGTACTTACGCAAGAAGTTTCAGAGGTGCTAAGACTTCAGAACTAACTATGGAATGTTAAGAGAAACATTTGCTGAGGAAAATTTAATTTTGAAATTTTCTTCTTAGGGTATTAAAAAAATAGTGTTCTAAGTTTCAGTGCTTTTACATATGGGAATATTGTCACGTATTTAACAAAATGGTGCTCTGTTTTGGGTCTCATCGTTTGTACTGATAGTTGTCAATTGTTTTTTGTCACTTGTATAAGCTCATACTGTAATTTTAACAAATGTTTTGTGCAGTTGATAGCTGTCATTTTTCAAGAGAAAATAGCCTTGTTTGTATTAACTGACAGCATTTGGGAACTACCTACACCATTGGTCGGGGTATACATAGCTCGTAGGTACGAGCTAAGTGGAAAATGCACTAAGTAGTGTAAAAGCGCGGTCAAGATGGATGAGTTTAATTTTTTGAACATTATAAGATAATGAAGATGAGCTGTTCTTTAAAATATGGTAAGAAGTGGGTTAATCCTTCGTTCTCTTCCGTGGTTAATCCCGTTTACTGCTGCCGTCTTAAGAGTTGAGAACGGCTTGATAAATAAACATTAGTGCTGTGTGTTGCTCGATATTAAAACCTTATTATAGAGCATCTTTTTCTGAACGAATGAAATGATCTGAAAGTTTTCCGTATCACCAAAATTCGTTAAACGTGTAAATGAAAAATAACACAGTCATGTCACCTCCCCGAGCCTTTTCCAGTCTAACCGAATGCAGCTGAGTATCAGTTTTTTACACGGAGCAACGGCCTATCTGACCACATATGATTGAAAAGTTGATCAAATCCTTTATCATATACGTAATTGTTAATCAAAGAGATGATTTTGATTACTATTAATAACACTATTGTGAAATAAATCATTAGATCAAGTTACTATCTGCCAACAGCCCATTAGAACGCGATCCGCACTTCATATCAGTAATCAAAGTTATAAACAACAGTATCCACTATCAGATATACTATATAAACTATAAACAAACAACTTGTTAATAACACAGTAATTTATACAAATATACTACGGTAGCTGTTTATTGTGGAAACATAAATGTGTTAAGATAATATGATGTTATGTTTAAATGTTGAAAACTGATTTAGGTGTCACTTTTGAGATGAACGTCAGCTTCGTAACTATTCAACAAAATTAAATGGTCTCGAATCCAAAGCAAAATAGTCTTATTTTACATTATCTCTTGTTTTCTACTGGTTTTATAAGAACGTAGTTCGATTTATTGTCTGTGTTTTAATGTGTTGTAAATGTGTCATATTCTGGTAAATCATTATCTTTTTCCTTTACAGCATAACTTATTTACTATTTTTAATACACTGATTCTCATACATTACTTGTCTTAGTTACATCTATTTACTCCACAACAAATAAACGAACAAACCTCCGATATATTTACTCTCAATAAACAACAAAAACCGGGGTAAAATCAATTGAATTCACACGGTCGGTTAAGCTCGCGAGTAACGAGAGCGCCCGCCATTACATTCCGTCACTTAGCTCCCAATATTGCACAAACAAATAATTACACGTTTCAACTAAATGAGAATTATGTTTGTTTTTCGTATTGAGGTTCACGATGAATAAGGTTTATCATTGAATAAATAGTTACGGCTAAATCAATGTAGGTTTCAATCAGGCAGGAAACTTCAATTGCGCTCAAGACCTGAACCTATTGAGATAAAATTTAACACAGAGCTCATACCCTGGAGATACAGATAGGCTATGTTTTATTTGGGTGATAGTGCGTAAAACAGAGCGCGGAAGTTAAAACATAATCTCGTGCTTGCAAAAGCAATTTGTGTCTTTAGTTTCCGGCTGTTATTTGTTTAACTTTGATGCTGGTCAAATACCAACTCAGAACTTTCGTTAGTATTACCTAGAAGCACGACAAAGCTGTGTAAATCAGATTTAAACTGAGTTTATTACACATTCTATGTACCTCTATAATAATCTTTAGCATCTATTATGTTCCTATCACAGTCTTAACTCAACACACAGGCCCCGGTACACAGGATTACCAACACACAGACATACAAGTGCAAACGCACACAAGCATACAGCTGCCAGTGCAGAACATACATACATACATTGTGTCTACCTTACCGTGCCTACCTTGCTCCCGAAGATGAAGCACAGGAGGAGAGTGACGGTCAGCTGGGTGTGGCAGAAGAAGATTATGTACAGCAGGTCAGGGTTCGCTGGTGATTGGAGGAATAACCTGTGGAAGATGGGTTTGTGTTAGATACATAGACAATTTTACTTACCTCCCCTTGTTACTTAAGCCATTCCTTAGTGAAGGATTTGTATGACTTTCCGTCACTACGGAGTGACTTAAGTCATCATTAAATGTCTCTGAGTGGGGAGGTTAGACCTGTTACGGACTACAAACTTTAAGTTGAGTAATAGTTAGATTGGACTCTTAAGCAGTATGGCCGTGCACAATAAGGCCGACTAAATTATGTTGATGCATTTCGCGATTATTTTCAAAATATAGCGGATAGTTGACCGATAAGTCTAGTCTGCAGTTCTCCGGATGTCTAGAAGTAGTAGGTAGTTCATTGTTATCATCATCATGCTTTGTAATTAAAGATTAATTTTATGTGTTCTGGTAATTTATATACTCCATTACGCCCTTTAGCCGAATTGATTGAGGGTGTTAATTTTGAAAGCTTGACAAAGTGACCGGATTATTTTGCATTATGCGATCAACATTCGGAATTCAGCTTCCGATACCCAAGTATCTACATACAATTATAATAAAATGTTCTAGTGTAATTAGTGAGTATTTAACCTCAAATTCTTAAAGATTTACTAGACAACTGATAGACATACTTAAGTTTATACCTTTTGTAAAAATATACTACATATAGAAAAACCTAGACTGAATCAAAAATGTACGTTCATGGACACAAATGTTTGACTTATCCAATTATCAAACTCTACGATACATCAAATACTACGCCATCTGCTCGTCAAAATACTATCATCAGCAACAAAAGAAAGTTTTATATCTCCTAACAGATGGCCACAACAGTACAATACTACAAAACACAATGACCAAAGGAATAACAGCAATAACCTACTTCTACCATCCTTGACGATAAGCAGTTGACGGCAAACTTTACCCATTCTGAGATTGCTTGGAAAAATGTCCAAACAGTTCTGACATTTAAAACTATGCACTACAAGTTGGCAAGAATTTGAGAAATTGCTTCTATCAACACAATCATTGTTTCGCTAGATTCTTGCGAAATATCACAGAGTTTTTCAACTTTTTTTCTGCTTAGTTGATTTACTACTGTTCTAGTTTTGCGACTATTATTTTCTTGTAGGTTGTGTAATGTTACAAAATAGTGCCGTTTATATTTACATCAATCTTGCGACAAAAAATGGTCGTTTGTAACCTTTAAGACAGCGTTAATTAATTTATTCTTTGACGTTTAATATACATTTTTAACTTATAAATGAAAGATAAAACCAAGTGCCTAATTTAGAAACAATAGAACATCAATGAACATGGTTAGCACTTATTTCAAATATAATCAGATATGTGTCCCTGCTTAGCGACAAAATGCAGTTTCAATGAACAAGTTTCTTTGATTGGGTCTTAACGAGTCTTTTCAAGGCTCGGAAAGAAGGAAAACGATGTATGGCTGCTCTTGTAAAGTTCTTATTTAATTATGTTTTTATGTTGGGATTTTTCTCTCGTGGTGGCCTAGTGGGTAAACGACCAACCTCTCAAGTATGAGGGCGCGGGTTCGATCCCAGGTCAGGCAAGTACCAATGCAACTTTTCTGAGTTTGTATGTACTTTCTAAGTATATCTTAGACACCATTGGCTGTGTTTCGGATGGCACGTTAAACTGTAGGTCCCGGCTGTCATTGAACATCCTTGGCAGTCGTTACGGGTAGTCAGAAGCCAGTAAGTCTGACACCAGTCTAACCAAGGGGTATCGGGTTGCCCGGGTAACTGGGTTGAGGAGGTCAGATAGGCAGTCGCTTCTTGTAAAGCACTGGTACTCAGCTGAATCCGGTTAGACTGGAAGCCGACCCCAACATGATTGGGAAAAGGCTCGGAGGAGGATGATGATGTTGGGATTTTTCTCTGCTCCGAGAATTTTTTGCTACAGTCCTTATTATCCATGTTACTTATTCAGTCGATAAGTCTTTGTGCCATAAATAAATTGTGTCTTTATTGTCTTTGGCATACATGTTACTATAATTGCTTGATTTTTTAGACGCAATAATGTCACGATTAAAGTTAAATAAAAATGTCTGTAGTAGTAACATAAGGAATACAAAAGACAATACTGAAATGGCTTGAATCCTCGTACAATAATAACTATAAAATACTAACTTTTACAACAGTCTTAAGCCGTTTAACAATAAAACGCTTCACAAAGAATAAACCACAAAAAACCCTCATCGGATCAAAGAATTATCCATTTAAAGTCTTAAATTGTGCCCATAAAGGATAAAATCTGAACAAGGATCCAATTATCTTAGAAATCCAGTCCATTCTACATGTACTAAATCTTTTTCGTCTTTACTTGAACACAAATTGCCACCGTTACAAAATTGGATTTTTCCGAAGACAGTAAGACGATTCATAAACGTTCGTGTAAAATGTTCTTGAAGTAAACTCTTGTGATGTAAATTGCTCTTAAAGATGGCCACGTATCACTATATACTCGTATATGTGGAACAGTTTTGAAGAAATGTGACTTCTCCTACATTTTAGTATTACTTAACTTTCTCTATCGTCTATCTATTATATTGTACCGTCTCTATCCCTATCATCTTTCACACTGTCTGTTCTATTGCTTCCTTGGTCGCCCCTAAGTCGTTAGGTAGTTTGCTTCCACCGGCGGTTTCACCCACGTTCCGTGAGAGCAGCTTCGTGCATGTGGACAAAACAGAAAGCACAGACAGGCAGACAAAAGAGTAACTTTCACAGTTAAAATTTTAGTAATTAAGGCTTCATTTTGAAATCATTTCCCATGAAAATCAAAATAATAACAGAAAATTCGTTACAATTTTCTCAAAAATAATTTTGTACGGAAAACTGGACGGAACAGGTAATAACTAGTAATTAAATAAAGAAGTTTGAGATTACATTGGCGCCGTCATAATCGAGTTACGAAATAATTTGATTTATTTCGAGTTTCTAACGAAATTTACGACGAATCGGTTTCATTCCAAAATGTCGGTGAAAAATTTATTCAAAAGCGAAAATTGTTATTTGATTATTTTAAATTCTGTAGCATTTTTCTTGATTTTACAAAGGAAATTAAAGTTCAAAAGGAAGCTGTTGAAGGGAAGAATCTTTTGTTATTTTCCGGTCTTTTTGCCTTGATTAAAACCCTTTCCTTCCTTATTCTTAAATGGCATACCTTATATAAAGTAAGTTTTCACCAACTTTGCACTTAGATATTTTAAACTACATAAGACCAGGGATTCGAGATAGGTTACATCGTTTCATGATTTACGATCCCATCATATTGTGGCAAAGGCTAGACAGATGTTGTGACATTGGAAAGACTAGCCATTACACCACCGGTCATTACAACCTATGTTCGGGTGCTATTTGGAAGCTACCAAATGCATGTAGCCATGGAAATGGCTACTATGACTAAATATGTAAAAAACTGTGTAAAAAAATATATCAACAACTACTGCCAGTACTAGTAGTTGCACTTGCCAGCCTTCCAAATAGCCCCTTTATTAATACACAATTTACATATTGCATTAAACTAAAGGTGACCTCTCTAGAACAAATTGCTCGAGCCAGAAGCGACAGCTACAATAGTTTAATGAGTTCCTGACTAACTTTCAGTCGTTAGTTCTAACCTTCGCAAACTAAGTTGTTTTCAGCAAAATATTTTGAAGCTTAATTTTCATTTTGATTAAAGGGAGCTGTTCTAAACTCGGCTAGTGTTGAGTGATTAAGTTAATTTTGCTTGTTTGTTGGGGAATTTTCCTGCAGTTTTTAATGGACATTTTGTGTTCTGGCTACAATACGTGTCAAATTGAAACAACTTTTGTGAACTAACAAACTATGCACTGTTTTTTGTGTCTAGTAAATACATTCAGTCACCTACAGCGGCTTTGTTCATTAACATATTTGAAATCCTATGTATGTTGTTTAGAATTTATTTTTTTCTCATAAATATAATTAAACATTTGGTCCAACCGCGAACCTTTTCAAATTGTTCCGTTGGTACCCATACCCAGATTTCTTTTAAAATTAATGCTAAACTTACATGGATATATTGAGGAAGACAGAGAGTAGGAATTCGTTGTATATCGCCATGGAGATGAACCGGCTCTCGTTGAACTCCGACGGGGCTTTCCGTACCATGATGCAGAGTCTGATACCCCACATTAGGAAGATCACCTCCACTGTTGGACAAGAACTATAAATTAATAACTGAAAAAATATCCTCTTTCAGATGATGATGATGATGGTTCTGTTTCAGCAAAAATACTGGTAGGTACCACTGAGAAAAACCTCTTGAACTTGTATGAAATAATAATTAGACAGAAACTCTTAGTCTTAACAACAGTGATATTTTTTTTTTCTCATTTCAAGAACTAGCTTCTTAAATTATACATTATCCTTGAAATTTACTTCATCATTTTACACAGTGATTAAACAAACTTTCTCACCCACTAACATGCTCTGACACGAAAAACCAGTGAAGTGTATATTTCTACTCTCAACCCAATTGTTTCAGGTCCCTAAAGTCTTCATAATCCCCAGAGAATGAAGGAGAATATTATATTTACCAGCCATCTACTGCAAAATGCATTTACGCTCAGTTAAAGCTGATTGAATCAGTAAGAAGCTAAGCAATTGATTAACTAGAAGTCGCTGTAAATAGGGTATCTTTCCTCTTAATAAACTGCAAAGCTGTCTTTGCTTAGTGATTAAACAGAGCTCTTCTATTTAGACTGGAACAGATATATTATGTACTTATCACGATAAACACAAAAAGGACTTTTCTGATAAATCAATGCTTATGTAACCGTCGTATATTTTTTTTAGAATAGTTGGTGTTAAGTAGATACAGACACACAGATCACATACAGAATGAAATGAAATAATCTTGCAGAAAAATGACCTTTGATTAATTTCGTAAAATTCGCAAATGGTAATATATTACTTACACGTAGTAAAAGAATGGTCCCACCAATCAGTATTACAGAGGTACGCCTTGAGGTCGTCTTTTGTTCTTCCCACAATGACAGCTGGTGGGGCTACCAGGGTTCTGATAGCCAGGAGTACACAAGCCACGCCCACAATCACCCCAATCCGACGAAGGAGGTACATATCTGATATCTTTACTGCCTTCGCTGATCTCACTTGGAATATTACTGATATCCTGTTGAAAAGAAATATTTTTTACGTTAAAAAGGTCCTGGCTGTTTTGAACATCTTTGGCAGTCGTTAAGGGAAGCCAGAAAGTCTGACATCGAGTCTTACCAGAGGGTATCAAGTTGCCTAGCTAACTAACTGTAACCTACTGTCAAAGGTATGTTGTCTGTCAGCACACAAAATCCAAGAATAACTTTCGCACAGCAAAAGGTCCCAAAATATCTTAAGCACGAAATCAATGAGCTATTCAAGGAAAAATACTTCCACAAAAAATCCAATCTCTTATTAAAAAATTCACGATCAGTTTCCTCAAACAAAACAGATTTTGTTATGCAAACGTTAAAATCAAGTAGATTATCATAAATTGGGCCTGTAAACAGATTCCCTTTATTTAAGCATCTCGAGGTCCAAATTTAAAAGACAACTTGATGCTTATCCCGACAAGAGGACAATTTCATTCTGCCAGTATCTAATTAAAAGAAACTTGATAGCAATCTAAAAAGTTCAAGCCCAATTATCTACTTGAAATGAGTCTCAAATTGGGATTTATAAAAAGTTGTTGATGTAAAATATATTGAGGAGGCTTATAATGTTACGGGGAGTAATAAATTGCTTCTGAGAAGTACACAATATACTTGGTAGAAAATATGAAATACCTAATATGTCAAAAAGTTTTTGAAAGTCCTCTAAGTAATGTACCGCTCAGAGTAACGTACGTACGTAACAGTAAATATTCTGGCAACGGCAAGGAATTAAAGATTATTAATAAGTGTAAAGCGATCATTAGGTGAATTTCAATCAAGTATTTTTCCAATTCAAATTATTTGAGCCATGAAACCCATATTTGAATAAACAAATTTCATTCAACAGCATAAGTGTTTACAATATTTTCAAGAGCTCGCACGTTTACAAATTAAAATTAATATTTAACTTTTAATAGGACTCGTTCACAATTACACGAATATTAGCACACGGCACACAAAATTCAATACAAGCTGATTTCAATTTAAATTTAACAAATTAACAACTTCATTCGCTTTACACTGATGGAAAAACAAAATTGAATTTTGAACTCTAAATTGAAATTTCAACATAGAGGTAGGTAGGTATGCTTTGTGTGACCCTAGGCGGGTTTCAAGGATCCTATTTCAAGGACCCGTCCTAATTCCGGGCTTAATAACGGTCCGTTGGATTTTTGTGATACCTGTATAAATAATTAGCCCTCCCCAAAGTTTGACCCTCGAATAAGATTGGGCTCAACACTCATATTTGGGAATTAAGTGACATTACAGCAATAATTCTCAGCTGATTTATGTTCTGACACGAACGAAACTCTTTGCCAAATGTTTTAAGTTTTGCAATGCTTCGTGACCTTCTTTGACAATTGGAAATTGTTGGGCGACACACTTAAATAAAGATTGTTCTTCTTGAAAACTTTTCAAGTATTTATGCAGAATTTCAATGTAGAAAATGGAAGTTTAATCTTGGCAATTTCCTCAGAAATGTCTTTACGTAGGCATCTGAACTTAAAGGTAAAATATTAATCATTATGAACGCAAGTCATTTTAGGGCCATCATTCATAAGTTATTTTAGGGTCAAATGTCAGTCCCTTTACCTCCAAGTCTTCAACATGAGAGCTCCATACGTGAGACAGAACCCAACTTCCCGCAGCCAGACCCTGGCGGTACACGTCAGGACTGTGGGTCTTCCATACATGACTAGTGTGGTGCAGTAGATGAGGAGAGCTCCCAAAACTATAACCCTGAGGAGGGCTGGACTTGCTGCTCTCACCACCTGAGAAAGAATGATGAAAATAAATTATGTAGAGCTTATGTATTTTTGGATGGTTGCCGGGGAAGAGTTAGTCAGTAAGAGTCTGATACCCCCTAACACTGCACCCGCAACGGGAGGGGTCATTTGACAGGTTCCGAACAAATAAAAAACAAAAAAAAAGGATTTGATTATTGCAGACAAATCTATCCCTATTATAAGTATCTAAGTCTAATCTGAAGGTATATTATTTTCGGCGAGTCTAAGGTACCTCACTTCAAGGTTACTCACCTTCCCACTTCACAAAAAACCCGAAAGTCCTCAAACCATTTTCGAGCTCCAAAGTTATATAAAAAATAAATATGTACAGAAAATTGTACTCGAAAAGTTTCTGCAGTAGACAGTGTAGGTACTTCAAGTTGTGTTGACAACGTGCGTATGTATGATCGATCGCCTGTTATGATGGATGGTTCAGGAAATATAGGCGAAAAAAATACGCGGAAAAAAGTACCGCTTGTCGCAATGAATGACAATTAATATCGGTTTGTCTTATTGACCCTCTGTTATTGGAACAAAACACATTTACATTTTCATTTCCTCAAAGCAAGAAATCTTTTTCCAAAAAGGTCATACATATTCTTGCGGAACTAGATAAAAAGTTCCAGAAACACTTGCATTGTCTTCATCAAATAAAACTTCGATACCTACTAAATTCACAGCAAAAACTGCAATTCCAGTCTCAAACATGCAAGGTCAAAACTGACTACCGTTCCAACTGGTATCTACAAAGGAATTCGGTAGTAGATAGCCCAAAAATATACGACTCGGAACCATTGTTACTACAATCATAATTTTTGTCTAGGTACGTTGTTTTCGCGATAGAATAGACCACAGAGGTTGTAAAAGTAGTTGTGAATGTTCAGAATGGGCGTGAGATTTGCAACATTTAGTGTGGTTCCTAAAACTTTAGGAGGCTAATAGCATGGCTGTTCTGTCTAAAATATTACTTGATAGTCTTTTTCCTGGAGTTAAGCGAGTTTTTGCACCGTTTTTGGCAAAAACAACGTATTCCAAGTGTCTGCTAACTCCAATTAAAAATTGTTTCTTGCATTTTCCATTATTAGCCACTGACAGTCCGAGACAGTTAGACTGACGGCATGATTAGCGCATCGGCATTGCGTGCAGTTCATTTAATTCTTATCGCGAAGTTTTCGAAGTGATCGCGGAAATTGGGTACGAAGAGAATACGAAACTAGCATAGTTGTATAAATCAATTTACCAGAAGATTCGTCAAAATTCGGTTTGCAACATAATCAAGTAATATTGAGATATACCTACCCGTTGATATAATTAGGTACATAACAGCTAAATCTCAAGATATTGATTGAGTAGGTTTGCAAACATTGTGAATACTAATTACGTCGGTTTAGTTGATAAGTTACTGTGTTATTGCTTGGAGGCACCTTTGAGGTTTCAATGACGAGGTGTCGAGTTATGCGTACTTGAGTAGAACATATAGCGGTACTTGGTCTTTTGCGTATCAAAAGACCAGGTTTGACTTTCTTAAGAGTGAACTAGTCCTCTTATCACAGTCAAGATTTTCATAACTCTTATTTATGTAAGTGTAGCATAGAAGTATTCAACTGTATTTCAATACACAAAGAGATGACGGAACAACACATACTTCCGAAACTTGACTTTGTTCCAAACTGCCAACAGGTACACAAAGTATTATAAATCCTCATTTCGAAGACACGGTAGTAAACGTAGCAATACAAAGTTGTTACAGTTTGTTGTTGAGTAAATTATTACAAACTAGTATGTAAATGTAACGGCAACAATAAATCCATGTCTGCCAGAGCTTTAAACCGAGCACTTCTCAAATGTACAGAGTCAACAATTTTCTCTAACACAGTGTTGCTAGTTATTTCGAAGTTTACAAATGTTACAAAGTATTTTCAGCGGTCGTAAGGACCGGAATTGCAAGCATCTAAAACTAGATTGTTGTGGCCTTTTCAATAGTCATATAGCCACTTCTTCATCAGGGGTCCATCGATAGGGATCTTTTAAGCCTACAGGGCAGCGGGATTGTTCAAAATAGTAACCAGGATCCTGATACGCAATCGGATTTTCCCTGTCAAAAAATAGGGGACCATCGATAGTTATCCCCTTATTTCTTAGTTAGACGAGGGGGGCAGGACAGTGGATCAATCATGGAAGCTATAAGCCGAAGCTATCCGTCAATGCCAGAATCATAATAAGTTTTTCCTTTTGACGTGATTGCTCTGAGGAACGCGTTGGGAACAATTAGTGATGGCTCTCGAAAATCCCGATCAAATGTTGCTTTGATTTGGGGACAGTGCCAAAGAAAAAGAAATATTTCTATTGATGGAATGATTCGAAATGACAAAATATTATTCCATAAAAATTTTTTGAGACAAAACATAATTTCATAATTAAAAAATTTCCTTAATTCGAAAACACTTTCGGAGACACCCTTTACAAATTTAAAACTTCCACTTGAAAAAAACCTTAAAAATTAGTATTAATTTTCAAAGAACACTTACCCTCACATGTCCATACTTAATAGTAAAGTACACGATGAATGGCAGACACGATATCACCAGGCAGGCCAGCGCGAAGATCGTGGTCCTCACGACCCAGTTCAGGGCTGCTACACACGGGGACCCGTCTATACAGGCTTCACAACCTTCGGCGCAGGGGAGGCACTCGAAGGCTTCGGGGATGGAGTATAGGCTGCGTTGGAGCTAGTAACAAAAGAGTGTGTTATTTCAATTTGCCCAGTGCAGTGAGTATGAGCAAATCTCCTCAGCTTGAGGCAGCAGCCCAGTGCTGGTGGGCTGCTTCAGAGTTCAGAGCCTTTCGGATGTGACGAATTTCGATTTACCTTGGTCCTTAGTCTTGAATAGATGGATGTTATACACGCAGTGGTGAATCATAACACAATGGAAATAAGAAAAATCGTATACATATAGATATGACAGGCTTTATATTCGAATTAATTGCAGTCTTTAGTCCATAGACAAAAATAATAGTTTAGCATTTCCTAGCTATTTTCCAGTTCTTTATTGTCTAGCTTTAAATAAAATGAAAATAATTTTCGTTCTACCGGCAAACTTGCTAACTCTTTTAAAAAGTACATTCATAACCGAGCGTTAACACATAATATTTTACCCCAAAAGAAACAAAAGATAACCGTTTGTTTAGCTAGAATTGTGAATAAATTGGACGATTAAGCAGCGGCCACGGGGATTCATTATTTTAATAAAGTGTTGAAAGTTACTAGCTTCATAAACCTTCGTAATAATAATATAATTTTTCCAGCTAAATATTTCTTGTTTAAAAATGTACTGGCAACAATTTTTGATGCTCTTTTGTGTAAATTAATGTTCGTGTAAAATAAAAATTACTATGAGGTTTTATTTTATTTATCCTACGTTCCTTACCCATTTGCTCTTTAAGCACTTTTACATTTCATGTGAGACTCATTACATGTCTTACTTTATTGGGCTATAATATTCCTAACATTTACATTTGCTAGTTTGGCCTCTTAAGTAAAATACTGAAAATTCCGCGCGCGCACTTTAATTTCACGCGTTCAACATTTTCAACGTTGACAATTTTTTTATCTCTCTTTCCTCTTTTATCGCGTGGTATTTAGGAAGTGGTTAACACTCTGTTACCTAGGATAATGGTGCTGTCAAAATATCATATTACCTTATTTATAAATGTTAAATTAGGAATCTCTGTCTGTCTGTCTGCACTTTCATACTAAGTTACTAAACGGGTACGCGAGTAAAACTAAATGACTATACAAAATATACACTGCACTTACCAATAAATGTTTTTCATATTCCTCCTCAATATCACTTCCATTGTAGTACCGGTTGTCAGCCGTCGTGTTGGGGAAGTAGAACCCTCTCCGACACACGCATCTGTAGGAGCCGCGACGGAACCCTAAGCCGGGGACTGGGACACACTGAAACAAGGATAACATTCATTACAATGATGGATAAGTTGGAATTGCTTGACATTATTATCTTGTGTCATCATCCTCCGAGCCTTTTTCCCAATCATGTTGGGGTCGGCTTCCAGTCTAACCGGATTCAGCTGAGTACCAGTGCTTTACAAGAAGCGACTGCCTATCTGACCTCCTCAACCCAGTTGTCTGGGCAACCCGATACCCTTTGGTTAGACTGGTGTCAGACTTACTGGCTTCTGACTACCCGTAACGACTGCCAAGGATGTTCAATGACAGCCGGGACCTACAGTTTAACGTGCCATCCGAAACACAGCCAATGGTGTCTAAGATATACTTAGAAAGTACATACAAACTTAGAAAAGTTGCATTGGTACTTGCCTGACCTGGGATCGAACCCGCACCCTCATACTTGAGAGGTTGGTCCTTTACCCACTAGGCCACCACGACTTTTCATTATTATCTTGCGTAACATTAACAAAAAAGTTTTAAGTAGCAGGTGAATAAATAATCATTAAAAAACCGACAAATTGAGAACCTTCTTCTTTTTAGGAAGTCGGTTGAAAATATTCCTTAACATCTAATCTCACATGTGATTCAAGCAAAGTAAATTAGTCCTGGTCCTATAATTTATCAGTCCTCCTTGCGACCCTAAACAATGATATACTGACGGATTGTCGGCCACGGCGGATATTTTCTTTCCAAAGAGATCAGAGAGCTGCGCAGGACATGTTATAGTGCACAAGCAAGCATGTGCCCATACACAGATGCATTCTCTATTCCCTTACGCTTACAATCCGATGGGTCGGTAATACAAATCGTCTAGTAATGGATATGAGATAGTATCTTCAATTTAATTTAGTATTAGGTACTCTACCTACTATATTGAAATTACATACTTCTTGTCAATGAAAAATAATAAATAAAAATTTTTGCTCCTATTAATTTTGCTTCAGGCAAGATTGCTCTTATTTCGTCTACTGACAAAGACAAAATTATAAACCCTAGATTCTTGGAAGCCCTTTTAATTTACATTTTCCTGGAATAAGTCTGTAATACAATCTAGATTGTGTTAGTTAAAAATTTCTACATGAACAAGTTCGAGCTGAAATCACCTTTCTGTGAAATCCTCTTCTTAATTTAATATAACCTTGAAGTTTTAAATCGATATTTTGTATTTATTGTCGAGTTAAGTTGCAAATAGAATTTCGTGAATGAATTTATTATAGATGGAAAAACATTTTAATCCAAAGGTTTTAATCGAAATTATGTGCATCGCTGAAAGACGCAAACATTAAACAATACACACGCTATAACTGCAAAGTGTGGTGTATCTTTACTTAGTATAAAGCTGAAGAGTTAGTTTGTTTGCGCTAATCTCAGGAGCAACTGTTCTTATTTGAAAACTTATTTCAGTGTTAGACAGCCTATATATCAAATAAAGTTCTGGGCTAGCTTTATCCGGGTGCGCGAAGTAGTTCACAC
The DNA here is from genome assembly GCA_033682625.1 of Helicoverpa zea x Helicoverpa armigera. Lineage (NCBI taxonomy): Eukaryota > Metazoa > Arthropoda > Insecta > Lepidoptera > Noctuidae > Helicoverpa > Helicoverpa zea x Helicoverpa armigera. The sequence goes on from JAWIIS010000021.1 coordinate 13,399,237, forward strand.
GAGATACGGGTGAAACCATAAAACCGCTGGTGGAAGCTAAAATCATATCGTGGTTGTTACGGCAATAATAGGTGTATTTCATCAAAATTAAATTTCATATTGAATGTATGATGACTGACCAACCATATGTGAAAAGGTGTCCTGATATTTATTTATCTACTACTTTTTCAATTTCCCCCCATAATTTAACCGAACATCTCAATTTACGGCTATCAAAAAAATGTTTCCACTATTTGCATCAGGTATTTTGTTCGAACAAAAATAACGTACGTTTTTAAATTTAATGGCCTCATAAACAACAGGTATAAATCTATACCTGTCAACTGTGATGGTGCTTTAAAAACAAATACGTGGACATGGAATTTATTTAAAAGTTCACATGTTTTTACTTACCACTGAACACTGAAATGTGAAAGGATACATATAAAAATGTTCATGAAATCATCCTAGCAATCATACAATTTCTATAGTTACTTTCAATAATTATAAACAAAGAAATTAACTCAAGTACTACCAGCCATCAACCCCAGCGGGGCCTAGCAGGGCCAAGGTCTGCCAGGGCTGCGGGATTGTTACCGCGGTCCTGGTACATAAAAAGGCTTACGACAGGACACGACGGTTTTTAGTCAGTAAGAGTCTGACACTCCACTGAAATCATCAAATGACGAATTTGATGATTTTTGAAGTCGTTAAAAAAAGTACTATCAGCCATCATTCTTATTTCGATACTAGCTTCTGCCAGCGGTTTCGCCCGCATCCCGTGGGAACCTCTACACGAACCCGGATAAAAAGTAGCCTATAGCCTTCCTCGATAAATGGGCTATCTAACACCGAAAGAATTGTTCAAATCGGACCAGTAGTTCCTGATATTAGCGCGTTCAAACAAAGAAACACTTCAGCTTTATAATATTAGTTTACATTTTATAAACAAAAATCATAATACTATCAAATAAATCACAGTGAAGACGTACTTTACATCAGCAACCAACATATTTTTATACAAAAACGGATAACTACAAATAACAGCTTGTCCGTCTCGAAGGACCAATAGATGACAAAGATATAACCCTATGCCTACACGGAATGGATGAAAGGACCACTTTTTATAAAAACGGGCCCCTTGGGGTACGGCAAGAGATATTGTTTCATCCGGCCAATCATGTCCTGCCTATAGAAATGGTATTTCGTAAATGGATCTTAGGGATATTAATCTTTTTGTTTTCTTGGGTTTTTCGAAATCTCAAGTTGCATCATGCCAATAAAAGATCTTATAATACTAAAACGACTGGACACAGTATGTTTACAGAATTTATGCAATCAAAACTTTCCAGTTTGCTCTTGAAACTGAGTCAGTGAAAAAACTGCAAAATTACAGCAGGTATCGATTTTGATACGATTTCCCACTGAACAGCAATTTTAAAGTGTTTCCGTCTGAAAATTGCGCTGAAAATGTATGACAATTCGTAGAATTTCTAATCTAACTCTCACTATTCGGCATAACTACACGATTAGAAATACGAGGAACTGACAGGTATTGTGTGAATAAAACAGCGAGCAGTTTATCCAAACATTTACTCGCGAAGGTTGACTCTGGCGGTGTCAAATAATTGATTAGCGGTCCGACCAGGCTGCGTCCACGTGCAACAAACATACAAACAGTGTGTGTAAGCTAACTTAAACCTTTACCCTACCCACACACTGCAGACTAATCAGTCGGCGGACAGTTGACCCTATGGACTAATTACTAATTACCCAATCTTTGCAATATGCGTACCACCATTGATATAGGTCTTGATTTATGAGCCCAAACAAACTATCGGCCGACAAAAAATTTCCAGTGTGCGGACATTCTTACCATAAAGTACCTATCTGTGGCTCAACACTGCATGAAAAACAGTGCATTCATTTTTGAGTTAATGGTCCGGCCGTGAAGGATTTTAGGTATGAAAATTACTATTTATTCTAAGTTTATATTCAAACTGCGCTCTATTAAAAAATTTACTGTAAAAGATCTCATTAACATGAAATTTCCTCCCACTTAACGGTGGACCTTATGCTCAGTAGTAGAACTTTCCAAACAAGCAGCTGGTTGAACTAACACTGATACACAAAGAACTTTAGAGAAGAACTAATGATAACTGTTCTGATAAAAATAACACTAATACTAATATGGTACCAAATAACAGTTACTTACAAACCCCGACTGGGAACGTCACTATTATGTAGATTTCGGATACTGTCACTCGATATTTTAATTTAAAATGAGCACCAAAATCGAATCGATATCAGATTAAGATAATGAGATTTTGTCGATTTAAAAGAATCGAGACGATATTTGAGTCCGATTAAAGGTCCGACATTGAGCTGTGATTGTTTTATTTTGGTAAGTTTGTGTTTTTAAGTCTTGGCAGTATGATAATCAATTTTCAGGAATATTTATTATTCTTTGTCTAAAAACAATATTTCAATAAGATGATGTACTCAATTGATTAGCTTTCCAAACTAATTGTTATTTTTTGGTTGTGGAGTTTGATCGCGCCAATTTCAAGTACTAATTTGAACTAATTTGAATAAATATTTCAAACTACGATAGTCCATTTATCGAAGAAGGTGTTTAGTAGTCCTCATAGATCGTTTAAAAGCAGGTCTCTATCAGATAAAATGTGTTACAAAATAAAAAATCGAATATGAATTTCTCTAACACAACAGTAAAATTGTTCACTGAATATTATTTCGTATCAACGCTATTACATTACATTCTTCACGTAGACGTATCCTCTAAAATCCGACACTCGTACGCCATCGATACTTCGGCAGATATCCAAAGCGTTAGAACGTGACTTCTGACTGGTCTGACTTAGCCTTCGATATATTCGAGTGGTTCTATAAATGGTTAGATTCCAGTCTAGCGAGCTAAAGGTATGTAGAACTAGGTAAATATATGACGCTCTCATTTTTTTATTGTGAAGATTTTGGTTTCGGAATTATCTGTTTCAGTATGTTATTGTATAGTATTATAATATATCTAGCTGTTCGCCATGATTTCGCCCACATCCTAAGAGAATTTCTCTCACCAATCGGATTGCCTATGCGACAGAACTAACTTTGTAATGAAAATAAAAGCCTACCGACTACAAATTAAATTAACTTGATCAAAGAAAAATATGTATAGTTCATGTAGGTTTAACTTCACATAAGTTCAGATACCAGTCCTCGGAGCCTATTTTGTGAACCTTTTAATAGTTATTGTACAATACCTCGCAACTTATTTAATGTTACTATCTTCAAAAAATCCGTATACACCTTCCAAGGTCTGGAAAAGGTTGTAATCATTCATGTTTCGCTAACGATTTGACCCTTGCAAAGGGTTGAGTGGCAACATTCGGAGCTATTTATAAAACTTATATAGTACAGGGTTACATATGGTAGCAAATCTTACACCTCTTGGTGATCCTTCAATCCTATGGGATTTTTTGTGGGAATTGACATTTTGTCATACGATGGAAAATGGAAAGTAAAGTAAGTGTTGCTTAATCTTATGGTCGGTCGAAACGTGTGGCTGTTATTTAGCCATGAGCTACATCTTATTATGAAGTCAAAATCAAGTAAATTAAGACTTTCCCTAGGTAAGACATAAGTAAAAGAGAATAATCAATTTACGTAGGTATACATATTATACACAGCTATGTTCGTACTAAGACTTTTTTTTTGCTACAATCAGCTTATTGCCTTATAGTACAGAAAACAAAAAAACTAAATCGTTGGCAGGACTACCGCTGTGGTTTGTTAGTTAATCGTCTGATTGATATCAATCAGGTAAAGTATCTTAGTTCGAACTTTTACCTTTTCCGTTTCTGGATGCGAACGAGACCACGGGAAACAGTAATACATATTTCCAATAGCTTTGCTCTGAACAATATCTCAATAATATAATATATTCGAGCACGTGCACAAATATTTGACAATCCATACTTTTATACAAGAGTTCACGTAAATACATCATTTTCCTTACGTTTATTTTTTCGCACATATTTTCTTAGCAAACCGAGTATTGGCTGAATATCTGTTTTTATGTTAGAACAAGTTTTGGATATAAAATAAATGCTAGACGAAGGTCTACGGAGACACGGCATCATACTGAGCCAATGGAATAAAAGATTACGTGTTGCCGGGTTGATGTGAATTCGGTGTATGTAAGAAATGTCTGTTGTTTCCATGTAGGTACTTATTTAATGTATTGTATTGTGTAGTTTCTTTTTCTGGGAAAGCCTGAATTTTACGGTATTTTATAAAATAAGTAGTTTTGCCCCAGAATTAAAAACATTTTTGTCAGTTTTTACTTAGTTCATGACTGTGCTTTGATATTTGAAAATTTTCGAGCGGAATAACTTGCCAAGGTGATCAAGATATTTTGTCAGTAGATAAAACTTGAACTCGAAGTCTCGCTGCTTACAATTAAGAGTACCTAAGTATGACGATCGAAATCTACAGATGACTCGTAAATATCTCGTATTATTATTCAGAAGCTGGCATTATCTCCCGGTATTATTTTCAAAAGTCACCACATCAATCACAATTCTCTTTCAAACAAGCAAAGCTACAACCGCAAGCATTTATTCAGACAATTCAATAGCTTGTTCGTCAATCATCGATTTATTGAATCTGGCAATACCGGGAGCTGGTTTAAAGTGACGCGTGTATCGACGTGTGTCGCGTCAAAGTTATATGGAAATCGATCCGTCTATTTCAGAGTTATGGTGTGACATAAAACGTACTCACTTTGGTATCTTTATACGTTATTGATTTGTATTAAAATACAGATTGTGTCAGCTTTTTATGGCATTGTTGTAACTCAAGTTGAGACAGTTAATTTTGTTTTTGTGACTTATTTGAGGCTTGCATCAAAATAAAGATTTAGTTTACTGCTAATTTTGCAAAAATACTAAATTAGAATTATGTTTAATTTTGTGCTGTCACTCGTTTTTTGTAAGACCTGAACCAAAACTTTGCATCAAAATCTAATATCGTAAAAAATAATTTGAAAAATTACCATCAGAAGATTTTTTTATACTAGTCGTTTCCAAAAACCCTTATAAACTAAACTTCCCGCTACATAAACAAAAGTAGGTATGTGAGCAAACAGTTTTGCACTAAGTCGGGTAACAAAATACGAGGGACAAACAGCGGGACAGACGTCACAATTTGACGAGACAGATCCACCAACGTTTTTCATGATCCTTCAGAAGTAGGACGAATCGTAATGGAAGAAAAAACGGAATATGTTTTGGCATAGACGTAATATTATAGTTTCGAAAGATGGGGGAATTTTGTATTATTTTGTACATTTAATCATTTCCATTTTCCAAAGATTTCTTAGTATTCTTCAATGTATTTCAGAATTATGAGCTTTTACTAATAGTGCGATTTTTTTAATGTACCTGCGCAGTCAAATTGATAACCTGTTAATTTTTTGGAAGTTAGTTAATAAGCACTTAAATAATTAACAGTTAGGACTTCAAAAGATCGTTTATATTTAGACCTTAACCTTTCGTGTGTTTTAGACGTGGATCCACGCGAGACACAATTAATTTTCTATTGTTCTCTAATTAGCGGCATTCAATAGGTTAATATAATAAAATACGTCGTTCACTATTTGCCATTCCTCTTTAGAACGTCAAAGTCTCACGACAAACATAACAGTACAAGTGGTACCTAGTGCCATATGCGACCCTTTTTCCCTTCGAGAAACCTGGTCACGTAGAAAATAAACAAAATGAACCACGCATTTCGACTCCCGATACATTATCGTAAAATAAGTAGACGCGGTTCCAAGAAGTATTTGTGCATGTATATAAAAGTGTGGGTGCGTGTGTGTGTGTGTGTGTATGGAGTTGATACACCTAGGTTTAACTGGCTACAGCTAGATGTAACCGGCTATTTGTGGTTAAACTTAGTTGTATCCTCTTTTGTTCGGTTAGAACTGGGTGTAGCCTTTATCATTCTGATCTGATACCGAAAAATGAAAGACAAGGATGTTAGAGTGAAAAAGGGAGTCACATGAGAGTATATAAGGGTAGTGCATCGAGAAAGTGCCTAAAGTACATATATAAGAGCGTACATAAGGAGGAAATACGTAGGCATAGTAAATTACGGATTACGTAAGCGTAGCTAATAAGGAAGTACATAATCAGTCAGTTTTAGACCTAATTCTGTATTTAGTTAAAGAAGCAAATATGCCAATTCGTTTATCTTCAGAAGAAGCTGGTTAAGTATTCAGAAAATTATCCTATCATAATTTAAAAGCAGATAAGCGATTCAATCGTTCTAGATAGCTGACAACACGATTTCCAAAGCTCAGACCTCCATATACAATGAAGACCTAGATTCTATCGCAGATCCTTGAAAGAAGTGTGTGTGAAACCAAAAAAAATATATTTACGTAGGTACATCTCAATCCTGAGTCACTGACATACTTTTTTCCGTAGGTTTATATTTCAGTTAGCTGTTTCAGGGCCATGTAACAAATATAAGTCGTACTCATAAAATTTCCGCTAAGTAACGTCGCACTATGGGATATTTTAACAATCTAGTTGGTCAAAATTATCTACGTTACTAATTGGTTCTCAAACCGATTACTAAGGCTTTCTGTGCCTAACTGTGATGTGTTGGGTAAATAAAAACAGATTTATAATGTAATAGACATAAGTATGTAATCAAAGATTTAAAAAACATGAAAACATGTGGGTAAAAGATAATACCTACAATTTTACATAAAACTACGTACCTATTTTACACAAAATTCACAGTGTATTAAATATAATAGCTACAAAGACAAAAAACATGCATAATTATTTTAACTTTTTATGGCAAATCATAATCATCTTAAGAATAATCACATAATATAATACAGTTCGATAACAGATATTACGTACATATTTAAATCAGAGAAATCATAGTAGTAGTGATCATAAGTTTGTTTTTCATCATTAGGTGATCATTTTATTTTTATTTATTCTGAAGATTCGGAAAACGAAGATTCTGTGTCTTCAGATTCGGAATCAGGATGAGGTTGTACTGATATCAGTAAGTTTATTGTTTCTGGCAGGAATGGTTTTGTCTTTTTAATTCTTTTGGGTCTTCTCGCGGACAAAAGAGGATCAGAAGTTAAAAGTAATCTGTTAAGCACATCTAAATTACAGGCTTCTCGAGAAAATTTCCGGGCAAAATTTAGGCGATATGATTTATAATGTTTATTTCGTGCTTCTGAAGCCTCTTCTGAAAGTTGCCCAATAGGCAACAATGCATGTTTAATCACAGTAGCCCCGTGTACTAATATCTTATGCATGGTTGGTGTCATGGGGCACCAAGAATATAAATCGACATATAATTTTGCAGTGTCTGCAGTATAACTTGAAAATTTCTGAATATCGATCTCATGACCACTAGATATTGCTTCGAGTATGACTTTAAATCTATATATCAAGTTAAAATCAATCCCTGTTATTTGCGAAGACAATTGTGGGTTATCGAAGAATCTTCTACTTGAATTCCCGTCATTACTGTTGCCGAATCCGGCTTTTGGCAAATCTACCAGTAATCCCATTTCTTGCTTGAATTTTTCTTGAACCTGTAATTTGGTTTCTTTAAAAATAGCTGAATCTTCAACATTTTTTTTCATAATTCTTTTTTTTTGTAAGGGCAACCTGTACGCTAAATGCAATAGGCTCTCAAATATTCTAATTCTGGCATGTAAAATAGACAAACCAAAATCTAATGCATCTGGGTTACAAATTTTCTCCTTATTCAATTTGTTAAAATCGGACGAGGTTTCTTTGCAAATGTAACACCTTTGTGTTGATGTGGTCCCTGTGGCTGCGTTGCAAACTTTTCCGTCTACCATGGTCAGCAGCATTTTTTGTTTTATTTTATATTCACTGTCTTCTATGATAATACTCAACCATTCTGGCATTGATGATATGGATTGTTTTACATACGTTATTTCATCATTAGTAATGTCATTAGATTCTTTTACAAATCTTATGCGTATGGGGCGACAAAATCGAGGGGAAGATGGGGTCGGATTTTGCCACAAAACTTTATTGTTCTTGTTACACACCAAGCGAAGCGGAACAAATGAACTCTGAAATATATACTTGTCCGAATCAGATTCATTGATGAACTTTTGTTGGTATTGGGCTTGCTGGGAGCCATCACATCCCCATTTAGATATTAAAGAAAGGTTTTCTTTTTCATCGTCTTTAAGTTCACTTATTACTTCTTTAAGATAGCAAAGTAGCCTTTTATTTGTATGCTCTAGCAAGCTATCTAGTCTCACTTCAGCGCAAGTTTCTGTTACTCTATATCCTGACTTATCAGGGTAACACTCTGATTTTGCTTTCTGAATCAAATTGTAGCTTGGAAACATTTTCTTGTTAGTAGCTCTTATTATTTCGTATTGTCTTCTCGAAAGTCCCGCCTCTACAATCATAGCAAGGGCTTCAAATGGACTCAGCATTTTTGTATCATCTTTTTTAAAATATGCTTTCTTGTACTTAGATGCACGCCTTGGAGAGACATTAATTTCTTTTAATACTAGAGAGGCGTCTCTTTTTCCCATGCTATATAATTTAGATTGAGTGGCATGCGTAAGAACACTAAGCTCGGCCCCTCGAAGCTCCTCCGTCTTTCTTCTTTTTGTCCTCTCACTAGAGCTTTCAAAGGTTTTTACTGGCCGACCTGGTCGGCTGGTCGACCTACTAACTTTTGGTAATTCGAAAGTGCCCTGTAGCCAATCACGATTTTTCGTAAGAAAGTTATCAAGTTTATAAGTTGAAGCTTTCCATCTTCTTTTTAATTCTGATTTTACATATGAAAATTTGTGTTTTATTTCATTTATTTGCTCTGGGGAGTATTGGTCCAAAGGAGATTGGGCAAGAATGTATGAAGTTTGGTCCAAATGTCCACCACGAACGAGACCTATAAAATTAAATAGTCCACTTAATTTAGAGTAACTTTTACTAAGAAAGTAAAAAAAAAAACAATGCCAAAAAAAAGTAATAGCCAAAAATATATTCTTAATTTTCGGTAATTTTTGTATGTTATCATTATTATTTTTTATTCTATTCCACTTCCATTTCCGCACTTTATCTAAAACTAAGATGAGTAAGACATATTTGCATATAAACAGCCCATATTTTTTTGCCCGATGGATGTACGAATCACTAACCAATTGAGGCGCCAGAAGTGCTTGAATATACACAGCGGTGCCCGGATCTAAGAAAGTTCGATGTAACTGGTGGTGTCTTCTCTCTAATAATGAACAATTATATTTTGTCAGAAGTTACAGAAAGTACGAAAATCGAACATCACGAAAAGTAATTGAAAAAATGAAATTGAAAAAGTCTATAGAATGGTTTATTTGATTTTGCTATAACTTTTTTCTGGCATTATATTTTTTTTTACTTTCATAACAAAAAATGTTCTATATTTAACGGGCTATCTAGCCATATAGGTCTCGTTCGTGGTGGACATTTGGACCGGAATCGCCCATTGTCCTTTACAAGGTAATTCTCCATAAAGTCGAGTTTTTTATTGAAATCAGGTAGGTCTTGGTCTTGCATTTTCTCAAAAATGTATTTTCTGGTTAATAACCTTACATTTGAGGGACCTGAAGTAAAAAAAAAACACAAGAGTTCAATTAAAGTTCATATTTGGATATTCATATTTGAAACTATAAACCACACTTTAAAGGACCCATTCTTTCCCGTGATAAATAAAAAGTGATCTCAATTACTCTCTGAAAAGACCCCAAACTATCAATGAAAGTCCCCTCAAAATCAGTTCAATTTTTTCAAAGGTTAGCCCGGACAAACATAAAATCCCTTATATTTCATTTATTTCTATACTATATTACTTTATAACATGTAATGATATTTTATGAAATCGGACTAAGTCGGAACAGATTATTACTTTTCTAGAAAATAGAGACAGGGGGCTACCAATATACATTGAAAAGAGAGCCGGGACGCACCCTGATATATAACTAATCCTCCAATCTTTGTAAAAAATTGTTAAGAATTTCTAATAAATTTCTCTTAACAGTTAAATAAAAAAAAAATTGGAACAAACATTGTTGTGATGATAAAAGTAATACTAATATATTTTTACATACCTGCTTCTTCCGTATTCATCACAAAATCTTTCAGGAAAGTGACACAAATTATAAAAAACAACTTCGAAAATGTAGAAAAATAACTGTTGCGAATGATACAAGCGTGCACTCAGGTAGACGATCGAGAGTCGACTGTCGTTACAGGCGGTCGCGCGGGTGGGGGGGCGCGCATACGCATTGTTTATGTGGCCCAGTCATTGTATTTTGTAACACAGGTATTCTTTTGTGCGAATTTCACTATTTTGGAATTTGATTAATGGCCAGCTAGATCGCCTAAATACCCCTTAGTGCGTCGGTACTTCGATGCTGACAGCCTTCTATATATGTGTGTACTAGCTATTTTCTGCGACTTTAGTTCTTGTGAAATCCTCGAAAATATGTTTTTTTTCTTGCTTCTAAGAGACATTTTATCTTTCCTTTAGAACACGCTGTAAACTTTTAGTCGGTCGATAGTTTGTTAGGGCTCACACAGAGCAGTATGAAGATGAATTGTAGTACAAAGTTACACACATTAAAAAATCAGGTAACTGAGACAGGTATTGAAAACTGTAATTTTTTATCAAGATTTCTTGATAAAGAAAAATTGCCAACTCTAAGAATTACTCATAAGTCATTGAATAACTAACTCTTCAGTTCTTAATATTAGAAGTATTCCTTTGTATTATCGTAATCGTAATGATTCAATGATATGTCCTCGTATGTTTATGTAAGTATACCGTAAAAAATCCAAATAAAAGTTAATAACAAAAACAAGCCATGTATTCGTTCCGATTAATTTTTTTCTTTGTTTTTTATTACCAACCCGATGTGTTTTGGCGTAAATGTCCTCATGTGGGTGCTAGTGGCGAATATTTTTTTATGTTGGTCAACTTTTTATAGTCCGTATATTGAGGTAGAAATGAGTGCCAGGGGTTGTACAGAAATTGTGCTGAAAATCTGTTCCAGAAGTTTATTGTTTTTGCCTTTGTTCTTGAGATAATAGTAAGTTAAGCATTTTTTTACAAGTTGGTCATTGTATCTAGTGAGTATTTTTGGAGTAAAGAAATATCAAATTCTTCCTGATTCGGAGTTGGTAAGAGGCACATTTGATTAAGATGTGGAGAATAAAGAAAATATAATTCTATTCTTTTCAAGTAGCGAGACTTCGAAATTCCTCTTAGAAAGAGTTACCCTAAATTAAGCAGCTAATTTATTTTGGTTATAAATTACTTTTGTAATGTTATAGCCCACTAAAATAAACACTAATAGTACATTTAGTATCAATTATATCCCATTAGTATCTTGGTCAATTACCTGAGTTTCCTTACAAAGTCGTAAAGACGTATTTATTGCTTAGGAAATAAAAGTAAAAATACTTTTTCTATTTTAGTTTTCTTTATCCTTGGTATTTACTGTTCTTTTATAAATAAGATAGTCTGGAACTATTGGCTTAGAGCTAATTAGTGACAAAGCTAATTTTCTCATCTTCAAACGCTTGGGTGAATACAGTTTAGCATAGATTAATAATAAATATTTACTTTTGTAAGTCTTGAGTAATGATCGTAATATTCTTAGTAGTAATTAATTTCTTCGAATGTTCTGTATTCTGATATCAGACTGATTAATTAATCTAAGATACAACGTAACACATGAATGTACTTAGTATTTGGTCGTCATAGAGCTTGTTTGTTAGTTTGCTTGAACGCGCTTAGTTCAGGAACTACTGATCCGATCTGAAAAAATCTTTCAGGGCTATACTTTTTATCTGGGTGTGTGAAATAGTTTTTATGGGATGTGGGGGAACCCGTTGGTAGAAACACATTATTATGTGACGTCAGTTTCAATTGACGTTTACTTAAACAAAACAATCGAAATACGTGTCGATTAATGATTCTATTTCAATCATTCTATTTTTACCCGTGTTTACCAATTACCAACTAAATTTAAATAATGTACATTATCTTCTAAGGGTCCGTTCAGATATACCGGGTCGGAGAGCATCGGCGCGCATTTTTCTTTTCACACAGACCGGAGCCAATCGGCTGCGCGAGCATTAAAGAGCATGCAAATGGAGCCAAACGTCAAGAAAAAATACACGATCGGCTCCTCTTATTATTTCACACCGAGAGCATTCGAGCATTCTCAATGACAAAAGCAGTGCGCATGCAAAAAAAAACCTTACTTCAAATACTATGAACTCAATTTTGAACGTGTCAAGAATTTGCTCTGCTCTCCGACCCGGTCTATCTGAACGGACCCTAATAGAACATTTGTTTACCAAATAAGACCTTTAAAGGTCAAGATAAGAAAAGGCACCGTAATTAATTGAACCGACATTTTCATTTTGATCCAAACTAATTCGTCAAACAGAGGACGTGTTTACGAAAACTTAACATTTCATTAAGCCTAATGGCAAGTTTCACCAGTCACTCAAAAACTCTGATAGCCTATCAGGAAATTTGACGGATAAACTATGTATAACATTGGTTTGGTTTCACAGGTCTCGGATAGCAATATCTGGCATATATTTAAGTAGCTATAACTGGCAGATAGCGATAACTATCTGATAATTAACTGACACTTTATCTGTATCTAGTGAAACCGAAAAAAACCTTAGTTGTTCCCAATATGCGCTGCTCTACAAATATAATACATTGCAAAAATGAAAACATTACTATCAAAAATTATATTTTAAATTGAAAATTACACTCTGTAAATAAAGTAAAGAGCTACAAACGAATCAGTTCCCAATTTCGTCATACAAAGCAGAAGCAAGATATTTAATGAATGTTTGAACTGTAATTGATCGACATTCATTTGTGAAAAGCCGATTAAAAATATTAAATCCTCTGTTCATTCGCTGAAATGTTTTCGGGTTTCAGTCCCAATTAAGCGGATTTGTAGTATGTTAAAAGGATAATGCATCACGATTTTGTGGAACTCTATTCCAGTTGATTTATTGGTTTTCAGTTTGTTCGGCATCGATGGGTATTTGTTTTATTTGGGAAATCTATCGTTATTTTAGGCTATCATTGAACATCTTGTTCAATCGTTACAGATAGTTAGAAACCAGAAAGTCTGACAACCAGTTTTTCCAAGAGGTATCGTGTTGCCTAGGGAACTGAGTTGATCAGGTCAGATAGGCAATCGTTCCATATAAAACACTGGAACTTAGCTTCATCCGTTTAGATTCGAAGTCAAACCCAACATAGTTTGGAAAAGGCTAAGCAGATGTTTTGCTCTTTTACTTTGAATCTGGTATTCTACTTTTCTCATGGGTTATCTTTGTTTTTGTCCTCCAAAAAATATCTTTTGAGCCCGAGCATCCCCATAGATCGTCATTTGTTTTTTTCCCTAAAATCGTGAGTGAAAATCATAGGATACCATGTGGTGTTGTTCACGTAATCCCTTACACATTTCAGCAAGGAGTAGGTACTTAATCCCATAAGACCTTTTTTCTCATCGATTTTCGTTACTCTTCCTGGTCCTTTGATATTTTTTGGACATTGTTGGTGTTCAATGTTCGCTTTCATGTTTTTGTCTTACCCTATATTTTACTGTTTTATACCGATCTATACTAAAGAGTAATTTGTTTGTTTACTTCAACTTGATTATGTTAGGAACTACAAAAACAATTTTTTTTAAATTTCAATATTACAGAGTCCATTTGTCGAGGGAGGCTATAAGCTACATTGATCCGCGTAGTTTCTCGAAACAAGAGTTAAACTGCTATAATCAGCAACTTAAAAAAAAAACAAATTTTTCCCTACGAGTTGGATTAATTACTTCTTTTCTGTCAACACTCCTATTTAAAATAAAACACTGTCACCAAGTCTTTCCACCATCCATCACTAACAATCCCATTCACTATACGATCATAGTATACGATAGATCGATTGAGCACACGCGAAGGCGATTCAGATACAATAGCTGTTAATCCGATTGTGTGGCCTCGAGTGTACCTGCTCAAGTTAGCGCATCGAGAGATTGAACGTGCTTGCAGTCACTGCTCCACTTAGATTGAATGCGTATTATTTTCTTAGCATACATAAATTTATAAAAATGTGGAAGACTAGAAGCTACTTTTTATTCGTATGGTTCCTTGGGACAGGGGTGAAACTGTTTATAGAAGCTATTCTTAACCACAATAAAATTAGGCATTTTTTGCTTTAACTAAGAGTTGAATTAATTCCCTTTTTGTTAACACCCCCATAGAGACAAAACACTGTCACCATATATTTTCATCATCTATTTCTAACAATCCTATTCACCATACTATACGATAGATCGGTTGAGCACACGCGAGGGCGATTCAGATACAATAGCCGTTAATCCGATTGTGTGGCCTCGAGTGTACCTGCTCAAGTTAGCGCATCGAGAGATTGAACGTGCTTGCAGTCACTGCTCCACTTAGATTGAATGCGTATTACTTTCTTAGCATACATAAATTTGTAAGTTTTCAAAATATTTTCTGGAGAATGGAATAATATTTTATTTGGTAGTATGGATTGCAGTAAAATATTACATACCTAGTAAGGATTTGTGGAAAATTCTTATTAAACTCATCAATTAAACGACAATAAACAAATTGAATTACAAGGACCCGACACGTTTTTTTTTTTAACTTTTGGAATCCATTTCCTTACTGACCTTAATTGTAATCAAGACTTTATAATTATGGTAACGGACAGTGTTATTAAATCTACTAAATGACCAAGAAAAACAATGTAACACAATAATTCAATCAAGTTGTTGACGAAGAAACAAAGTTCTCTAACAGCTATATCTCACGATACTGCCACAGAAACTCCAAGACATTTCAAAACTAAAATATATGCACAAACTGAACTAAAAACAACTTAGTTTTAGGAATAAAACTCATCACTTTTAGTATCAGGTGCACTTTCTAGTAACTTAAGTATTAAAAATTCAAAAAGTTTCGACCTCTGGATGATTTCCAATGTACCGTGAATACACGGAACTTTCGAAATGTATTCAAGGTGCAAAACATGAAATGTAAAAATGGCCTGTCGCACAAATTGGGGCACTAGTTTGAAAAGTCCGATAAAATACAAGTTCCTTCCTCTACACCTTTTCGAATTTAGTTTAGTTCGGTTTGAGCTACGTACACTTATGTAAGTTTCTTGTAAGTAATTCATGGCCTTATCGCCTTCAGTTGCATGTAAACCTTGAAGAATACATTTAAAAAAGCGAACCGGTTCTGTTTTCACGAACTTGTTTACCTACTTCTTCTTAGAATTAAAAAAGCTGCCAGCACCAATTAATGTACAAAGTCTTATTTCAAATAAACGCAACGTATGAAAGGACCAAAATTTTGAAATCTAGAACACAACGACCAGTCTTCATACCACAATCAAAACACTAGCGCTATAAACAAACAAACTAGAGACATCCATTTGAGGAGCAGCACAGTATCTTCAATCCTATTTATGGCATGTTTGGTTTGCAGCCCTAGTGCCCACTTCGGGACGTGAAGTATGCACAGACGCACACAATGCTCCCTGTTTGAACAACAAACGTTCAGACGGACACTATTGATGTGTTCCGAGAATTTTGTTTGAGCTGCAGTCTTGGAAGACTCTATAAATCTTTGAGTATTGGCCACTCTGGTATTCTCAAAGAAAGTATCGCTTCACTGGTCTGTACTGAACAGAATAATAAAATTCTGCAATGTCATTGATATTTTGTAACTTAACTTTAGTTTTGCTCAAAGCTAATACACTGATATTTGTATTGAGAGAGCCTTTACCTTTCGCTATAGTTTTATTGGTGAAATACGAGGAATTTGTCATGTAAGTTTTCGTCGTCATTGATATTTTCTTATTTAACTTCCAAGTATTGCTCAAAGCTAAGGATGTATTGAAAATATAGCTATTCCCTTTTCCCTTAGTTTTATTGTTCAAGTACCAGGAATTTGTCATATAAGTTTCGTCATCATTTACCTCGCAAGAAATTGACTAAAGCACAGTTTGGTCCTTTTATCCAAATATTGAACTACGACGCTTCTCTCACGTTTCGGTATCAGACATAAAAAGGCCGTAAAGTAGCAACCCTTACCTTCGATTTATCACTACAACATTTACTACTGGTCCTAAACAAGCAGATTTTCACCCAACCTTTGCCTAGTAAAATAAAAAATGATTCAATCCCGACCTCTATGGTCTGACTACTAACAAAACAGCCTCGACCGTCAGTAAATAAATATTTAACTTATCTTTTGGAAACACAGAATTTCTGCTAATATTTTGACCGAGAAACTGTTTTATGAGAGACTAGTTCATTGCTCTATTGTAAAATAAATTCATGAACTATTTTATTTAATGGCCCTTGTTTGAATACTCGAGCTAACAAAGAGATTTGCTCGCACAATCAGGATTAGGTTTAATCTAATAAATCTATGCTAAGGTAGCTTCTGTCTGTAACTATGTATTTTGACTTTAGAATTGGGATAATGTTAATCCTGGATATTAACGAAGTCTCTTGTCAATTTCATTTAAATCTCTACAGACATTGTGTATGATAGATTGATAAACTTTTCGACTACAGTAGAAGTAGGTTCCACCAGACATCTTACACAGTAGTGATTTATTATGATTACAATTTCAATTTCTAAAATAAGCTAAGAATATGTAACATGCGTATCCATAGCATGAATAATAAATCCAAAAACCCGCTCAGGGGCGAGAAGGTACCGCTCTCTGTCATATTAGGAGTAAATTACCGGAGTAACACGGGTTCATCAGTGCCCTGAATTTGTCATAAAGATTGGCGTGTTCCTGATAAAGTATCGTTGCTTAAGTGTTTTGGTTTTGCAAGTCTTGAGGAACATGACTGTGTAGCTGTTAATGGCCGAGAAGTTTTTTGCATAAGATATTCTTTCGTCAAGGAGATACCCAGGGGTGTTCACGACAGCAGTCAATTGTGGATCTTATTACCTACGATCTTAAGCATATTTTGGTTCCATTTTATCAATGAGGCTATCATAATTTTAACCCCCTTTCTTCCGTCGAAGTTCAAACAACAGCCAAGCTTTGAAGTTTGTAGTTTCGAACCATACGATTAACAACATTGTTACAAGCCAGACTACAGTTATTTAGAAGTACTTCTCAATCAACATTGTTAGTGGACGTTATTCTATCAGGAGCTATAGAAACAAGTTTGCAAGACCCGCAATGATTAGAAGTTTTGGGCTGTATACAAACCACGGATAACTTTGCTTTTGTGCTGTACTCTGGACCCTCAACTTGTAGGAGTTCATCGGAATCGTTAGATCTTGGAAAGAACCCTTTATGGAGACTAGGGCAGTAAAGTTAATAGCTACATCATTATTATTATTAAGTAGCTTCCGTCAGAGGTTTCACTCATAGCACCATGAACTTATATAGATACTTCACGGACATAGCAATAGACTACAGCCTTTGTCCATAAATGGGGTATTAATGACTACCCAAAGTACAAGCCATTCGATTTTATAGGTACATAGGAAGAGTTCATGACCCTTGGATCTGCAAAATTAAAGCATACTAAGTCTTTGTCGAGTGACCTCAAAATTAATAAATAATCTGGGCCTTAAAATTCGAAACATAATGCTAGCCCGTTATATCTTTAATTCTTGAGCCTTTGTAGATCATCAAAAGGGAGCTCCTAAAGGCATTCATTGAATTTTGAAATTTCATTGTTTCTATTCTTTAACAGTTTAAGATGAAGATTAGATTTAATTCTTACAATATCAACAGTTGTTCAAAGACTTTGGTAAATATTAAACGTTTAAATAAGCTAGTCTTGTAAAGGCATTTAAGTTTTGGTCGTATTTAAGTAAGATTTGAGATTTTATTAAGGCATTTGAGGTACTTGCACCGTTGCTTATTTAATTAAATCGTGACTTAACTGTTTTTAATTTGCTTTGATATTTTCTTATATTAATGAATGGTAAAGTTGGCTCTGAATATCTAAGTGAAATCATTGAATCTGCTTAAATCTGCCCTGATCATATACAGTTTGGTACATATAGACTGAAAGGCATTGAATGAAATAAAGGTAGTTGAATGTTTAGTTGGTCAATATATCGATTGGTTATTTTTTACATAGCCCTTTAAACAGATTCCGATTTCTTTTTAGTAATATCTCCTTAATTCCTTTTAGTCAAATATTCATTTTATTAGAACTTACCTCAGTGGTTTTCTTCTTGCATTTGTCGGTGCCCGCAAAGATGTTCAGCTGCGTGGACCCTGACCTCATGGGGCACTGGTCGATGTCCACTCTTCGAAGGTCGATGTCTATACCGCTGGTACCTCTGGTGAAGAAAATAAGAGAATTAGAATGTATAAATAAAACACAAGTATACGATATTTTCTTTCTTAACTTTCACGATTCTAAACTTGAATTACAAAGAGAAAAAACAATGTGTGTATGTTTGTGATGTACTCAAAAACAACTGAAGCGATTTAAAGAATACTTTCACTGTTGGAGAGTTACATTCTTTTCGAGTAACATAGGCTATATTTAATCCTGTAGTAGTTCCCACAGGACGTAGGTAAATGTAAAAGTTTGACTGAAAGAATTTTGAAGTAACTTCGCAATAATGTATATTATACTTACATAAAAAACAGAATAGTAGCTACGAGTGGCGGCTTTTTATCCGTTTTCAGTAATTAGATCCCTCGGGAATGGTTGATACTGAAGCTGGTTTTAAATATTTCAGATCTCAGATATGACCATGCTTATAAAGACTTACTTTAGACATTAGTCATGACCTATATTTTCTTAAAAGATAGCTCATTCATCAAACTCAAATTTTTCCAAGAAACCAGTTTGAAAATCTTTCTTTTATCTCAAACATTGTAATTCTTACGATAATATTAAAAACATAGTCAATAAAACACCTTTTACAACTACAACATCCAAACAAAACTGGCTTCATCAGAGTCTCATCAGACACTAAAACCAGGCTATCAAGGGTCGTAACTTGTGCAGCACGACATTAAAACCGCTGCGATTTTGTTCACAGAAATTAATATAGAGAACCCACCACACAGTAGACTAAACAGTTGACCGACAGTTGGCAAACAATCTTTTACGAAAATCTTGATTCCAAGCTAAGTTTTCAATCGGTCTTATACAGGTCTGTCTTAGGTGATCTTCACACTGCCCCGCATCACGCTGCATCTTGCGTGTCGACGCACCTACGCGCGTTCCTGCGGGAGTGCAGATCTGCATCATCGTGCGGGTTTTTCGCGCACTCACGCGCGTAGGTGCGTTTTGTAAATTCACGCACGGCGGCTTCCATTTTCAAATATACACGTCACGCCCATTCAAAATCACGCGCGGCGCTGCGGGATCAGTGTGCCATACCATGCGTTTCGCCCCGCACCTACGCGCGGGGGTGCGTGTTTCTCCGCATGTATGTGCGTGATCCGCATGAACGCGCGTGGATGCATTTTCAGTGTGTTGGACTATGCGTGTTTTCCATACAAACGGAGATATTTCCATACAACGGAAAAAAAACGCATCCACGCACTACGCTGCATCATGCGGGGCAGTGTGATAATCGCCTTATAAGTACTTGATCTTTGTAATATGCGTATTACCATTCATCTCCATAGTGACTTAATGAGCCCAAACAATCGGCCGACTAAAAGTTTTTAGTATGCCGGTACTCAAAATTTTATCAAAAACTTTCCGGGTTTAATTGTGCAAAACCGAACTTGGCTAGATTTCAAATGATATTCGGGCGGAGTCACGGATCAAGGGAAACGTGTTTAGAATCATAATGTACTGAAGATTTATGATATGAGATTTGGCGTGAGAGTGAGTTCGCAGCTATCTATCTTTTCTTCCTTGTGAAATGGGAAAGTTTGTCTTTGTGTGTGTTCAGGTTTATGGTAGGACGGTGATATTAGCATAAGTTACTAAATTTTTTTTATGATAGTTGAAAAAGAAACTGATTTTAGGGACTTTAAAATCCATTACTAAGGTATTACCAGGTAAAAACGGATAGAATAGACACCTAAATAGCTTTGAAATTGCAAACCTATAAAAGATGCCTTAATTTTAGACACGTTTTGGGAAATCGAATATGATTTTTATAAGACCAAAAACTATACGTTAAAATTTGTTGTGGTAGTAGCCAACATGTGAGTGAAACCAGGCCACACAAGTTACCAATAAACCATCTAGCTAGTCAGTAAAATTGCGCATACAATATTATTTATATTCTACGACCAGCTGTTCCCGTAACTTATTACCCATGATATTTATACCCTCGTACCTGTGACCCAAAGGCCAACATTTTTTTTGCCAAATAATAAAATGAACCTCATGTATGCTTCGGAAATTATTCTGAAGAGCAAATCAAACAGTAAATATGTGTTTTATTTAGAACTCCGGAAATGAGATGTTAACCGATGTTATTTGCAATTTCTTGGTTTTTTGATATAAATGAATGGCAACCTAAATGCCTTTGGTAAGTACGTACCTATATAAAAATAGCTGTCAAAAAGCTTTGGTACGATTGTATTTTTATAAAAATAGACTTTCAAGTTTTCTTTCATTTTAATGACATTTCAAAATGAACGAAGCCATTTTTAGAATGTTGTAAGCTCTCGTCGATTCATAAACTTGAGATGTGAAACTAATTTAGACTGCTAAACGTTGCAATGCATGAAACATAAGCAAATATTCTGTACCAGGTAAAACCACAGCAAAATCTACACATACATATTCATTCCCTCGTAGAATTTACATTGAACATGTGCCATCTAATCCAATTACACGTCCAATTAAACGCACTTGCACCATACAGTCCATATACCCTAAATGCTTAGAGCATTCTACCAACTGGAGACGCCATTGCCGTACTTACTTCTCTGCCAAAAGTATGAGAGAGCGCCACTCATCCAATCTACATGCTCCTATGAACATTAGGGTGGAGCGATTTTATTTTTTTTGAATTTTTGCTTCGGCATACCTGTATAAAGTTGCTATTTTAGGTCATTACTAAATACGAGAAAGCTCAGTTTGTTTACGTCAAGTTTAGAGGTGCCCCCATCATCGTAAAGTTTTGAAAATTTGCGCAAATTCCATAAAATCGCAAACATTGTATAAACTCGGAATTATATTCTTAGCGATGCTTTATTAGTGTAAACTAAACAAGATTCAACTGGAAACGTGTTTGTTCTGATCGGTAGGTAACGGGATGCGGGGAAGGGGTATTTTTTATTTCACTCCCTCACATCAAAGAAATGGCATTAGCCAACTACGCGCGTACACGAGCTCACTTGTTTGTCGTGCACTTAGGTACTTGACACATCGAATCTGACGGCTGGGAACAAATACATATATTGTAAGTAATATTTTTCACATTCAAAACTTGCAGTTTCGGTTATAACCGTAGTACGGTAGACCGCACGTCAGTGGTAACTGTCATGCACCTTAACTCAATAGCAATAAGTACGATTTTCCTATAAAACTGTTACCACTGACCTGAAGTTGACTGTACTATTAAAAGTATTCTTTGTCTTAATTACAGAAATATGTTGCAAGTTAAAACACGACAAATGTCAAGCTGTCCTGCCTCTGGTTTGCCAGAAAAGTTACCTGTTTCCCAGTTACCAACTTACAACGACATTATGAAATATTATTTATTTATCAAAAATGAATTGAAGCCTGATATAGCAACAAAAGAGCCAACAGTTCATGAAATATCTGAAAGGCTGGCTCAAGAAGTTTTATAAATATGGCAAAAATCGTCGCTGCCAACTGTAAGTTTCAAAAGAATCCTACAATTGATTCGCGTTTATCATGACAAATACAGATGCTTAATGAAACCATATCGAGGCCGTCAAACGGACATTAAATACCAAGAAAAAAATAATAAATTCATATCAGACTCTCATAGTTTCTTTGATATTTGTAGCTGCAAATGCAAAGTTATATCGGATTGTAACTGTCCTAAAGAATGTCGCATTCCCAAGGAGGAAGTTGTTTTTTTATTGGATCAAAGAACGACCAGAAAAATGATGATAGGCGGTGTCGATGTGGCTACAGCGGCAAAAATAAGAAAAAACAAGAAAGAAAAGAAAAGCTTTATATCGCAGTAGAGAGGTAAACTATTTTGATAAACCTTGTTGTTCTCGTTCATTGACTGATGATTTTGTAACAGAAAGCAGCAGCTCATGCGATAGTTTGCTTGTGCCATCTACTAGTCCTCAGTATAAAAACCCAGAACAGGTAAAACATAAAGCTTCGCCACCTAATAAAAAAAAAAAACGATTGAATTTAACCTCATTAGCTCTTGCATGCGATCGTACTGGAGTTTCGGATAGAGCCGCTGCTATTATAGCTTCTTCTGTCTTGAAAGATGTTGGCATTATTGAAACCTTGAAAAATGTGGTCAAGAACGGTCTCAGCATATGTCAGATTATTGATTTTCCATGTCACACTCAAGCAGTAGAGCGCTGCATCAAGTTGGTGACAGAAGCATCAAATGCAGTTTGTGGAGATAATAAAAGAGACGGTTTCATTAGAGCGACACTGCTTTCGCGTAAACGAATGCCTACTTTTAATACGAAAAAACAGTTTGATATGTAAGTTTGCTTTTTTAATGTTTAATTTTTGCAATTAATAGAAAAATTGGATTTTTTTATATTTTTTATTTTCATCTCCTCTGGGGCACCTCAAAATATTGCGACTGGTAAGTCAAATTTTGTACACTTGTTTTGAATATTATAAGACAACTTTTCATCCCTATTCCGTTGAGAAAAAACGATTTTTTTTTTGCTCCATACATTTTCGCTCCACCCTAATGAACATGTCTGTGAGTGTCTTAGTGCTTTGTTTGATAATTTTGGAGTTATCGAAAATGCATGAGTTAATGAGAACTATCACTAGTTATTGCGTTTACTCGCCCTTTCGCTTAAATTAACAAAATTTTAGCGATTTAAAAAAGGAGACACTCAGTTTGACCTGTATGATTCAACATATGTTTGTGCGCGATTATCTCACGTTTGGCTGAACCAATTTTCATGCGGTTCTCAGCGTAGTATTTGACCCACTTAGAAAAGCTTCTTACGTATAAATGCAATATTGAAGTCGTTTACTTTTTTCGCATAACTGTTTGTGCTCTCAGCGGTTCCAGTTGGTTCAAACCTCTAAACCTAAATGTATGTGGCTAGTACATCTCCGTGACAGATTATGGTAATGAACCTCAAAGGACAACGGGCTTGCCACACATTACCCGGTTAACCGCACCATTAATATGACGTTCACGCCACGGTTGGGTGACTGTGATATGACGTTTTAGAAATAAGTATAGCAAGTGTGATATGAAATACTTTGGTGTAAGCGACTTGTATTTATTTATAAACTAGCTTCTGCAAGCGGTTCAACCCATTTCCTAAGGCAACTATTTACTCCACCTGGATCAAAAGTAGCCTAAGTATATATTATTCTGATGTATAAGCTACGTTACTGTCAAGTTTCTTAAAGCTCCTCAACCTCGCAACTGGATACTCCTTAGTTAGATTGGTTATTAGTCTAAGTTCTGACTGCTTTTGGAGTTATTTTTTAAAAAAATTCTGTGGCAGGTGACGAAATATGATTAAAATCGTAGCTTTCGTTATTATATGTAGAACTGCGGTTTTTTATTGAAACATACCAATTTGTTACAAGTAATGGTTATCATTGTGGTTGTAAATTAATACTCAAAATCGTGTACCGAAAAATGAGCCTTTAATTTAATTTATTGTGTTTTTGCGGTGAGCTTCATTTTAATGACATAACGTACCTATAGATACTTTTCCAGTAGCATTTTATTTATGAACTTGGCCACATAGAGTATTTTTGCACGATTTAAGCAAAAGTGTAATAAATTAAAAATGAAATACTGTATCAAACTGGCTTCGATAAAACACAGCTGCCAATGTTTTCTTTTCATCCTATAACCATAATGGAAAATTAATATACCTATTTTCAAAATCCAGCCAACTAGGACAGGTTCGATACACATCGCAATATTTTGTCGAGATCAATCAAACGTTATGTACGCCAATTATGGGAATTTCCAATTCAAATAACTTGTATGGAAAACAGGAAAAAGTTCGCAAAGTTATTAAAATATTATAATGAAAATATATTGGAGTTTCCAAGCGAATTTTACGCTCATTAATTATTATGAAAATTTGGAATATAGATCAGTATGTTATTACAGCCCTGAAAATATAGACTATATTTTTTGACTACCTAATACCACCAATTCTTCAGATAGCTACTGAATATTATTAGGGATCAAATCT
Organism: Helicoverpa zea x Helicoverpa armigera; assembly: GCA_033682625.1. Taxonomy (NCBI): domain Eukaryota; kingdom Metazoa; phylum Arthropoda; class Insecta; order Lepidoptera; family Noctuidae; genus Helicoverpa; species Helicoverpa zea x Helicoverpa armigera. Next base: position 13,423,699 of record JAWIIS010000021.1, read on the forward strand.
CGGTCCACTGAGAATTCTTTTGACCCTTTAAGAAATGAAATCTTTTTAAAATAAGGGCCCAAAAATAATAATAACGACCAACTTATTTTACTTCTATATTTCAAGACTTAGGGTGACCAGGACTAGAGGTGTTAATTTCTGATTTCCCATCGTGGTTACTGAGTAGAATACAAAGCTCAGAAGTCTACTTCATTCTTCCTGTCATTATTCCATAATTTAGTTCTTAATATTGTTAGTTATTCTAGCTTAAAGTTAACGTCATTTCAACAGCTTAATAAGTTGTTTGAAAATATGCTATCTCAAGGAAAATTAGTAACCCTCATACATTGACGTCATTAGTTTTTATTCATTTATTCATATTTCAACAAATCCTTCAAAATCTTCAAAAACTGTTTACCACAAAAGCTTTAATTCCCCCTCTATGAAAGTGGGTTGATTTAAAAGTACTGAACCAAAAGCCGGCATTTCATTTGCCATTGAATTAACAAATTTTCCAACAATTTTCATTTGGGGAAAGCTATATTTTTGAGGAGATTTATAGCCTTGTGGCTATTTCCTGCTTTGTACTTCAGATGGCTATGATAAAGCCTGTTTAAAAGCTGGTAATAAGGCTCATTTCAATGTTTGTATGAAACGGTTGATTTAGTTCGAAAGTGTTATAGAAGGCGATAAATAAGCTCCGTAGCGCGGTGAAAGGTTTATTTTTTTACATAATTTATATGTCATAATCTAGAAATGTTTATTATTTTACCTTTTAACTATACCTCACATGCGGTCTTTACATAACTACAGGTATATTTTATTGCCATTCCAATAAACAAAATTCATTTACTATCACTTTCAAAAGCATCTCAATTTTCAATCAAAAATATTGCTCAACTTATTTGAAAGACATCTAAAAATAAAATTAAAACATAGACAGTAACTAGTCTAACTCAGAAATCGATAGCCAATAGTCTCGAGTAACAATATCGAATAATTTCATTATCCAATTTAATGAATTCGTCTCGATATCTCGCTAGTTAGGTAGTTCAATATCTACCGATTCTAATTTAGAAATACATTTCATATTCACGCCTTTAACGATTCGCCTTGGGTCAAAATTATTGTCTCTTGAATATCTGGATTTAGTTTAACTACAACTTTAGAAATATGTAAATGCAATTATCGATAAAATTATCTCGACTTTTATTTTTCATTTGCTGTAGTAACTTTATCTAATATTTAGCTGTCCAGAATAAAAAAATGTGACCAGAATTTGGTGATATAGTGACCATTATGACCACCTTTTGTCAGATTGTGATCTAAATATTACCCATATTGATTTATTACACAAAACACTGCTACGTTTTACCCACGGAAGCGGAAACCAGTTGTAATATTCCAAGCCTTGCCACAAGGGTGAGCTCCAAGCAATATTTTTTGTAGCTCATAATATGAGACCAGTCCCGTATTAATCTTATAATATTCTTAGAGTTTTGTTATAAAAGATTTATAGTAAAAGGGATCGTTCAAAAGAAATATGGCTTCCTTTCGATATTTTTGGGGGAAAGGGAATGATGGCAATTTTATTAGTTGATAGGTGTATTGATCAGGTTTGTGAAGTATTGTCGGTAGTATTGGTTGGTTACAGAAATGAGATAACATAGATCTTTACAATAAAACCTTTTAGTTATCTACAGCGCAATAATCTTCATTGCTATTTTGTAAGAATTTTTGGGCAATTTGGAAGAAAACAAGATGTAAATGAGCTTTAAAAAAAACTCGCTCATAATTTTGGTTTTCAAAAATATAAACAAAGTCTTCAATATCAGAATCTTGTTCAACCCGTCAAAGCCTAAAATCTATGTTCAATAAAACATTATAATAACGTATGTATCAATTTCAAAAAACACAAAAATGATACAAATTCTCCCGTTTCCAAATTAAAGGTAAAACGCTGTTTCAGTCAGTTAAATATCGTAGTATTAACATACCTATATATTAGTATCACAGTAAATAAAAACGTACACAAATGCTAATTGTAGCTGAAGTATAAGCCCTATAAAGTGGCTGAAAACACCTGAAAAACCGCCGTCTCGGAACCGGACGCCCTGAGTATCAGCGGCACTTTGTTTGAACGTTTTTAGTGCTCACCCTCGCTGAAGTACCACTTAACTGTAAATTGTAGTGTGTTAAATAAATACGTAAGGGTTTTAAAGAAAGAATGAAGTTCCTTGTTTAGTGTTTATCTGCTTTAAGATACTCTTATTGGAAACTAGCTTCTGCCCGCGACTTCGTACGCGGATAAAGTCCCTTATGCCAGCGACTACGGGGTCAGCAAAATCAAAGATCTGAACCGTCTGATATTGAATTTTAAGGGCCCGTTGACTTGAAAACAACGGAATACGCATAGCCATTAGAAACGTTCCATATATTAAATTTTTGTACTTCAACGGCAAAAGCACAGCAGACTAAACAAAACGCTGAGAACTGAACCGCAAAAGACGTGACCATAGGGATAAAAGTAGTGATTCTAATTAGTCCGCATTTAAGTCATGTGTGGCAAAAATATTACACGTATTAATACGTTAAAAAACATTAAATGTTACTGAGATGTTACAAAGTCGTGATGACTTAGTGGAAGTCGTGGTGGTTTAGTGGGTAGAGAACCAATCTCTCAAGTATGAGCGTACGTCTTTGATTCCAGGCCTGGCAAGTACCTGCCAATGCAACTTTTCTAAGTTCGTATGTACTTTATACGTATATTTTGGATACCGTTATTTGGAAATGTTAAACTGTAGGTTCCGGCTGTCATTGAACATTCTTGGCAGTCGTTATGGGTAGCCAGTAAGTCTGACCAGTTTTACCAAGGGGTATTGGGTTGAGCGGGTAACTGGGTTGTGGAGCTCAGATAGGCAGTCGCTCCTTGTAAAACACTGGTACTCAGTTGCATCGTGACTCTAACATAATTGGGACAAAGGCTCTTGAGATAATAACGACAATAATAATGAGATATAAGCACCGCAGGACATCTGAGGCTGATGACGGAGAGTAGCGACCCCGGTGGGCTATATATACTGAGTTCTCCAAGGAGAGTATACTGTCCCCCATCTCCTGCCGGTCGGAGTGAACCATGACGGGGGTAGGTCTCAAGCCTCTGGCTTGGCTTGGCCGTCCAGAGTGGAGTCGCTAGAGCAGGGTTAGTAGCTCTGCTCGGAGGATAGGTGCCTCGTGGTAAGTGACCCACAGGGAGCGCGTAATCTGCGTTTAAAATCCGCCGAGGTATCCTCACACTTCAGCCGCTCATGTCCCTGTTGCCCTCTTGATGCTATTCAGTGACTGATTCCCGGGGGGCCAGTAAGTGAGCTGGCGAGTCTCCACCTGCCATTTTTACCATTTCACCATTTTTACATGTATCTAATACATTGTCATCGGCAGATGCCATAGTTCCCGTAGTTTCCCCATTCCTAGTCCATTAGCATCCCATCACAATAGTAGCCCAAGTAGTTTTCATCAACAGTTAGCAATGGTATAGCACAGAACCGGGGATTGTCTTTTTTATAAAGGAATAATCGTCGGTTTTGTTTCACCATTTCATTAAAGTTGTCTCAAAAGGGCTTCAGAGTGTTGGCTTCGGCCTCACGTTTGCCTCCCAAAAATTCGGAACTCTGTAGTCCCGAGGTCTGGAAGAGACATACAACAAATTCGGAGAGTGGGGGCTCTTGACGCCACGTCTAGGTATGTAAAATTTGTACTAAGCAGTGACTTAACACAAAATTCAAACGTGTTATATCTTCGTTATTATTTGTTTGTGAGAAGGAGAAAAGAAAAAATACGTGTCCATTATTTTAGGATTATCTAAAAGACGGACTAATTACTTTTAAAATTCACCATACCACCTATTTCATAACATTCATTTCTATACATTTCAAGTGTAGTATTGCTCTTGAAGTTCCACATCAGGTGTTCCAGATCTTCGATGTATATACGTCAATAGAGAGTGCTTATCAGGTTGAACCACTTTTGCTAAAACGTCACACCTCTATATGCTATAGTCTAGCTGGGCACCTGGAGTTCCACATCAGGTGTTTTAGATCTTCAATTTATATAATTCAATAGAAAGTGCTTATCAAATTGAACAACTTTTGCTAAAACGTCATACCTGTATATGGTACAGAGAAGCTGGGCTCTTGGGGTTCCACATCAGGTGTTCCAGATCTTAAAATTTATTATCTCAGCTGAAAATGCTCATCATATAAAACAATTTTTGCCATAGCACCATTTTTGTATCTCTTATAGTTTTGTTGTTCTGTTGGTGTTCTGCATCAGGTCTTCAAGTTTCGAAGATAAATTATAGCCTATATGTTGCCCAGGCTTAATACTGATACAACAAAGAAAAAATCATTGAAATCCGTTCAGTAGTTCCGAAGATTAGCGTGTACAAACAAACAGACATACAGACATACAGACATACAGACAGAATTTTTTTTTTGGATTTGTGCTCCATTACTGTTTCTAAACCCCACCCAATTATTATTTTTTAAATATATTCAATGTACAGACACAGTTTTTTTACAGATTTATTATATGTATAGACTATTATCCTTATGAAGGGGAAACTAACTCCGCTTGGCATGCGTTTATATCAAAACTACTGAACTGATTTAAACGTGGAAAATATATGGTCAAATGCCTTTAAAAGAATATAGGCAACTCTTCATCCAGGTGTGAGAAATAGTTATTTTATGATGTAGGCGATATTACTGGAGGAAGCTAGTTTTTCATACACTGGGCTTATGACCTCCAAACAATAATGTTTGCTTAACACTTTTTGAAGTTAACACTTTTATAGCTTCAATTCTACACTCTTATAAAACTAGGACATATCTACAGTACACATTACGCACACTTGTTGAATAAGTACAAGAAGCAATAAATATAGCCAATTTAATACTGACGAAACGTATTTTCCGTAATATCTATGCAAATAAAAAGTAATTCCATTCTATAACACCAAAACTCCCCCGAACACCACAGATTATATAAGTTTCAGATGTTCCTGATACGGTGGTATCCATGAATAATCCATTTTCTAGTACAAACGACGGGCCGAGCCTATCTCTGACCCGATCTGTGTTATTGCTCAAACGACTCCGAATGGAACTGATAACTTCTATTTTCGCGTTCAATCTTTTTTGTGCAAGACTTTTTTCTGTCCTGTTTTTGTCACGAAATTGTGGTCGTACTAACATTTGATGTTACGTTCGGTTTTATGGATCATTTGTAATGATAATATTTTTATGACGTTCCTCAAGGTTGTAGGATAATGTAATATGTTATTTTACCTAGTAGGTACTGTCGTACCTTTTTTCTTGCTACTTTTAATATTATTTTCTTTTGCTTGCATGAATATTTCACTTTGCTTATTGAGATGATTTTATGAATTTATGTTAGGTAAGATTTTCCCTTACAATATTGCCTTTTATTCTGGCAAAAATCAAATTAGAAAAATGTTCAACTAGAAAACCGTGTACTATCTCTTTTTGCCTCTTTTAACTTTGATAGAGACATGATTATGTTTGAGCAGTGATTAAAATTTCGTGTCAATCCAATTTTTAGGGTTCCGTACCTCGAAAGGAAAAAACGGAACCCTTATAGGATCACTTTGTTGTCCGTCTGTCTGTCTGTCTGTCTGTCAAGACCCTTTATCTTAAGAACGCGTGAACGTATCAAGCTGAAATTCACATGAAATACTCGGGTCTATTGTCCCTTTAAGCTGTGAAAATATCAAACTTCTAAGTCAAGCCAATCAAAAGATACAACCGATTATGTCGATATTTTCAACAAATTTTCGACACTCGCAAAGGAATCAAAACCTACAGGGTACTTCCCGTAAACTCAGAATCTTGAAATTTGGCATAAAGCATTGTCATATAATGCAAATATAGGAAAAATTGCGAAAATCAAATTTTTTTTGTTATATAATATAATAAAAATATTTTAATAAAATGAAACTTACTACCTTATTTCTCACGAACGAATAAAGATATCAAATTGAAATTTATACCAAATACCTAGGACTATTGTCCCTTTAGGCAGTGAAAAAATCAAACTTCTAAGTTAACGCGATCAAAAGATACAGCAGTTATACCGACACCTTAGACGAATTTCCGTCACACGCTAGGGAATCAAAACCTACAAGGTACTTCCCGTGAACTCAGAATCTTGAAATTCGCCACGAAGCAGCGTTATACAATGTGTCCCGGGGATAAGTGACCGCCCGAAATTTTTTGAATATTTGTACAAAATTAAGGATAATTTCCTTTATATTTGGGACTTACCGCCTTTGGTTTTTTTTTAATGATTTTTAGTAAATACTGTGACGTGCTGCAGTTTTTTTAAGATATTTCCTAAGTTTTTACATCTTTTTAAATTCTTTTTTCTTTATTGACTAGCCGACATCATAGTTTATCAATTAAAATTATCAAACATAACAAAAATGTAATAAAACATTTATTAGAAAAAAAAGAAAATAAAAATTCAAAGAAAATAACGCCTTTTTTCAGTTTTTTTCAAAATAAGCCCAATAAATGCCCCCTTAATATCACTTTCTTTTAATTTATTAATAAACTACATGATATTTCCTACAATAGCTCACAACAATGTTTGCTGCTATTTCAAACAAATGCAAAAATACAGTCAGTTGAAATTTGAAAAAAAAGAGCAAAGCCTGTTATTAACAGCCCTGACAATAAAAAAATTTTAATGATTTTTTTCAAAAATATAAAAGACATTATCCTTAATTTTGTACAAATATTCAAAAAATTTCGGGCGGTCACTTATCCCCGGGACACATTGTATAGTACAGATAAAGGAAAAATTGCGAAAATGATAAATTTGAAGTTACATAAAATATTAAAATATTATTTTTGCTTACACGACATAAAATATTTTTTTAATATTTATAAACTTACTACCTACCCTTTTTTACATGAACGCGTAGAGATATTAAAGTTGAAATTCATATCAAACACTTCTTAAATATAATTGCCTCTAAACTGTGAAAAATTTTAAATCATTCAAAGGTCATTGGGCACCTTAGTATGGAAACCATACCCACGGCGGATACGAACGAAATATAGCACAGTATAATGATAAAGGCTCTGATTTACTATGGCATTAGTCGCCATCTATGTGAACCATGGGAATCTAGAGAAAATCAGGTGTAAACATCAAATGTTTTCCTCATTTCAATGGGGAATTTAACCGACCAAGTTTGACGGATTTGAGAAATCATTTCTTTGTAGTGAAAGAGTATACTCGCCGTTTATTTCCATTGTCATCAGGTCAGGATCTGATGATGGAAATCCTGAGAAATCGAGGGCAACTATCAAAAATTGTAGGCATGCATAGGATTAAAACTTGATTTTCAGATGTATGTCTGGTGATACTATCAAACAGTGAAAGTTTAGAGCTTACCTGATGATGGAGACGTGAGAAAGTCGAGAGAACTCTATGTATGTTTAAAAAAATAAAAGATCCCATTAGTAGTGAATTCTCATCACCTAAAATAAAATAAGCTCCAACACAAGGTTACGTTATAAATTGTAAAGGAGTTCCCATAACTATATCTGATCTTTGCTATCAATCCCACAATGGCAGTTAAACCTATCTATGTGGAAAGTCTTCGCCAATACGAATAAAATAAGCCCAAACACGTGGTAGTTGCAACATACCGTTCAGGAGTTCCCTCGACTCTCTGTAGTCTCCATAATCAAATCAGCTCCAAACCTTCACTGTTTACAAGTACCCTCAAAAATACACTCACAAGTCTGGTTTTGACTCGATGCGTACCTACAATATTCAAGAGTTGCCCTCGATTTCTCAGGGTTTCCAGATCCTCATCAGAACCTGGTCATCCGAATTGGCATCTTCTTTCTTTATGAAAAGTCTTTAACAATAAAAACTAGTAACTAATCCTCTGAAACTGCTTGTCTTTTATATTTTTCAAACGATCCTGGACATTCGTCTCCATGGAATTTTAATGAAATATTTATTTTCAAAGAAACGTCATACCATTCTCCACGATTTAAAACTACTTTGATTCATGTCCGCCACTTTTTACAAAGCGGGTCAGACATGCCCAATGACCTTTAAGACATAATTCGTTATTTTCAATCAGATTTATGTATGATGACTATAAAATGTTGTATATAAATAACTTTAATAAAATAACTTTTGCAAGGTACTGGCCTACTATTTTAGTTATATTATAAAATAAAAAATATTAGCTATTTTGACTCTCACGAAATTATCATAACTATCATTGTTCTAAACTGAACGGTTGGCGCGAGACTCACTTTTTATCTATACAGGATTTGTACGGAACCCTCGGTGCGCGAGTCCGACTCGCACTTGGCCGGTTTATTTTTTGTTTATCATAGATGCTACTACTCATGACACCTCTACGAATTTCAAGTCAATAACCAAAAAAATACACTTACTTGAAAAAATAACTGCCATTACTATACCCGAAGAAGGGCACAGTATAAGTCAGCATCCAAATGTTGCCGCCTCCGCAGTCATAATACGGTTTCGACCACTTGCCATCTTCGTACGTAACTGAGAGTATCTCGTCGGGTTCCCGGTCAGTGTGGGCAGTGTCGTTGTATGTGTACGTGTTGAACCCTGGAAGAAAAGGTGGCTTTAGAAGCTGGTAGTAAACGGTTAACGATCTCCAGTTGCTCTTATGCAATTTCTTGATTTCTAAAGTAGGAGTTAAATAGACAACAAGACGATGGCTCCAAAGCAGACTTCATTGCCTTGAAATTTTAAATTGATGAATGACGAATTTATCAAATAAGAGAGTTTTTTTAATATGCTGATTTGCACTGTATGTACTTGGCTTGATAGAATGGTACATGGATTGCAAATAGTGCCGGAAAGAGCATAACTAACTATATTAGTTCTTATGAATCTCACGCCCAAAGGACCTTCGCGAATGAGGGACTATAAAGGCAACGCATTTTTATTTATTTTTCGTCTCCATAGTCATTAAATAATGTCTACAAAACGAATATCGAATGCTGGTTATCAATTTGGAAGTACTGAAACCTAGTCATCAATTTGGAAAAAAATTGTTGAGCTTAATCCGTACATTTCATACTCAGTAGGTAGCTTATATTAAGCCAATAATTTTTTTTATTTTACACACACCCGTGCGAGTGTATTTAACATATATTTCGTACGTTTTAATGGAAAAATCCATAACAGACAGGGGAAAGACAGGTGACACGTGAAAACTGGCAGGAAAGGGGATTACATTGTAATATATTCCACTTTCAAGTATTACGATATTCAATAATATTTTAAATCTTTAAATATTCATATTTTATTTTTTTCCAAGAGATTTTGTAGTACGGAATAAAAGGATTATTTTGTTCATGTCATTTTATAAACGTACTAGCTTACGTCAGCAGTATTATTTCCTTCTTCGTCAATGAAAAATGGTCTATAAAACACTGAAAGATTTTTTTTGAAATGAGTGTTACAGTTTGAGATTAGCACGAACAAACAATCAAGCAAGACAATTCTTTAGCTTTATAATATTAATATAGATCAGTATATTTATATTCAACTCTGCAACTTTCATAATAAAAACGTAACGTATATGTTTTCCTATTGTCCCACTAATATGAAGTTTCCCGTTCACGACCGTTGAAATTGCTCAAAATAGCGGAAAATATGAAATGCGTATGATTCGTAAATAATAGATTTCTTTCAGATATTTTTCCTCAATGTTCGTTAGGTTTATTATTTTTTATGTGAACGATTCTTTTTTTATGTGCTTTGATTACAGTAGTTTTATCCTGTTAAACTACTGAATAAGATATTTACTTTTTATTTGAGATACTTACATTAGAATTTTTAATTAATTGCTTCTTCTCTTGTTAATTTAAGGCTATAAATAAAACTAATGTTTATTTGTAAAGGTCGTGTTCCTATATAAATAAATAGGCAATACAGATAGGAGAGTCATTAGCGAAATAAAAGATTAATTATAAGGTAGTGGTTTCTTACATAATTGGGAGGATATTACTTTGATACAGACCTTTATGTTATCGAATGGGCTAAAATTCATTACAGTGGGGTCTATGTCTTTTCTCAGGCTCTAAAAGATTTGTTTACTAAATTGCATTAATACCTTTTAGTGAAAGCTCTACAGAAGGACTTAAGAATAGCTAAAAGGAGTTACTTTCACATTTATAATAGGTAGTATTAAGGATTATATATTCAATTTTTTTGTAGCTGCGACTCCTAAATTTAATTACTCTCTAATTAAAACTTGTGAGATAAAATATAAATAAGATACAGAACATTTCGATCCCAATAAACAAACCATTCCCCGCGGCCAATGAATCTTTTTAATTGCGTCCATTTTCCACTGTTTTCCTCATTTCAATATGTGATGAAAGTCATTAGTGAAACATTAAATTCCGCCATATTTCCGGAGTCTCATCAGGCTTCTCTCATTCGCAATACATTGCATTTTTGATGGCTATAAGCAGGAGCAATTATGACCGTTAATAATCATGGACGGACGAAGCTCGTGAATTTATTATTAATCATGATTGGGACGTTTGGTTGATCAGAAAATTGGACTTATAGATTGCTGTGTGATGGTGAGATTCTGTGGCATGTACCAACTGTTCTGTAGAGATGCTGGTTAAAACGGGCAACAGCTAGTAGAAAATATTTTTAAAATGTTAAAGTTGAGGATGTTTTTTTTGTGCTGTCAATATAATATACCGAATTAACAGATGGCTGCTGAAGACTTTCGTTAAACCTTAAAAACAGAATGAAATAAAAACATTAATTCTGCTACAGAATTCCGTTTGTATATTGAATGTTTTTTACAAAAGCATGTGAGTAAAAGAGAATTTATTCTTGTAATTTAAAATAACTTCTGTCGACATATACGCAATTTACTTATCTTCTTAAATTCATAGTATAAAGCTGAAGTTTGTTTGCTTGAATGTGCTAATCTGAGAAATTACTGTTCCTTTTAGAATTATTTTTGAGCAATGAGAACTATAATATGCCAATTTATTTGATTAAACAATCTAGTTCCCATGAAATGCAGGCGAAACCAATGGCCAAAGTATGTATCTATACATATTAGATACTTATTTCTTTACTCCCGATAAATATATTTGTAATACTCGTAAGATTCAAGGAATGGTCACTAATGGAATTAATAGCAAATACTGGGAAGGTCCAGCTATTGATAATGTCTTGGTACGCGTACTGCAATCCTATTGGCCCTTTAATAAATTAACGTGAGTCCGATTGCGAGATAGAGTAATTACTATATTGAGCATCGTACGATAAGGTCAATTGAGCTGGTTTGTTGGGTTGTGGTCATAGAAAAGGTAGCGGGAGCGGGAGCGATTATATCGCAAAAAAATTGTGGTATATTCACTTTTTGTTAGTATTTGGTTCTAGTGTAAAAATTGCTATGTGTGCTTGTTCTTTGTGTTTAGTGTAAATTGTTTCACCTTAGTATTGTTGGGCTTGTTTATATTACAAATCGAGCTTTCACCATCGATTTTATTTGCGTGACGTAGGAACTACTCCGCGCACTCGGGTAAAAAGTTGCCTCAAGCGTTCCTATATCAGGTCAATATTTCCTGAGATTGCGAGATAAAAGAAACAACAAACAGTTTTATAATATTCTAGATCAATATTGTCCTTCTCTTATCTCATCTTACAAACGGTTTCTAAAGCGAAGCAAAAAAAAGCACCTTTTACTACAATACAGTCAGAAAAAAAATACGATTGTACCTAAACTAAAGTTCGAATCGACTCTCAGAACTTTGGAGTAGAAATAAACAGTTTCGGCCCGTTTTCACTTTAGTCCTAGAAAAACATTGTCCTAGTCGTAATTTAGTAAAAGTTTAGCACAAAAGAATAAATCCCGGCTTAGTACAGTATTTATTTTCTGATTTCTTTGCTTTTGGCTGATTAACATTGGAACTTCGAGTAGTGGTATTGTGGTCTTATTTTTTGTGGGTACGTCTCGAAAGTTGAAGGAGAATTGTTTGTTTGGAGTGATGAAGTGCTTTTGACCAAGTGTGTGATGAAAATAGGTAATGTTATTGATGGCATGGTTACATATTCTATGTAGGAACGACGGAGGACAGAATGAATGTAGAAACATTTATATTATGAAGCTGAAGTTTGTTTCTTTGCTTAACCGTGCGCATCTCAAGAACTGCTGGTTTAATGTGAAAAAAATATTTCGTTGTTAGACAGTTCACTTATTTGAGGAAGGCTTTAAGCCAATTAATTTTAATCAGGGTCCGGGAAGTTCCATGGGACACGGCTGAAAGCGCTGACCGAAGTTAATTTAATATACCTAACATCGAAGATGGGACGTTATTTAAACAACTGTTTTTGCACAACACATGCTTCAAAGTGTAAAACATTATAAAAAAATGAACATGATGAATTTATGGAAGTTTCACTCAAGAAAATCAGCTCGTTGTTGACAAATGTAATAAAACTAACCATAATACTAAACAGTTTGTCCTCGGTTACAGTGGTACTGTGCTAATTGAGAACAAACCCCGACTTCTTTATTGTGCAACGAGAGCAAACTTTCTTAAAACAATTCACTGTGTAATGTGGTTGTAGAATGGTGCAAGTGAAGAGATTACTCTAATTTTCTTTGCTCTTTACAAGTGCTGAAGTAAAATGAATCGTCTAATGATACCTTTTCTAATGACTAAAATTTAACTTTGTTCTTTCGTTCCCTTTGTGTTTCAGTCAATTGTCAGACACACACGACAGAATACATAGTCAGACCAGACAGTCCTGTCAGATGAATCCCTCCAAAGCATACGCTGCCAATGTCTCTTACTACCAGCCGATCATGGCCAAACTGTAGACATTTTAAGATTTTCCAAATAGTAGTTACTCTTTACAACATGGATGAACTGTCTACATCAAATGCAGCTAAACTTTGGAAAACACGATTCTTACATAATCAGTTTCTGAGCTGCACAGTATATTGAAAAAATCCTCTTGAATGTGTGAAGTCCGATTTTATTTACAGGTTGAAGAGATTAAAAGTATTTCCCTGGATAAAAGGGAAGTACTAAAACGTTATTGGCTGTGGTTTTGTATGGCAGAACTTTGAAATAGTTTTGTGGAATAGAATAAGGTGAGTTGTAGTTTGCCGGGTATTTTATTTAACGATTACACTTGAGTTATTGCAGTTTGAGATTTTTAATGAATTGTGTACTGTATGGTTTCTTGGAAACCGATTTTTTTATTTTCTACTTCTATGCTCATTCCTATCAATTTTTTTATTGATTGTTGATAACCTGATGTAAAAAAGTAAGTGTCGCTTTTAAGACTTTCATTTAAAACATAAAACAGTACCATTTTCTCCAAAATCAAAGGGCAATGATCGAGAAACAGAAAATTACCCAGCAACCCGAGAATCTCTCAAACTTCTTACAAGTCAACGGAATAAATATTTCAGACACAAAGAACTTGGAGCCTGAATTGACAAACTGCGTACATCAGGCGAGGGCTGACGCAGTATTGTTTTAAATAACGATAAATCGATACGAACAAATCCTTCGGGACCCCTGACTTTGTTTCTATAAACAGAAAATTGCTAAATTCTTGGGAAACGTTGAATAATTTGAAGGCACGAGAATTTTGCACGAAAACAAACTTGATTATATGAAGGGTTTCTGTTCCTAAGTTGTATTTGTTTTTGATTGATTTGGGAAGTGGTGGGTTTCTTATTCATTTATTTGGCTTTCAGATTTAATCTATTGAATTAATTTACAAATGCTGAACTACAACACCAGTCAATTATCTTGTTGTATAGTTGATAGAAATATATTGATTATTGGATTAAAATTCTTCATTGATCTATTAAAAGCGAGGTGAAAACTAAACCAGATTTAAACTTTTTAGTACAATCCTCTTCGTTTTAAAGCCCATCAATGTGGTTTACAACACCAAACGACGGGCTGACTCGAGTATCTTTAAATATTTGATACAAGCGCAACCTGAATACGTCAATTTCTAGTCGTGAAGTGCTGAAAGTGTACAAATAGTAGCAGGCTTTTATTTAGAAGTTTACTTTGTGTTAACGTGACATGTTGATATGTTTTGCATAATTTTTCCAAGCTTTTGAATATACCTAACTTAAAGTGTAATGAATTATAATAAAGTATATGCACCTGTTAGAGATAAGGACTTATAAAAAAATTGTATCAATGATATTCCCTAAAATATTATACCTAGAACATGTTTAAATACTTCTTCGATGTTTAAAATGGTATTGTCTTTAAATCGCTTAAACCTTTTAACTTAACACTCACCTCTTCTAAACTGATTGTGGTTTCTGATCACGCGCTCAGCGTTCTTACGCGCGATGTAGAACCACTCCGATGTGTTGCTCAAATATTTGTATTCCACCGCCAGATCCTTCGCTAGTATCGGGCCTTCGGGCAAACGGTACGCAAACGGACAGAACAACTGATAATCCTTATACTGCAACTGGTCATAACAGTTCCCAGCTGCAAATATATCATCGTCAAACTCCACCATTGAAAACACACTCGCATGCAGCAAATACTCATTATGCATCACAGAAGGACCCGCGTACTTCCACAGTCTTGTCAACATATTCGCTCTATTTACAGCCACATCAGCTTCTATCCTAAATCTTTCTTGTGCGTACCTGTCTACTACACCTTCACCCAAATTCAAATGAGTGCCAGCTGTACAATTCTCACCAAGCAAATGTTGCGTTTCTATCAATCTTAGGAACTTTGTTACAACATCTTCGTGAACTGGCCTTGAAATGGTAACATTTTCAGCTGTTCCATTCAAGTCTCTTAAGTCAGAGTTTTCATCTAAATTAGTTTTTGTGCCGTTATTATCGTAACTATGTTCTACGTTAATGAAGTGGTCGACTAATGACACGTCGTCTGTGGTGACTTCGTGTTTGGAGATCGATGTGTTGTTGAAGGGTTTTGGGAAGGTGTAAGGCTCTCTCAAGCCGTCATCGTCGTCTGGCGCCGCGTATGGCCGTAACGCTGCTATCACAGGGTCTTCACCAGATTTGTCGATACTTTCTGTAACAAAAATAAATAAAATTAGATTATTATCGGCCAAATGATCTACTGATCTCTGACATGAAAACGGTCTGACAGACTTTTGTTAACTTAAACTCAATGTTGTTTTAGGATTGGATATAAAAGCATTTGTAAATCAGGGTTAAAATAAACAATTTTTCATCGAAAATCATCTTATGAAAAGTTATTGTATTCATTGAACCGTATCGCTGGTTCGCATAACTGTACCGCGAAAGGATAAAGGTCAGATTATAACGGTTAACGGAATCAATGGTTTCCATTTAAAGTTTCAATACAACACACGGTAAACCATGAAAGCACTTTATATTAATTTGTATTTACTGAAGTAAAGGGGAATATAATTAGCGTGAGTCCAATGCGTTAACTGGCTCTTACATTTCACGCGAAATAACGAACAGTAAAATGTGAAACATTTTTAAATCAGGTTTAACATAATATAGGTATTTCTGGATTTAAACTTTTGCAGATTTTTTCCCAAATGAAATGTTTGGGGAAAATGTGAGGCTTAAATTCAATGATGTGATAATATTATGACGGCAGATTACGTTTTTAAATTACTTTCTTTGGGGAAAGAAAAATACTTTGCCATTAGGCTGTGAAGGTGTTAGAGCTTTGGCTGAAACAATCTGTGAGGTTAAGCTACGATCCACGTGTAGAAGGATTATATGTGAACAGAGGGATTCTGTCAGTCAGTAAGATTTGTTACGAGCAATGGGTAATTTGAGAATCTGAAAGCCATATTGGGGCTTAAAAACTTGTATGGTATTTGACGTAGTGTTCTTTTGAGCAACACCGTACTTTTGAATAATCTTAATGGATATGAAGTTAGCCTAAGGCATAAAGACGGTGATAGAATATTGATGTAAAGGAAAAATAGGAACGATAAAGGGATAGGAAACTCCTTTAGGTATCTATTATGCCTACAATTGAACAAAGTAGATCCTCCAAGGACACAAACGCCCAAATAAAGAACGAAACGAAGTTTTATCTAACAAAACACTTCAACATTGCTTCACAAGTATTCAATTTCCTTTTTCGTATATAAACAGCTATGTAAACAGGAAATCAAATGCTGCAAGTAAAATGGAACGTAACCAGGGCACGGCTACGTTCGGTTCTACGCATGCATAAGCTAGTAGCTTCTAGGGGACCAATCTTTTATAGGTCTGACGTTTGACTGCATACGATTTGTGTAGCTTACGCTCTTGAGCTTATATTTATTTATTTATACTGCCTTTTAAAGATGGCGAATGAATTGAATACCATCTTTGAGGGAAGTGGAAGTTTTCTGAATTTATTTTATGAAAATATTTTGTCGTTGGAGTTGGCTGTAATATGTGGGCCAAATTAGACCATAGGTTGAATGACTGTGTTGGCCGAATGACCATTATATTGCCGAATATATTTGCTCAAGTATATTCCATACTTGATATAGCTGTATCGTCTCAACAAATAAAAATTCTAAAACAAAATACCTCTACCATTTTTCCACATAACAAAGCTTGCACATTTTTATAGGCACGTCACAAACGAATTGATAAAGGCCGTTAGAAAAAACTTCCAGGAATCTAAAACTAGCGGTCAAAGCTACGTGGGACTACTCGTACAGAAAGGTTCCATTTTTGTTCTTATTTCGGGCCTCTACCTTCAACGTTATTGAATTTTTGGCCCACTGTGGAAGAATGGTTGTATTATGCAGATGGCTCTAGTGTAGTGGCATATTGTGGGCTCATCTTTTCAAAAGGGCAGAGTAATAAGAGTTTAGCAAGTTCTTTTTTTATCCTGTGGAATGTGGTAGGTCTATGGGATTATTATTTTCAGTATGGCCTTATGATAGTGTGTATTCGTGGAACAAGATGTTGTGCAGTCCTAGGACCTTTTGATATTTACTGTGAAACAAAATATATGCTATATTTAAGTTTTAGAGAATTATATGCCCTAATTACACATTAAAGTAAGGTACGACATTTTATTAGTAAACTTTTGTGATTTCACCTGGTTTTATAAATGTTTCAACTGTCCCTTTGATAACAATAAACTAACGAGCACGGGTCCCAGGTTCGATTCCTGGCTCGTAGCATTTCACTTTGCACGTTCGAGAAGAAGACAAAAGGTTTCGATATAATTAGAATAGTTTCTGCGTGATAGTTGATACCTTTCTATAAGTAATCTTGATTTAGACGAAGGTGGTATAATAATTTGAAATACCTTTGTATAAGATTAGTTTTGATATAGGATCTTCAAAGCTTAACACACTGTTAGCTGTCATAATAGTATCATATTAAATTGGTTTCCGTAATTAGTGGTCCGTCCTCAATTTCAAGTATGCGTATAAACGTTCTTTGTTGTTTTGGTAACACTGTATTGATGTATTGACTAAAAGGAACGTTTTTTTGGTAGGTACAACATTCATGGTATAGATGTTTTATTTAACGAAAGCGCGTAAGGTATACTTGTGTGTGTAAATATGCATGTCTATTGTATATGTGTAGGTATTATTTCTATACGTAAGCTATTTAATGTTCAGAAGTGGCCGATCGCCGCCGAATAGTACAAAGTCTGATTTTAATTTGTATAAATGCATTTTGTTATGGAGGAGGTCTGAAATCTTCAGGTTATTTTGTTATATTAGCATGCTATGTAGCCCCTTGTGAAGCCATGGGTATACACAAGCAATCTCAAATAAACACTTTATTCGTTCTACACAAAATAATTTCACTAAGTACTTCACAACCCGCCAAAAACAAAGCAAATAATCTAATCTTACCCAAAAAAACAGCATCCCCTTTCTCATACAAGCATGATTCATTTGACATTGCCAAAAGTTTGCCGAAAGTCAATATATACTTGAATCCTTTTGACAAACGCTCTTCCACTATTTGAGGACAAGGCCAGCCCTTAGATTTGGGGATAACCGACGAATTGCGAGTGTTTTTATCAATGGGGGGATGTAACGCGGGGTGGGGGTGAAGGGGGTAATTTTATTGGGTCTGTGTTTCACTATTTGGTGCTATGTAAAATTATAGGTCTTTTTTGGTAGTTTTGTTGCTGGGTTTAAGTTTAATGGATAGGATTTTTTTTGTGAAGTATGTCGAACAACAGATGAAAAATTAGAACCCTAAATTGAAAATATGAAGATTTTTTTTCCATTCTCCAGAATATATGCTGGATTATCTTCACATCATCCTCCATCCATAAGTTGGGGTCGGCTTCCAGTCTAACCGGATTCAGCTGGATTATCTTCACACGAGGTGAAATCACTTCTTAACATATAAAAACGCATAGCAACATATGAGTTTGGGCCTAAGTAACACCTACACGTTAATAACGTATGGTTAGACTGAAAGTCGACCTAAACATTTTTTAAAAAGGCTGGGTATATAACATTCAACATATTAGGCATACCGAGTCTCTTTTTTCGCTCAAACAAATATACCCACAAGAACATTTTTGTCCCAAATACGCAGCCTACATCTATTATTTCTTTACTTCGCTCACAATCACGAAAACAAATGAATACTTTATTCCCCCTCTTTCCTCAACGAAAGAAATAAACTATAGTTAATGCAATATTTATAGAGCTATTAGGTTTACTGTTCTCCTTTATATAATTGCCAAATATTCAGTGTTTTACTGGAGACGAGTAAACTGGTTAATGTTAATCACTCGTTGAAAGTGCTGATGTTAATTTCGTTCGGTTTATTGGCAGTAAAAATGCTTGTAGAAATGGTGGAAGGAGGTTCTATTTTTAGTACCTACACTTTTTATTTTTAAGATGTTTTAGTTTACTTTCTGATTTTTTAGTCACAATTGAAAAACTCCCACACTTGTCACATACATAAGTACACATGCTTAAGTGTCAAAGTAATTTGGCTCTAAGGCCTTATGTTAGATGCAGGAATTACGTCAAGCATAGTTGGTGTCATAACCACACGGTAGTCAATCCGTGGTTTAAAAAAAAATATAAACATAATAACAACAAAGTCTTCATACCAGAAACCTTCAACAAAACAAGCACAATAATCACCAGCATTTTGGGCAAATATCACCAAGTCAAACAAGAACAAAGCCGACGATGATGCCAACCTAAACCCCGTTTGTTCCTCACTTTTTACAGCGTCAATAATTTACTTAAACAGCGTGCAAACGTTGGACCAGTAAAGGGGATTTGTAGAGAAACGAAATCACAGCTATATTCCCCAATAAAGGGGGATTTAGTTTATGAAGACTACAAATCGCGAGTTTCATTACACGTCGGCCCGAGGAATTGACTGCCAGTATTATGTATTGAAAGCAATTTCGCCGCGCCTCTGCCTGATGTATTGAAATTTTATGTAGGTAGGTTCTGTTGTAGAGTTTTTTTGAATTGCATATCGACAGTGTTGCAATATAAATCAATATGTAAGTTTTGGAACCTCAAAATAGTTCATGATACAAACAGGTATTGTAATAACATTCACATACCTAGATATTAAGAAATAATTGTTTCTATGTCAGCCTCAAAACTGTATAGATTATTTAGCAATTATTTTATTGCAGTGATTACAAAAAACACTCGAGTAGTTATTACGACTTTATCTGTACATAAACAGGGAAACTTTCCCACCATGTATCACCCTGCAATAAGTTTCAAAAAGAAGCAAAATAAATAATCATCTATCAATTTACGTGTTAACCATATTCCGTTAACCAAATACTCTCAATGAACAGTTAAAGCAAACAGTTGACGTAACACAAGTATGTTTGTGTTTATCCAAGGCTTTTATATTACCGACAAATATTTTAAGCAAACACCGTTATGTTATGTTAATTCTGTGTTAACAAACTGGGGAACTGTTGTATTTATCCGCAGGTTATGAAAAAATAGGGGAAGGGGAATGTCTCAACTTTATAAGAGTTATTTTTGAAATCAACTTTGATAGACTAGAGAGAGAAGAATATCATAGGTAGGTATTAAGTTTGCATGAGTTAAGTGTAATAAAGTTAAATAATGCTACTTTTTGAGAAAGTTTTTTACTTTAAACATGGATCCCAGACAGAAAAACTATTGATTGTCAGACATTTGGCGTTCACCGTATCAAAAGAAAAGCTTTCTGCATCTGCACTACGAATTAAATTACTACCATAACCTGCAGGGATCCATCCATAAATTACCTACATAAAATATCAAAATTACAGTTCTGCCCCCAACGACAGTTTTTGCTAACAATAATCCATTTTCCACAGGGTTCTAAATAACAATTTATCATAGAATTGACACCGCAGCTTGTTCCCTCTGGGCGTGGTATTCTATATAATAAACATAATATAACAAACGATGTGCCACCACAAGCCGGATCTAGATTTATTGAGTTTCATAACCACTGACGATTTGTCACAGCAAATGCCTAGCGCGAAATATTGCTGTAGGCTGGATACAGATGGCCGACTTACGAGCCCGTGCACTAATCGTCGCTGTCGAGATAAAAACGTCTTGTTCTGTAAAGTAATAACATCGCTTAGCGATTTGTATTTTTCTTAAAAGTTACCATCGCCATTACACTAGAACACTTTTTTTGCGTGAATAAATCGTTTTTCTTTCTTTTTTTTAAAAGCATGTCGAATCAATTTGGTATGGAGAATAATATCTCAAAAAGGACATACCAAAATGTACATAAGTGGCGTAAAATATTAACTGCCCAGTTCTGTTAATATGCCCAATTACCTGACGAGTGCGTCGGAAGGCACGTTAACTTGTTGGGTTTCGGCTGTCATTTCAATATCTTGCATGCAGTCTTTACGGGTAGAAGTTTGTTAACCAGTTTTATATAGTGGTATAATTGGTTTGCCAAGTTGTAACTGATCCATAGAATAATCGCTCGTTTGCAACGCACCTAACCCATACGTCAGTCACAGTTGCGGTCTCCGCTGTCAGTTGTGCTGTTGTGTTTCACGCAGAGCTAATCTTTGAGCCTACACTACACTACTTATATACCAATTGTTCACGCTAAAGATTAATGTGGAAAGCGAAGATGAATAGAATTAGTTTGAGACATCTGCTGTTGTTCAGTTTACGAAATATTCTCTTATGTTAGTAATTCATCATCATCATTACAGTTCTATTCATTGTTTTTTTATAGGGCACAAAATCTTGTTTTAATAAAAATATGCCTGTGCCTAGAAAATTTTTGCTCGAATACACCAAAAATATATTTAATTGAATAGATCCTTTTCATTTAGATGTCTAAACTATGTATTTATCGTCCTGGTGAGTTGAAAATATCCTAAAGTTATCGAATTTAAGACTTCATGAAAGACTCGCCTAGCAATGTTATAAAAAATGTTTTTAAACAAATTGAATCGTATATACCCCTTTGGTAAACTATACAAAGTTAATATTTCACAAGTGCTGAAAGCATGTGGATAACTTTACAATATAACTGCCTCGTCAACTATGTTCAGTTCACCTTTGAGTTTCAGTTACAAAATCGAATTAAAATCTGTTACGTAGCACTCATACCAACAGACAATCAAATTACTTTGAATACGAGGTGAACTGAAAAAAATAATAATATGCATTCCCATGTTTTAAACAATAAAATCTTTATTATTGAATTATTTTGTGCGGTTCATTCAAAAACCTACCTAATTGTTATACGCAGTCAGTATCAATTACTGGTTTAGCAATTTTGTCTTGTATCATCAGTGACTGTGACTGACTAATCGGCGTGCATCTGAAATTACTTATCTCTAGAGACAAGAAACATGGAATTGCAGGAAGCTACACTTAACAGATGTTTGCATAAATCATAAGGAGTCTGAAATCAGCAGAATCGTTCATGTAGACATCCATAGACTGGAGTCTACACCATTGCCCAACTACCCGGCCAGTTATCAGCCAATATTTGTACGACAGTTTAAATGGTATCGGAAATACCATTACATTTTTCATTCAACCTGACAGTTTTAATATACTTCTCCATATTGATACCGATAAGCCGACCAAAAGTCCACAGTCTGCTTAAGATCTTAAGAGTAACATTGTTTAATGTCTATCCAAGAGATTAGCATACTACGTATATTCTGTATCTTACTACCGAGGCTCCCCCAATTTGTCGTCTTCCACTGTAACAGAACACCCACATTATATTATTATACCTACATATACCTAGGGGCTCAGTGACAAACGCACATATTCACTGTAATAATTCATACTGTAATACTGCTTTGACGGTTTCTGAGCGAATATTTTGGACACCTGCCTTTGTGCGAAATAACTGTTGTTACTTACATATGTATGTAGATATGTATGTGGGTACGTTTGAGACAAACTGAGATGTGAATGTTTGATGGGGTAGTGACAGTTTTCTCTTGTGGTGTGTTTGTAAAAGGTTTAGTGGAAATGACATCTATATCTACCTTAATTCTAATATTATAAAAGATGAAAACTTTGTATTTTTGATTGTTTGTAATGGATAAACTCAAAAACTACTGGATCGTTTACTGTTGGAAAGCCACACTCTTTCCAAGTAACAGAGGCTTTATTTTGTCCCGATCCGCATAGTAGTTCCAACGGGACGCGGATGAAACCGCGGTAAAACGGCTAGTTGAGAATAAAAGATAACGAGCAAAACACACAGACAATTCAAAACTAGTTTCCCAACGAAATACAAGTAAAATTATTATATTAGCGCTGATAACATGTAGAACACATTTAAGAAATAATGAGTATTATGAGTAATAACATCTTGTTAACAAATGAGTTCCTAGCCGAGAGCTCGCTCTGAATTACAAATATTACAAAGAATATGTAATTAATTCAAGTTATTGGCGTGGCCCTTAGATACGAGAGAAAATTAAGATGTTGGTTTCTTGGAAAAGATCAGGGAAAAGTAAATTTATTTTCTAAGAAAGTAATAAACAGTAATAAAGATAATAACTTTATAATAGCGTTTTGGTAAGATAAAATGTGTTCAATGAATGAATATGGATGGATGAAAAAGCAGGTTTAGATCGACGAAAATATAGACCTGACAAACAACATGAATATGAAGACAGGTGGTGTCAGTAACAGGGCTGACAGAGAGCTAATCTATACACAAGCAAATTGAAAATAATTCACTTAACTATATAGTCGTTCGTATCAGGGACGTTGTTACTTATTTATTTCCCAAAAAAAATCTTTTATATGACTCAAACCTCTTATAAATCCGAATGACCCATAACGTACTTCCTAAAAGGAAAAAAGGCAACAATAATTCACGAAGAGAGATTGCATAAAATCCCAGGATTTACAGAACGCGGTTTCCGTGGCCACACAATGAGATGAAATCGTTTAATTTTGCGAGAACACCGTCTCTACTGTTTTAAATTTAATTACAATCCCCATTTATCCCTGAGGCATTTTTTGGTCTGATTTACTGTTCAGCTATTTTTGTAGGGCAAATTTCTGGAATAATTGATTCCTAATTGTATATTCCATAAAGACTTTTGAACATTCATTGGTTCTGTAGTTGTTCGGAGCTTCATAACTTCTTAATTGAGTGGCGATTTTTAGATGATTTATTAAGGACACTGGGATTTTTGCTTCGGTTTTTGTTTGGGGTAATAGGTCTTTCTGAAGTTCGTAGATGTTACGCATTACATATTGTGTTATATCGTGATCCTTACTTATTGTTTTAAATACGAGAGTATGTTTTTCTGTCTGTCTATTGGTCTTTGATACCAAAACTACTGAACCGACTCAAGTTAAATTTGGTACACAGACAGTCTAAGAGCTTGAGAAACGACAAACTACTTTCAATGCTGTCGCGGGAAATAATTCCCTCTCACGCGGAAAACAGCTGTCATCAGAAGTTAGTTGTGTACATAATAGAATCACAATATAACACACCCATACATATCTAAAACTATGCTACATTCATACATAGCTGTAGGAATATCTCACAAGTTCCAAGGCACCATTGACACGTCTACCGACAAATGATATCATGTTCCACTAGCGTTCTCTCTGTTATGACTGATAGCGGTTCCTATCTATGTGGCTCAAGTTTATGTGGGGACGTAAATGTCGGATCGTGTTTTGTTTTAGTTTTTGGTGGCGAGAATTTTTGAAGTATAAAAATTAAGGAAAATTATTATAATGGTAACAATTCGTATTTCAGAATTTTTCTCGCACAAAAGTTAGTTTTCTTTTGGAAACTGACATATTTACACTGAAGTCGGTTATAAGAGTCAAGGGGCATTTGCCGACCGGGGCTGTGGGATTGACCGAAGAGTTACCGCGGCCCTGGTACCTATACAAAGAGCTTAAGAAGAAACATGATGGGTTTTAGTCAGTTAGAGTCTGACACTACTAGCGCTTTTGCTATAAGGTATATAAAATTGATTACTATATCAAGATTTTTTAATCTAATATAATTTTAATTTAATGTTATTTTTTTGTTATCTTGCTGGTTATCTAGTAGAGCTTCATAAAAGATTTTATAAAGAAAATATAAAAAAGTAATTCTTTCCCCGTTATCTATCTAAAGTGGCGTGTTCACGACCTATTAGGGAGTTCCGTTTCTCTTTTGTTGCAGTCAGTAAAACGCACGGTAAGTTTTATTGTCTTACTAGACATGCAGGCTTTTTATAAGTATCCTTGGCAGACGTCTTTTTACTTCTATGCATTTTTATTTTATATCCTTTACTTAGTTTTCAGACACTATACAATAATTTAAAGCTAAAATGAATGGTGAAGAGAACAACATGAGTATAAAGGTGTTTTATGACTTACGGAGTGTTATTAAGTAAAATAAAGGATTCGCTTCCATAGGTTCAGATAGGATATGGACTCATAATACTAGTTTAGTTTTTGTTTGTGTTTTTAGGTTTGGGCAGTTGTACCAAATCTCAGAATGAGCGTGAATCCGAAGAAAGGCGTTAGTAATTCCTCTTGGTTTCCTAATACGATATGTATAGTATAATACTGTATCTAAATATAGTCCAGTCTATATTATGACATTAGATTCATACTTAAAATAGTCTAGCATAATAAATGGTAATTGCAAAACTATGTTATTACAAAAGATATACGAATTGAAGCCACATACTATCCATTGATTAAGCCAATAAAGAATACTGCTATTAAAATAATGATATTCACTAAAGATTTATCTCCGGCAATGATAAATAAATTGTGAGGGAATATTTTTGTACTTGAGAGCTTTTAGTTAATTAAAAGAAGAATGATTTATCCAAATATTAATTTGATATAGCTGTATTGTTTTTATTTACTGGCTTTCTGGCTGATGACTTCTCGTAACGATTTGCAAAGATCATTGTACACATTAGCAAATTGCATATATTTCCGATTCTATTCATACATTAAGCCATCATCACTCTGTTTGTCAAAAACCATGTAAAAGTTAAAAACCATGAAAGATGGTGGTTAGCACCACGAGATTGAAAAGCCACCAGAATAAGATTTTACTATTATCTAAGTCAGGAAGAGATATTATAAAATAAACATAAAACTACATATTTATAGATTGACGTACGTATACTTTGAAACATCGTTAACTGATACATACCACAAACTTCTCACTCATCAACCAAATGAAGCATAAAGTGAAGATTAAAAATCCAATTTAAACGAGAATTTAGAAGTTAATTAGCTGATTCAACGGTTCATCTAAAACAAGCTGACTAAGCGCCAATAAAGTTTTCAATGGAAGCTGGGAAGAGCCAGCATCTTTCTAGCGAGTACTTTCATCTCTAAAGATGAATTTTCTTTGTGGAGAAATAGTGAAAAGCGTTATGACTTAATGAGGTCTTTAACGAAATAGTTTATCTGTGTATCTAATATAATAATGCCGACAAGAAGGTTACGCTTTTTTCTTTTTACGCCTGTCGTGTTAGTTTACTCATTTACGATATATGTATATCGTCATTACCAACAGGCTTGCAAAGCAAGATGTTACAAAAAAAACTGTTTCAAAGAAGTTATTTTCATAAGAACTAACGGTTTATAAAATGATATGAAAAATAATAACATGTATGAACGATAAATATCCCGAACGTTACCGCAAGAAAATCTTGTAAATAAAATTAGGTATTATTTTATATTTAGAATACAAGAGTATTACTTCAAATTACTTTCGTTTGATCAATTTCTAAAAAATATAACCTTTCCAAATATTAGGTACGTTTAGATGATATTTAAAAGGACTCCAAGTATTTCTACAAATATTAAATGTAAACTTTTGAGAATTTAATACCAAAACAAAATCGTATTGGTTTTTATTCCCTCAAGGATAGCTAATAATTTAAGTGATATTAGAAAAACCACATTAGGTATCAAAGGGAATTATTTAAAATACAAATGCAAGACTGTTTTATGTTTGTTTGATATTTGTAATGTATTTTTTACTTTAAAAACCAATTCTCAAAAGGATACTTTATTTTATTTCAATTTTGCCTTCGGCTGCTTTGTAAATAGAATTCTAAAAACGTGTTTCTTATTTTAATGGGTTCGTAAAATAATGTATCTACCGAATTTAGTTTTGTTTTTGTTCAGAAGAATAAATAAATATCCTAATGTTTAAAAAAATCATAGAGGAAGATAAAAGCAAATACTATTATAGTCCTCGCCAAACTTTCTGGCGGCTTGCAACTAACTTCCGAGCGAATTTATAGTTTTTTTGGGCAGAAACTCGCACCGTGCTACGAGTCATACTCTTGCTTACACTTTTAATACATAACAAAAGATAATTATACCTAATTTAATTGTCACGCAACAAATTAAATATAGAACACGAATGTGTAACGTTATGTCACTAAAAATAATTCTTTCATTACGTCATTGAACTGTCAATAAAAAAGCAATTGTCATAAATGGAATGAAATTACGTCAAGTAATTTTGGCACTTATTCCCTAAAGTAATGTAATAACAAAACAAAAATACGTAATAAAATAATAATATACTCGAATAGTACGGGAGCTGAGAATGGCTTTTGGGAGTTACTTGAGCGCGACAGGTTAACCATACGGGATGAGAGAATGTTTGCATCTTGCTGATGAGGGTAAAATAATTTTCTATAAAAAACTCCTTCAAGGTAGCCCATAACGAAAAAAAAACTAGAAAGCTTCAGATTGACATCATTAATTAATAACTATCTGAAGAAAGCTATATCTAGAGAATTTTTAATGCTCTAACTATCATTCTATCTAAACTCTTGCCGCACTCGAATATTTGTATTATTTTTCTCATGGATAAGATTCGATGTCACTTCTGCCAATCAACATCTGATTGACTTAAGTGCAACCATTCAAAAAATCCCTCATTTTATTCTTATGTTCAATTTATTAACCAAATCTATTAGGTCCGCATAACCACAAATTCCTGTCTATGTAGAATACTCAGCTCTCCTACAATAAGGGTTACACGTGTTTGACTGGAGGGTAGGGCTTGTTGACTGAAAATAGAAAACTCAATAATACATCTCGACTGGTGAACCCAACAGTTTATATTTGGCAATATCCTAACCATTATTTGACTAGCCAAGCAGTCATTATGATATAAACTTGAGAAAACTTTCTTCATCATAGACTTTCACTGGTGGACAAAGGACTCCCCAATATAGTGTTATATTACCCAGCTTTGAACGTGACGCAAAAGCTGACTTTTATTATAATTCCGAAGCTGAATTTGTTCGTGTTAAAACTTTTGAACCGCTTACGGTGTGACAAGATTGATGAAGCAAACAAGTAGGCGGATGACGATGATAATGATAGGCGATTATCGCCGCTTTTTGACACCCGCAGCATTGGAGGAGTCACAAGTGTGTTGTTAGCCCATTCAGGAAAGAGGTCTTGTTCCCACAGGTTTGCAGGTCACCACTATAAAAACTAGCTAGCGAATTCACCAGCGCCCCGTGGGTTCTACTTTATGCACGCGGATAAAAAGTAGCATAAAGCCTTTTGCAATTAATGAGCTATCTAACTCTATCGTTGTTCAATTCGAATTAGTAGTTACTGAGGATAGCGCATTTAAACCACCATCTCCCGAACCTATTGGAATTTTCCCACATTTTTGGGTTCGGCTTCCAGTATAACTGGATGCAGATATTATAGTATCAGTGTTTTACAAGGAGCGACTGCCTTACAAGTATAGAAGTATAGATAAAGAAAAAACTTGGTAACTACAAAATATTCCCCTCAGTAGGTATTACAGGTCAACAACACACTGAAACAATCTGCACCCGTCAACAATCCATTTGCCTCAACCAGAGAACTTCCATAGTTGTGAACATGCTCAAAGTTAACACGTACGTAACAATGCTGAAGGTTCAGACATTGTTTCAGACTGACACTGAAGGGGATCAACAATTCATAGTTTGTTCTAAAGGTTTTAGGAGGTTGTGACGATGTGAAGTCCATTTTGGTTTTGTATGGAGGATTTTAGTAGGCTAGTCCTATTTGGATTGAAAAATATCTTTTGAAAAACCGACTTGCATTTAAAAATACTTATTTTTAGGTACCTAAAAATATAATTAATCAATTATTATGTCCAATTATGTCCCTTTATGGTGGCTACTGTATACCTACTTAGTACTTTGATCATTGTCAGTATCGGTCTCGAAAAGTTAAATATAGGATTCGAAATACATACATACTATCTTCATATTGATAATCGTCCTTCAACTACAATAAACCCATCAAAATAGCTGTCACATCCCACCTAATAAATTCTAAACCAACACCCATATATCAGATTTCCCTTTGATTTTGAGATCGCGTTTACAAAGCGACCTATTACGTTTATTGAAATAGTCTAGACAATAAATTGTTACATGTTGTGTTTAGAATCAAGGTTGTACAATAAAAGTTATCTTATTCTCAGTTCAACCAATATGGCGGAGCAAATTGAGTTTATATCTTGGTTATCATAGTGCGCTATAGGCGGATAAAAACAGTTTTTAAAAGCAAAACCGAGAAGTTTGCAAGATATTGCACTAAAGAAAACGAATTAAAAACATTGAAAGAACATTTGTCCCCTTAAAGCTGTCCTATGTAAATGTTGACGTGAAAAACTGCTAACCACATTAGCCTACTTTTCAATTAACGTTTTTAACTTTGTATTTTTTATTTAGCTCAGTCCAAAATTCTGGATAAAGTGATATTATATTTCTTGCCGTGACATTGTTAGTGTCTATGGTTTCTCGCTCACAACGTGAGACCCTTTTCTTATCACTGTGTCATCTTTAACATGAGTGCGTGGCTCCTTCGTGTACCATTTGTGTAAGAAGTAAAATAAGTTTATTTCAATATACAAAAGACCTCAAATCAAAGTGATTATAAACTTCCACTCCACATCCAGTAACTATCTGTTCTGTTTATGACTATTCCTAACAATAGGTCGGTCGCTTCACAAAGTTACCCGGCTATAGTTCGCTGAACTTCAGCAGTAACTTGCTTCCAGTAAACGTGTTACCTAGTTTGATGGACAGTAATACAAACTGCGTTTACCTGTAACAAAATAAATTTGGTTAGGATCAATTTATGAAAAGGGCAGGTATTAAAGGTCGTCTAGAATAAACAGAGGTATTTTTACCTAAGAAAGTAAGCTTTAGTAGGTACTACTAAGTGTTTTTGTCTACAATTTATTGAACTCGTTAAAATCACATCAACTTTGTTAAAAGTGGAACTGGTAATTTCGCGGTTAATTTCCACGATTGCCAAATAGCATAAAAAGATTTTTCAGCTCTTAAGCATTAAATCACAAAACCAGGAAGAAAAACATCCATAATTTCAACACTAGGACATCTTGAGAACGAATAAAATTTGAAATATAAAGACTCATCGGACTTGACCTAACATAAGATTTTACGACCACAAAGATGGTGGAGCTTGGCCATTTTTTCGCAGTTTAGGCTCTGTTTTTTGTCATAAATTCAACGTTCTTTCTATCTTTCTTTATAGGCCGTCTGTTTCATCGCCAGTAAATTACTAAGACGAAATTTTAGGATGGTTATCAAATATTTAGAGTCGAGAGCTGAATACTTTCTGAATATTAAGTTTGGAAGTATTTTGGGCTTGTTCCGAAGTTATATTTGATTTTGATAACGCCTAAGGCTGTGGTGGGTGTTGATTTAGTCTTGAGAGTTGGCGATATCTTGTTATTAAAATCTTCGCTTTCGAGGAGGTAGAGAAATTAAGAAGTCGCATTATGTCCCTATAAAGAATGTCTGGTGGATTTTTTGTTGTGAATAATTGAAACTGAAAACATGTCTACATCAATTTTAGTGGTATTTTTTTGTTTAAACATTTTTAGGTTTTCAACTTAAAGAGAAAAACGACACCATACGAAGACTTGGCTATTCGTCTGTCCGTCGCTCTGCCACCAGGCTGTATCTCATGAATCGTGATAGTTAGACAATTCAGATCGGTTCTCCTTGCCATCAGAAGTAAATAGTATCATTAATTATCTGCTTAGTAGTTATCTAACCTAAAAGAAAATACTTTAAAAAAAACGTCTTTAAATATTTTACTCGTCTTTTGAAACATTAGCCTAGGGGTGAGCTAAATTGAATGACTGGATGAGAATTCGGAATGAGGTATAATGGCAACTTAATTTTCAAATGCCTATCTACCAAATGGTTTACTTTACTTACATAATAACAGACGGTTATATTTTTGTTACTCTTCATTTAGAATGTATTTGTCTTTCTCTTAATTTGTATCTAACATAATCCAAAAATTTCATTATGCCTTATTTGTCTATAGCTAACATTAATTTATAAAACAAGAAAAGCTCTCATCTTTAATCAAGAAAACAACAAAAGTAAACAAACATAATAATGATGAATTCAATCTACAGTACAAAACAAAATATCCAAAAAACGAGGCAAAAAAGTACCTGTGATCAAATTGTCACAAATAAATATATTTGATATAAAGTCGAGGCTCACGTTTGTCCTACTTGTTTCCAATATAATCAATTGGGGCACTGTAGTGTGAAATATTCTAGATATATGCTCATCGGAGCCGAAAAGGCCACTTTTAGGACCCAGCGAGGTATATTTTACGCCTTTTATGAGACTCAAGGTTGTCCTTTGGCTGAAAAGTGGTGTCTTGAGTTGGGACCTAGGTACATCGATTTTTGGAGGTAGGCAAATCATATTGTGTATTATTCTTATATTTCGGCGTATAAAGCACTTATAGTATGACAAAATCGAGTACCAATAGTACACATCTCAAAGTTGTGGAATCGGTGCTGACAGTGTGTCAGTCAGTCAAATCAGTGTGCAAGATTCGATTATGTATAGCACACGAAATAATTCTGTTGTTTCGGCAAACAAATATTCCCACACAAACACTTTCTAAGAAATATTCAAAAGCGCTAATTCGGAATACTTTAATAAAAAAATAATTGACCGCAATCCCTTTTTAATTTCAGCTGAGTTTGCTATCCTAATCAGCTTTCACAAAAATAATTACAGGCTCCCGAAATTTCATTCCTATAAAGTTGGCTAACCCTTAGCCTGAGGCTGGAAATAGCCAGAAATTCTTAGTAACTACAATTCTTATTACAAAAGGACCAAAATGCCGTATTTTGGGTCTTTTGTACGAAGTTGTGACCTTAAAGTAAATTATGGAATATTTTATGTAACACCGATTAGCTTCAAGTTAGTACATTCATTTTAGTGATTAATCTTTTTGTAACGTTCTGATTTTATCGCGGATTAAAGGCTTTTTGATTAAAATTATGTTCTTTCAATTACAGTTTATTTTTGACTTCAGAGAGAGAGAGACTTTTGAGTCATTCCTCGCAATACAACGAGTCAATGTTATGATAAGTAGCTAAGTAATTATTTCATTCCAACGGCATACTTTTGAACTACATACACACAAAACGCGGATGTCTGTTATCCTGGTTGATTGATTAATGAAAATATAATTATTTTATCATTCTTATAATTTTGATTGATGTCCCAAAAACTCTCACTAATTACTTTTGAAAACTTTATTTTCACCCAAAATTCTTTTATTTCAGCAATGTTATAAAACCCTTTTTTAATGCGAAGACAGCTTTTCTTTGCCGATCCACTGTTAAGTTGAAGATTTTTCCGAACGTAAACGTCTCGAATTACTAGAAGCAATTCAGCGGTTTTACTCGACATTGATAAGGGAAGGATTGATATTTGGTTGAAATATTTAAAACTAAAATACCTTTGCATATGTTTGATATTACAGCGCAGTCTTAGCAATAGCATCCGATTTTACAGTCTAGGTGCGGAAACTTAAAAAACCAGACTTTCTCAATTTCTCACAGTCATATCTTGACTTCCAATATCATTATCGCAATATTTCAATAATCCTATTCGCTGCTCAATACACAAAGAATCATCTGAGCTGCAAATACAACCTTTTTTCAAAAAAACAAGCTTACCTTATTAAAATATCTACTTTGCAATATTTTCCTAGAAAGCTGCTTAACGCTTTGATCCGAGAAGGATTGGGACGATACTTCGAGCCATCTTTTTATAGTAGCTACACCAATATTGCTTATAGGGAAGTCACCGTAATATTGTTTGTTAAAAATATGGAATTAAGAAATATGGATAACGATATTTTAGTTTGTGAATTTTGTGCATTTTTCTGGCTATGCATTTGATGACACTTGGTAACTAAACTGTACATAATAGACTTCAATTATCATTTTGAAAGGTGTTATAAGATAAGATTACATTGCCATAATTTAGTATGTATCTGATAGTGTCCCAGAATTTTGAAACCACTGACACGATCTACGATAGACCAAAATATAGTTCACAAATTCTCGACAGCTATGAGAAGCTTTATTTTATAACAAACTGCTTTATTAATTAAGATCTTCGTCAAGATTTGTACAAGGACCAACAAACAATGCACTATTCTAATAAGAACGAAGTGAATAAAAGTGAACCAAGACAATAATGCTTATTAAAACTACCAAAGTCAGCTCGTAGTTTCATCACGAAAATTGTGAGACTGAACTCTTATTGTTTCAACAAAAGAAAATCATCCTCCGAGCCTTTTTCCCAAACTATGTTGGGGTCGGCTTCCAGTCTAACTGGATTCAGCTGAGTACCAGTGCTTTACAAGAAGCGACTGCCTATCTGACCTCCTCAACCCAGTTACCCGGGCAACCCGATACCCCTTGGTTAGACTGGTGTCAGACTTACTGGCTTCTGACTACCCGTAACGACTGCCAAGGATGCTCAATGACAGCCGGGACCTACAGTTTAACGTGCCATCCGAAACACAGTCATTGGTGTCTAAGGTATACTTAGAAAGTACATACAAACTTAGAAAAGTTGCATTGGTACTTGCCTGACCTGGGATCGAACCCGCGCCCTCATACTCGAGAGGTTGGTTCTTTGCCCACTAGGCCACCACGGCACTCTTTCAACAAAAGAAAATATGTAATAATAAAGTCTTTTCACTTCTACGAATAACAAATGTAGTTTATACTTTACACTAATATAATAAAGAGGAAAAATATTTATTTTTGTTTGTAAAGGCTCTGAAACTACTGGACCGATTTGAAAATATCTTTCTGTATTGAAAAGCTACACTCTTCCCGAGTAACATTGGCTATATTTTATCCCGGTACGCACAGTAATCCCCACGGGACGCGGGTGAAACCATATGAAATATCTAATAAAAAAAAAACACTTCTTCCTCATAAAACAGAATCTACAAATAACAAAGAACATACTGTAGTACATAATATTTTTCTATTTTCCGGAACATTTCCATTAAATTAGCTTCTGTATTTTAATCTCGAGACTTCTCGAGTCGAGATTGGAACAATGTTTTGTGACGTCACTAATAAACAATCTTCAGGGAATACAGTGCTCAGCTCTTGGAAATAACACTTTGTTAAATTGGGATAAGTAATATGACGCTTCTGTTATGAGATTTTCGTTGTAGTGTTGATTAAACAAGTGGAGCAAGCTGCGCTTGTTACAATATAGGAAAACTATACAAATAATCTTAAGGGAACTAAGCAGCAACCGTTGATTAATTGCATGAAAAGTACCACTCGTAACCATAATTCAATGGTTTTGTTTTAGCGTCTTGATGTATTTCTATAAATCTTATGAAAAGAAACTACCGTCAGTAGGCTTCTTCTTCATATCGAGTGAGCTGCAGGTTTAATCACCTAGCAAGCCCCGGTAACAGAGTTTTTTCTAACCCTCCTGATGGCCCCTGACGTGAAGTTGTAACAACAACTGCTACTGAGTAGCATTCCGTAAATGAATTGTTTCTTCTTTTATCGGAACTCAGCACTAAATGACAAAAAATCTACAGTACGAAATAACGAGTGCAACATTAACTGGATATAAGTAATATCCAATTAACCTTTTCACCGCCACGCCATATCGGTATTCCTATGCCCTGTACGCCAAGCCCGAAAATCTTAATTTTAAATATCTACTAAAAAATACATAAAAGTAATGATTTAATAGGTTTATTTTGTATTTTTCTGCGACCTGTTTTTGTCGAGTATAGCCGTCGTTGGCGCACAGGGCACGCTTGCTCATGTCGGCTATAGCCGACATTGGCGTTCAAAAGGTTAATAAAAAAACCGATCCGCGTATCGCATCCCAACATCTGTCAATGTCGTAATACCCGGAGGCCATCTTGGATCGCGTCTTATTTCCAGCAATAAAAATAAAAATTGCCAGACAAATGTCACCATTACTTGGACGGTCGTTAGTATCTGTTAAATTGGTTTTATTGATTCGTTTGTTGGTTTTACGTTGTGATTGTTAGTTTGTATTGATTGCAATAGGGTAGTGTCCAGGGTCGAAATAATGAAATAATATTTAGTGCACTTTTTAGATAATCAAAAAATATTGGATACGTATTTTTTCTTTTTTTTAATTAAACATAAAATGACAAAGATAATACACTTCAAAAATTAGGAGTGGGGGCCTTTTACGTCACAGTGTCCTGAAAATTGTAGCAACTTGTGACGTCACACTCAACTTTAACACGCTATATCTTAACAAGTTCTGATCCAATTTAAAAAAGAAAAAATACGTATCGATTAATTTTGGACAATCTACAAGTCGGACTAATTATTATTTTTTAGGAAACTAGCCTATTGCTTGTTCTTGGCCTTCCAATCTTTTGCAAGTACCTATTAACAAAGTTGTCCTCTGTTTTATATGTGTTTAATTGCAATATTAAAACTGCGGTATGATGCTACTTCCTAGACATATTAAGTAGAAATCTTCAATTTTTTTCATAAAAATAATTGAATCAAACTAATCTGAAAATCAGCTCAATTTGAACCTAAAAAATACACAAAGACAGCCCCAAACGCTAACCCATCACCACTTCCTATGTGTTATATGTGTTATTGCTGGGAAGAAATGGAGCAACAATATCCCCAACTTCGGTAACTTGACATCAAACATGGACCGGGTGTAAAGAATCAAACTATTATAGATCAAAATCGGTTCTAAAATGAAACAACTAATCATAACAGTGGAATATTAATCGCTTATGACCACCGTGAAATCCGCATACCTTAGCTATCATTGTTAAGGTAGCACGCGATATTCAAGCAAAACCGATCATATCTACGATGATGGAACAGTTCGGAAGCATGCCTATTCATTACACAAGACACTTGCAACGAATGAGGATAGGAAAGGAAAATATCCGAATGTTGGCTTTTTCAAAAGTTGATTGCATGTTTTCAGCCTGAAAATATGCATGATTCTTGTAAATCCTTAATATCCTTTAGTGTACCATTTTGAAGAAAATATTAAAAGCTTTATGATATTGCACCCTTAAAGTATGAATGATCTTCAAGAAAACCTATGGTATTCGCAAAATGAGTTATTACAATTGATTGATCATTGATAATTTCAGAAAACTTCACATTGATTGATCATTGATAATTTCAGAAAACTTCACATCGATTGATCACTGATAATTTCAAAAAACTTTACCACTTCTACGCGCAATATCTGATCTATAAAAATCCATTACATATGCACTGCACTGATTAGATGACAGTCTTGATATCCCTGTATATTCTTTGCACTCAGTGGAACACTCAACCAAGTCATCATTGTCTCCCGAGATTGAATCGCTCTGTTACTAAATTTCAAATAGCTGCAATGCCTTGATCAATATGCATTCCTGAACGTGCAGTCTTGCTGTCGAAATAACAATGCTGTGTGTATATTGTGGGTTTGTGTGTATGTGTGCGTGTGTTGTATGTTTGTTTGAGTGACCTTGTTGATGTCCTTTATGTAAGTTTTTTTGCTGTTGTAGGGGTAAATTAAAATATGTATCTAATAAATCAGTAATGAAAAAAAAGCACAAAGGGATAGTGATGTTCTTGTATTACAAAATAGATAATTAAATTTTTTTGATGTCGCGTCGTTGTATAAAGAAAGTAGAAGTAAGTTGCACTATTAAACAATAGCGACAACAAACACATAACCAGCCGCAAAATTACAGTAAGTGATATTGGGTAGGGTAAATAATTAGGTACTACAATGATTCAAAATTGTTAAAACAAAAGTTGGCCCTCCGAGCTCCATGCATAACCTTTGAAAAAAGGTCAGATAAACCAAAAAACAATATCGCCAAACAAGACATTAAAAATTCAATTGAAATGCGTACTAATAAAACAGAACAACACACAACGCTTTTCATAACCAAAAACTCAAATTTCTATATCGGCATTTTAAATTGGCTTTTGCAATATTCCGAAAATTGGTTCCCCATCCTTTCACGGTGTCTGGATGTGAGAAAAAATGTTTTTATTTACATAAATGAATGTTTGTCGAAACGTTTTCTTTTTCAATCCTTGAAGTGGTTTGTTTTTCGCGTTATCTATTTTTATTTTGTACCAAATAAGGTGTTCGATATTCAATGAATATGTATCAGATTCAAAACAACTGAAAATATAGGAATACCTTTTTAAATTAAAATTAATAATGTGTCTAAATTCTAAAAATAGAATAAGCGTTCCAAATTCCTTTTTCAAAAAGTGCTATCCATCAAGCGTACAATCATTCGTACAGCGGCAGCGCTAAAGCGCTCGCGGTGAAGCGGCACAGCGGCGGTAGAACTGAGCATTGTCGTTCGCTCTAACTCATTAATACCGCGCTTTCGTCGCGACAATTACATAAATTCGCGTCGGGCGTCATTCTGTGTCGAGGACCGTTTTAACGAACCAGTGCGTGGAATAAATAGGAATACTGTTCTAGTGCGCCTCTCTTTCGAGTCGAGTGACGCAACTCGAATGCTAGTAGGTACTTAAACAAGGCTTTAGGGGTGCATTTTGAGTTTTCTTTTTAGGCAAGTCGAGATACGAGTGATTTATAGTATTGCTGGCGCTAAAACCAAGTATCTACGAACGGATCGCGAAGTGGGCTATGCGCCACTATAATTTACTTGTTTGTTGCACAGAATAGGTAAAACTTATAATACACGTCACTAGTAAACACTAGGGAAATTCGACTTGTAGAATTAGATGACTGTTACTAATGCTACAGCTATGTTATCTACCGTAACATATGAAATAACGAATGTAGGTACGTTGTTCGAGGTATTTTTTGACAGAAATAGACTTGAGAAACCGACGAAACAACATAAATACATTAATGACACAATTCTCTTTGTAGCAAAGAAGTAAGAATAAAACGCTTCCCTTCGCCCACTCAAGGATCAAATTTTTCGGAGAAAAATGAGTCATTTTAAAACACAAAGGTAAATAAGTGATTAGTAGGAGGATAAAAACGAGGCCAAGCTATTTCCAGGCAAAAATAAAAATAAAGACCATCAAGAGGTAGTTATCTCGAAATCGCGAGCTCTTCAAAGCTATCGAGTCAATTAACACAGGCACTATATATTTGTTCATTTACAGCTAAAACTACTATCATTAGCGCCAATAAGGGACTAATAAAACAATTAAATACACACTATCCTCATAAAATACCCACTCAAGTTAACAGTACTCTAAAACGATTACCAGGATCCCATTTAACCCTTGGGACGTATCACTTCGAACTACCGTTGCAAACGTTCTAGTTATTCAAATGGGTATAGTTACGCTGTTACGCAACTTGGTCGAGTGACTCGCGCTAACGAACTCGCCCGTTTGAACGGTCCACGTTTGGGTTAAATTTATGTGGGATCATTAAATCAGAGTTGCTTTTAACGCTACAACATAGCTACGGTATTCGAGCAAATAGTAGTGGGCTTTTGTTGTAGTTTCCAAATAGGAATTGGTTTAACTCTTAATTGACACTTAGCTTAACTTTAACTGTCGTTCATTAGTCGTTAATGAAAATGATTAAGAAAATATATATATTTTCAAAACTTAGTTGAATGTCTGCGTAGGTACTTACGCAAATTGGAGAGGAAAAGACACTGAGTAACATAATTTCATCGACATTTATCAAAGTACACGCGCTTAAAACAATCATTAATCCTCAACCAAAATTATAACAAGTATTACATTTCAAAAGCAAAACAAACTTCGTCAAACTGTCAATAAACATTTCACGGTAATAATGTCGTCTTTGATGACGTCACGTCCTGTAACCGAATCCCGAAGTTTCTTAAAGCTTACATTTCACAAGTCTCTAAGAAAATTAACGCTTTCTCATCAATTGAGTTTGGTTTACTTGTTCTGATGATTACAGGGGAAATTGTATTGGAAAGGACTGTTGCTAAAGATTTATTCGAGGATTTTGAAGGCCTCCTGTCAGTTCATAACAGGGATCTAAGCACGGGAGCTCATACCAATCATTAAGCCTGCGAGTTGGACATGTTGATCTAGTGGTTTAAAACTTAACTAACATGCACATGGTCTTGGGGACAAGTCTCGGATCGAGTCAAAATTGTATTGTAGGTTTAAAGAAACTTACAACCTAAGAATACCTACGTAAAGCTAGCGCTCTTACGCTTGATCTCAGTCGTGTCGGATTGGCGTTGCATCGACCTATCAGAGTGAGGGAATATAGAGTGCAATTGTGTTTGCTTATGCACTATCATACGTCATGCGTAGCTGGCTCATCTGGCCGTAAAGTGGTGTAGAAATCATTACTTTAAAGCATTTGTAAAGCAAAATTACCTCCTATTTCTCATCAAATAAATCTCAGTTCCTAAATACCAGGTCAGTTTCTCAGTCAAACAAAGCGTGACCGAAATAAATCCGTTTTAAAATAAACGCACGATTTTATCTCTCTTCCCTACTTAGGACAGCAAATTGCAAATATATCTTCATTGTGTATCGCAATAGGCTATCTATATGTAAAATTTCATCCCCTGTTTATTCGTTAATCCTTCTTTTGTCCTATAATATTTATTTCACCTGGAAATTTGATTAAGCAATAAACAAAGGCGGGATTTTCATATTTATTGCTTCTGAAAAGGCTGTGTTCAGACTAGATGGGAATAGAATGTTGGATTTTCTGGAGTGCTCTGTTGTGTATACTACCTAATTAGGTTTCTAGCGTGTAAGCAGGGTAATATGAATATGTAATAAGTACTTTGTTATAAATTAGGGTGCGTTGTAGTCTGTTGGCTATTTTACATTCAAAGGCTAGACCACATATTTTTTGTAAGCTTATTATTTTATTTAAATTAAAAAGTATCTCCCGATTACTATTCGAATCTATTATTACCAATGCAGTTGCACATCTTTTATATTGTAGTAAAACTAAATTTAATATTTTGATAAAATGTAACACTGCACTTTACTGGGACATAAATAGAGACATATCCGAAAAAAAAACTAATTTTATTTTTATTTGTCCAAATTGAAATGCAATATCGCTCCGTCACTGATAATCCTTACATATCCCTGAAATAAAACAAAAATACGAATTTCAATCAGACTAATTCAATTCCCGAAGCGATAATTGATTGATCCTTTCATTATATGCCTTCAATCAACCGGTGTTATAAATAGCCTGATCCTCGCCCAAGGTAATGCAATTTGAACCTTTATAATGAAGTTATAGAGTTCCTTTTTGTTATTTCAGTGGAGCACAGGATTAGTGTCAATTTTGTAACCTTCGTTTCCGTAGAGTATTTGTGTTTTGTTTTTATTTTTCGGTGAAGGGATAAGTTGATTGGGAAAAGGTCAATAATGTTATGGTTGCGTGATGATGGTGATATGATTTGAGAATACCCAGACACCATAAAACGGAGATATTAGAAAACAAGCAACAGAATTTATCCGTTAAGGGATACTATTGAGTAGGAGGAGATAACATTTTTGAATAGCAAAAATCCGTTCCTCTTTATTGGAGTCTGGACTAAGATGAATATAATCAACGATATAAGTACAGAGTTTTTTTATCTCTGAAAAAGATATGCTGTAAGGGTAGTTTGCTGAAAGTTTATTGCTGAAAAAATGCAAACATCCGAATTGAGAACCTCCATTTTGGAAGTTGGTTAAAAACGTGTGAGCTAATTAGTAAAAACTATTTTTATCAAGATGAATATTAAAATTGGTACATTTATGTCAAAAATTGGTGCGATGTTGTTGAAAAAAATTAATTATGCTACAGTTACACAAAAACCACAGTATTGCGTGACTTCTCTGCCTTAGGGATTTAAAAACACGGAAGGAAAATTAAAATCCACATCGTTATACGATTCATAAATAATAAATTAAGCTATAAAAAGCCTTGAAAATAAAAATAATTTGAAGACAAACATGTCCAAAATAGTTTAAGGAAATATTATGGTTACCTATTTTTATCGGCTAGTATAAAATTAATACAGTTCTAAAAATAACTTCGGGCTTTTGTTTAAGTGATAAATATTTTCTTTAAGATTGTAGGATGACAGGTAAAGCACTCTCTTAAGCTTTCAATCATCTTTATTTATACTGGTAATCTCTTGACAACAATGTCAATATTTTCGGTTAAAAACATTTTGGAACCTATGTAGATACTTGTGATATCAAGCCAATTTATTTGCCGTCAACTGTTATAAGGCTGGATAAAATTTAATATATACGTAAAAACGTAGTAATCAAAAAAACATGACCCCTAACAATTTAATCCAACCCAATTTACCACTTTACACAACTTGCCATAAAAAAGTAGCCCACGCATTTTCTCATTTCTAACCAAAGTTAATAAAGTAGGCACGCCGACCCATATAATTTGGTTACACCCGTCCGTCAATGTGATCTTTTTATTAGACCCACGTTGGACTTCGCCTCGTAATGTTACTTTTCTCACCTCGAAGGACTTTCAGGGATTATCCTAGTTGCTCCCAGTTGATTTCCAGGAATTTACTGACCCTTTTATTCTGGCACGAAGTGTACGTGGTTTGTTTTGGGCCTTATTAAGGGTATTTTTATGTGAGACCAAAGAATTTTATATTAGTGGTAGAGTGTTGTGTGTCTTAAAAAAGTAGGCGATTATTGCACCAGTGCGCTTCTTTCGACCCTTTCTTAGGTCTTAATACAATTATGTTGTAAGTTTTTCTTAAAGTTCGAAAAATCTACATATTTACGTTTTGGTATATTGTTCTAGTACCTAAATACAACAAGATACCTAATCATAAACTCGAAGATGGCATATTAAAAATATTTACAAAACATAAACAATAGACAAGACTCACGAAGTACACAATAGGCTATTGTTTCAAGATGGACAAACAAATTCGTAACACTATTCTCAATACATTACGAGCGGATGCAAAGAATTTACTATTGAGTTCAATAGAATAATTTGTTTCCGACCATCAATTTGAATTGACCAAAGAGTTTTCAATTCGTCCGCTTGATTTGAGCACGATATATTTTTTTTTAAACTTTGATATCGCGTTTCAATGGGTAACGGTTTTATTTGAACGCGGAATTCTATTGGCTCAGTTTTGTTCGAATTTTGATTTCACCTTTTTATGTATATGGCTTTGTGACCGTATGGAATTAATGGCCAGCTAGGTATATTTTTGCGTTCGATACGTTGATTGAATTTGGAAATAAAATTATGTTGTGGTAATTTTCAGAAGCTACCAAGTACCAGCGGTGTTGGTAGAATTTTATTATTGACGCAACGTCGGCGGCAGTACGTTGGGAGAATTCGGATATTTGGATACTGGTAATTTACACTCGATGTCACCGAAATTGGGTCACGAAAAATACTTTTAAACTCTCATTGAATAAATTGCTACGTTTTGTAAAGCGTACTAAAATCCACTAGAAGCACAATACTATTATTGTAAAAGGTCACAATTATTCATTATTAGGAAAAAATACTCGGCTAATCTTTACCCCGGAAGTAAGGTGTCATTTATTTAAAGCCTTCAAAAATTGACTTTAGACATAATGTACCTACATTTCATACCCTATTTCGTTTATTAACCGTAGGTACCTTCCACTGGCGGCCATTTATAGCGTTAATACACTCAAGTAGTAATTTGGTAACACAACGCGTAATGAAGTTTAATGTGAACACGAGGATATGTTGTGGAGGCATACATATGTGAAACTGGGTCGGTTTTGATGGATATAAGTGTAAGCTTGTAATGTGATGTAACTGTACGTAGGACGTTTTAACTCATTAACCGACTTCCGAAAAGGAGGAAGTTATCCATTTGGATGTTTGTATTTTAGATGAGCAATCAGCCTGTACGACTTATTGAACAAATCTTTACTGTTAATTATGAATGCAGAAGTATTTAAGTATGTATTATCAGAGCAAAACAATTGTTATAATCTTGTTTCCGGACTAATCTTCGGGCTAATGACTATTAATTTTGACGGTTTATTCACTGACTGCAGGTGATGTAACAAACAGAAACTTAAACTTAATTTTATCCGCGTGCGTTAGCTGATGCAAAAAGGTGTAACTTAGCTACTTTTTATCCCGGTACAAGAACTAGTTCCCTCTAAACATAGGTGAAACCGTCGGCAACAAGCAAGTTCCATATAAGCCTACTAATGCGCGAACGTTATTAAGCTAGGCGGTTTACACACGAGCGTATAACGTGTTCTAAATACAAAGTGAGTTCCTCGCATTCTACACACTGTCTTTTGATGTTACAAAGCACGCCGCGTGAGATCCGCCTAAGGAAACTTAAATTAGGATGGTGGTTTCTGTAATATGGTTTTGGTGAAGTATTTTCTTAGGTATACTAAAATTATGAACGGGTGAAATAATTTTGAGATGTTACTATAAAGATAGTCTGTAGTGATGATTACAGCTCAATTCTTCTCTATGTGAGAGGAGGCCTGTGCCCAGCAGTGAGACGATAAATAAGGCTGATGATGATGATTAAAAAGTTGGACTACTCATTAGAAATCTTGCACCACACTTCCACTACAGCCATATTATGTTTGTGCACAAAGGTAGCAATTTCGCGGAAATTTTAGAAATGATCGCTTGCAATTTTCTATACCTGTTTCTAAAGCGAGCAGAAACTTATTTCTATTTTTGTCGTTCATAAGTGCTCGTAAAAGGCCAAATTAAATAAAACGATTTGACTTTGACTTTGAAACATTGGTGTGAGTTACAATGCCGCACACTAATGGAACTTAATATCAGAAAAAGATTTTATTTCAGTCATTTGTTTATTTTCAGCCTGCGTCAATACTATTAATAACAATCAGATATCACAGTTCTATTTCTATTTCGAACATAAAAATAAACACATACACACATTCATATTTCCTTACACACATTAACAGTTTTGTGCACGGAATAAGGAAGGATTGTGGAGATGCCATAAGGAAGGTAGGCCAGGCGCCTTCTTGTAGGTCACGGTGGCGTACGGTAGGTGTGATCAACACGATTAGTTACTA
This sequence comes from Helicoverpa zea x Helicoverpa armigera, assembly GCA_033682625.1. NCBI lineage: Eukaryota > Metazoa > Arthropoda > Insecta > Lepidoptera > Noctuidae > Helicoverpa > Helicoverpa zea x Helicoverpa armigera. Next base: position 13,467,680 of record JAWIIS010000021.1, read on the forward strand.
GAACTAACGAGGCGTTCGGGTATCTATCAAATTACGACCAATCTGTCAAGGATTGGTTTTGATTGATTGGTGATTTAATTTTGAAATAAAGTGGGCCATTGGGCATGTTCTAAAATTTAAACTGTTTTTTTTTTGTTTATAGATTGCATGGCATGTTACTAGCTCCACCATCATACACCTGATGGTGGAGCTAGTAACATGCCTTGTCCTCCGAACACCCGCATTTTTGCGCGTTACTTCATTATTATAGTTGATATTGCGTTATGACATCTCCGCTTGTCATTTTCTTCTCCATGGTTTAGTGGCTAATTAAAACGATCCGATATGAATGTGGGCGTGTCATATACCGCAGTCGGAATTGTCAACAATCTTAGAGAGCAAATTAATTTGCTTCGTGACTAGTAATAAAGTTAGGAAGTGGTTGTATTTGTACTGGTACAAGGAAAACAGAAATATATGGGTAATAAACACGTTTAATAGAAAATCTGATAAGTTTGTTGTATTGCATTGTATTTATACTTAGACGGCTTTGTAGTTGATATAAAGGGAGGAAGAGGATGTATATCGATAGACGATGGATAGATTGTATGAACCACGATTATAGCTAAAAAGAGTGTCACTTGTGAGATGACCTCAGGTATAGAAATATAGAAGAATTCTCACTGGCAGGCAGAGTTGCCAGATATTCCAGTGGCAGAATTTGACACTTAGATTTGTTAGTAGCTACATACAGCCCATAAGCCTAAAATGAGTACATACAGCATACAGCCCATAGGCAAAATTAAATGAGATCCGAAAGTAAGTATATGGACAAACAAAGGCATGAAATTATTTTATTCAAATTGGACAAATAATAACGTGACAAAGCGAGTTAACAAAAAGCTATTAATTTTCCTCAACCAAAAAATAAATTGCGCCTCATCGAAAATTTTAAACAGGAACAAATTGAATAGTTGATATTCCATCAACCGTTAAATAATAAATCATTGGGTTACTAGCGGACAGTTACTGGCGGACAGTTACTGGCCGACAGTTACTGGCCGAACGTTGCCATTATTGAAGGCTGTCCACTTTGACATTATGATGTATGATGGTTGCGCGGAAAACTCGCATTATTGTTGCTGATGCATTTTATTTTATACCAAGTGTACCTACCTCTAATATAAAAATTTGGTATTGGGTGAAGCTGGGAATTTTAAGTTTTATTTTTAAACAAATTACACAAAAAGAAAAATATTATATCAGCATTTTGCAATTAATATTGCATCAGTTCTTTTTTATCGTGCCTATACATGAATAATATTCTACTTATATCTATCACAGATCACTTTCCAGGTCAGACTATAATAGCGATATTAATTTTTATTTGTTTCCTATATCAAACAAATGTTATAGTTACTCTGCCATAAATATTAGAATTAATCAAACACTTTTTAATTTCATGCGTTACAGTAATGAAATTGTGTGGGATGGTTTAAAATTAGTGTACGTATATGAGAGACAAAATCTAGATTAATCCGTCGGTGTAATTAAGCCTGTATGCTTAGGCGTGACTGACGTGTGTCTAATCTAGACAGAGACTTATCTCTGAAGCTAATTATTACAACAATAACGGCCTATTTCATTCCCTTACTTCGGTAACTTCTGGGTAGGAACAATTTTGGATAATATAAATTCTAATAATATGTGACCTAATTTTGTGAGACAATTAATTCTATTTTTAGACATTTTGATCATTATCAAGAGCTTGATATAAAGTATCTGCAACTTTTATCATTAAATGGATTGATAATTACAGAGATTTAAAAGTATTTCAGCAAGTAATTAATCCGAATATAGGTTCGAAAAAGTTCAGCAAAATTACTTCAGTAATAGATTTTCCACTCAGCCAGGAAGCCAGATTCAGAAGGATAGCTTCTATGGCATACGAGTGGAACGGCTGCATGAAGCTAGAATACTAGTTTTGTAAGTGTATCTAATGTTACCCAAATATGATCTAATACTTAGTTCTAATTCGTTACTTGTAGGTAAGTACCCACATAAGAAATAGCCTTTTTCATACAACCACAAGTCATCCAATGATTGTTCATCTCGACAAAAGTAGGGGGTCAGTATAACCAGGTCAGCTGGAAGACATCAAGACTAATACGTAACGCAAATGGTTGCGATCAGCGTTGTGATGGACGCCATTTTGGATATGGATTGTACCTTCATCTGTAAGTATATTATATGTATGTATGTACGTATGTACATGGCATTGCATACAAGGATTTAAAGAGTTAAATTAATCCTTAAGTAAACAAAGGTTTCTTTTTCGGAAATTAGTGTTTAGCACTCTGATTTATAATGAACACAGAAGTGTGGACAAAAGTAATAACAAAGTATACGAAGTTCAGCTTTCGTGAAAATGTTTGTAGGTACTCCAGGGATGACTTTTCAGAAATTGACATCTGGGCAATAGGGGTTTTCCGGAGTAGAGTAAATAATTAACAAATCCGCTAACATAGTAAAACAACTGTACATGCTTAGTAGATATTTGGTACAAAGAAAAAGAGAACACAATAAATGGGCTATCAACACATATACCAAACATTGAAATATTTTTTCAAACCGATATAAAATAATTCCTCAAAATAGCGCATTCAAACAAATAACGAAACTCTAAAATTAGTAGGCAACAAAATTACATCACTTCTAAACCTACCGATCCCCTTAACATCAAAAGCTTGAACAAATAACAATGATTAGGTGTTGATGGCGCTCCAACTAAGTTGCCGGGAGCCTGTATTGACAAAGTGATTGATGATCTCGGCTAATGGCGGCCGGTTACACTTCTTGTTTAGACGTTTTCCACTATTATTTGTAAGGTTTTAGTGGTGTTTTAAAGTATGATTTGTTATTTTAGAAAGGACTATATTTGGTATACAGAACGATTGGTTAATCGAGGTAAGTGTGCTAAATATCAACCACCCGATTTCCTGCAGGTCTACCCTTGCTCCGTGGGAATTTCTTCGGAACCCTTGAGGTACAAAAATAAACAAAAAATCCTCTTAATTATATTAGTATAGATAACGGTAGGGATACCATCCTAATACAATGAAATTGAATTCGGGTGGGACTTAGACTTTCGCATAAAGATGTCTCACTTTTAGCAACAGCAAGTAGACTAGAACATTATTTGTATAGAACACTGTTGGAATTTGGCCTTCACAGGATAATAATAAATAGATGAAAAGGACAAAAAATAAGGCAATGTACAAACGCTACCAATAATAAATCGATGTCCTCACCAAAACTATAAATTCTCCCCATTTGACCCTTACAAATTGAGACGATTTTTCCTCAATATCCCCCAAAAAATCCGTCCGAGAACCAATTTCAGGGCTCACAGAAATATTTTGTTTCATATAAGGATGCGTTTTGGCTGGCTGTTATTTGAACATCTTTGTCTGTCGGTACGAATAGCCAGAAGAGAGAGAGAGAAGTCTGAAAACCAGAATTACAAAGAGAGTAGTGAGTAACTAGATTGAGATAAACTGTCACTCGCTCATGGTCGTAATACTTAGCTGTTTTACTTACACCGCAAGCCAACCCCAAAAAATCGGGAAAAGGATAGGCAGATGATGATAAGAGGTGCCTTTAAAAGAAACGAACAAAGACCTTCAGCTGACCAAAACTATCTATCCCAGCTATTGGCAAATCAATCTTTTGTTATTCTCACTAGAATAAATCGATGGGTTTGGAGAGAATGAGCGTTTACTCATTCCGTTTAAACGCACCATAACACGTGTTCAGACTGTTATCGAGTGCAAAAGCAAAAGTTTTGAATGAAAACTTGAAGTCAGACTAATATCAACTGATTTGTACATTCGACAGAACACGCATGAGGGGAGCCAGATGAAATGAGTTCCGTATACAACTTTTCTGCTGTAAGTACGATGGGGAAAGTTTAAGAGAATCGGGACACGGTTGTTTTAAAACAATTGATTTCGGTTGGAGGAAAAAATGTTGAAAATTAGAATGGTGAAGTTTGTCGGTTGGTTTGTGGGGATAATCTATGGGACGACTGTAATCTGTCTAGCTTTTTCCCAATCCATGGGATAAGTGTACATAATACAAAAGACAACTTAAATTTACTTAAAAGTAACGAAGGAGACATGAGTAAGAACTTCTCTTTCTTACTCATGTCTCCTTCGTTACTTTAATTTATAAGAAACAATAAGAGAGACCATGCTTTGTGTAAAAATTTTAAAGTTAGAAACAACCTTTCAACATAACTCAGCGAAGCGTGTCTATGTCTAGAAGATTCTTATACTACGTACATTTTCATACCCTACACGACATACATTGTTGTGTACGTTTTTATTAATTACCCCACCAATCAACATGTTTCCTTCTCAAGACCGTGATAGTCGCATATTAATGAAAGCACAGGCATATTCTTTGTCCTACAAAAGCCTTGAGCCGTAAGTAGAGTAGCAACTAATTAGTAGATAGCCGTAGGGCACATGTTGTCTTATAATTAGTTATAAAAATAGGACAAAGCTTTTATTTAGTTATTCATTTGAAGTTTTGTCTCATTACATACATACCTACAGTTTTTTTTAAATTCCATAATTTGTGTCCATTATGTAATTATTTTTCTCTGTACTGCACACAACACTGCTTAAAGCTTGTTTTTATGTATGCACCTAATGATGAAATTCCCACAAAATCTTTCGAGATAGTTGATAAATTATTCAGAATATTATACTTTAGATGAAATGTTGAAACAGGGAATCCTTTCAATATTGTTTACCCAGACACATTAAGCATACCTGAGTGCTGAATTAACTACAAACCACATTAAAAACTATCCTAGCGAGAAAGTCTGTACTTACAAAATAGTATAACACTATTGACTATTCAATATGCCTAATTAGAACTATCTCATATTAGCAGTACTAATAAAAACCTAGTACTTTTTCAGAGATCATTATTTTCCCTTCAAAATATTACTGAGAGTAATACAGTATCATTGGGCATTGCCATTCTCTTCTCAGATAAGTAATTGGTTCATTAAAATATTGAAGCAAATCTCCTCTGGGGTTTGTTATATTTTCCATGCAATTAAATGTTCTTTATTAACTTGATTTATTGCTGGATACTTGTAATGTTAAGTCAAATAATAATGTTAAGTTAAAGCATCTGCTTCTCAAGTACGGGTTTCGATTCTAGGTAAGTATCAACGTAACTTAACTAAAATTATGTATGTTTTTTTTTTACCTATTCTTTGAATGAATCAGTAAAATCATGTATTTAGAGTTGAAATACAAACATATAATTTTTGCAGCAACAAATAAAAGGAAAAGAAATATAATTATCTTAAGGAATTCCTTTTTGCAACTAAATGTAGATTGTATTTGTGTAATGTATTCTCATTAATATTTTATACACTTCCTTTTTTTTTGGAACGAAATTCGTACACTTGGCTTGCCCAAAGCATTACTTATTTATAATTTAGTATGAACCGTGGACCGTAAAATCCGCCAAAAGATGTTGTTGAGACCACGGCGGCAAAGAATTGAGTCGACAGTCATTTTGCATCTGTGACATAGACCGGTGCACCGCGTTGACCAACAAGTTTTCACAAAGAGTCACAAACTATCCACAAACAAATATTCACGTTGACAATATTAGTAAGATAATGATATTATAATACCCGCTGCATAATACCAGGGGAAATATTGAAACTGCGCCAATTATCTAATGGAATAATTGATTGAGAACATATCCATGTTTCGCAAATAATTTTATGCCATTTATGCTAAACTTGACGGGATTAATATTTACGTAGTTATGAGGGTTTGGGTAGATATTGTGTAGTGACGAGCTACAGATTCCGGATATTCTATTGCCTATGATCTATCTGCTGTTAAATAGATAGGTTATAGAAATCCACTGATATTAAGTATTGTTTAGTGAAGGAAGTTTGATCTAAAATATCTTTCGTAGTTTTGATTTCAACTTGCGGTAACGACAGTGCCTTGAGGTAACTTGATGGTTTAATTAAAGGTTTGGGGAAGAGAATTTACTTAGTGCAGTTTTTGGGCTGAAGTCTTTTTTCCGTATCGATCGCCTTCTACAATATCTTTGGCAAAAACTCATCATCGATAATAGGTAAATAGCTTTACACCATAAAAATTAAAAATCTTAGCTTTACCCAATTGTCAAAAAAAAACTTGATACTTGATATTTCAATTAAGAAACTCCAGCAAACAAGCCCTAGGGCTAATGTAATAAACTTTGTTAGCTGTCACACAAAAACATGTGATTAAATTAAGCTGAAATATTATGTAGATAGCTGGAAGGGCCAAATTAGGTGCCAACTAATGAAATTACAGGCTTCACAAAATATAATCTTAAGTGAGGACAGTTAAGAAGATAAATAGATGAAAATCTTGGCATATTTGAAACGTGCAAATATTAAAAAAAATATGATGATAATCCTAGCACGTGATAATTGGTCGAAACTTCATAACTGTTTATTATTGTATGTTATCTTTCTGTTATTTTTTTTGATATTTGGGTTTTTTTTAACCTTTTTGGGAAGTCGGATAAAAATACCTCTTTTTGTGAGAAATCAGCAAATGACCCCTCCCGCTATGGGTGCAGCGTGAGGAAGTGTCACTCTTACTGACTTAAACCCACCACGTTACTTCAAAAACACGGTATTACCCAGGCCACTAAGTTATTTAATATTTAACCTTCTTTTATAGACACTGAATAAGAAAAAGACTGAAAAGAAAATATTTATCAATCCACCACGAAACTGTCAACGATACTCAACATACGAAAATAGACGAACATAAAATATGTGTAATAAAAAAACTGTCTTTACGACGTTTAACCATATGTTAATACAATACATTTAATACTATCTGTGTTTATGTCCCTATTACGTGAGCTGTGTAAAGATTTCTTCAAGAAAGAAGCCTATCTCACAAATAAAATATATAATTTACGACTTACATACATACGTAATTTATTGCTTTTTAGGAAGATTAAAATACTTGCTTAGTCTTTTTCATCATTTCTGGATAGGATTTATTTTACTAGACTAAATAATACAAATTGTTTATTAATGGGGTGGTTCGGTTTAGCAATGGATGTCTTATTGCCGACATGGTGATGATGATATTCGATTCAAATGAAACCGTTAAGTTCTAAGTAAATGTAACCAATAAGCCATTCTTTCAACCCTTACTGGAATAACATTTGAGTATCTTTATTGCCTAATTATTTTCGTAGCAACACATTTATGGTTTTAAATATTACCAATAACACGCCAGTCACACAATGACATGAGTTACAAGGCCTTGGTATTTATATTAGTATTATATTTCACACGTGTATTTTAGTTTAAGATCAAGCAATATTTTGCTATCCAAGTTTAAAAACGATGTCCCTTGTCAACGTTTAGCAGCTCGAAATATGTACACTAACCATCTCTAAACCAGACACAAACCATGAGTACTTAGTAAACTATCAGTCAGCTGTCTGTACCACGCAACCGGCTGACTCAATAGAACAGTCGACTTTTAAAGCGATGTCTAGACAATACTATTTCAGGCATCGGATTGGTTCCTATCTTTGGCTTAGATTGGAAGCTAGCTGATGGCTTTTAAGTGCCGTTTTGGGTTGATTTGATTTGGGTATTTAAATATTTCAAACTATTGGGAAAGAGTTTTCTTTCGAACTGATATGTTCGCTATATTCGCTTCCTGATATGTAACTTTTCTTCCATGTACAGTGTGGCAACTATTTACATAAATCCGACAAAAAATGTAATCAAAGTTCTTAGTAACGAACTTTGGCCACATTATGGAGACGTATAAGCTGAAGGAGAATGTCAAAGAAATTGTGTATAAATTATGCACAAGTTATAAAATCGCGGCCGATAGAAATATGGAAGAAGAGATGGTGCACACCCATTTAAAATTGGGATTAGAGAAAGAGTGTTGATGAGTTTAGCCATACCCGTTTTAAACACAAGGTAGGCAGGTAAAAAGCTAATAGATAGAGGATGGAAAGGCCTAAAATAAAAAAATTAGGTTACCTACAAAACCCAGATTTCCCTTCACCACAATACCTAATACCGCCTGTTGATATCTAAAGTTGGACCCTTATCTTGGGCATTCCTCTTGTGTACCAGTCGTCCACATTATCAGTATAAATCCTTTTTACTAAACCTTTCTACATGACCTTTGCATACCTTTGTCAACCCTCGTCACCATGGGTCCTTTTACCACAAAATCTCGAATCACTTGGTTTCTCACACTCTCGTTGGAAATTAGATATGCGATCGTATTAATGAGATGGAAGAATAATTTGAATAGTTTGTTAGGAATTCGTGGAATATGGGTAAATACCGTTTTGGTTTTTAGAAGAATCGGGTGTATTTTATCGTGGTTCTTAATACATTTACCGACTCAGATTATTGTTTACTAGCTGTTCTCCCCGCGGTTTTACCCGCGTCCCGGGAGAACTTCTGTCCTTACCTACCTAGATAAAATATAGCCTGTGTTACTTGACAATAGTAGTTTTACGACAGTGAAAGAATTTTTCAAATCGCTTCAGAGCCTTGTCAAAATGTCTATTATAATCTATACTTCTATACTAATATTATAAAGCTGAAGGAACTACTTTCGGTGTTAGATAGCCCATTTATCGAGAAAGGCTATAGGCTACTTTTATCCGGGTTCGTGCAGAGGTTCCCACGGGATGCGGGTGAAATCGCTGGCAGAAGCTAGTTTATAATATGTATTAGTAAAAATGTAGGGATGATGAATATGAAAACCAAAATAAAATCACTAAAACAATAATGACCCGCTAATAACAATTATCCGTCCTCATGAGTGATAGCGAATTGATATTCCGAACATTCACAGTTTTACTGAAATGTGATCGTTTTATTGTGAAAATTACTGAATATTTGTGTTTCCAATCCGTTTCAATGCTATTGTATTTGCGATGCGGGTTCAACTACAAACATTTGTGGGATGGACGTGTTTTGATGATTATTATTGTAGTTAAATTCCTCAGTACCTGTAGACTAATTAGTTAATTGTTTGATTAGAATGGATATTAACGCTTCATTACAATGGTTGAATGTCATAATTCCATTTAAAGTTGGTCCTTTGATATGAAACTAAAGTTGATTGTTCCTTGACTTGCTTGATTTTTTCTGAGACTGACTTCAGATAATGAAAATCATTATTATTTGTACACGTATTATATTACTCGAGAAGATGTAGCTTTCCAATAGGAAACAATTTTTCAAATTGGTTCTGTAGTTTCGGAGTAGGTGTACAAACAAACAAAAAAATGTTATCTCTTTATTATTTTAGTATATATCACCTATGTAAAACAAAATTAAAATAAATCTTTATTGAAGCAATAGGATTATTGTGTGACAGTTTTTTTGTAATGTTACACTGGATCTCGCTAAATTACTTCTGAATACTTACTACTGTTGGTAAGCTCAATTACTTCACCCTCTTTAGATGAAAAAATACTAGTAAGTACCTACGTATAAAATAACTATAACTCATCGATATATATCGTCATACTTACAAACTTCCAAGGTTCTATTAGTAGGTAATACGATCAAAGTTCAGTTTGCCGATATAGTGAAGTAAATAACTCCTATTTATTACAGGTATTAGTTCGATTACCTGATTACTTTCCCAGTAATAAGTGCCTACCCTTTTGTCCGAAGAAAGAAAAGTAGCTCATTATCTATTAATGCTTATCGTTATTGGAGTAAGTAAGGTTGTTTTATTGGATTACTTTGTGGAAAAAATACAAATGCATTACAGATTGTTTATGATAGAATAATAGGAACAATACGCACTCAGATGAAAACAATATCTTCGATAAATGAGCTACCTAACTCTGTTCTTTTTTTCTTATCGGACTAGTAGTTCTCGAGATTACAGTGTTCAAACAAACCAAAAATCTACCAGCTACCCGGTTACTGGGATCTATACCCAGCTAACCGGTGAACCCAATACCCCCCCTGGTAAGACTAGTTGTCAGACTTTTTGGCCGCTGTCTACCAGTAACGACTACAAAAAATTTACAAATGACAAACCTGACCAATCTACCTTGCTTTGAACCAATTCTATCACACTTAAAAACAGCAAAACAAATGCTATTCACTTCTATTCAACATTAAAAAACGAAACAAATGCCACACGATTACAAAAGAACCACTCAATTTAAAGACACGAATTCCCAGTTCAGAAACAGTGGTACAACAAAAAACATATACCACAATTAGTCTAAGAGACCCAAGGTTTAGACATGACATCTCAAAGTCTCCCCGACTATAAATCTCTGGTCATTCCCCGGTGGGCATTACAGTCTTAACAAGCCATTTGATTTGTCGTGTTGTTGTAAGCCCTTGATGTCTGTGGTCTAGATAGAGAACAGATATTCTTGCTCTGAGTGAAGGAATTATGTCTAAGTGATATTTAGGAATAGTTGAATTATTAAGATTACGAAATTGAGGCACAAGATTAGTGACATTGATAGTGACATTACACTTGTGAGAAAACTAATTCTTAGACATTGGAAAAAATAGCCTCTAAGTTATTCTGATGTGACCTGCTAGGTTTCGTCAATATGCGTACCACAGTTTTTCTGTGAAAGAGTAACAAATATTCACACACGTTATACAAAGTTAACTGATCGCACAAATCAAAGGAACTTCTAGTTGGATTAGATTTTTTTCAGCGTTGGATGTCTTATCTCAAATGTTATGTTTATTTGCTGAAAGTAGTTATAGGCTCAATTTTATCTGATTATATTATGCGAAGAAGTTCCAAATAAAAGGTGAGCAAAACCATATTCAATAACTAACATCAACATCTAAATACGCAAGTAATTTAAATGTCCATAAATATAAAATACGTAGTGATATTTTCCATCTGTCAACCAAATTATATCATGTTAAAACAGTTATTTTCCATAATTTGAGAACTGTAAATAATACTTCTTGATCGTTTGATTATTAAGTAGACAAACATTTAAACGCCTACATAGTGTTTATTCCTAGAAAAAGTAATGAAATACAAAATAATCTCCTAGCTACATGTTTGTTGTTGTTGGAAGAAAATTTTATTTCACAATTGTTTTTTACAAGTATCTTCTCATTTTTTAAGACGTTTTTGTACAGATATCATTGAACTTGATTATAAAATTCTGGTTCTTAGTTCAGTCACTCCTTGTAAAGCACTGGTACATCTGGTTAGACTGGAAGCCGACCACAGCACAGTTGGGAAAAAAGGCTCGGAGGATGATCTCTTATGAGATAGAGGCAAAAAATCTATTACGGGATATATTTTTTTTAAATCACTAAGGCCCAAGTGAACGTAAGCTAAAAAAGAAGATTTTAATTAAAAAGATTATGTCAAAAGTTTCGCTGGCTACGCTATATGCGTGGAACTCTAATTTACTCGTATTACAAAGATAAAAGCATTTTTAGGTCATGCTGGAACCAGATTAGGCTGAATTTTAGACTGCCTCAAAGAGATGGTATCATGAATTTTTGGATACCTTGTTACTCACATTAAAAATGTGTTCGTTCGTTGTTACGCTGACAAGCTGACATACTAGATCTTTGTATGACACGATCTCATCATCATCTCTCGAGCATTTTCCCAGCAATGTTTGGGTGGGCTTCCAGTCTAACCAGAGGGATACCATGTTTGGACTAATAAAAAAAACTATGACCCTTGAGTTTGTTTCGGCGTTTTTTCTCAAGAATCATTCAGTTAGGAAATGCCGACCCCCAGCGTACTTAAAATGACGTGTGAAAGTGATGTAATGTTCAACAACGATTTCATTTCATTACCAGTGTTTAACAAGGAGGGAGTCACTAGAACCCAATACACCTAGGTACGACTGGTTGTCAGACTTATTGGCGAAGTTGGCTATTGACTTTTTTATTATTAGTCAAAAAACTGTGAACAAACCTATTTATCTGTGCTATTAAATAAACTTTCCGATAACTAATTACAAAACATCATTAAGTAGGTACGAGTATATCACAACATAAAACATTACAGGTAGGTATGATTACATTTAAAATGTAATAGATAATATTTAATTTAATCATACACATTATTAAAACCCTTATTAATATATTTTAAACAATCAGCACCCCAATTAAAATTGTATTAAAAAGCTCATTTATTCTTCAATGAAAATAATTATTATTTTGCAGCATGGTACAAAATATTAATTTCATTGAGATCAAAATATTAATTTTCGGTTACATTTAATTCGAAATTGGCGATTAAATTGTCTTTTGTTATTTTAAGTTAATAATTTCGCATTATAGGAAAATAGACTATTTAAATTTCTTCTTTTTTGTTATACTTTCTAAGTAGTTTTTATTTTGGACATAAACAATGTACACATACTATTTCGAATTCATTTTTTAACAGCTATAATAAAATATCAATAATAGACATAAGTTTCATCCTTTACCAAAAAATACAGAAATAACTAGATAAAAAATTCGCCCATTTTTTTGCACATTTTACGTAATTAATCTTCAACTGGCTCAAAGTAAAAAGGCGCCACCAGACACACGATACTTCGCTCAAAGAAAATGGCCTATTTACCCGCGGACCGCTAATAACACACACTACACTTAAATGGAAAATGCATACGAACTACCGAATAAGTTTTAAACTTAGCTATAAGTTTTGTTCTTACTCATATTGTGAGAGAAATCCTTTAATAAGCAAGTTCGTTCGTGACGTCACTTTCACAGTTCCTCAGTTCTATCATGCTTTATGAAGTTGTTGGAAAGTAAAATTAGTTTTAATGTACGCTATATATTTAATTAACATTAACTTCGATATAAAAATCGTCCCTGCATAGGTACAAATATGGGCAAAGTTCACAATGAAACTCTAGTAGGTAGGTTGTACCATGTAACTTTAACGACAACGAAACCTCTCCGACGCAAGGGTGACAAAGTCTTGAAAAGGCTTAAAAATTAAAGATAAAACATAACTATGCAACAATATAGATATCTATGTCATCATCCTCCGAGCCTTTTCCCAATCACGTTGGGGTCGGCTTCCAGTCTAACCGGATTCAGCTGAGTACCAGTGCTTTACAAGAAGCGACTGCCTATCTGACCTCCTCAACCCAGTAACCCGGGCAACCCGATACCCCTTGGTTAGAATATAGATATCTATGTATCATTTACTTTTTCGTTTTAATGAGAAGATATAATACAGACTATCAAATTATCTTAATCGCCATGTTGGTCTATTATTTATGCAAATAAACATAGATTTGAGACTGGGTAGTGTTATTAAATAGTCAAAATTGGACCAGTCGATTTTCTCAATTCGAACCATTTAAGTATTAAGAGGATTCTTTAGTAGATGTCCAATTAACATAAGAGAGGGTACATAACGGAGTACATAAGAGAGTACATAAGTAAGTACTTAAGAGAGTACTTAAGAGAGTACATAAGGGAGTACATAAGGGAGTACATAAGAGAGTGCATAAGGGAGTACATATGAGAGTACATAAGGGAGTACATAAGGGATTACATAAGAGAGTACATAAGGGAGTACATAAGGGATTACATAAGAGAGTACATAAGGGAGTATATAAAAGAGTACATAACGGAGTACATAAGGGGGTACATAAGGGAGTACATAAGAAATTTCATAAGAAAGTACATAAGGGAGTGTATAAGGGAGTACATTTGGGCTTCTTTGTGAAAATTTATAAAACCCATGAAGCGATTTCAGTCCGACCCGGAAATCTTACCCAAGACCTCAGTCATAGCAGTCGTGCTTGCGACCACTAGACCAACGAGGCAGTCAAGGCAAGATTTTACTTAGGCCCTTACCTACTGAGCTACCAACACAACTCCCTAAAGTAATCAATTTCAAAATCTATCAGACAAGCAGAAGCTCGTATAAACACAATCGGCCCTCGTCTACCCGACTACACAAACAGGAGTTCCCAGCCCTTCATTTGTAGATTGCTCTCGTTTCTATATCCTAACAAATTGGAAAATCGAAGGTTACCTAACAGCCTTCACACAATTACTGCGTCAGCTTATTGAGGAGATAACTTTGTTTCACAGATATTGTTTTGTACAGGGAATATAAAGATTTTGTTACTTGTTTAGCTCAGGTGATTAAAATCAATCATCATTGTTATATATTCTCTGTTATTACTTGCTCTGCCTCGTCGGTCTAGCGTTCGCAGTATATAATTCTAAACACTCTGTGTGACACAGACATCATTGCTTCAATAGGTTTCTACCGTTCATAACTTCCATTCACATATCACACACCACATAATAGAACTCATGTCACTAGGAAATCACTTCTTTTGTGCAGACAAAAACTATCCTATATCCTTTCTCAGGTTTTAGTCCATCTGTGTACCAAATTCCATTAAAATCGTTTCACTAAATTAGGCGCAAGGGCACGAGAAACAGACTTAAAATTCACATAAAACGATTATTAAGACTGACAATACTTTTTTTAAGAACACCCAAATAAACGATGAAACAAAACATGGCAGAACCTTAATAAAGACATCAAAATAAGCCCATAAACAACGAACAACAATTCTAAGTCTTTACAAAGTTCCTCATGAATCAGTCACGCGGTTAACAGGAAAAAAACACGAAGAAAACTTTATATTAACGTAGAGGAGCGAGTGAGCAAATATGCGCTTGTTTTGCTTCTAGCTAATAAAATGTTAGGTTGAGCTCAGCTGCTATGAAAAGCTTTGTTATCAATTTCAATATGGCTACTTAAATATTTGTCTTTAAGTTTCATCCTCTTCCTGAAGGATGAAAACTGACTTGGCCTTGATCCAAAATCATAAATCATTTATTTAAATCATGCTGAGAATAAGACTTAAGAATAAAAACAGCCCCCAAAGCGCCTATCTTTCACCGCTTCCTAAGAGTTTTTGCTAGATAGAATAAGTTCCCAAACAAATTCCCTAGCAACACATTTTCATATTCCATACATTAAACATCTTAATAAATCGGTTAAGACATGTAAGACTTTTGTCTGAGAAAGAATTGTGTTTTAGTTTTTAGAAACAATTATTCTAATTTCCTAGGAATTTGATCCGCAGGTTAATTTACCTAGGACTCAAAATCAACTACAAAATGTTTCGTAAACAAAATAATTTAGTCGTAGACTGAAATTAAAGAAGTTTATTTATTATTAATAATACCGAGACAACTGAGTTGAACTATTAATTTATTTATGAAGACACTTTAAACGCCTGTCTTGTTCTCAGTATTTTCTATTTAAAGGACTAATATTTTCTGTCTGTTATTGTAGACAAAATATGTGGTAACATTTTGTAACTTGGTTAGTTTTCACTAAAAGATTACATGTGAAAAGTTAACGTACACATACATCGGGAGTTTTACGTACCGGTAGTTAACTTATAAATAAATCAAACTTAGTACTACACTCAAAAACAATTATGTTCCACTTATTGAACATCACATTATCTCTTAATACCAATCCAGTCGAGCCTTCGAAAACTCATCGTTTGCAAAATCGTTCACTTCGAAACTACGTAACTACAGGAAAGTAGATAAAAACTAAAGACGCCCAGTTGTTTGAGTTTCTTCTCAAATTGCTTAACTTGCCCTATATCTGGAAGTTTCGCGACAATATTTGAAGTTTACGTTCGATGGGTATATAATTTAAGCGATTTTTGATCAAAATTATCATTTAAGAATTATTATATTTCCTTAGAATCTGGTGGTTTTATCTGAAAAGCTGAGGACATACAAGACACTCTTGAAAGGAGTTTTAACCAGTACATTTTCTTCTTTTTTCCTTTCATAAAATTACATTGATTTGTATTCATTTTTTATTAATTTTGTTTGAAAATAGTTGTAAGCTAACAATCTCACACTACATGCAATACTTTACTGCTACTAATAACGCTTAAAGTATTTTTTTTTGTAAATGTCCCAGTTTTGCACGTCAGCTTGTAATTTATGTGTGAGAAAAAACAACTTTAAAATTAAAGTGATAAAGTGAGGTTTTCAGTAACAGCGGGGAGCGATGCAATACGCGGCAGCAGCAATAAAATTAAATCAAAACATACTTATCAACTGCCCAATATAATATAACCATTTTTAACAATACACAATGACAGTAGAGCATGAAAGTTCCTACCGAGAAGCTCAAAGACAAAATTAGAAAACTACAAAACAGTCTGACGGACTCATACTGAAATATCACTGACTCTAAAGATAGCTGAAGCACCATTCAATCTATGTAATATTTAGGTACTTACAAAATTACTGCAACAGATAGGCTTAAATAACACTCAAGTGAGTCTTTAACATTTTAACATACTTTTTCATCTAAAAACAAAACAATATTGACTAACATTAAAGAAGTTAATTATTATTAATACTACCTAGACAACTGAGTTGAACTAATAATTAAGGTATTTATGAAGATACTTTAAACGCTCCAGTATTTTCTATTTGAAAAACTAGTTTTATCTATACCACCACTCGCTTCGCTTACAGTGAGACCACAGCCTTACAGTTTTTCTAATAAAACAAACTTCAACAATAGGCTAGCTGCATGAAGCCAAATTAATTCCCGTTTCCAGGAAACTGCACTGTGTATATTAGAGACATTCTTTTAAGCTATAAAATATATGTTTTTATACCAGTAAAATAGAGTTATTGTTGTTTGTTTGTGAAAGATTGTTTAATATACAGATTTATGAACTTTGATATGGTATATTCTAAGTAAAATAAATTTGATGAGTTTTCAAATATAAAGTAGTACACGTAGGATTATTTGGAATTCAGCTTTTTTATGTTATCTATTTTCAAAGCTATCATTTACTTAATTTCTAGCAAAAAAACATGTTACACAAATTCAAAGCACATTTTTTCTGCACGATTCTGTACAAAATTTATTTGATGCGTGGGTGCATAACTATATAAAATTTACGTTTTTCAACGAGACATGCTTTGAAAAACTCTTACACATAGATATTCTTTTGTACCCAAGATACAATGAAACTGTGTTAGAAATAAAAATGAAATGTATGATCTGCTACGAACGCGTAGCTGGCGTAGCGGCGTAGCCTCGTAGAGCTTTCGTAGCCAGACGATCCGTGAATGCTCGAAATAGAATTTTTCTTTATTTTGTATTTATGTAGGAGAGGTGGGATGTGAGTTCATGTCTGACTTTAGATATGAAAAGAAGTCACACATGCTCCTTCGGTCTTGTTTATTCTTTGTGGGAAAAAGTCATTCAACCTAGTATCTTTTTTTTTTTCTTTTTAATTTTTGTAGTTCTTGATTTTTAAACTAACCTCAAAACTTTATTTTCAGCAAATGAAAAATGAAGCTTAACAAACACTAATTAGCAAGCAAGCACACCTCAAAGGTCATAATTTCGTACTAAAACATCTTTTTACCAAAAAAACTCGTCCTTGCTTAATTTAATTAGCTACCATTTCCCTCTCGCGTTACCAAAGCAATAAATAAATAAACACCTGCGTAATAATTAGAAAAGTGCTAAAATAAACATTTGCCCCTTTTGTTAGAAAATTACTTTTGACTCCGGGAGGTTCAAAAGGTAACAAAGTTGTTTAAAAAATTATTCGTTTGAAATTGTTTTGGACGTTTTTCTTGGTATAATGGAATGAAGAATGACGGCTGTAAACATTGTTGTTGGTATTCGAATACAATTGTTTGTTTTTATTTTGTAGTACACTTGAATAATTTGAACTCTTCAATGTTGACTGTGAGTGAATGAAGACGAAATAAATTAACTGGGCTTTTATGAAATCTTAAGGTATTATAATTAATGTTGATCTCCTTGAATTCTGTATGAGAAAAGGCCTGTGCCCTGTAGTGGGACAATACAATGACTGATTATAATGAGGATAAAAAACAAAAAAAAAACGCTATCCAGAAAATTTCCCATCTGTTATATTTTACCTACTACCACAATATTTACTACTAATTATAAAAGGAAGATAAAGCAGCCTTCTTCCAGTACACCTGAATAGCATTTGTTATTCTTAAGCGTTATTTAAAGGCGCAAGCCTCTTGGTATCAGCTAGGTACAAATTAAGACTACAAGTACCTATTAAATAAGAAAATGTTTAATGAAGAAACCTAACCCAGTACTTGACCTAGCCATTAAGCATAAGAACAGAAACCTCGTAATTTTACATCAAAGTAATGTTTTTACAGCGTGTAAAATTAACCTGGCGCGAGAGTGTTAGGGTGGGAAATACCCTAACTACAAATCTTACCGTATATGATTATTATTACCCAAATTAAGTAAAGATAATATTTTATCATCCAACTTGTACTGTAAGATTACTTGTAAAAACTTGTTTTGCTTAAAGAGTGTCTGTAGAGTTTCTTACCGCTTCTTCTCATGAGACTCACAGAGTTCTTGTAACTAGCATGACAAGAAGTCTATTTGAAATAAAAAAAAAATTGACATTACCATTTTGTCAACACACTTTCGTAGGGTAAAGTAAAACATGTTCTATTGATATTATTTATCACAAAAAGCAATTTCTAGTATCGAAAGACTAAAGCGTCGTATTTAATAGTTTCTTCATCACAAATAGTCGCGCTCCGATCGAATTGATTGCAGAAAACTTTGCGCATAGTTCAGCACTAAACTTTCCCTGGGGTTTTACTCGGAACCGAGACCCGCAATGAAGTATTGATATAAATAGTAATACAGCCTTTTTATCGCTGGCCTACTTAAGATTGAAATGGTATATACCTCTACAGTGGTTCTGATTTTTTTGAGCACTTGACAGCTATTAATTTCAAAGGGAAAATAGCATTTTTTGTACTGCCTGACAGCACTCTCCACTGCACCAAGAAACGGTCAGACCATACTTTCAAATACTAATTGTCCAGAATCTGTGGTACCATACATATGTATTATAATATATGTGTGTTCTTACCTACCTGTACGTTAAAAATATGAATGTATACCCAAAATGACAATATTACCTAATTAGTTCTGCAAGGACCAGGCTTTTTTAGTCCGCAACTAAAGTGAAAATATTTTACCTTTTAAAGCAGCTGCGTCTAAGCGTTTCCTACCAAATGATTATTAATAATTAAAACAAATGATTAAATGAAGTTATTTGCACTTCAGTGTACTTCCCACAACCCGTAACCAAAGTCTTTGAACTTTGTTTATAACCAAAGACTTTGAACTTATATTGCAGATCAACCCGAACATTGCGAAGTTTGTCACACAAGAGAGTTATGTCGAAACTTTCATTTACATGGTAATCATTCTGAAGGGGAAATTTTAACTTTGATCTTTTATTCGAATGTTTGTCTGTTTATTTATTTATTTATTTATTTATTTATTTATTAAACCACCTTAAAACTATCATCACAGGACTTATCCTAATACGATAGCTAAGAACTTAACACTATTTTAAAAACTACGTTATTTACAACTAATTTATTTATAACACCTTTGCTGTGGTTTAGCTGAACTGATTTGCAAAACTCTTTTATTTTAAGACAATCTTGATTTTAATCAAAGTACCTAATCGTTGTTATATGCTCTCTAATGTATATCTCCAGATAAACTCCATCCAAAGGTTGTCTGGAAGAAATCGCTGATTAGCGATAAGACCGCCATTTGTACTCTTCTTTGTGTATTGTGATGTCCTGTGTTGTTAATTTTCCTGGTATACAATAAAGCATAATCTATCTATCTTCATACTGATTTTATGATCCCAAACAAACTATCGGCTGACTAAAAGTTTGTAGTATGCTGGTACTCTTAGTTTGTGCAAAATATTTTTTTATATTTTTAATTAGACACTACAACTGTGTAGTTATTTTATTTCGAGTTGAAGTACCAATTTTTAATCGAAGTTTCCGACCGCAGTTTCTCCTACAAGAGTGCTGTGAGAGAGAAAAACTGTCACAGTTTTATATTGGAGTTTGAAAACTTTTGTGTCGGTTCTCAAGTACGATTTAGATTTTTATATTCTGACATGCTTGTTTAATGTGGCATTTGTTGCGATTTAAGGAATAAGAAGTGAAACAGTAGCTGAATCTATGTTAATTGAATGTTAAATCACAAGATTTCATTATGCTCAATGAAGTTTGATTTAATTCTAAAAAACTATAATTTTAGACAGCCCGGTTTATAACACACTGGCTAGTTTCGGAGGCCCAAGTAAAAACAAAAAAATGTTTGCCTGGTCAACAAGTCACCTATATACAACGTGGACTCAAAAAGTACCAGCTTTAGTGCTAGGTTTAGTCCTTTAATTTTGTTCGGGACGGTTTGGTGTAAACCTAGTACTAAAGCTAGCACTTTTAAAAAACCAAGTTTTATAATAAGGCAGTATAAGATTAGGTATACAGGGTAAATACTAGGAAAAAAATATTTTTATATCAAAAACCAATAATTTGAGTTGTTTAAAAACTCTGTTCATAAGCAGAGAGGGAACGATCCCCGATCGCCACGCTCACTAACTTCCTAACTTAATTCCTGAACTTTTCAGAAAAACTTCACAAATCGATTATCTACTTCTAATTTTCAGATTGCTTTGAAACTTTGTGAACTTGCGTTTGATGGCTATATGCTTTTGTAGAGCAGTCTAAGAGCACACTGAAGACTTAAAATCGGCCGACAGTTTATTTAGGCTCAAAAACAGTATGAAGACGCATTGTAGTACGCACTGAACTAAAATCAGGTATTCAGCCAGTATCAGACCGACTAAAACTTTGATTGAATTCACGTTTCTCATAAAAACATTTTTTTTCCAACCATCACCGGGCCAACAGTCTTCCAACTGTTTAGTCTACAGTGTGCGGTTACTATTAATCTGCGCAGAATATATTGATTTATTAACAGTCGATTGTAATATTAGTCGTGTTCAGTTTATATAACTCCGGTCGGTTTCATAAGCTTTCAGATAAGTTTTAGATGAACACATATTATCGCTGATAATATCATGTTTTTGTACTAATTATTACTCTCAGGTGTGGTAATACCACTTGATTAATATGGCTTACTTGGAAATTATGCATGTACACTTGACTTTGCTTTACCTGCGTGAGATAAAACATATCTATACTAAAATAATAATGAAGAGGAAACCTTTCATGTTTGTTTATGTGTACAATAAAGGATCAAAAACTATTGAACAGATTTTTAAAAATATTTTACAGTTGGACACTATTTCAAAGTAACTAAAGTAGGCTATATTTTATACCGGCACAGGAAGAAGTTCCCACGGGACGTGGGCGAAACCACGGGAAAACGACGTTATAAATAAAAAGAGACACAGATTTTTAGATATACAAGAATGGTAAAGATATAAACCAAAACAAAAGCTCTCAAAACAAACCCTTCGCAACACCTGAGATTTATTTCACTTCTCTATAGCTGAATACTTAATCAGTATCTGAAACATTAACTAAAGGAAAGGGTCGTGGTGTTGAGCCGGAAAACCATTAATTTATAATGTGCATAGAAATAATTTATATGCACTGTATTTTCTCATTTCAGTTGAGGTGAGACATATCATTTACTGTGGGAAGTCGAAACCTCCTGTACATTGGTGCCCAGTTGACTTGGTTGAGGAGGTTAGATAGGCAGTCACTCCTTGTAAAGCACTATTAAAACTGGTAGATTCAGCTGCAAGCGCTTAGACGGGAAGCCAATCTCAACATAGCTGGGAAAAGGCTAGGCAGATAAGTGTTAGCCAAAATTAGAGTTAGATACAACACAAATAATAACTATTATTTTTACAACATTATTTAAAAGGTATTTTTTGACCCGATAAACTGTAAATATATTTCAACTTAGTTTCTAACAACAACCAATTTTTGTCAAATACACTTAGAAAACTGAAATATTATACACATTTTCAACCACCTGCTATCATAAATTGTTTTGTCGTGTTTTCACAGAATTCCTAGTACATTATAATTAATGCTCAAATTCCAAACTTGGGGCCTTTGATATTAAAATCAAAATCTATTTTCTTGTAAACTGTTTTTCATGAAAACGTGATTCTAATATTTTAACCAAAAGCTTATTTTGATAAGAATTTCAACTTTGGCATTGAGTTATAGAATTTCTTGTTATTTGATGTGACAATGAGTAATATACAGCAAAAATCCATTAGGCTTAATCCATGCCTTTCTAGAACTCGTAATCTAGAAACTACTCGAGTGATTTAATATACAATAGGTGGCGTTTTATTGTACTTTTCTATAGATTTTATTTTTGATAACCTTGAAGGTTAACTTATGCTTTATATTTTTTTGCATTACAGTGACTTACTATTTTTAACCCACGACACAAAAGGGGATTGTTATAAGTTTGACCACTGTGTATGCCTGTATGTCTGAGTATATTTGTCTATCCTCCGTTTGTGACTCGTATGAGAGCGAACGATTGGAAGTTTAATAAGATAACAAGGATAACATAATATTGAAATCATACCTACTAAACTCACGTAGAATTTATAGAAAACTTATAACCTCAAATAATACTTAAGGTACCTAATGAATCTTAATTATATAAGTCAGTTCTAAATATAAATAATATGCCTGTTTCTATCATATTACATAAATTTTACTTCAATAGGAACTGCAAACGCGTTGCAGTTTCTAAGGATAACTTGCGTCACGTAAAGCAGTTTCATTAAAGATGTACAAACTTCAAGAAAATCTTACTCGTTGTAAAGCGGAGGAGTAAGACGAGATATTTCGTAAATTCATTTAATTATGCATGCATGTAAATGATGTACTAGCTTTTGCTAGGAATTTTATTCGCGTCCCGAGGAAACTTCTTCGTGCACCCGAATAAAAAAAGCATATAGCCTTTTTTGACAAATGGGCTTTGTAATTAAATACTTTTGCTCCTTGAGCTCAGCACGTCAAAACCACTAAACATATGAACTCTTCAGTTTTATAGTACAAGTATAGACGTAAAATAATGTAAATGTATAAAATAAAGTCGCTTTTTCTGTCCCTTTGTCCCTTTGTACGCTTAAATCTTCAAAACTACGCAACCGATTTACATGCGGTTTTTTTAAATAGATTGAGTGCCTAAAGAGGAAGGTTTATGTTTATAGTAACATCCACTAAATAGTGGGGAAATACTGTTATCCCGTGCGAAGCCGGGGTGGGTCGCTAGTTATGTATATTACATTAATGAAGAATAATCTATATGAAACAATGGTCACTTTGACCCTCCCCCATAAACTTGTTATTTTAATCTATTTTAGAAAATCGACCTATCAACTCCTCGTAAAGTATTCTATTATCTACATCTTTGCTATTAGCATAAAAAATACCACTTGTATATTTTGAATAGTAACAAAATTACCGTGGTATTGTTGACCGCAAGTGAGAACAAATCGCTAATAAATCAAGCAAATTGCCCACATCACGCTGAGATTACCAAATCGTCTGCCAAACATGATGCTTGTACCACGGTGCCAAAATTGCATGTTGTACCAGCATAAATGTACCACGCTCAAAATTGTCCGGGAGCAACGCCCGAAGATATCGTATTATGTACAAAATGATAAGTTATTTCCAAACAAAATAATGAATTTATTCGAGCGTGTAACCTTTTTAAGCGAAAGTGGAAAATGTTTCATATGAAAGGTTTTCATATTCTTGTTTTGAATAACTCATTTTATTGTTTCTGTAGAAAATATAATCCTGTATAGGATAGTATTCAATTCAGATAAACTAGCAACTAATATAAGCTTTCATGCTGATCAATGAGCAAATGGTGTCTTATTTTCAAACGTATTTCTAATTAACGTTTTTATAAAAGGAAGCAATCGGTTCAGATGGCCGTAAAATAATTGCTTATTCACAGTTAATCATGAATCTAGCTTATTTTATAAATTTACTATTTGTATGGACATTGTGTATAAGAAACCGTAACTTAAAACTAAAATTGATGAAAATACATGCTTGCAATTATAATAAGTATGTTTTACAACAATTAACCGAAATTATCCACCATTCCTTATTTTGGCAGGCTTCATAAATTACGTAGGTACTTAATTAATTTAAAATTGCGAGAGGAAGGGATCGTACAGCCAAGTTAAGGGAATATATGTGAAATGATTTGTGTTCCGGGGTACGAAGAGATTATGCTTGACAAATGATGGATTGCTGTACCTTCGGAGACAAGCCTTAAAGATTACTCTCACATTATTGTTATTTCAGTGGGAATTTAATTATGTTGTTGTTGTAGAATTTAAAATAAATTTAAGGTCATTAGCATTAAGTTGAAAATAATTTGTTGTTGCTTAATTTATTCATTATTTGAATGAATAATAAATGTTATTATTCAACAAGTCTGGTGAGTTGTTGAATTTCAATTTAATTGTGTTTTTGTTGTTTATTATTTTACCTAATTATAGACTGGTTTTGTCTAGATATACCTATGTATTTAATATCATCTAAAACCCTTTTGTGATATTTTTTTAAAAGCTTATTATATCATCAGACGATTCAACGTGAATGTTATAATAATTCCCCGAAGGCTCTCAAAAGATGTCGTAAAAATTGTAACGATAATTTTATTAGCGTCATAATAAACTGAAGTTGCTAATAACGTTCATGAGAATTACCATTTTTGTACTTAAAAATGTCTGGCTTCATTATTTATTGTACCTTGTCAAAAAAACCTTATAAAGATTCATAGGCTAATCTATGAATGAAATATCGAAGTTTTCGAGGCTTAATCAGATCATTTAACCACAATTCAATAATATAAATTTCATAGAGTTGCATCCTTACAAACGCTTAGCACTAAAAGTACCGAAAAAGTACCACTTTACCTAGCTCACTACTCCTCTCAGCTTCAATCTGCGCGACCAGGTCTCTGGCTCGGCCGTGCATCCGCGAGAAATGAACCCTGGACCGGCCATGTCTTATGAGACTCCTTCCACCATGTCGCACACCCCTCACTTCACTTCTATAGCACTGCACTAGCGTCGCGATGTATATTAATATTAGCGTCCGCATTATTGGAGCATCGTGGCGTGCGCTCCCGACGGCCGCGCGTCTGCTACTGAGCTCGCGTGTTTAAAGAAGGATCCATTTTTTAAAATTCGAATGTGACATCGAATTCAGAATTAGTTTTCGAATTTCATTTTTTTTTAAAGAGGATTAAATGAGGTTTTAGTCTTGCCGAGGTAAATTATTTATTTTTTATATCTCATAATCTAGCGCTACGCGTAAGCCGGGCTCACTCGAGTTTAGTATCGGAAAAATATTTAATTATATTTACTTTCAGTTTTGCTCGTTAGTAATTAGAAGAGACTTTTGCTAATAAATAGTTGTAATGGATATTTTTATTAATGCTTTCTTTTAGTCCTTGGCGATCTCAAGGGGTTACTTTTAATTAACTACTTAGCCTGTAATTGCAGTTACTGTATTGCTAATGAAAAGCTCAAAGGAGGTTATTAACAATAAGTTTTCAATATCTTTTATCGAGTTCTCTTATTTCAGAAGTTCTTTGTTGAATCATATTTTAGGCTTTTGACTTTTGATATTAGAATTAATCTTGGTTTTTGTAATACTGAATAAAATAGAATACATATACAGTTCTTTTGATGTTTTAAATGCCCTTTTGTTTTATGTTTAAAGCATTAAGCATTTATTATTAATGGAACGTATTTGTTTGTTTTGTGAAAGTGCACAAAAATATGAATGCGTAGCAGGGGTCTAGGGCCCCGCTGGTTGAGAACAATTAGTTTACGAAATTTAATTTTAGTTTTTGTTTCACCTTGTCTGAGGTTACGTGGTAGATATGACAATTTTAGTTCTGTAAGATCATTTACGTAATGATCACAAAATAAACTTAATGATGTCGTTTTATAGTAAAGTTCTATACGTTGTACAAGAATTACCTATATTGCCACATTCACTACCATTCATTCTGATCACCATACACTGCAAACTTACTCGGCCGATCGATTGATCTGGCCCAAAAAAAAATCATTATGAGATGAATGCGAGTGCACACATTACAACAATCAAGTATAAGGCCAGTATCAGATCTGCCGGGGCTGCGGGTTGTTCGAAAGAGATACCGCGGCCCTGGTACATAAAAGGCCAATGACGGAACACGACGGTTTTTAGTCAGTAAGAGTCTGACACTCCCTCACCGCTGCTAACCCACAGCGGGAGGGGTCATTTGATGATTTTTGACGTCGTTAAAAAAAAGGCCAGTATCAGATCCACTAAGATTCAACTAACCATTGGGCAGTTTAATCTGTAACGTGCAAAGGCTCTTAATATCCCAAATTAAATGTGAAGGGACACAAGCTTAAACTTTTCACATAATCAAGCTTCAGTGATTGAAATTAAATATTAATTATACTTAGGATAAGGTGCAAAGGTTGTATCCATTAAACAAAGAGGGTTTAATGACCTAACGCCTACATTTATTTTATTCCCTTCAAAGACAAAGGTGCAGTATCAAATTTCAAGGATAATTTTAATGCAACATATGCAAATTAATTCAAAAGTATTGTTGAAATGTTTTTTTAGGAAAAGATTGAAATAATAGTCGACTTTTTACGATGAAGAATGAAATTCTAAACTTTGGGATTCTTTTGTTTTTAGTATTTTTAACTTTATAACTTTAGTTTTGGTTTTTATTTTTAAATGCACTGACGAGTAATGGAAAGCATAAAAACTTTTTGCAAGTAACTATAAAAATTTTAGCTTGCCATATTTTATATTTGAATGATTTAACTATCATCTGATAAATCCCGTTTATCTACTCCATAAGTTTACACTAGTTTAACTAAATAGAGGGTTCAAAATGACCCAGCTTATAATAAAAAAGTAAAGAAAAAATCTTATTGTTTCACAGAAAGTAAGAAACTTTAGCTGTTTGTGTTAAGCTTTTGTTTCAGTAGTTTGTATAAAATTACTCTTTTGTCTTCTGAAGACTTTGTATTTGGTATGCTTAATTAAATTCAATACGTGGAAATCATGACGCGGAGAACTTAAAGGATAGATATTAGTAGGTTGAGTGCGAAACCAGATCCAAGAGATCCAGTCTTTATCTCGCTTACAGTCCGGCATGGAAAGTTATAGACTTTTCTGGTGAAAGGTTAATTATGTTTAAGTTTTGATATTGAAATATACTAATAGCTACACAGGGGTTGATAGAGAAGATACAAGGACTGCGCGACCTTGGATAAGTGACCATTCTTTCATGATGAGATCATCAGTGTTTCAGAATACAAGTTAAATTGGTGGGTCCTGGTTGTCATTTGAACATTGCTAGAAGCAGGAGTCAAATGGTTAATTTAAGAAGTGCAAAGTTAT
Organism: Helicoverpa zea x Helicoverpa armigera; assembly: GCA_033682625.1. NCBI lineage: Eukaryota > Metazoa > Arthropoda > Insecta > Lepidoptera > Noctuidae > Helicoverpa > Helicoverpa zea x Helicoverpa armigera. The sequence continues at coordinate 13,495,116 of JAWIIS010000021.1, forward strand.
ATGGCTCGAACTTTACTCAACTTCAATCTATTAAACTGAAAACCTATCCCAACATAGTAAGGAAAAGGCTACACAAATTATGAGTGGCAAAAAGTCACGGGTATAATACTAAAAAAAAAACATCTTATTCCTTTGAGATAATTACAAAGTATCGTGTTTTATGTAATGAAATTATCAGTATGTAAAAGAGAGGCTTTATTTAATAGCACTGAAATTAACTCGAATCAAAAGTTCTCGTATTCAAGTAATCGATGTTCAGCGATTTTCAGTGTAAATCGCGGAGTAAATAATTGTTGCAAATTATTTGGTGTTACATGATATTGTCTGTTAGCCTGTAGCGTTTATTTGTAAATAAATATGTCTGTTGTATATGAGAAACAAAGGTTATTTCATTATTTACTGATTTGTTTATTTCATTGTAAAGTTGTTATTTCAATTTATTCGGAATAGCTTTCCGCCCGCGGCTTCGCCCGCGTGGAATTCGGTTATATTGCGGTATAAATCACAACTATAAGAAAACTTCTCATTCCCACGGAAAAATCTAAGACCTAGAAAAAAAGCACTAAACTAACTAAACCTAACTATTATACAGCTACTGCTTAAAACCTAAAATCTATAAAATACACAATTCAATGTAAAATGGTAGGAACCAAAAAAAGCGAAAATCAGTGAATAAAGATAAAACAGCAAGTAAATGAGTCGAAAAGTGCACCGAATAAGTGTATGAGTGTTAGACACTGCTTCCAGAGCGAGTACAAAAAAAAATATTTATTTGAAAACACCTTTTTCTTTTTAGCGGCGTAAAATCATCAAATGACCCCTCCCGCTGTGGGTTAGCAGCGATGAGGGAGTGTCAGACTCTTACTGACTAAAATCGTCGTGTTCCGTCCTAGGCCTTTTATATACCAGGGCCGCGGTATCTCTTTCGAACAACCCGCAGCCCCGGCTGGCCCTGGCCCTACTGGGCCCCACTGATTTCAAAACACCTTAAGACTAATTCCCGGCGAACCTTAACACCGCGATATAGAAAAGCACAACGCCATCTATCGAGCTATCGGGAAGCTCGCGATTGAACAATGAGCTACAGGTTAAAGCGCGAGATATCATTGCACTTCTTACGTATCTTAAAAAAAACAACGGCACCACGTTTTAAAAAGCTATCATTCCACTTCTTACGTATTTTAAAAACACATCGTTACCACGTTTTAAAAACACCCAGCGCCATCTATCGCATACCTCAAGAACTAAATAACTTAACTAATACTTATACCAATTAGTAATTCGTTGAATTATAGTTATTTCACGATAAAACAAATTGTACGTCATCCCTCGGGAATTCCTCATTTTCGAGGATTCATTATCGTATCATTTAGCTTATAAATTTATATGTTCATATTCGTTTGCAATATATAAGTAGATGTAAAAAAAACAGTTTAGACGATTAAACAAATTGTACATCATCCCTCGGGAATTCCTCATTTTCGGGGATTCATTATCGTTTCATTTAGCTTCTAAATGTCCATGTTTATATTCGTTTGCAATATATTACCTTGTTGTAAACGACACACAGCGCCATCTACAATCCATCCATCAAGCAAACAATATTTATGTTTTCCCTCGGGAATATCTATTTTTTTCGGGATAAAAAGTACCCTATTATTTAATCCGGACTTCTAACTTTACGTCTGCAAAATTTCAAAGCAATCGGTTCAGTAGTTACGGCGTGAAAGCGGAACAAACAAACAAACAAACAAACAAACAAACAAACAAACTCACTTTCCGATTTATAATATTAGTAAGGATAGTTATTTTATTAAATCAAATTATTTGTTTTTGCAATTTGGGTACAATTACTCTTTAACAGAGCGAACACATTTTTTTATTGAAAAATAATATAAAGTAAATCGGAATAGTACTTATCAAATTAAATGATTTATTTTGCATTTTTTTTATATCTGCAATAACTCTTTACCAAATCAAACACATTTTTTGTCACGTAAATGATATAGAGCAAGTTGATGCTAAAAAAGACGAAAAAAGAGACGAAATTGGAATCTTGTATCTTCAAAACAAAAATATCAATAATTCCAAGCCCGTGTATTCTCTTAGAGATATATCCCAATAAATATGATAATACGCTTCTACCTACTAATATCGGCACGTGTCTTAAAGATCACAATGAGGAAAAGCTCAGAAAATTCACTTCACTTACCTAGCTTTATTAACACTCTTATGTTAGCGACACTTGTAACTATGTATGTAAGAAAATCTTAAAATCTTAATTTGACCCACCTTCCAGTCTTCGATAAGGATGAAATTTTTCACACGCTCTGAGAGTTCTGATGACAATCTATACTAATATTATAAAGAGGAAAACTTTGTTTGTTTGTTTGTTTGGTTGTAATGAATAGGCTCAAAAACTACTTTACCGTTTTTTTTAATTCTTTCACCATTCGAAAGCTGCATTATCCACGAGTAACATAGGCTATATTTTATCCCAGTGCGGGCAGTAGTTCCCACGGGATGCGGGTGAAACCGCGTGAAAATGGCTAGTAATAAATAAGACTGGCTACGCGACGTCATTAGAAATGCAATTACCTAATCAAAAAATTCAGTACTAAAAGTGTATTTTTTAGTTATTTAAACATTTTTTTTTCAAATGTCAATATCTGTTTATTTTTTCAGCAACTCGGCTAAACCGATTCAGATGGGATGGTGCAACCCTGCAGACTGGAAGTTGATAACCTATAAGTAACTACCTATATTATTTTATCTTGATTCATGAATTAAATCCTTCCAAGATAATGGATGAATTGAAATTAAATTAGCATGTTTTTTCAAACATCACTTTTGATTATTATTTTTTATTTATGATTATTTTTTTGATTGTTATCTTACGGGTAAAGTTAACCTTCTATCACTTGCCTATATAAATCTAATATTACGATATACACGGCTAAATTCCAACCCGCCGTAGTAATATCATTATCGCTTCCGTAGCCAGTGCTACGATGCTACGAGATACCGCTACGGCGTAGCTGCGTAGCTATCGTAGATAATCCCGCATTTCTATAGGCACTTCGTGGATTCAAGAATTTGAGGGTCGTAAGATTTTGGGGGAAGGAACACGTATTTTGATTATGGAGTTCGTGCTTGTTATGAATTACATATAATACAAACTGAACAAATTATTGTTTGTTGAAAAATGTTAAGTTTTCCTTTGAAATTATTTATACAGTAATATCTAAAAAAATATAAAATTAAGTTTCGAACATAATTCCATTAATATTAAATATTTGACTTAGGTGTATCTTTTTGTATAGTGTCTGACAGTATACCAACTGCACCAAAAAAAGTCACACCATACAACCAGATTTCTAACATTCTTTCCACTTTAGTCTACTAAACATCACATTTTATATAACATCAATAAATAAATATACTGCATTTACGAAGAAAGCCTACCTCAAAATATACTCAACCGCTTTACTTCCACTAAAACCCCATACACTGAAACATGTAATAACAAATGCACATCAAACAGTACAGCCTTCAGTTATTAGCCCTTATCTCCCCTCTTAAGGCACAATAGATGAACAATAAGCCACCGCGAAAGCCTTACGGTTATCTGTGAATACGCCGTATTAACCCCTTAGAGAACCTACATACCGGAAACTTTTAGTCGGCCGACAGTTGACCCGATGATTGTAAAAAACTTTTTAAGAAAATCTTGATTTCAATCTTTTAGTTGGTCTGATACCGGCTAAATACCTGATCGTTGTTACGTATCTACTTCCATTTGATACACTCGTGCATCGAAGAGCATGTAAATGTCGGTCCTGCGCTTTATCTCTCTCCGGTCGTTGCGGATTGCCGTCCCATAGGACTATGAGAGTGGAGGAATAGGGAGTGCACCTGTGTCTGCGCAAATGCTCGTGCACTACAATATGTCCTGTGCATCTGGCTGATCTTCTTATATATGAGAACAGCCGCCGTGGCCGATAATCGGCTAGGATGAGGAGGACATCAACATCACTTCTATTCATCTTCATACTGATTTATGAGCCCAAACAAACTATTGGCCAACTAAAAGTCTTCAGTGTGCGGTCCCTCTAAGTGAATTCTATGGGGTAACCGCTGCTTCAGTGATATTTGCATGAGTGAGCTCTTGTGGGAGGAAAAGTACATAAGTGAATTGTGTCGTATAATCTCTGTGCATTGTGTCAAATAGTTTGGAGATTATGTGAGTGTTATAATATGAGAAGGAACCGCTTTACGTGCTTGAAGTAAGGATTTATCACCACCTACGTCCAGACTCTCAGCTGCTTTGTGGAAGTTTCTTAAAACCCACAAGATTATTTTAGCCTGATTTAGGATTTGAACCTAAGACCACACAGCAGTCTCTTGAGATCTCTCGACCGTTGGGCCAGTCTAAAGTCTTTCATGTATTACGACTTTTAGGCATACAAACAAAAAACATTTAAAACTTCGGAACCCCGAACCTCCTTTTTTGGAATTTGATAAAAACTAGCCGCATCCTTTAACGTCAATAACTAAACTATTTTACAATGTTACAACTAAATAGGTATAGCATAACTTAGAATATTTCAATGTTACAACGCTATTTAGTATCGAATATTCTAGCAACTACTGAGATAGCTCCACGCGTCACAGTGTGTCCGCTCCCCAATTAATTAGCACGCAAATTGGGTGTTGAGCACCGAACGTCTGTGAATCGGTAAGTCCTCAGATTCAGTTTATGGAGTAGGTTAAAAGGATAGTGGTGCTTACAACTTAGAGTGTTGGATTATTGAGATTGTTATGTATCATAAACATGTTTTTTGGGTGAACTGCACTCACCATGCCAAAAGTAAGTGCATAACAAACGATGAAGTCATAATAAACAACCTTCTCTTCCCATATTTTCAGTAATATATTAGGACAAAAAAAAAAGTACCGATGGAATGTGCTTCAACTATTAGTTATACACTAGCTATACCTAAGTAGCCTATCCAATACGGGAAAAAAATCAAATCGGTCCAGTAGTCTCCGACAGCAGTTCATTCTTATAAAATTTTTCAACTTTTAAAATATTAATAAAGACATTTCTTAAATTCTTCTAAACAAAGCAAAAACTCAAATTCTGACTTCGTAAAAACATTCAAAGTTGTTAAGAGGATACAATATTAAAACGAGGGATGACAGTAGAACAACAACATTCAATACTTCCGCGCGGAACTTCGCAGGAAGGTTATCTCAAATAAATTATCTGTAGCACCCATAATTAAACCATAATTCGTTCCGAAGCATTTAATTTAACTTTAAATAAATTATTTATACTTTATGGCCGCTGCGAAATTACTCGTTCGCGTGCATAAACTCGTGAAAAGAGAAAATACGTTAATATTGTTTACCGCCGGCTCAGCAGTTGACCATAAAAATATATTCCCATTCCCATATAATTTTTATTAAAAGATTTTAAGAATAAAGTATATATTTAATTATGATAACGTATGCAAATAATCAAAAATAAATCAAATACTAAATTCCCAATGAATGTAATAAACGTCAATGTAAGCCTTAAACTTTTTCCCATTCGCTACGCAAACTTTTTCGTCATTGATTGAACGCGAGTACGAATACGCAATGTATGATTGTTTTCCCATTGGCAAAGACAAAGTTTCCTTTCAAATGGGAATATAGTAAAATTGCACTCGACTCACAGTTTCCTTGAATACAAAGTTAGTGGAAGGACTTTATTCGTTTTATAATGTACGTCATATTAAACGGGACCGTTGGGAATTTACTTAAATGTATTCCTAACTGCTTCGCTTTTCTTTAAGCTGGCAAAGTGTAACTTTGACCGTTATTAATGCATGAAAAACAGCCGTCATTAAAAATTTCTCTCACTTTAAAACATAGACTTCTGTTTTATTTTACTTTCTTATATTTTATGTGTTTAATATCAGGAATAGCGAAGATTGCAGCGTTTTATTGCGACTGTCAGAAATAAAATGTTTACCGTGACGTTTCAATCGGAAATGAGATACAGAATTGAGATGAGTATTAGATTTGTCATCCTAACTTAAACGGATAAATCTATGTCTATAAAAATGAATCCCTATATCACTTAGTCATACCATCACGCGTGAACTGCTGGAACGATAAAGCTGAAAATTAGAGGGCAGGTAGCTTAGACCCGATAGAAGAGTATAGGACAGTTTTGTCACCGTCCGGCTATGGGAAGCAGTTATCACGGGACGTGGGTGAAACAGCGGACTGAAGCTAGTTCTTCATAATTTGGACGTACCTATCGATAATGTGTATTTTATGTAAAAATGGACTCTAAAATGTACCTATGTAATGAAATGTAAACTGTAATTCCACAAGCTTAGATTTTATGAAACGAATATTATTCTAGTTAAATGAATATAACACCATGCGAAAATTGAAAGCATAATTATTAATTAACGAATCGAAGGTTTTCATTCGGTTCAACCTAATTGAAATTAATAGAGCGGTTATAAATTAAAAGCTTTTACGTGTACTAGACTTTACATTTATGTGTGCAAAGAGAAATTTTAAAAGAAAAATAAGCAATCCTAGCTCTCTTCAAATAAATTTGCGTCTCTGAAGTTAGGTATTTTTATCGTATGGTTTTTCCGGGTATCAAGAAATATTGCTTGTCCGAAATTGGTGACATAAGGACTAACTTCAGATACGCAAAATTAATGGATCTGTAGCTTAACGTATTATTTAAAACCAATTGACATTTCATTATTTCTCCAATCAGAAAAAAATATATTATGCAGACCGAATAATAACAACGAAAATGGACTCCCGTTCGGAAGTAATGTTGAAATGAATCATCATCTCCTTATTACTGAGTGAACCGAAATTCCCATTGTCGTGCAAAATGATTCCCATTATGTCGGACGACTTAATCAAGATTGGCGTATTCAATGGGAAATTTATATTTTTGTTTTCTCGCTCGTTCGATGAGGTAAATTGATGAGTGGTAGAAGATTTTTTGGTAAAATGTTGGTATGTATGTTTATTTTTATTACATTTGTTTTGTTGAAATGTGTTAAGGCATTTTTGGTAGCTGGTCGAGTTGGCTTGTTGGTATATTAAAAACAACACAAAAATATTACTCAAAGTATTTATGATTTTACTATTTTTTGTTGACTTTTTAGAAAAAAATAAATGCTTTGAGTAATATTTTTGTGTTGTTTTTAATATACCTAAATATAAATGATATTAGTAAAATTTGATTTAGGTCAAGTTATTAAAAAAACCTGCTACTACTATTAACTTCGTTATATTCGTTATTAAGTAATAATTTACTATTTTACACACCTATTATTTTAGTTTTCACAAAAATGAATCAAAGCTAAGAAGCTCAGAAAGTGATGACAGTTAAACTGTATCACGCGAACATAACAGGGCTAAAATTATAAAGCCATTATAAAACTCCAATTAGTTTTGATAGTCTTCACATAAAGGCGAGCACACACTTTGTAATCAAGTGTCGTTTTATCGTGCATAAATTGTAGTTTGTAACTATCTCTTTAGGTTAAGGTGATAAAAAAACCTGATTATTATCAAACATATATGTAAAAGATTTGTTTGTTTCTTATTCTTTTACAGTAAAATGGATTGTCATTTATAACGAATATAAGTTATATAGTTATACCTTAGGTGATAAGATATGGAAAGTATATCCCCGAGATGCCTGATAATTTGTTGCCAGTGAAATATATATGTACTTACAACATTTTCTACGCAAGTATTTTCAAACTCAACTGCATTTTATTTTAAAAAATAGCAGAAAGACGATGGACAGTCTATCCGATAACAGATCCCCATGAATAAATGAATACACAAAAGCATGACAGGTGCATTGTCCAGAAAAGCTGAACATGATATTAATAGCCTTCTTGACGTCAAAAGATTCCAAAATATATTTTTAGTGTGAAACATCATGTGTTCAGTAAGGGTATTACATGAATATGAATTAATGAATGAATATGAATGACAGTTCCTTGACGCTTTTATAGCAAATGGCTTATCTAATTTTAGTTTGCAATTCTGTCTCGAGAAAAATGGTTAAAATAGTACCTAGTATCAGGTAGATAAGATGGTCGGACGATCTGCCTAAGTTCTCAGTGGGACTAGATGCATTCCGCTGAACTACTCCGGAATATGATTACGTAAATAAAAGATGACTTTTTTCTATTGTTAAAAACTCAAATGCATACATTTTACAAGTATTTAATGATGTCTGAATAAGCCCAGTCATTACTAAAATATTTCACAATCTCAACCCAGTTTAGATTCGTTCCAAACTAAAAAACACGTTTTAACTTTAAATGGAATGTCAAATGCTACATATCAAAGGTGTTTCACGGTCCACAAATCACACGTCGATCCAGCCTCAATAGCGTTTACCGTGAACCTTAAACCAAAGTCATAAGGTTCATATTTGCACCACATTTACCTAGTAATACGTTCGAAATAACTTTTTGGATAAAAAAGTATAAAAAACGAAACGGTTTCGCGCGTTCTGCAAATTGTTTGACAGTGGTCGTAACTGGACTATTGCTTTTAATTATTATTTTTGTTTGCTCCAAATTCAGGTGATAATAATTGGTAGAGTGAAGTTAACAAACCAACAATTACTTTGTTTCACCTGACTTTTAAAAGTTCGTATGTTCTCTATGATTAGACTATGCTACTTTATCGTTATTTATTTGAATTTTATACGATAATAGTATGTTTATGCGTACACTAGCCAAAAGATATAATAGTATACTGTATCGATACGTTTTTCTTCATTCAATTCTTTCCCGGAATTAACTACATCAATCACTCCACAATACGAGTTTCAAGGAAATATAACCATGACTAACATCCCTCTGTCCAAAAACACCCCCTTTTTGCGAAACCAGAGCTTATATTAAACTTCTCTCCACCGCAATCGGTGACTCGTTACATAATTCGATGTAACAAATTCAGATATTCCAAGGACCAATTCAAAAGGGCAACTTGAGTGGTTCACCGCAAATTAAATTTCGACCTTGATTTCATAGTTGCAAAGTTTAATTTTGTTTGTGTGATTTCCGTTCCTAGCTGGGTCATCGGGTTTATTATACAAGAAATGCACAGTTAAAATCGATTTGGCATTTTCTGGTGCTAACTTAAGAGTATATTGAATCCGACGTATGAAGTGGATGGTCCTTGCAATTCGGGATCAGTTTTTGCAGCTCCGATTCTAAATTAATGTACCATCTCCACTTATTGAAGTTGAAGAGTTTGTTCCAACGCGCTTAAGATGGGAGATATTTAATTTTACAAACGTTATTTGAATAATATTATCGAAGGTTATAATTATGGAAGTTGGAACTATTATAACCTAGAAGCAACCCCGACTCACCGAAAGGTATCAAGTTGCCTGGGAAACTTGTTTGAGGAAATCAGATAGTCATACTTGGTCAGACTGGAAGCCGACCCCATAATAGGTGCAAATGAGACAAAATATGAGTAGGTAGGTATATTATAGTAGTGTATGGCATAATGAGAACAAGTGGTATAGAAAAATAGAAGAAATCATGAGGCAAAACTAGTTCATTTAACAGTGAAGTAAAAAAATGCATATTACTCGCATTCTGTAGTGAGAGAGTAATATTGTTTACAGTAATTGGAAGTGCCGTCATTAGCGTTCGTGAGTTTTTATGCTATTACTTACTTGGGCTAGTTTTTACACGCTTTTTATTAGCTTCACCTGTATGTTTGTATGTTTGTAACCGACTTCTTTGGGCGCGATTTTGACCCACTTTAAACGGCAAGATTTCGTTCAAACTTTGTAGATTTATTGAGGACCGATGACAATACACTAATTTGATAAAATTATTCCATTTTTAACCGACTTCCCAAAAAGGAGGAGGTTACACATACACATCGATTACTCCGAGGTTTATAGACCGATTTACGTGATTCTTTTTTTGTTCGACTCGGAATAGCTGGCAGTTGGTCCCATAGTCATCAGGTCAGGATCTGATGATGGAAACCCTGAGAAATCGAGGGCAACCTTCAAAAGTTGTAGGCATACATAGGGTAAAAACTTGACACTCAGGTGTACGCCTAAAAGCACTATTCAACTGTGAAGATATGGAGCTGACCTGATGATGGAGGCCAGAGAGGGTCGAGGGAACTCGACAACTGAATATGTAAACTACCTCGTGTTTGGGCTTAGATTATTCGTATTGACAAGACCTATGCAACAGTGAAGGTTTGGAGCTGACCTGATGATGGAGACCAGAGAAAGTCGAGGGAACTCGACAACTGAATATGTAAACTACCTCGTGTTTGGGCTTAGATTATTCGTATTGACAAGACCTATGCAACAGTGAAGGTTTGGAGCTGACCTGATGATGGAGACCAGAGAAAGTCGAGGGAACTCGATAACTGAATATGTAAACTACCTCGTGTTTGGGCTTAGATTATTCGTATTGACAAGACCTATGCAACAGTGAAGATTTGGAGCTGACCTGATGATGGAGACCAGAGAAAGTCGAGGGAACTCGACAACTGAACATGTAAAATACCTCGTTTGGACTTATATTCTTTGTATTGATGAGAACTTCCCACTCGTATGGATAGTGACAACTATTCGTATCACTGAAAAGCTTTAAATAAATAACCTTTTTACAAAAAAATTAAACCGACTTCCCAAAACACTAAAAAGCAAAAAAAAAAACTAATTTTAGGTGCACCGGCCTAGAAGTCGGTGGCAAAATTAACTTAGTAACATCCATTAGACACTGACTTCTAGGCTTTTCAATTTGCAAAATATGATTTTTGTTAATTTATATAATTTTCATCTATAGTCGATAAGGTAAGAAAATTAATTAAAATTTTCTAGAATTTTTCTCTACAGTCGATAAGGCAGGACTCGATGTTAATTTTTATTTCCAATAATTATCTTTTGCCGTTTTCTCTAATATTGACAAATTTTTGTATACTAAAGAGAATTTTAATTCTACAAAACAAATAATAGTTTTGAAACAAACTAAAAAGTAGAAAATAAATAATAGTTTAAAAAAAAACTAAAAAACACGCTTTTTATAGAAAAACGAACTAAAAATTAGAAAATAAATTTTAATGGATTTAAATTAAGAAAACAGTGTTAAAAATTTCAATGAATATAAATTAATAATAGTGTGAATACAAAAAAAATATTTAAAAAAAGCGTGGGGTGCTTTTTAAGATATTATCGAAATGAAAATCACTGTACTCATATCTGTCAATAAAATATTTAGAACTATTGACACCATGCACCCCACGCTTTTTTTTAAATATATTTTTTGTATTCACACTATTATTAATTTATATTCATTGAAATTTTTAACACTGTTTTCTTAATTTAAATCCATTAAAATTTATTTTCTAATTTTTAGTTCGTTTTTCTATAAAAAGCGTGTTTTTTAGTTTTTTTTTTAACTATTATTTATTATTTTCATGTTTGTTTTGCAACATTCTGCTGGGTGATTTTTTTATGTATGATGTCTAATGGACTAATAGAAATGGCCTAGTATTTACTAAAATTGTAAAACACTCAATAAATTATTAGGTTATCACAAAATGTAAAGGTCTACTCAATTTCTGTATAGCCTTTTGTCACTTTTGTTGGAGTGGGTTTCCAATAAATCCTGATGCAACTGAGTACTAGTATTGAGCACTTCTGCTATGCAATAACTAAAACAAAGCTTATCTTATGAAATTTTCAAAATAAAAATCATATGCTATTAATTGTAGATATTGACTTTTTCATCGACAAGTCCCATGCTACGAACACTTACAAAAACTAGTTAAAGCAACACTCGCCCATGTCGCGGTCACACTACATTTTAATATTCAACTGGCGAACTGAAAAAACGCAATTTGTTATACTAGTACTAGTAAGTTCGAAATACACTAACTTTTTACACTGGACACGTCTGAATATTTTTGGCAGCCATTTTTAGTCACTGAATTGTGTTTTTAATATTGCTTTCAGCTTGTTCTCATGGTTTTGTTTTTTTTTTGTAATAATGTATGGCTGTTATTTCTATATTTGTTGAGTAGTTCTAGTACAAGGGATATTATTGACCGAAATAGATATTGGGTTAAAAAAAAATCATACTTATTTTTATATGCATTATTGGGAGTCAAAAAGACACGTCACATAAAGTTGCCACTACTAAAAATTGAATTCCTTCCTATTTTAAATATACCCGACATTATTATAGAGGTATTTCAACTTATACTTTAGTCATTCAACAATCTAACAAAACCCATTGCAACCACGCTTAAGCCAATTTAAGCCATGTATTCACTGAGAAACATTTGTTTATAAACACTGTTTCAGAAACAAAATCTACGTGTTTCTGAAACAAATAATTTTGTTTCAGAAACATATAATTTTGTTTCTGTAAACACTGCGTGTTTATCGAATGTTTCTGTGCTCCCCACCCGTGGCGGGGAGCACAGAAACAAATCAGTTGCGCAACATGTGCATACAAGTGTGGACGCGTGTTTCATTTGTTTATAAACGCCAAATAAATGTCTTCATAGCAAGTAATTTCTCTTTTCTTTTTGTTTTTTCTTTTCTTTTTACTAGAAATGGACTTATGCAAATAAATGTAGGCACCACACAACAACACTACTTCCTCGGGCGACATATTGTAAACATCTGACGGTGTGGACGGCAGTTTCCGAAACATTGTTGCTGTAAACATCTACGTGATGTTTCAGAAACTGTGTATCTGAAACATTGTTTCCCAGTGAATACGTGGCTTTAAGCAATCAACCATGAATCTTACTAATAGCTGAAAGCAGTATAAATAAAAGCACATACATCCTCATATCCTGCATCAGACACAACAATCAACAACAGAAGCTCACGAAAACAATATGACAGAATCTAATTAGAAAATCGTCACAAACAAAAATGGACGCAACGATTATCCCTTAACGAAATTGCGTAAGCATCATCTTAATTAAAAACGTTTTAATTAATAGAATTTTGTCAACTGTTTATTTGAAAAATACTGGTTATGGCTGAGTTGGGTTGAATGTGAGGGTTCCGTGTCTTATCATTATTGCTGTCAAAGTCAAATCATTTTATTTCATTTACGCCTTTACAAACATTGATGAAAGTCCAAAATGTGTATAAGTTTGATTGTAGTGGTCTTCTGCCAGTGATAGTTATCTGGATAGGGACTTGATGCTAAGCTTTCCAATCCCGACCAGTAATTCCGGAGGTGAGCGAGTTTAACAAACAAAATCTTGATTTTTACAAATGACATAACTAGAGAGTTGATTTCATTAACTTTTTGGAAATAAGAAAAACCCTTTTTTTCTACAAGTAAAACTATTAATATCCTTAAAATATTAGATAAACATTTTTGAAAAGCGCTGAACCCTAAATGTACTCCACTTAAACTTATTTTAACTTCAGTTTCACATTGCAATGAGGCGTAGACGAGAGCCTTTACAGAAATTAATTTTTAATTTAAAATTATTTTGCTGGACGGAACCTTTTTATTTTGTACTTAAAATTAAATAGTGAATGCTTATAAATGAAAACGTTTAAGCTGAAGTTCAGAAAGTGTGAAAATTACGCAAATTTTTCTATGAGTGAGTACACCATTTAACTATAATGATAAACGAACCGTAACTAGCCGAAAAAGGCTCGGAAGGCTTGGAAGGCTCGATTGGGAATTATTTCAACATGTACCTTAAAAAGTGGTATATCTAAAATCAAAGAAATATATCAAACAAATAAAAAGACACACATCTTTTAACAGTTACTAACGTATTGAGCCGACTGTTAAAAGGAGATGTGTCAAATGTCGATCACGTGAATGCACTGCTTTGCCTTTGAAGCGATGGTTCACGACAGGTGCCATCTATCGAGTGTCATAGTTCATTGCGCATGTAAATGTCTGATGATTCAAATATATTCTCTTAAAAACAGTTTTAAACCTACGTACTAACGTTTGTCATAATGTCACTCACACACGCATGTGCTCCATGCACGACACTCAGTACTGACAGCACCGGTAAAAAGCTCGTCGATACACTTGCATGTGTGAGTGACATTTTTACGAACGTTAGTAGGTACTTTCATTAATATACAATGTTGAATGATGTAAATATATGTGCGTACTTTAGATTTTATAACTGTTTTTTAAACTAACAAATTATGATAAAAAATGTACCACTTCTAAATCCATTTGACGAGAATGTATTAAACCGACTGCTGAAAGGAGGAGGTGCTTAATAACATGTCGATCACGTGAATGGTCTGCTTTGCCTCTGAAGCGATAGTCCTCGTCAGGCGCCAGCTATCGAGTTTCATAGTTCATTGCTCATGCTTGTATGTTGGAAGAGGATTTTCATTTATTTGGCTAGTCTTTTTATAAACTATTAATTTGATAAAATGTTGAATGATGTAAATACGTATGTGTGCTGCAGATTTTACTTAACTATTTTTCGAACTGACAAATTATGAGTAAAACATATACCACTTCTAAATCCATTTGACGAGAATGTATTAAACCGACTGCTGAAAGGAGGAGGTGCTTAATAAAGTGTCGATCACGTGAATGGACTGCTTTGCCTTTGAACCGATAGTCCTCGTCAGGCGCCAGCTATCGAGTGTCATAGTTCATTGCTCAACCTTGTATGTTGGAAGAATATTTTCACTTATTTTGTGAAGGTGAGAAAAGATTATGGTAGTGGAGTTTGGTGTATAATGCATAAAGAGATTTCGTATGATGTAACAGAACCTAAGTAGCAAATTCATTTGTTAAATTATTGAATTAATGACCTGCGCTTTTATGTTTGTTCCAAACTGTCAATTTTTTGTATAACATTACAAAACAAAATATGAACGATTACTAAGAAGGATAACACAAATTATTTTAATTTAGGGAACTAAATCAATTTCATTGACACACATATGTGTAGCCCTTCCTTTAAATAGCTCATGATGACAAGCGAGAAATCTGTAAATAACCACAATCCCCATCCAAGGCAATTAGGTCGTCTAATCACAGTTCATTCCACACGTACAAACTAACTTTGTACATACACACGTAAATAACAAATTAATGATTCTTTCAGTTCAACAGAGAAATAAACCAATTTTTTATCCACATTGTAACCCCCACAAAGAAAAGAAATTCCAGTAGAAAACTCCAATTTTCGAACTACGTCAATATTACCAAATTTTCTCTAGCACTTCATAAGTAATCTTATAACTCTTGAGTCTTAGGCATTAAGGTTCAAATTAGCTTGGTTTTTGATTTTGTAGGTTTAGGTTAATTGTGTTAAAGCAACGATGAGTCAAACGGAACTGAATTTGCACAATAGCCGGTGAGAGCTATAGAAAGGGTTCCGTACGTTTTTGCTTTTAGTTTCGCTAACAATTGAGAACATTTTTCGATGCACTTTATTGTAACGTTCTGCCAGCAAAGTTTTTATGATTTCCATAGAACTTTTCTACTGCATTATTTCTGTGAAATAAGGAAAATAAGACGGTATTTTTTAATCTTTATCGTCTGTGTGGAATAAAGCTGGCTTATTATTGTAAGCTTTAGGTTTTTACGTTATCTTTTGCCTGCTTTGATTCACATATTTTGCTTTTGTTTATTATTTGCTCTTCCTTGTGTGATTCTTTATAATCTCAAGCGAGTAAATACTCTTCATAATATGCTACTTCTGCTATACTACGTTTAGAATAAGAGCCGCCGTACACGGACTGCTTCAAGCAGTTGAGACCGACTGCTTAAAGCCGCGACCGCGCAGTGAACTATAGTCATCCATTCGCTGCCGTACACACGACTGCTCGAGCAGTCGCGAACGCTTCAAGCCGTCAACTGCATGATGAAATTCCATCGTGCCGTCGACCGCTCGCGAGCGGTTGCGAGGCATACACCGACTGCTCGAGCCGTTGACTGCGCTAGAGCAGTCGGCAGCTCTCCGACTTCCCTCTCCCCCCCGCCCTTTGCGGCCTCGCGGCGTCTGTTTTCTCATTTGACTGCTCGAGCAGTTGGGTCGTAGCTCGAGCAGTCAACAACCGACAGCTCAAGCAGTCGACGCCGACCGCTCGAGCGGTACGTGTATTTCACTCAGCCGCTAACTGCTCGAGCAGTCCGTGTACGGCGGCCCTAAGACACTGGACATTTTTTGATCTAAGTGCGTTTTTTTAAATTACTTCAAAAAACCAGAATGAAACACATTATCTGTAGTAGGACTTCATAGGTACATAATAAATTAACTTTACCACTATGTTTTTGGTCGAAAAGGAATGATTTTTAACTCGCGTCACAAGACTGGTTTCTCTAGCAACATTTTAAGTCGTAAAGGGTCTACACGACACCAGCTTGAGTTTGACAAATGTATCCTGACCTCGAACGAGAAACGTTTCGAGTGACACCGAGTGGATTTCCTCACACGACGCTAAGTGACGGAAGTTTCGAGAATATCTTACAATGTATGTATGTCTTTAGAAATAGTTGTGATGTTGTTTCAGGAAATCGGAGTAACTTATCCGAATATTTCTGGAAATAGTACCGTTGCTATCTAGACACACGGCAGTGTGTCCGCCAAGTTCGAGCAAAAAAAGCGACACACCGGCCGTGGGTTATATTACACGAACCATTTCGGGCCAAATTCGACCCCCCTGTAACTCAAAATCTATTTTATTTACGCATATCAAATTTCTAGTATCTGTTGAGACCCCCTCACTTATCTAAAATACAAAATTTCATTAATATACCTATTGTAGGTCTTGAGATATTGACGTCAGAAAATCGCTATTTTTACTATACACTGATTCACTGATTCACTGACTCACTCATCAAAAACCTAGACCACTTCCAATGGTCGTATTGACTTGAAATTTGGCATGGAGGTAGGTCTTTATATCAAGGTAAAGGGAAAAATCTGAAAATGGCCAAGTGTGAGTCGGTTTCAAAATAATGGAGGTGCTTTATACCTGGTGTAAATTTATACCCCTAAGGAACTAAAACGAACTAAATTTATCTATATTTATATAATATATCTTCGAATGGTACAAAGGTTTGTATTTAGTCAAAGTAAAGTAAAAATCTGAAAACGGCCAAGTGTGAATCACTTTCGAAAATAACGAATGTGTAACTTTGATCCACGAACATAATATATGATAACATGTCATGTCAGTCAGTTGGTAAATCTAGTCCATTTAGTTAATCTAGTTCATTTCTTTGTAAGAAACATAGTGCATATTAAAAAATTTAAAAGATAGTATAAATGAGACACTTCTTTAACTAACTTCATCATAAGAAATAAACAACCTTACAAAAATAAATGAAATCCCACCCAAAACAAAAATGTGAAAGACTGCCAAGTTCGATAATATGGGAATGCTTCGCCTATAAAAGAAGTGAGATCTGAATAAGTACCAAGTTCCATACACATACCTCAGTTAAAAATAGTTACTTTTTAATGATGTTACTTGGCAAGTTTTAATAGAAAATTAAATACTTGATTCATTGCGTTTAGTAGGTTTATAACAAGGTGTATGAAAACTTGCCAAGTAACATCATTAAAAGTAACTTTTTTTTTCTGGCAACAACGGTGATAAGTCGTGAAAAAACGGCTCGCCGTAGTATTATTTCTAAAAAAATATATTATAGTAATAATCTAGCCTAAAACTCATTTATTATTGTGAAATATTATAAACAAGTGTTGCTTATAGTGTAGCTCATGTGTTTTTGTCGTAAATTCTGAAAATACGAAGAAAACATTACTCGGTGAACCAGCTGTCAAACGGACGGATTTGAAATCATCAAATAAACTGGGGAGTATTGTGTTTTACTTGTATTATATTACTGTGTTTCTGTGTTTGTACACTAAACAATACATAATACACTGCTCATTGTTATGAGCAACGTCCATACACACACATCGGCTCAGTTACTGTCTCCTTCTGCTTGACAATATTGTGGAAGCAGAATCGACGACGTTAACGTTCGCCCCAGACACTCATTCACTTCAAAACCTACTACACAAAGCTACTTTTATCATACTTTTTATATTAACCTAATTTCAAACTCAAATAAGTAATCTATTGTTTACATTTCTGTCCCTATTATTTAATATTCTTTAACTAAATTGCCTAGTCAGTTTTTCTATATTGGTTTATAAGTAACTTATTATCTTTAATCATAATAGTATAGTGATACATATCTATAATTCTCAATTAGTCTGTTAAACTTCCTATTTGTTTTTAAAACACCCTAGCCTATTAATTGTATATTTTTCTTTCTGTTTGTTGTAATTGTAAACTATTTTCTTTCTAATCATTTCTAATCTTCATTGCACTAATGATCACCCCCTGATTTTGTCCTAAAAAACATAGTTTTCAGCCACTTAGCTGTATACTTTCACATTTCAGATTAAATTGAGAAAGTATCAACAAAATGACAACCCGCAGAGCCACAGCTATCAAAGACTTAGAGGACAAGCTGAGGGCCACCCTGAAAGATCTGGAGACTTCCAAAAAGCTATGCGTCCAGCTGCTGCAGGAGAGGGAAGACAGCGAGGTGGAAGTTAAGAACGTTGTTGACAAAAACACTGTCTTGAAAAATGACCTGGCTGAGCTGCATATCCAGCACATGGACCTCCTCGACCAACACAACCATCTACAGCAAACAGTGTCATCATTACACGAATGCAGTGAAACACATCATCTTACATTGAGGCGTATTACTGATCTTGAGCTCGAGTTATGTGAGGCCTACAAGACTATATCCTTGTACGAGTCTGCCAAAGCTAGGGATCAGACATCCGAGACCCTCAACCTATTCACTGAGTTGGTAGGAAGCACCACAGCAGCGTGCAGCTCGGCTGAAATTATAGATCTGACTGGGGATGTTACCATAATGCAATGTCCATTGGCTTTAAGTAAAAATAAACTTAAGAAATACATTAAATGTAATAATAATATAATAATGTCGGGACACCTTTTCACACACGGTCGGTTAGCCCCATGGTAAATTATTAATTAATTTGTGTTATGGGTGCTAACACAACTGATAAACTACATATAGCTACATATATACATATTTATAATTACATATTGTAACACCCAGACCACGGCTAACAAGCATGCTCATCACACAAATGTCGACCGAGCCGGGAATCGAACCCGGGACCTCAGGTTCGGCAGTCCGGCATGGTGACCATTGCGCCATCGAGGCCGTCATGTAAAAAAATTATCAGGAAGTACCGTACAGTAAGGAAACAGAATAAGGTAAACAACTGTATGCACCTTAGGAGAGAACGTGTGAATCTAGTACAGCAGTTAAATACTTGTTCCCTTGAACTTGAACAGTGCAGAGCTACCTATGATCTGGACATACAACAGCTACATGACCAACTAACCGTGAAAGAAAAATTGCTTTCTTACATCTTCAGTAAATATGAGGATTGTCAAAAGGAACTAAGTGCCCGCTTGCAACAGGCCGGTGAGCTAGTGGACCTGGTGAAGTATAGTGCTGAGAAGTATGAGGCATTGGCCAATAATCTTTCCTGCAACTGTACACAACCTGAAGCAGTGCCTGAACCCCGGCTTGCAGCTAATCTGCCTGAACCCCCTCAGTCTGTTAAGGGTTCCTGTAACATCAAGCAATTTAACTCAATTTTATTCACAGACAGGTTTGGTAAAGGTATAGGCTCCTACATTCAACACTCACTCTCTCAATCACACATTGTAACTAGTCACTGTTACCCTGATTTACATTTCAATTATATAATAAAAAACATAATTAATACTCAATTCGATGTTGACTCCACATTAATTCTTTTAATAGGTGATAGTCTTGACTTAATGAAATCTGACATTGCTAATGGTATCAATGCCTTACTAAAACTAGATCTGAAGAATATTATACTTTGTGCATTACCTTATTCAGATTGCTCTTCAGACGAACAAAATAAGTATGTTCATAGTTTGAACAATTTCATGTACACTCTGACATGTTGTCATAGCGACAAATTATTGTTTTTTGACACTAACAAGTTTGTTAGTGATTTTTATTTAACAAGGGAATGTATGTATTTCCCTAATAAATATAAAGATCTGATTGCTTCTTTGTTAGCATATAATATTAACAGTGTCATAGATAACAATATGACAAAACCTAGGATAAGCGACGAATCAGTATTGTCTAGTTTACCTAACAATACGGTGATTGAATATTTAAACTAGCTCCTGAGACAATAGAAAAGCATTGTAGTAACCTTATACTCTTTCATCAGAACATAAACCGCTTTTCTGGCAAAATTTTAGATATTGAATTATTAATTGATAAATATTCTATTGATATAATATGTCTTTGTGAGACATGGTTAAAGCCTGATAAAATGTCATTTAATGTAAATAATTTTGTGGTTGCCAGTGTGTTTAACAGAGTTTCAGCTGAGGGTGGAGGTACAATAATTTTATCTAAGAGTAATTTAAAATTTAAAAATAGATTAGACATTACCTCTGGCTCTGTTGATCGCGTCTGCGAAGTAGCATGTGCAGAGATAGAAAGCCATATAATATTATGCGTTTATAGACCACCAGCATCAAATTTTTCTTTATTTCTCGTTCATATGGAGGATATTCTCTCAAAAGTTATTAGAAGTAATAAATTAGTCTATATTTGTGGTGATTTTAACATAGATCTTCTCACTGAATCATCTGATAAATGTAACCTTTTAGCGTTATTTAATTCATTTAATCTTAATTATTTATTTAATGATCCTACTAGAATTACGGCTACTTCTAGTACCTGCATTGATAATATATTTACTAATAACAGTAATATCGAACATTCTTCCTTAATATCTGGTGTACGGTCGGACCACAAAGGTCAGCTTGTTAGTTTTAAAACTAATAAAATAAATTCATTAAATAAGATAATTACTTTTAGACCATTGAACAAAAAAACTTTGCAAAAATTTCAAGATAATACTTCGGATAAATTAAATTCTATTAACATGGACTGTAAAGAACCAAATAAACTCTTTAAACATTTATTTAATACACTCTGCCAGGAACTTAATAAGTCATGTCCGAAAAAAACTATTAAAATCACCCATAAATTTAAATTAAGTGAATGGTCTACTAAAGGGATTAGGATAAGCAGGGATGTCCTATATAACTTGTACCACGAAAGGTCATTGACTTCTGATCCAACTTTTCATGACTATGTAAGAAACTACTCGAAGATATTTAAAAGGGTATGTATTTTGGCTAAGTCGAAATCAATTAGTAATAAAATAGCCAAATCAGACAATAAAATTAAAACGGTCTGGAATATTATAAATGTTGAAACCGGCCAAACTAAAATGCGGGATGCTGACCCGCGGTTAGTTATTGATAATGCTGTTATCTCAGATAAGGTGGAGGTTGCCAATGCTTTTGACACCTTTTTTTCAAACATTCCCGTAGAGGTTACCAAGTCCCTTAATTCATCTTCAATATTAGCTGAGACGTTACTTCGACAGAACTTCAGTAGAAATATACCTGACTTCCAATTTCAATATGTCTCTGATTACACGATCAAAAGAGCATTCAAGTCTTTAAATCTAAAAAAGACTGAGGACTTATGGGGCTTTTCTGTCACAGTCATTAATTCCATTATTGAGAGTGTTGCCCCAATACTTAGTGAAATTTTTAACCTTTGCATTGACAACGGTATCTTCCCTGACTTGATGAAACTCAGCAAAATTGTCCCTATCTTTAAATCAGGCTGTAAGAAAAACCCTTCCAACTACAGACCTATTTCAATCCTTCCAGCCTTTAGCAAAATCTTCGAAAGGATCATGCTCGATCAGATGTTAAGACATTTTAATTTAAACAACATATTTCATGACCGTCAGTACGGCTTTACAAAGGGTAGGTCTACCACTGACGCAAGTGCAAGATTGATCACCCAAATCTTAAACGCCTGGGAAGATTCGCGGGATGCTGTGGGCATTTTCTGCGACCTTTCTAAGGCGTTCGATTGCGTTGACCACGACACTCTCATTTGTAAGCTGAACCACTACGGAATTCGTGGTAAAGCTCTCGCGCTCGTCCTTTCTTATCTGTCAAATAGACAGCAAGTAGTAGACGTAAGTGGCTCAACTTCATCTGGGTCATTAGTAAAAATGGGCGTGCCGCAGGGCTCAATTTTAGGTCCCTTTTTATTCTTAGCCTATATAAATGATCTCCCGTATATGATGTCTGTGATCTCTGATATTATTTTATTTGCTGATGACACTTCCCTTGTCTTCAAAATTAACAGAAAGGAATCTAGTCCTATAGACGTAAACGATAGCTTGGTTACTCTGAGCAAGTGGTTTGCCGCGAATAACTTGCTTCTTAATTCTTCCAAAACGAAATGCATTAAATTCTCTTTACCTAATGTAACACCAGTAGGGCTCAATATCGTTCTGGACGATAATAAATTAGATGTTATTAGTCAAACCGTCTTCCTGGGCATCACCATTGACTCTAAATTGCAATGGGGTGCCCACATCTCAGCACTGTCAAAGAGGCTGAGTTCCGCAGCTTATGCAGTCAGAAAAATAAGACAGATTACTGACGTTGCTACTGCTAGGCTCGTGTATTTCGCTTACTTCCATTGTATTATGTCCTATGGTATTTTACTGTGGGGGGCAGCGGCTGACGTAAACTCAATCTTCGTTCTCCAGAAAAGGGCAGTTCGTGCAATTTATGGCCTCGGCCCTCGCGAGTCATTAAGAGAATTATTTAAAGAAATTGATATACTTACACTACCTTCTCTTTATATACTAGAAAATATCATGTTCGTACGCAAAAACTTAAATCAATTTAGTGTTAAAAGTGATATACATTCCATTAATACAAGAAACAAGCACAAGCTAGTAGTTCCGAGATTCAGATTAACGAAATCAAATAAATCGTTTTTAGGGAATTGTGTCCGTTTTTACAACAAGCTGCCTAAGTGTGTAACCGATCTCACGGAAATAAAATTTAAGAACACTTTAAAATCCACCCTAATTAAAAAAGCTTATTATAAAATTCAAGACTTTGTTGACGATAAAGATATTATATGGCGATAACTCATCTCTCCATGTGTGGCTTCCCTGGCAATTAAACGACTTTTTCTTCTCCCTTTGCATTGTATAGATTTACAGATAAACTTACTTGCATTGTATAATTCTGTGAGCATACTATTGTTATGTACTAGACTGTTTGTACTGTGACTATATTACTTTTTAAAAAGAGTGTCTATGGAGTTTCTTGCCGGCTCTTCTCCATGAGACCAACTTTTTGGAACCGTGCAACTAATGTGACGTTTCATAGGTGCCTGCAAAGGCCTATGTGAAATAAAAAGATTTTGATTTTGATTTTGATTGATTTTAACTATTTTTAACTGAGGTATGTGTATGGAACTTGGTACTTATTCAGATCTCACTTCTTTTATAGGCGAAGCATTCCCATATTATCGAACTTGGCAGTCTTTCACATTTTTGTTTTGGGTGGGATTTAGATTTTTCTCGCCTTTATTCTTCTTCGCCTTCTTATAATTCAAACTTAGAAACAACTGCAAGATAATGTTCAGAAATTAATGTAGGTATTGTCCAAATTGTGGTCCAAATTGGAGTAATCTACAAACAAACTGACAAAAGATTTTAATAATTAACTCATTAATTTCACGTAAGGACCATGAGAAAAAAGAGAAGAATCCACAATAATTCGTCGGCACCTTTTATTTTTTTATTACATTCGTGCTACTCATATATTATTAAAACTTCTCAAAACAAAACCATTAATAATAGATTTCAATATCTATTCCACCATTCAAATGCAACGAAAGTCTAAATCGCACATCGCAACCTGCCCACACACACAAGCTCATAAGCTCATACACCCACTCAGACATACATACAAACGCGTGGTTACACGATACCGCGGTCTGTTTCGTTCAGAACAGGGCTTTATGGAAAACCACGGAGGCTCATGTATATAGAAACCTGCTTGCAATACAGCCTGCGAATATATTACATAAAATAGCGCCGCTTCCATGAATTGCGTTTAGAATATTTTAGTTCGCTTCCTAGGCGGTTAAAGACGGATAGGTCGTTTAAATAAAAATGGATGAGTGTATTCTAATGATTTTTAAAATAAAACGAAACTTTTTGCAAAGAAAGGCAGACAGACGCATACTGATATCCGAATGTTATGTTTAAGCCCCCTACTATGGAAATTTTACAAGTTTAGTGCCTGTGTGCCAGACAATTTAACAGATCAGCACGGCAATTTTATCTTTCAGCAGCTTCACCTACGTCAGAACTACTTTTGGCACCCAGATAATAGTAGCTCACCTCAAAAAATAGGCTGTCCAACATTGATAGATTTTTTCCTGAGACTGAAACTTGTACAAACAAACTCTTTAGCTTTATAATAATTTAAATATTAAGAAATGTATCTCAAAACCCCAATATTATAGTAAACCAGCGATACCACTGTATTTAGGGCCACCTAACGCAAGTATTTGGTGAGGCGTGAAAAATCTCAGATTTATATTATAGGTACTTATTACTTGAGCCGTTCGTTCGAAACGATTTGAATATCATATTCTGACATAGAGTTATTCATGAATGTGTCAGAACGAAGGAATTTTTATTCATGTGTAAAGCTTGTGGCACATTGTAGCAGCACGGCAACAGCACGGCAGCAGCACGGCGTCGCCTCGAATTAAGACTACGGCTAGCTGCCAGCGCGCCAACCACGCGCTGTCCGCTCGCCGTCGGCGCGCCGTCCGCTCACCGTCGGCGCGCCGGCCGCGAGGTGTAAGCTTGCTGTCACCGCAAACTCAATCTTATTTTAAGACGATTATGATTGATGTTATGATTGAACACGACGTAATGACGTTGTTTCGCTGCCGGCTCGGAGTCGGCGCGCAATTAGCACGCCGTCGGCGCGCTGTTCGCATGAGGACCGCTTGCTTGCAGCACGCGGGCGGCAAGCACGCTGACTGTTCGCCGTTGGCTTTTTCATATTGACATTACGAAATATATTATAATATACACGATTTAATGCTCTAAATTGAATGACAACTTAAATGCTGGCCTGGAGCCGTGCTGTTGCCGTGCTGCTGTAATGTGCCACGTCCTTAAGGGCTCAGGATTCGTTGAGATTTTAATATCAGCCCTTATAAATGCAATGAACTTGGGCTGTCGTAAAAGTGTCAAAAATGAGATTTTTTTTATGTGGTAATGCATTAGGGATTTTTTATGTGTAGGTTTTGGCAGATGTGTAATTAAGCTAAGAGTAAACCCTTGCTCACACTAAAAGTAAGTCAAGGGACTAGAGGATCAATCCAAATACAGCCATCAATCAAAACTCAATTTTCACAAAGTCAGCGAAGCCCTTCCATAGAAAAGATATGTCTACAGAGCATACATTGACCGGGTAACTTTCCGAATATAAGAAAATATTGCGGTAATCACAATATTCACAATGCCATATAATGAAATACAGACGACCCTAGGTCCCTGGCTGCCAGGTTATCAAAACAAAAGTACTGAACTAATTGAAATTTTAAATCATACATCCTTAGTCAGATAAGTCAAGGTGGCATATGTCCGTGGGGCATACCTTACATTCGTTTAAACCGTTAGATACTCAAGCAGATTTTAAACAATCCTCATTCTGTTGACACGCTTAATCAAAGAACCAATTAAACATCCAAAATCACTGTCACGACACCCTTATCGCCATCGGAACAGGCGATCAAATTATAACTTGCTACAATTTTGTGTGTTACGAACAAACCGCCAATACACACTTTTGATAAACTTCCCACTTTGATGGAGGCGATTTAAATAATTTCCATTTTGGAAACTCAATCGCGGCTTGGAGTATATTTAAGTAAAAGTGATTTGATCAAAGGCCTTCGGAGAATGGTATAAGTTCTTTTTGAATTTATTGGGAAATGAGACGTTGTGATGTGTTTTTTGTGGTTTGTAGTAAGCGATTATACATATAAACTACAATGAAATTATTGAACAAGTGTTGTGCTATTTTATTTAGGTATTTTTATGATTAAATTCAATCTTATATAACCTTTTCAATAACCCCATATTACCTCATGTATATCATTATTAAAATCAATAAATGATATACAAACATAACCTTGACACCTACTTACAAGTTAACAACAAAGCCGAGATACTTTATAAAATTTCGCAAACTTCGCAAAAATAGCTGAATAATACCGCTTAATCAGATATAATCGGACCCTAATACCGGTTTCTTGACCTCAGCAAGATCTTGAGTCGATCGACCTTCGGACTCGATGGGATCGCCTGATGATGCTTAGGCACGAACCTCCACCACTCCAGCTAAGTGTTCCACGACAGAATATTTTATTTTTTATTGACATCATATGAACACTATGAGTAGTTGTAGATTTCTTTAAAGAGGGCATAATTTGCATGTAGTTTGAGTCAGGAAGGGCGGTATGGAAAAAGAAGACGTGCTGTGCGGATCCGAAATAATTTTGGGAGGTGAATGAATGATGAATCTACACATCAAGTATACGTCTATGTCTCTTCAAAAACGTTACCAAAATCAGATGAGAGTCATCTCAGCAGTATGTTACATCTTCATATTGACCCAAATCTGGTTAGCTTACCTCTCCAAATGCGAAGCCGGATAAAAATACATTTCAACGGAATTAGCCTTAATTTTTTTGGCCCGAAATGAAAAAATGATGATGCTGTGGAAAATTTTATAATAACGTGAGCCCCTAATTAGCTGAACTTGACTTTGCCTCGAAAATAAACAAGAGTCAAAGGTAAAAGCTAATTTTAATTTCGTATGGAAATACGAGTAAAAACAGAAAAGTTTATTTTTGTCCTTGTTTTTAATAAATATTTAATTTTCATTTGAATGGTCTTTCAGGAAGAAGGAAAGCTCTTTTAATTAATTTTACTGTTTTTATTTTTATTTTTTTAATCCTAATCCATTGAGGAAAGAATATCCAAAAAGTTTTATATCACTTAATCTCTTTAAGACCTGCCTCGTGGAAGCTGGCCACTTCAATAACATTAAAAAATGGAAACAATATATAAAAAACGATTTTTGAAAAAGCACAACATTTTGTTTCTATCATAACTGACCACTTTTTCAAAAACCAACTTCTTATTTTTCACACAGGCGTTGACCTCAAATACCTTTTATTTTCAATTTTATATAAAAGGACCGATCGCCCGATAAGTGCTTCATTTTGCCAAGTCAGCTCATTCAGGATAGCTCTAGAGAAAGGTTCTCTAGAGAACGGGAAACTTCAAGTACTAATGCTATACTTGGAACCTGGATTTTGTTCTATATGAAACTCTTTGAACGTTTGATTCTATCGCTAAGTAGAATCGAATGGCACACTAGAGAAATGACTTGCAATTTTCGAAACTCAAAGCGAAAATAAAAATTAAGTGTAACTTCCAAATAATACCCTTGAGTTTCTTTAGTTTTTCGAGGTCGATAAAAATGAATAATTTATTTATTTGAATAATTATTGTCAGTAAATTTAGAGTGAGCTTAATGAATGTTTCAAAATATTAAATATTCATCATTGTAATTCTACAATCAGCACAATTTTAGTTTTGAATTTTAACTTAAAATTTTGATAGCTCCTGGGAAATTCTTATAACTCAAGGTGTATTTTATTTTGTATATTAAAATATTTTAAAGTATTCTCAGAAATAATACACGAAATCAAAGCAAAGCCGGTAACAGACGTCTGTTTTAATGAGAATCTCAAACGTTTCTGAATTTCTGCTACGATGGCGTAGCTCACGTAGCAGTTTAATCGTCGTAGCTGCTACGCCGTAGCAACGTAGTCATTTTATATTACGCCACCTGCAAATTCTGTGTAAAGTTCCATTTACAGATTTTAAGTACATCAAAGTTATTTTTCAATGTATGAAATAATATACTCAGAATGTCATCTAGCCTAACGTTGTTCCAATTATGTTGGAGTCGACTTCCAGTCGAATACCCCTTGGTAAGACTTTCTAGCTTCTGACTACCCGTAGCCACTACCAAAGATGTTCAAATGACAGCTGGGACGAAACACTGGTTGTAACAAGATGGTCACCCATCCACGGACCGACCGTGGCAAGCGTTACTTTACTTATTCACGAGCCTTTCAAAAATATATACTAAAGATATATAACCTACAGATTGTATCTCAATGGTCGATAAGTGCGAGATTTAACACCATCAGCTTATCCTCAAGAGATTATCTCGACGAAGCTTAAGCACCTATCTATACTTCCATACTAATATTATAAAGCTAAAGAGTTTGTTGGCTTGAACGCACTAATCTCAGGAACTACTAGTCCAATTTGAAAAATTATTTCAGTGTCACATAGCCTATTTATCAAGGCAGGCTATAGGCTACTTTTTATCCGGATTTGTGTAGGAGAAGCTAGTCTTTGTATAAAACTTAACAATACCATAGACTTTGTTTACAAGACTAAGTTTCTTGTCTGGTTTGTGTTTCTTGTCTCGCCTTCATATTGCTTGCAAGATGTTATGAACAGTTATTAAAAATACTTCGCGAGAAAATATAAGATGGATGGCGAGGAAAAGTGTTTTTAAAATATTACGTTGTAGTGTTTCTTTGTGAATTTCAAATGGTAAGTTTTAAGCTGTAATTGAAATTTTAAGTTGTGTAATCAGATATTAAAGGTGAGTGATTCTTTATAGAGTAATTTTCAAATCTATTTGTGAACATGTTTAATTCTTGTAGTAATTAAAAACGTTTGAATGCACTAAGTGGTTACGAATACTTAAGTACAAGATTGTTGTTTACATGATGAAATAACTCTGTTAATGAATGCGAAAGTAATTCTGTCTGTCATGCTTTCGAGCCAAACCTACTGAACATATTTAAATGAAATTTGGCACCCAGATACTCTAAAGCCTAGAGGCACATAGTCTTCTTGTTACCCCGGTGTGGGAAGAAGTTCCGTTGACACGCAGGTGGAAATAAATCGAAGACATTGATAATGAACATAGTCAGGAGTGTATTTTGTATATCTTATATACTATTCTTTCATATAGTCACCCTTTATCAACGATTAATTTAGTAAATACAAAACGATACACCAAAACATCTAACTCAACTCATATTCATACATGGTGTAAAGTCTGAAAATAGCGCAGTAGGCTTTTACGCTGAAATGCCTAAAAGGCTTAGTAGTCATTGTTGTTGCCTTTTGTATGCAAGACATTGTAACATTTAATGTGTAATGTGCTGAAGCAAGGCTTTGTGCTCAAGCTATGTGGGCTCGTGAAACAGCGGGATGTGGAATACTGGAAATTAATTTCGAGTCATTTAACGTTTTTTGATTTTTTTTTGTGTCGGTGTCGCTTCTATATAGGTGGTCTTATATCTATATTGGGCTTATTCTTATGGTCCAACTATATATCGGTTGACTTCCAGTCTAACAGGCTGCAGCTAAGTGTCAGTGTGTCACGTGGAGCGACTGCTAATCTGACCTCCTCATGCTTAATATATCCAATTAATGTATTATATGTACATGATAAAAAAGACAACATTAGCTCCTTGTCACAATTGGAAACTTTCTATTTGGTACATTCACTTACGGTCCATTTTTCAATCGTCACGTAATTTTTGGTTTTTGGTTTGATGTTTTGACAGCTTTTGTATAGAAAACATGTCAAACCGCCATATTTATTTTTCAGGTAGAAGTAAACTGAAGATTGGAAAATAAGCCCTTAATCGAATTAATCATCATGAATATTATTATTACTATTTCAAATAAATATCTAGGCTATTCCATAGCCCAAAAGATTAAAACAGCACACATACAAGTATCACTGACAGCACATTGTATTGTTATCAGGTGTTACATTAATTTATTGCCTTCGCTATGAAGACGCGGAGACGTCAGAACAGCTCTCCTGGGTGAGCTAAGGAATGATGTGTGGGTATCATAAATCTTTGTTTGTGTTTGTATGTAATGTTTATTTGTTTTGTTTGTTGGGGATTATAATTTGTTGCTATGATATGTCGGTTTGTAGCTATGCATCTTTTTAAAGTGAACCTTTAAATTAGAGTACTAGTTCAAGCTTGTAATATAGTTTTTCTATCAATTATTTCCCTTTTGAAATCTGAGTATCAATCAATAATATGACTGTGCCATTACCATGAACTATGACCTAACTATCGCTAAGTTGTAGTTTATTTCAATTACAACTTATAAGATACTTTTTAAGTATATAGACTGTAAGGCTTTTGAAATATCTACTTCATTAAACATCTAATCTCATTTTACTTTTACTAGTTGTGCCAAGAAGAAAAGATTTTACAAAAAAATAAACGAGGTCAACCGAACTAATACCCTAAGCGTAATCTTCAGACACAATTCTAGCCCAACAATCGACGCTAGTTTTTTTTTACCAATTCCAAGTCAATATGTAAATAGTTGGTATGTCACGCTATTTGGATTGTGTAGGAAGAGAAATAGTGCAATTTTTGCGAAAAACTTCGGTCACGCGAATCTAGCGACCTGCTTCGACAGTGCAGTGAATTGATGGAATTGATGCAATTTTATTTAAATTTAAGACTTTTTATAGGTATTGGTTTTTGGTGTAGAAAATTGCCTGGTACTGGCTGTCCTAGTTTTTAAGTAAGTAAATAGGTATTGTGTTTTAAGGCACTTGCTAGAACTACAATCAAATCATCTTGGGCAATACATGATTGATGACATATAGACAAGCCCTATCTTTGAGACCGTAATTATATTCGTTACCTACTCTTTTTTATGATTAAACAACTTGACCTTTTGTTTCCCTTCTCAATTTTATGGTAGAAATAGTTTTCATAATAAACTGTTTTAAATCACAGTTGCACTTGCTAAAATCCACATTTTGAAATCAAAGTATATGACATAATTCAATGTCATCTTAATATAAAGCGCCCGAAATAATATGCGAACAAACATGGTAAACAACCAAATTTTCTTCGAGTAACAACAGTAATACATCAAAACAAAGTTTGAAATATTATTCAATATAATGAATATTTAACAAACCATATTAACTAAATTATTATCTAGACATTACCACAGACGAAAACCAAATTTTAACTCTTTACAATTTAGTGTTTCTAAGAGCGCGAGCACACTGCAACCTTTTAGTCGGCTGATAGTTGTTTCGGGCTAAATCAATATGAAGATGAATGGAAGTACCCGCGCAATAACAATCAGGTATTGAACTTTGATTTTGGCTGACTAAAAACTAATTTAATATTATAATACTACTAGCCGTTTTCCCGCGGTTTCACCCGCGTCCCGTGGGAACTACTGCCCGTACCGGGATAAAATATAGCCTATGTTACTCGCAGATAATGAAGCATTCCAATGGCGAAAGAATGTTTTAAAATCGGTCCAGTAGTTTTTGAGCCTATTCATTACAACCAAACAAACAAACAAAGTTTTCCTCTTTATAATATTAGTATAGATTTCCTACCAGCGGGCCAAGAGTCGGCCTACTAAAAGTTTGTAGTGTCCGCGCGCTCTTAGAATTTAGTGTTTCTTATTATAATAATATTCAAAGATAAACCATTTATTGTCCAAAACTTGCGTTCTTTGAACTGCTGATAAGTAATGCCTAAAATACCTCCATTACCGCAAGCCTTAATATTACAAATTAATGTATGAAATATTTTCCAAAGGCTCTGTTTACGAAAACTTACTATTACTATAGAAATTATTACACCTGTCTGTACTTATAGTTTCATATATTTTAAGGCAAAATCACTTCTTTTTATTTTTATATACTACGGGGAGATTATAGGATTTTACTAAAGGAGATGGCCAAATTTTCATAGAAAAAAAACCCAGAATCGACAGCAATGAAATGGTTACCAATAGGTTCTTTATGATAGACCTTTGATGGTGCCAAAAAATCCAGACTGAAATCCATGGGGTATAGGAGCTATTTCATATTATCGCAAAAATAGGTTATGTTGATTTTAAAGATTATTAACGTCAAGGGACATAAAAAAGCAAAGTAAACTAACATTATACAAGCCACTAGTAATAAAATAACCCCATAGTTTCAGAGATGGCCTAGTGATTAAAAGGTCTTGTATTTAACTACTCCAGATACGATTAAGCACCGACCTTACCTACTTGGAGAGGTTTCGCAGTTACATGCAACCTTCACAACTGGCTATGAAATGTTTTTGGAGAAATTGTCTTTGAAAATCGCGCCATGTGACATTGTCAAATATAACAAATGACTTAGCAATGCAAAACGGTCCAATCACGAGTCTGCATTCAACTTCTTATGAACATCAAACAGTAAAAGTAAACTTTTTTGTGAACTAAAATCTTGATCGAAAAAACGTTATAAAAAGAGAACCCCATGGTTTTTAGATGATTTGAAATACTTTTTAAAATCCACAAATTATACTGAATCCAATCAGACATATGAAGTTCCTGTCGACTCTGGGTGTTTTTTTGGCCATCTCCTTTTGGCCAACCCCAAATAAAATTGTGAAAAGGGCATTAGGATGATGATGATGATATTATATTTTGACTCTAAATTATATAAAGTAGATAGTTCTATTTACATGATTCTCTCAAAAGTTACCAGAACCATAAGTAAATTAAAAATCAATGGTAAAACTCAATTAAAACAAAATGTGCTCGTAACACCTCGGGCTGCAACTAGTCTTAGAATTAAGTTGATCATTATTATTTAAGCCTTAGACAGACTAATGAGCTAATAAGGCCGTAATTAAATTTTACTGTTTTTGTTTTCTATGTAAGTTATACCATTTTATTCACACATAAAACCGTTTGGTGAATATTAATAGTATATGCGTGACCTTTCAAGTTTTTTGGTAATTTTGGTTTATAGTTCGTTAGCTTAGAGAGGGTTTTTATTTTATAATTAAGAAAAACAATTAGATATGTGTTTACATAAGTCTTATAATATATTATGTTAGGAAAAAGTGGTTTTTGTCTAGATTTGAATAAAATTCTTGAACAATATTTGCAGGCATATTAAATGGGCCAAATATTTTTAATCCTTATATAACTGATGAGTAATGGTTTTATAACAAAGTGAATTTTAATTGAGCAATATCAGTAATCTCTAAACTCCAAAATTGAGTTGATTAAATCATCAACCCGATTTAACTATCGTCCGATAGTTTATTTGCAAAAAAAATGTAACAAAATAAAAACTCACAAAGTGTTTGTGAATCGATAAAAAACAGTGAGTCAATAAACAAGCATGCAACATACAGGCTACATAACATTTAACAAAAATACGCGTAGATATAAACAAGCGAAAATCCTGATCCAAAAATAAAACCAATAACTCATCTGCCTATGGATTTTGAAGCCACTTAAATCTCGTGAAACCTTATCTTGCGGTTTGTACTAAAATATTCTTAGACCATGTAACCAACTGGAGACGGCATTCCCGTGCCCTCCTTTTTGCCAAAGGTATGACACCGCCACGGCACATTTACGCCCTGGTTATACTTACAATGGTAACCCACGTAAATCGCAATTGTGAGCGTAAGTTTATGTTTGTTTTGGATTTTTTTTATACGCGTGCGTAAAAATGTGATCATAAATTCACGAGTGAGCTATCACTATTGCCTCGCTCCCCGAGCTCAAATTGGCAGACTATTTCACACAGAGATTTGTGGTCATGGCGGTTCCGGTTGTTTAAATGATCAAAGAAAATATCTTAACTGTGCGATCCGTCGTACATTTTTATCTTTACGACCAATAAATTTACTTATTACACTCTGATATTCGTTATTCTTTGGCAATCTTTATGTTGTTAGTGCTTAAAAAATATTCCCTTTAAAATTGTGATAAAATGCGTTTCTTATAAGTAATTTCGTGCTCATAAACTGGAATGGAAAATAGAATTGCACCCATTTGTATTGTGGGACAACTGACTTTTGAAAATATTACTGTCATTTATTTTGTTCTGTATAAGATTTTGAAGGTCAAGGTCGAAAAATATTTCGATACAGAAAAAATATTATGAAAACGACGTAAAAAACGTATAACAAGTACGTAGAAAATTGAGTGGGTGTATAATAATAAAAACAACAGTTTATTTACAAACAATAAAATGATATACCTATAACGAACAATATACCTAACTTAATAATGGTTATTATATTATATCTCGTAGGAGGCTGCTCAAAGGTAAATTACACGTGTCATCATATTTTATTCAAAGCTTTTACAATTTTAAAAAATATCAAGCTAGGGTCCATATTTTTCGGCACGTATGGAGAGGAACGTTAAAAATGTGATAATCATTTTTATATTGAGATGCGATTTTTATATTGTAATAGAATTTTATAGAAGTTTCAAAAACAATAGGGGTTTAGACACAAAATATATATTGAAGTAGTTCCCTCTCCTTATACATATAAAGCAGCTTGTATTTTCCAACTTACATGTACCTAGAAAACTATATCAATCTTAATCAATATAACTTATACCCAAGTCATAAGTAGACTCATAAGTTTTTCCGTTATATCTAATTTAGTGTGTAAATCCAGTAGACGTGTCTAGACCGATATTGTGACGAGGATTCAAGGTCAAGGTCAAATCTAGGATTACTATATAACATGATTAGGAAACCTTTTCAGTATTGGGTATTTTCAATTTGCTTTATAAGTGTAGAATTTAATATCTCTCGTTGATTAATGTTCTGTGTACGATTAAATAACTAAGTCAACATTATATCAAAATGATATTTGTCATTTAACTACCTAGGTAATTTTTATTCCACAGGCAAATGAATGCAATTTATTAGTAGTTTTGCCAAGTGACAATGTACTTACTAATAATGTTTTTTTCTATAATAATCTGTTATGGTCCATTCTTCTATTATAACAAAAAAACTTACATACCTACACCACACAGTTTACCTATATGAATACATATTTCCCACATACAAATAAAAACTAATATTCGCCTTTAAACATAAATACTCCATGCATAACACACTTCAAAAGCAATTCATAAACATTCACAACACACAAACCAATTATTTTCCCATACATTTTCCCATTTCCCAACTAAAATTACTTTCCAGTTTCCAAGTTGTGCTCACGAACCCTTTTTTACAGACGCGGTTAGTCCGCAAACTTCCTTCATTAGCATAATAGCACCAGATGCGGGTAGTTATCTGAGAATTGCTGTGCATCTGGCCTACGGTCTAAACCTCAGGTTGGGCTGGATGTGGACGTGCGTTTTTTTTTTGTATTTGGTATAGGTTTACCTAGA
Source organism: Helicoverpa zea x Helicoverpa armigera (assembly GCA_033682625.1). NCBI lineage: Eukaryota > Metazoa > Arthropoda > Insecta > Lepidoptera > Noctuidae > Helicoverpa > Helicoverpa zea x Helicoverpa armigera. The sequence goes on from JAWIIS010000021.1 coordinate 13,530,540, forward strand.
GTTTATTAGTAAAAAAAATATCCGTTGAGAACCTCCTCCGTTTTGGGAAGCCGGTTGATTATAGTTACATTAACTGGTGTGACAAAATTGTGAAAAAATTGCTTGAAATCTTTAGGCTCACATTTTGATTAGTAAAAGGATTTATACCGAAGTCCATTTTATGAATCCAAAATCAAAAAAATTAATATTGAGCACAACATCCATTCAATCGCGTATATTTTGCGCAAATGCGTAGGTTTTAATGATGACGATAGTGTCCTTTATTCTATTCGCCAGCATCACCAAAACATCCGTAAAATATTCACGATTAAAAGTCGCAGTCGCAGATCTGTGGTTCCCTTAATCAGTGGCAATGGCGGCGCTTTGTATTCGGATTGTAATACGGGCACGATATTAAAATTGCCATCGGAATTGTGGGCTTAAATGAGGCTTTTACACGCTATCAAATGCTGAGTGGACGTATCAGATACGAGAGATAAAAGGGTTCGGAATTAAAAAAGGTATAGGAGTTTTTGGTTTTTCAAGTTGGTGCAAAAAGCGTATCTTCGTGAGAATGGGAACTTGCCAGACGCTATCAAAACAGTTAAGCTGTGTGTGATAATGCAACACGACTAATAGTTTTAAATGATAGCAAAGAGATGAATTCCGAGAAAAGTATATTTTAAAACTTTAAATAATTTAAATCGGTAAGTAATTCTTTAAAAGCATGTCAGTCAAATAATTCCTTTTATGACTCCTATGAATAAGAATTCAGTTTCCAAAGCTTTTGTGAAAACTGAAAGGTTAAATTTTAGTTACGAGTACATGTTATGCTTACAAACAGGCAGTGATAGGTATTTTCCATTGTGAAACCGCCAACAAAACAGTTCTAGAAATAGGTGCCTCAAGTAACATATTCCTTTGTTACTCACACTCGTACAAACGCCGAAATAACGTTACAAAAGCAAGTCTTACCGCAAAATCATTTCCATGTTACCATTTTCACTGAAAAGGGATTATGCTATACAGAATAAATGAGAATTTGTGAAAATAACCACCAAGAGTGTGGAAAGTGATAATTTAAGTGGTGTTGAAGTTGCAATAAAAAGTGAAAAAAATTGAGCAAAATTTCGGCACTGGTCCTTGCATTTCGAGTCGAGAGGCTTGCGAAGCCAAGTGGTGCAGCCTAGGTGAAGTTCGGACGCCTAATTTCAGCGTAACTTTCCAGTTTCAGACTGAAAAAGTGAAAATTTTATAAAATTGCAAATTTTAATTTTCTCATTTCGTCGAAATATTTTCTGAGTCCGAATTGAGAAGTGTCGGTTGCAGTGATTTCAATTTTTAAATGTGAAAAGGATTTAATTTAGTTTTAGTGAAGTTTGTGAGTGCTTCAATTAAGCGGCTTAAGTAAACGTCTTCGACAAATCTTGGAGCGGGAACACTAGTGGAAAAATTTGAAGGTCACGCCGTATTACGAGTTCACTGAACTTTTCGTGGAATAATCTGGAACTACATTGCCAAGATCAAAGAAATTAATTCTACGAAATAACATACAAATATTATATGTAAACATTCCATTGTAAACAATAAGTAGTGGAAGCAAAAATCATCATGACTATTCTATATTCTATTTAAATAATAGACCCTCATTTATTCCTCCTTCACCTCACTAAATAGAACCTTTTCCAATTAACAGTGTAGTTTGTAAACACACTGGAACTTTCTATCCAAATACTCTTTGGTACGAACTAAGCCTATTGAACAAAGACTGTCCTACTAACCTACTGCGGAAAGTGATGATAACGCAAAACTAATCCAATGGAACTGAACTAATTAGGTTTCACGCATCGATGTTATTGGTCGGTTTCCGTTTGTTTACACGAATGTTTTTAGCTACTGTTAACTGTCGTATGTGGGCGCGAGTTTGATTCCAGGTCAAATGAAGACCAATGTAACTTTTCAAACTAATTTACTTTCTTAGCGTATCATCGACATGAATACCTGAGTAAAGGTGAAGGATAACACCTCGAGGGAACCGGGAGTTTACACTACTTTACAGTCTTAAGTCGGTGTGAGCTAGTACATTAATTAGGCCTTTCATACATTATAATACATGAAGAGATGACTTTGATCATGCAGTGGGACAAAAACCATCTCTTGAAACAAATAAAAACAACAGTACATATTGCATTTGCAATATATTGCTACTTAACATGCTCTAGAAACTCAACTAACTTGCAATCATATAACTTACACCACTTAACCATTCATATCAATCAATCAATGCACCTATTAGTTTACCACGAGCCCCTCTAATTGCCGCCTTAAGGCTCAGGCTATTTTCTAGGCAATTTAATGAATAATTGCATAATTGCTCAGTTATAACAATGTCCAAGTTAATAGGTTAACGCTGTAGTTTGCAAAGCCTTGCAACGTTTATGATATTATAATTGGTATTTGTAGTTAAAACTTTTGTCGTTAAAATAGTGGGAGTTTAATAGGGTTCAGTAGGTCTGCCCAAAGATGCATTTGTTAATAAAAACATGGTAAGGTATGATTTTATCCTATAAATAACTAGAACTCGTAAGCTAGAAATATTTTGGTCTCAACACAAATACGCTGACAATATGGTCAGGGGATGTATGTGCCAGCTAGATGGTTGGATGCAGCCAGGAGTGGTGCAGTCCATCAGCCCTCGATCAGATATATGAAAGAATCTCATTTAATTTTGTGGTCTTGAACCTCATCTGTGAAGAATAAACATCAAACACAAAATACATACACCTGTGCCTTCCACATATTTTCCAAACAATTTGACTCCAAATCGTTTCTGGTATACAACATGAATGTTAGTTCCTAGCCAAAACTCTAAATGAAATGGATGTTAAGAATCATTCATGCGATAAACGCGAAAACTACAATGACAAAGGTTTACAAAATACCTGCAATTTGACTGTCGTTAGGCCAAGAAACTTGCTCAAGTTTATTTCCAATACTGAAAAGGTTAACTATCAAAAGAATTCGATGTATTGTTGCGATACTATTTTTGGATATTTGAACTTTATTATTTTCGATCCAATATTCTTGGAAAGGACATTGTTCAATTTTGGCCTAAGAACCGATGTGAATATAAATTATACTATAATTTTTATTTATTTTTATATTGTTTGAAACATATTTTAGTATTCCACGGACACTTCAAATAAATAAATTCCAAATAAAAAGTAGATTCACAATTATTGATGCCTTATAAAATGTTTCCGTCAGCCAGTGCTGCCAGTTTCGGAAGTTTTCGGGATTTCGGTAAATACGGATCGAATTGAGAACCTCCTTTCCGAAGTCGGATATTAAAATTAGTTGGTAACACTTTATTCATTTAAATACCTAAACTGCCTAGCTAGAAAAAAACTAGTATTCTGTATAATGTTTTAAGATGGTTTTGAGCGAAATCGCGAATTTCTAGCTTGGCATTCGAGTAGGATTATAGTTTTCGTAATTGGCAACACTGGTGTACTTCAGTCAGTTTGCTAGAAGTCAGTTTGATTGCTTTGCGACTATCGTTTCTTTTGTGATTTTCTATGCGTTTCATGGTTTTATTCTAACAACTTTGGCTTGATTACGGACTCCGATTAGATTGCGTACTTGGTAGACTCGGCTTTGTGTAAAGAACTGGATTTTACTAGCATTTTCGGATATTGCTCTGTCTGTGATCGAATTTAGTTATAATTACAACAATGGATGCAGAATATAGTATATTGTATAAATTGTGGATCTGCTGGAGGTTCTTTGGTATTAAAAAACGAAGATATACTTCGTTGCATACAACAATGGACTGTTCCCCGTATGGTAAGTGGTCTACGAAAGTGTTTTTCTAATTTTGATAAGAATGTTACTACCTACTTATGTTTTCATAAGCCCACAATTTCTCGGTTTTCAAATCAATTGCCACAATCGCAAGTTACTTGATATTTACTAATGATTTTTTGTATTTATTATTACAGGTTGAAGCTCATGACCTTATATGTACGACGTGTTGGTCTGAAGCAGTCGAGCATAATAAGATGCAATGCACTGTTGGACGCAATTGTGTACTTTGTATAAGAAGCTCCTACCATCAGGCATACTGTTGCAATTGTATCGTTGGGCGTAGAACAGTGGGCTGTTGTGCCCACATAATGACTATTATCTGGGCGAGATACCAAAACGCAATTGAACCCCCTGCTCAGTTCTTAGATATATTATTGAGAAATATTGATGATTAAAAACCTTTAATTGAATATAAATATTGTTTTTATTGTACATCCTCGAAAACCTCTTTCATTGTTATTGGTAAACCTTACTTTAACTGTTAAATTATTTTGTGTGGTAATGACATTTTTAGTATGGTCTGTACCTTCTTGGTAATAGACCGCGGGTTCGATTCCCGCCTTATGGCATGTAGATAGCTAGGTAACTGTCTAATATAAAAGTAGTAACAATCATTTAAATAAATAATTCTCACAAATCCAAAGTGGATTCACTATATATTAAGAAGCGTAACGTTGAAAGCAAAAGCGATTAGGTAGTTGTTTTTCATAAAAATTCTAAGCATTTATGAAAACTGGTCACACGCCCCGTCTTCGCACGGTGGCAATGTAAAACCTTGGTGTAAACCTTCCTCTTGACCTACTCTATCTATTAAAAAAAATCGCACCCAAAATCCATTGCGTAGTTTTAAAGATCTAGGTAAAGCATTCATAGGGACAGACAGAAAATGCAACTTTATAAAATGATCATTGTCAAAGAATTATCTTAAACTTGACTATTTACTATCTCTTTTCCTAGTATCTAGTAGAGTAGTCTTTTCCTATATCTAGAAGAGAACATATAGAGCTGTACATAGTATTGTTGATATTTTGTATAGTGTAGTTTGATAATACTACTCTGATATTTCACGCAAGCTTGGTTACTTTTTATTTATAACCTCAAAATATTAACTTTTTTCGTAATTATTTTAGTTTCCTGAAGTGTCCGTTCGTGAAAACTTATTTCATAGGATTCCATATAATTTTAAGAGTTTATAGAAGTCACTTTCCATTCGAACGGTTCTTAGGCAGAACATGTATGGAGCCGGAACAATGTCCTTTCTGTAATAAATGTCGTGTGTGTGTAGATGGCAAAAAAACAGGCAATAGTTTTATTTAATTGATTACTTGACGTCAATCGAAAACTCTGGCATCAGGGCTGTTAAGAAAGGCTGGATAAGAAGAAGAAGCAAATTGTATGATTTAAAAAAGCAATTTTGGAGTTTTAGAGATCTTTCTATGTCAATGTACCTACATACAGTTACGGGTAGTCAGAAGCCAGTAAGTCTAACAACTAGTCTTACTTAGAGGTATTGGGTAACTGGGTTGAGAAGATCAGATAAGCAGTCACTCCTTGTAAAACACTAGTACTCAGCTGCATCCGAAATTGGAAGCCGACCCCAACATAGTTGGTAAAGGGTTAGGCAGATGATGAGAGATCCTACTAAATAAACTTAAAAACAAACATTAAATACCCCAAGGCAAAAAAAGAACAATATTCAAGTCATTAAGGTCTAAAGCTTTTTATAGTGAGAAACGCGAACGCAGCTATTAAGTTTAAGTATTGTGCAGATCAGCATTATGATAAATGCGGCTTAAGTACAAAAAATGCAAGTCAACTACGAAAATCTCCATTGTAAGGATCTGCAAGGGAAGGGTGTTTATATATTCAAGTTATAGGAAACAGCGATTAAAATGTAATCACACTTTGTAAATACATATAGTGAGTAGCGTGTGTTTGATACATCTTTACACGCAAATGGCTCAACGGATTTTTATAGAACTTGGCAGTAATATGGCGCATATATCAGACTAACATACAGGCTACTTTTTATCTATATGCGGGAAGTAGTTCCCTTGCAAATTGGACGAATCGCTGGCAACTCATAAAAGTCTATGCTGAAGTTATCTTAAAACAAAATATAGGACTAAAATCGCTGGTCTCTTGTACCTCAACCCGTCTTATAATGAAGACCCTTCGGCGTTGGTGATTCAGGGATTCTGTAGGCGATAATGGCAGATAGCCGTAATCACAGCTAGGGTGGCGTTTCGTCTAATTGTACCCTTTGCTTTTTGCCATTTTCTAACACGAAACTGCCGCATAAGGCCCAAGTAATTGGCGAAACTAGTTCTCGGCCTATTTGCGTTGATGGGATTTCATAATGTTGTGTCTTATAATTGTTGAGTTTAGATTGGGTTGGTAGTATTGCAATTATTGTTTTTTCGTTGGGTAACCCTGTGTATCCAGTAGTTTCCCTCGTACCTAGAGATAATAAATAATTTATTTACACAAAATGCATACTAAGGAACCAAATAAAAAATGAAATAAAGTAAAAATGAGATCTAAGGGGGAGGCCTATGTTCAGCAGTGGACGTCCTATGGCTGAGATGATGATGATGATGATGAAAAATGCCGTAATTACTATTGTCTATTTTCTCGTCATATCTCGAGGGAATAGTTTTACACACAAGGTTAAAAATATTCTTATCATTCGTTTTTAATAAATCTACAATAATTTTATTCAATAACAGACGGACAGTTTTCCCTTTGTACTAATACTTTTGGAAAGGTTCTTTCTAGATAAAGTTTTGATTAGTATTAAATTAGAGTAGTAAAACTAGATGCAATCGCTTTGTAATGAGTTGCAATAATGTGCATTGTTTTAACAAGATTTCAAAGTTTTTATGCCCAATTTTATTTCTTCTTATTTATTTTATGACTGAATTAAAAAGTTTATTTTATTTGAAGTAGATTTCTCTTGATTTTTATAATTAAGTTCACTATCTGAAGTCCTTGTACTGTCTTTATTATTTTTCCATTATCTACCATTACACTCAGAAAGAGATAGCATCACAGATCCCAGACATTGTTGTCACTTTTTTTTATTAATTCACACAACATCGTCTTATTTCAAATTAAACCGTAGAGCTTGTACTATTTGTACTAGAAAACTCATAAACATACATCTTGTTGTAAATACATGTATCCTTATTACAAGTAGGAATTACCAGACAACATTGCAAACATTTGTGCATACAAATAAATTGTACAAATGTAATGCAGATTCATTGCCTACAACATCACCAGTTTCGTTACTTAATTAAATCCTCTTCAATCCTCAAATCAATCAAGCTATACAAAACAGCAACAAAAACCATTCTACGAGCTAATCTCTGGTCGTGCACAAAATGGGGCTGTTCCACAAAACATGGAGCTAACGTTTCAATTGGTCCGTTTCTTGTGCGCTTCCAGTCACGTGGTTCATATAAATCTGTGTTGGGAGTTATAGATATGTTGTAGTGGAATGTACATACGTTGGTGTTTGTTTCAGATATTTAGGGGAATGTTTTAAATAGGTGGTGGAATAAGTAATGATCGTACATAGATGTTTGATTGTGTGAATTTGCGTTCGTTTTGTGTTCGTTTTTTAACTACTTCGTACACCAGAATATAAAATAGCTTGTTCTCTATCTTGTGCCTCGATAAATGGGCTATCTAAAACTGAAATAATTTTTCAAAATGGATCAGTTGTTTTTGAGATTAGTGCGTTCAAACCAACAACTCTTCAGCTCTATAATTTATAATTATAGACATATCATATGAGATTGAGAACGTATAGTCTTGACAAAAATTATGAACTTTTTACGTATAGGAGTCATATTTTATTCAAAGTAAATGTTTTTCACAATAGCTCATAAACTACTATTGTCCATTTATATGATTATCATAATATTATAGCGTAAAGAAAGGCAAAACACTTGAAGGCAAGAGTAATACAGAAACATCGATACTATACAATAAATCATTTCGGACAGAGAGCGAAAACGTTGGCAAGCTAACGATTTATGTACTACTTAGTTTACTCCTGACTTTACTCGGGTTAATGATAGTTTTTGCGAAAAAAGAACGCTAGTTGGTAGGTTGAAAAGTCATAGGCAGTTGGTTGTGATCCTACTTCATGGTTTATTGGTAATAAACTAGATAGAAGTTTTTTTCCACTATATTTTAAGGTAACTTTAAACTCTACTCTCCTGTAATATTTTAAAATAAATTAACTTTTAATCTTAAGTTAGGAAATTAAAACGGTTATATTAAAAGTAATATTTTTATCTTCTTGCCTAAAGTTAAACAAAAAAACCGACTTTCATTTCGTATGTGCACAAAAAACGATTAATTATTATATTATCTATACACATACAGACACGCCTCTTACACTCATAATATCGATACCCGTTGAACCTGAACAAGTTTTGGCACCGGACCGGTCACGGACGTAATTCTCTCGTGGATACACCCCTTAATGTGTATCGGATTTATTAATATAATTTATGTTTCTTGACCTCACTTATGGTATTGAATTGATTAATTGAAAGAAATTTTATTTGTAACTGAAGTTTAATAGAAACATAACCAACTATTAACATTTTAGAGGTAATATGGGTTGTCAGAATTTCTGGCTTCTGACTAATCGTAACGTCTGCCAAAGATGTTCAAAGGAACTTGTCATGATAAATAAGCCCCCATCCATGGACAAATCGTGCTAGCGCTACTTAACTTTATGGTCTATGGACCCATGCATAGCTCGAGCTAATCTATTAACAAAATCACTAATAACTAAGTACTTTTTATAGCTTTTTGTGGAGCAACTTAAAATCTCAAAGACTAACCTTACTTTCATATTTATTAGCCAACCAATTTCGTTTGCAAACAGCATTTTAGTTATTTTCTGCTCTGAGTACTCCAACTGCACTCAAATGCAAGTAGATTAGTATTTGACCTTTTGTTTTATTGGTTTTTCAATAACGCCTACGATAATAAAATGAGCAGTTTATATTGGAGCAACCTGCAACGCACCGCCCACAGTCTACTTCAAAGTCAATTTATTTAATGCTATGAGAAGTGGCTACCAAGAACGTGGGTACTTATTCAATACTAATATTAAGGGCAAAGTAATAGCACTACTATGTTTATTTGAAAATAATTTTGTTTGAATGTATCTCTAATTTGTAATTTTACACGTGTAAGTTGAAGTAAATTAAGAAATAGGCTTTAGAGGAAAAACAGAAAAAAGGAAATAAGGAAAAATACTTGAAAATTGATATTTTTGTTTATTTTTTCGAACATTAAGCTACTAAATTATAAATGAAGCTGCTTTTATCCGGGTGTGGGATATTGTTCCCTCGGGATGCGGATAGAACAACTATAAACTGCTAGTATAACACAGAAATACAGTCAATGTAAAACATTTCATCTATCAACAAGCTATTCTAACAAAAGTGCTAACAGAAACGAAACACATTCGATATTGTATCTTGCCTCGCACCTCAGAGACTAACATACAATACTGTTTGCCTATCTTCATACTGCAAACTAAACAGTTGGCTGACAGTTGTCCCGGTATAAGAAAAATAATTATTTTGAGAAAATCGTAAATTCAATAGAAGTTTTAGTCGCTCTGATACCGGCTGGATACCTGATCGTTGTTAGAGCTCTACCTGACTGGGACGACATGGCGACGTCGCCAGCGGCACAGGAATGGCTACTTCTGGCATCCAAATGTCGCTAAGTCGAGTGGCCATGGCGTCTCGACGGTCAATTGTTCACGTCGTCGCTGAAGAAATTGCACGCTCACTGGCTACCACGTTCGCGACTGTGTGAGAGAGGTGCCCTTTACCGTGGACATTATAGTGGCTACTGTGGCTACGTCGCCAAGCTACCACGGTAGACAGAAGCCACGTAGGGAACTGTAGCTCGTGGCCACGCCTCCAATTTGGCGACGTTGCCAAACCGTCGCCAAGTGAGTTAGGTTCCATACATATCAATACTAACTGCTTGGATACGTAGCCGGCGACGTCGCCATTGGCGTCCTAATGAGGCATGGCTCTTATGTGCTTACTAATAATCATCATCATACTGATTTTTGAGCCCAAACAAACTATCGGCCGACTAAAAGTTGGAAGTGTGCTGGTATATATCCCATACATCATAGTTCAACATGTAACTTCAGACATTTTCTTTCAAAATAACACGTAGAAACCGCATTGCGTCTTACTCCGACCACTTTTCCGCTAGAATATTATGAATTTCAAGTATTTCTTGAGAGGATGATGGATTCTCAAAAGGATAAAGTATAATTTTTCAGTTTAAATCCTTTACAATCCTGAAAGATGTAATAAATCTGTACGGGTGGACGGTTGAGTCTTTGCATTTTGAAATTACTCATAGCTAGATGCCTTTTGAGTTTGAAGTTGTAAAATTAAATACCGACCTCTCAAATAACTGAAAATCAAAAAATAGTACATACTTTACATGACTCTCGAGCCTTCAAAATATTCACTTTACAATATTTTCCAAAACAGGCTTCAAAATTGAATCGGATAGCAATAAAAAAATTGAAGTCGATAATTCATATTGTTCTTTTGTATAAGTTTCAAACAGCTACACCAGAAAAATCCACCAACAAAACAAATGAAAATAATTCCTTTTAGCACCAAGTACAAAAGTTACAAACATGAACTTTTATTCCTACAATAAAACACCTTTGGGAATACATCAGGTAGCATGTTTCCAGCCGTTTTAACGTATTACGAAACTTTATAAAACTGTAATAATGCCCAGTTTAGAATTCAAAAGGAGTTTTATGAATTCTTTGTTGGCCTAAGTTTGAAGAAAAGTTTTTTCTTAGCACGTGACTTATAGATATAAGAATAATAGAGAATAGATAGATTCGTTGTTACTATTGGACTTTAGCAGGTCTTCAAATCTACCAAAGTATACGTATATTCAATTTTGTAAACACTATACAATCGTCAATAAACTTGTGACATATGAACCAGTGAAAGCAATAATAATTGTGATCATTAAGTTCGGCACACCTAAACAACCCACTCGCATCACAAGTTCAAAACCTTACCTAATTCTAGTAATAAGCCAACATCTACCCTGTTACAAAACAGCCTCAATTACATTCCTTAGAGTTCCACTTCAGGCAGAACTATGCCGCAAAAAGTACAGCTCCAGAATTAATTTAAGTAAACAGCCACCCATATTTCTTGTCAGCACGAAATTACCCAAAAGCAAGACCATAAGGCTACTCTTCGGGTGAAACCGAGAACTTTCACAGTAAGAGTTCATTAATGTTGTATTTTATTAAGGTTGCAATTAAAACTTAATGTTCGCTCAAATTGTTTAAGTTTGCCTCACTGGCTGAATAATAAGCGGTATATTTCATAATTTTTGGGTCAAAAAGAAAAATATAAGTGACATTTGAATGGATGAAGTTTTGGGTAAATGTTTGACTTTGCCGCTTGAGGGTTAAAGGCCTTATTTAGGGTTGAAATATTTTTAATATTCGCCTGATATGAATGTGAAGGGTTTGTGACTTAATAACGTCGTATTGGAACTTTGGCAGATTGAAAATTATAAGTCAAGGCACAATTTAATTTTAAATAAACTTCGCCGGTCGTCAGAAACCATCTCGTGAGCTCATACGGATAAGCGTTTTAATAAGAAAGGTTTCATCAATTCTAAACAAAAACTCTTTAAAAATATATACAGATTAATTACAAATACTAGGCCAATCTTCTCTACATCATCAGTACATAGCAATATTTTCAAGCAGATAGGCCCGTAATCCCACCGACACGTACACACACAAAGCAGAGTTATTTCATCAAGATTGTATTCAGTGCGTCGAAAACAGTGTCGGTAATGAGAGCACGCTTTGTATTACCAATTTTCAGTATCACTGTTGTTATTAGAGCATAGAACCGCTGGAGACGCCGTTGACATACCTTTCCCTAAACGTACAAAGCTTTCCTGACTTACTCTTATGTATAGGTATATGTATGTGTTTCGTCGTCGATTTAGCGGAAAGATGTCCTCTTCTTGACAAAGGCCTGCCTCAAGGTTCGTCACTATCCTCAGTCTTCGGCAATTTGTAGCCATTGCTTCCTGGCAACCTTGGCGAGACCGGCTGTCCATCTAGTGGAAGGAATATGTGTGTATCAAGTTTGAGCTTATGTTAGTCAATCACGTAATCCCACCGACACGTACACACACAAAGCAGAGTTATTTCATCAAGATTGTATTCAGTGCGTCGAAAACAGTGTCGGTAATGAGAGCACGCTTTGTATTACCAATTTTCAGTATCACTGTTGTTATTAGAGCATAGAACCGCTGGAGACGCCGTTGACATACCTTTCCCTAAACGTACAAAGCTTTCCTGACTTACTCTTATGTATAGGTATATGTATGTGTTTCGTCGTCGATTTAGCGGAAAGATGTCCTCTTCTTGACAAAGGCCTGCCTCAAGGTTCGTCACTATCCTCAGTCTTCGGCAATTTGTAGCCATTGCTTCCTGGCAACCTTGGCGAGACCGGCTGTCCATCTAGTGGAAGGAATATGTGTGTATCAAGTTTGAGCTTATGTTAGTCAATCACGTAATCCCACCGACACGTACACACACAAAGCAGAGTTATTTCATCAAGATTGTATTCAGTGCGTCGAAAACAGTGTCGGTAATGAGAGCACGCTTTGTATTACCAATTTTCAGTATCACTGTTGTTATTAGAGCATAGAACCGCTGGAGACGCCGTTGACATACCTTTCCCTAAACGTACAAAGCTTTCCTGACTTACTCTTATGTATAGGTATATGTATGTGTTTCGTCGTCGATTTAGCGGAAAGATGTCCTCTTCTTGACAAAGGCCTGCCTCAAGGTTCGTCACTATCCTCAGTCTTCGGCAATTTGTAGCCATTGCTTCCTGGCAACCTTGGCGAGACCGGCTGTCCATCTAGTGGAAGGAATATGTGTGTATCAAGTTTGAGCTTATGTTAGTCAACATTGTTGTGTTCATGCCTAAAGAAGTGATCGAAAACATCTGAGCGAGCTATCACTATTTGTTGTTTTATCGCATGTTGATTGACATACAGACGTTTTCGCATAGGGATAAGGGCTCATAGCAGATCCGGTTGGTTAAGTACTCTAAGCTGTTGTATCGAGATAGGCATTGCGATTACCCAGATTCTGGGATTTATATTCATGGGGGGTTGAATGATAATCTGTGTGCGTAAGCTGCGTTTCAATGTAGGGAAATAGTAGCTTAGTTAAGCTGACAACGCATAAGGTACTATATTCGATCCCAGTGTAGGCAAATAATATATTGTATTGTATTTTATTCAAGCAATTGCTTGGTTAAATTGGTCTTGTAGACTGCAAGGCTAACGTGGCTTATTTTTCTTAACGGATAAGTTATTGCTCAATAGCATTGACAAATACATACCCTACAACAGATAATTCTAGCCGTTTCCCAGACCAGAAGCCAGTATAAATTAAAACCTTGTGTTCAATTTTAATCTGATTGTTACATAAATAACGAAGACTGAGTAGAATTTTGAGAATAAGAAAAATGGATCGCAATCTATGATTGATTGATCCAAAGTGATTGCTTGCATATTGAATTACTATTAATATAATGATTGATAAAAGGGTGATGGATGAATTTAAATGGTTTGCAATATTAAATGATGATTCGACAATAATGAAGTTTCATCTTTATAATGTAATGAACCTGTGTGATAAAATGTTATTGTGATTTATTATTTTTTCAATATTTGATGTGATCATTTATTTTGAGACTTACGTGCAAGTAGACAACTAAAATAGTAAAAACTTAGATAGGTACGATAATAGTTTTTATTTTGTAGTTGTAAGCATTATTTCAAGCATAATTTCTTAGGAATATGAAAAATTGTGAAAAGCATAGCAAGCATACTTTATTAAAATGCTCACTTTATTATTATGCTCAGACTCCGCCAAAACAGAGAGGAGTTTATTTTTTTAAACAATCAATAGAATTGCTCCACTTAGGGATACTACTGAGTGGACGAAGACCAGACAAGTTTTCCGCCCCACAAAAATGGAGCCTGGGCCTTATCATGAACTTTTTATAACTCCTAACAGAACTAATCCGTGACATTGACTCACAAAAATAATATCCAAAGTTCGAACCATTAAAAACCGTTTCAATTGTCTCAGTTACAGAATTTTACTTTTGATGAAAAGATATTAAATGATTAATTATCTAAACAAGTTTAAAAGTTAGATACTTAACTCTTGAGTTTAATCTTACAATCTTTTAACTTGGGTTATGCTTTGATAAGGCTAGAAACTTTGTTAAGTAACCTCCAGGCTATTTTTGGACACAATTGGAAAGTTCAGAATTAACTTAGTTTTTGATCTACTAGTTCTTAAATTCAAGAAGAGAAATAACATTTAGTTTTAATATATGTCTTACTAGCTTTTTTCCTTCGGTTTCACTTGCGTTTGGGAGACTACTTCTCGGGCCAGGATAAAAAGTAGTCAGTGTATTTTCTCAAGTTTGAAACGATCTAAGAACCTCATATTATAAACCAATTAAGTAGTTTTGGCATGAAAGCGCGAAGGACAGACATAGTAACTTTCGCATTTATAATGCTAGTAAGGATTGACTAAAATCAATGAATGACTTTTTCATATAATCTTAGAACTTTAGTAATATTTCGCAAAATATATTAAAATACTTGTTCTATTTAACTTTAAAAGTTTTGTTTCAATTTTGTCTTCTTTGAAAAAGTACTACTGATGAACTAACTTTCTTGATATAGGCTCTTAGTAAAATCTTTTCGTCATTTCTCAAAATTAATATTTTGCCAATTCACAAGTTTTTGCTTCAACTTTTTAACAAAACAATACTTTTTTATATTATCAAAGAGTGCGTAGGTTTATGTATTTCATTTACTATCTCAAGCACAGTTTAAACTTTGATCGATTCTACAACTGTTACTTATTCAATAGTTTTTTAAGTTTTTACAATTTACAACACTTTTCGAAGCCGTTTATCTCATGCATTAAATATTTCTATTGCATCCACTCCTCTTCAAAATAATCAAAAATATAATTTACTCTGTTTACAAAGCTGCAGTATTCCACGAAACTCGTTCCCCGAAACAGTTTCAGGTAAACAAACAAATATATTCAATGGCATTCGTAAGGATTAATCGAAGTACCTTTCGATATTAATAATAGATTAATACTCCTACAATTACAAATATCTTGAAGCCTGAAAGCTTTTTCATGTCCCTTTGGGTTATTTACCTGTTGTTTTAAACGGACGACTGGATTTCTTACTTAAGTTTGTTTTAAGAAAAATGTTGGTGTCAGTTCTGATTAGTTTGTTGATTTTCAGTAGAAAAATATCTTCAGAACTATTTTAGGGAAAAATTGTTCGGTTCAAAATTGGATGTTAAATTCTAAGAATATATATTTTGGAAATGTATTAAAATGTTTACTCTTCGTCTGAAAATTTTCTGATGAAGTTGCAACCAAAACATTCCTTCAGGCTAAATTGAATGAGATGATATTTCAAGCGGAACAAAAAACCGCCAACAATGGTTTTCCAATCCTCTTTCAGAAGAGCTGGCTTTCTACCAATTTTCCAAACAAAACGTACTCAGTTTATCTGACTTTGCATGACTTATAGTAACCGCGAAAAAAAGGTAAGTATTAAATTATCTTTCCATTCTCACGCTATTGTGAAAAGGCTCAGCTTTGCTGGAAAAATCTAGAATGATTTTCTAGATTTCCGAGGCAATTTTTCCGTGGCATTGAATTTGAAATATTGCCTTCACTTCGGGTCAACGGGTACGATTTTTATTTAAGGCTCTTGGCTTTTAGGCTGGATCTAGGAAAAAAGTGCTTCCCTTTTTTTAAATCCAGAATTTCATGTCTATTTAATCAGACTCTCTGAAAATTTTTAAGATATATTTTCTATATTAAAGAAATCATCTGATTGTTTTATTCTTATCCGTTTAGTAGTACAAGTAGTACTAGACACAAAATATTCATACAAAATTACATTAATAAATGTTTCTCAAGCTATAAACTGCAATAATACATGAGATTCCAGCACCTTAATCTCCGACCCCGAGTAAATAATTCAACAATTCCCCCTAGTTTCCAAGTAATTGCGCTCTACAAATCAAAAACCAAAATTTACGTTCATACGTATATTTATAGTGAACCACATTTTGTCCGGTAACAGTTTGTCTTTATATAATCCCCGTTTCTGGCCTCTGTAGCCACAAAGCTATTAATCGGTCTCAGAGCACTTAACCAAGTGGAAAAGCCTTTCCCTTACCTGTCCCTAACCTGCAAAACCACAGGATATAATCGTTGTCGTATTTACATGAATGCATCAGGTGTATGCGTGAGTTAGTCAATTTTGTAGTGTGATATGTGCCGATTTAATCGAAAAGGCACGAGTGAACGATCACTATACGTTGCGTCGCCTCGTAATTTGGCATATATTTCCGCATAGAGATCTGTGTTCATGGATTCTCCAGTTGATTAAATGATCTAAGTAATCGGCCAAAACTAGGCCGAGGCCTAATGCTGGCTGATATGGAATATTTGTCCACGTAATCCGTAGTGTGCAGCACAGCATTAGTCTTTGGCGAGTATGCAACATAGTTCGCATCGTACGCGATATTAGGCTGGCTACACACTGTCGCATTGGCTGAATATTTCAGCCGATTGATGGCCGTGTCATACACTAGATTAAACATTGTCATAGTAGGATAAACTAGGCTGTTATTGGTTTAACAGAATGGTTGAACGTGAATGTGTGATTCTAAATCTGAATTGTAAAATTCTAAAATGCTGTAATATTCCTTTTCATTGTACGCTGTCAATACAAAGATTTTATTGGTATTGGCCGTCACACTTCTATAAACATATTGAATAGATGAAACATTAACCAAAGCACGAGCCGAAAATATGTCACAACAAGGACTTTGATACAAAAAAAAAACACAGTTGTAAAAACACACTAATGACTTACAAATCCTATTCAAAATATACCGAACTTTCTAGACCCAAACATGATAAATGGCTGATAAAGACTTTTTACTGGACAAGGGGTCTATCCTAACTCAGCAGAAAGAAAATCCTAAAAAATAGATAGTTTTCTCTATGTTAGAATTATATGTGATTTAGAAAAGCTGAATCGGATTGGAGCCGTTACGTTAAGGCGTATAGTAAAAAGATTTTACGGTCAATAAATGCTGCAACAGATAGGACGGCCGAGAATATGATTTACTACTTCTATGTGTGGTGCAAGTTGTAAGCGAGAGCGGGTTTCAAGTTTTTGATTTGGTATACTCGTAAAATTAAACGAGAAATAAAGTATTTGGTTACAGTTTATGACAAGACTGTAGAATTGTTTTGAAATCATTCACGAAAAGTTTTTCCCTTTTATTTACTTCGTTGTTCATGTAAAGTTATTCGAATGGCTTTTTTTTCGTATGATCATTTTTTTTTTCTTAGCTGCCTGAAGGCGTTAACTACGCAAAAGGTCGACTCTGTTACGCATACTCAGGAAAGATAACCTAGAAAGTGTATCTAGTTACAGTCCTTGAATAACATGTTTGCACAAGTGCTGACTCCCGAATCCCGAATATTTAAAATAATGTGTAAGCACTATCGTCGCGTACTTTAGAATGCCAAATCTGGACAAGGCATTATCATATTTCAATATTCCCACAGTCGTAGGTACTCCAATCCCCAAACCAACCGCTTATATCTTCCACCAAACACCGTACAAACCCTTGCGATTCCTCGCAGAGATGTGCTCTCTTTTATTGCCGTCCGTAACACGGAACGCTTCACATTGCACAGCTTGTTACTATGGCCAACACGACACTACGTTATACGGAACTTAGATACTTTGAAATTTAATTGAGTAAGCTCAAATATTTATGAGTTAGAATAGTTGAAAATAACTAGGCTGTTTGTGGGATGGTTTTAGGGTAGGCTTTTGTAAACTTACGCTCAAGTGTCAGCCCTGTATGTAATGCGTTTTTGTAATGCGAATAACGTTGCAGGTCATGTTCTATTTTATCATTTTAATGGCGATATGTAACTAGATATTTTTCAAGTATAGTGAACCCACTGTGTAGGCAAGTCATCTGGGCAGCTTCTCAACTAAACTTTGTAAGCATAAATTTTAAAATCATCCTCCGAGCCTTTTTCCCAAACTATGTTGGGGTCGGCTTCCAGTCTATAGCATAAATTTTAAAATAATCTCTCAAAATCCAAAAAAAAGATTCCATAGAGAAGATATAAATTATCTCAAGTACTTTTACTTAACAACTTAGGTACAATAGATTTTCAAATATTTTTCACGCGATCCTACATCAAAGGTTGGTTTAGTTTAATACATATTTCAAGTTATTCTGACTACTAGATAGCCTTTGTGGTTGGATATTGTGTAACTCGAAACTCGACCTAAAAGTAGGCACATACTGAACACAAAACAGTCGGCCGACAGTTGACCCGAAAGAAAGAAAGAAAATACATTTATTCACGCGTCGACGAAGGCTATCAAATATTTATTTTGAAGAAAATCTTGATTCCAATCAAAGCTTTCAGTCTGTCTGGTACCGTCTAAATACCAAATCTTTGTAATGTGCGTACTACCATTCATCTTCGTACTGATTTATGAGCCTAAACAAACAATCGGCCGACTAAAAGTTTGCAGTGTGGTGATACTCTTAGTCTAAAATTCATAGTTAAATACGAGAACTTGGTAAAAGAGCACGTAAACAATTTTGTTTGTAAACGCGTTGAATATTTGAAACTTGAATCTTCTGTCTCTGAGGAATGTTCTTTTGACTGCCCTTAGCTTTTATGAACATTCTTTGACCCCCAGATGCATGTAAAAAATACAAGCCGGGGCTCAACTCCTTCATGTCATTAATATTGCATTAATGGAGTTTTTTGTCAGTTCTTCTCCATAAGCGGAACCGTGCAACTTTTGCCTGCAACCTTTTGCGTGCAACCTTCACGTTTTGAAAGATACTTTATGTGCCCATTATAAAAAGTAATTCGAGTTTCATAATAAATTCATTTTTGTATTTTAATAGGTATTTCACTGTTCGTTTAAGACGTTCGTTCCGTATAAGAATCAATTAAAATGTTGAAGATTTCGATGAAAATGTCACTTTCCGATGCTCACAAACAAGACTACAGCTATCCATGCGTAACATAAACAAAAAAAAAAAACTTTCAACACTAATCCTTCCTACCTTCCTCTTCAAACCCAAACTGGATTAACGTTACTATCCTATAAATAGCTAAGTTCATATAAAAAAACAAGAGCAATACGTCAACGCCCAATATAATTGGCCCAAGTCTTAGTCGTGGGCCCGGCGACTTAATCCACGTCATTACCAAAAACGATTAGGCCCGGACTACACTTAATACTGCCGTATCTAGAACTCGTTGTAAAAGGCACAATTATAATGCAAATGTGAAAAATCTGTGAGTTGGACTACCGCACGGAGGGTTCCGTACTTTTATTAATTTCGAGTAAAAACGCAGTTTTAAATAATGTAAGGAACCCTATACTACAAACTGTAAATACACAAGTAACCTTCCTGTTCTTCCCATCACTAGATGATACCTAAAATTGATTTCTACGCAAGGACTTTTAACGACAAAAAGTTTGGCACGAAACGAGTGTCGTAAGTAAACGTAGAGAAGAATCGTGTATGACCGGTATTATGTCTTAGACATCACATTGTGGCATTTTCTTATTTTTGCTTCCGTTCATTCACGTGACTAGTGTAGTCTAACTCTCTATTTGATCACACCGAATATATCAGACAAGTTAATATTACAGTGTTTATATTGCAACCCATAAATTGTATGCCATCATTGTATTCCTGCCTTAAGAGTCCCTAAAGTACAATTTTTTGTGACCCTACATTAAATTTTGTAAAGGACCGTTTCTGGTCTTTTTGTGCCAACAAACTCATCAATCTAGTACCGAAGGTTAAATTCTTTGTAAATGGACCGCCATTTCAGTTTTATGGTCTAAGGATCTAATTACCCGTATTTGTGTGCCGTTAATTCTTAGGCAGTTTGCAGACATTTTATCTGGAGTTAATGGTCGTTGAAATAATGTAAATAGGTTAGTTTTTTCCCATAAAAATATTCCGCCAAACTGCACTCTTACATAAAATTATTTATCAAAATATGTATAATCCTAAAATGTTTTCAAATTACATAAAAATATTATTTATTCACCAATCATAATGCAATCGCAAAGTCTATTTTCCAAGAAAACATTACCAAAAGAAGCTTATTTGCGTTCTATAAAAAGCCCAAAGCATCGCCTAATCTTTAGTGGTTTCGCATACGCTAAAAGCACTAAAATAATAACAAAGGAGTCATACTTATCACCATTTAAAATGTAACATAAAAAGCGACCACAAAGCTTGGCTTAAAGCAGCCCATAATACTTTTTCTCTGTATGAAAAGCATAGACTTGTAACCAACTGGATACACCACTGTCGAGCCTCTGCCAAAGATACGCGACTTATGTAAGCGACAAGACCATGCTTGTTTACGACATGAGTGTGCGTAACAATGTTATTCAACATGCTTGAGTGAGCCATCACTTATCTGTTGCCTTTCCTCTCTCCCCAGGTGTAAATTGTCAGACATCCTAAAAATTTATCGGATTGCCCAGCTAACTGGGTAATGCTATTGGCAGTTGCTCCATGTAAAACACTGTTTCTCAGCAGTATCTTTAAAGAGTGCTTCTTGCAAGACTGGAAGACAAAATCAAAATCAAAAGTCATTTATTCAAAGTTGGCTGAAATCAGCACTTTTTGAACGTCAAATCTAAAAAAAAACCCCCGACCCAAAAAAAGTACGCAATAATTATGACAAAAGGTTAAAAACGCTAAACCCTATAAAAAGCAAAAAATAACTTTTAACACTACGTAAACTAAATTTTGTCGTGTCGGGGGACCGCTCTAATCCATTACTTTAGATACGTGTTTTTTTTTTTAAACGAATGTTGTAATTAGGTAGGTATCATTTTAATTTATGTAAGTATTTATGAAGGTAAAAAGCGGTCCCCCGACACGTCAAAATTTAGTTTACGCAGTGTTAAAAGTTATTTTTTGCTTTTTATAGGGTTTAGCGTTTTTAACCTTTTGTCATAATTATTGCGTACTTTTTTTGGGTCGGGGGTTTTTTTAAATTTATAATTTAATTTTATTTCATGCTTTTTAAAGGAGCTCCTTAATTTTTCCTTCTTTCATTTAATTTATTTTATCTTAAGATGGGGTCGCTATATGCGATCTCGGCCAAAGGAAGCCTTTTAACAATCTTCATGACAAACTGGCTCTGGGAGAATTGCACAGATTGAGAAACAATAAAGATTAACCTTTGGACATTCTAGATTTTCAGCAAAAATATAAATCGGTTTATCCGTTTCATTCCGGCATTCCAGGGTTTCATCCGCCACATCCCATTTCCAGCATCAGGTTCTCGTCAATCAGAAACATGAAGAGAACTCGTCAAGACAAATTCAACGAGCCCAAACTCGATGGGTTTACTAAAAGGCAGTTCAGGGTTACGTCTCCTACCTTCGTGTCCTAACAGCAGACCAGCTCAGTGGTTCCAAAAGACACTAGTGTTTCAAATTTCAGATCCCACATATACTTGCAAGTAAACTGAGCGTGTAACATTCCTATGACATCTAGCAAACGAGCTGATGACCTTGAAGACCTGAACCGATTTCCATCAAACATAGCTAAGAACACTCCCGACTGACATACCTTTTAAACAAAAAAAACCGCATTACAATCGGATCATCCGTTTGGGATCTACGATGCCACATACACACACACACACACACACACATACACACACACACACACAGACACGTCAAACTTATAACACCCCGTCGTTTTTGCGTCGGGGGTTAAAAAGACAGCCCCCAAAACGCCCGCCCTTCACCACTTCCTATGTGTTTTTGCTGGGAAGAAGAAGGCCGACTCTAAGGCTCTAGACAGACGGGTTGCAGTTGAAATGCAGTCCGTCTATCTAGAGCCTAACATAGTCGGGAAAAGGCGGTTCCTGTTAGTTGAATCGTCTAAGAAGAAAAGCTAGAATTTTCGAATAAAATTTTAATAAGAGGCGAGAGTAGCCGCATTTAGGAGGCTCGTGCATGCATCGTTGGGTCCTAGACTGTAAACCACTTTAACTAACGAGCCGAATGTAAAAACGTCCATCTTTTTTAAAGTCTTAGCTATTTCTCGCCTCCCTTTGAACGCGTATTAATTAGCATTTTAGTTTGAGGTCAAATGAGTTCATTGCTAGGTGCAAAGGAAATAAGGCAATTATATGTTTATTTATCTTGTTGATTTTTTTTTTTGTTTCAGAGAAACGAAGGTTATTTACGTGGTGTGTGCTTTCTATTAGTAATTTAATTTGAAAAATTAATCTGCACGTTTTGAGCAAATTTACTTTTAATTATGCGCATTTCTACGTTTTCGAGTTTTTGCCGGTATATAATTTATATTACAGGGAGTTCTTAAACTATATATGTAACTATATATATTGAATCGTAAACAATTTAATGACTGTATATTTTTCAAAAATATTTGCGACGCATAAATACCAGATAATAAAAGAATAACAAGCACCATCATTTACTTTGGCTTACTTAGCTCTGTTGCGGTAAAATATTAACATTTTATGGTTTTTAAGAAATTAACATAATCTTTTTAAAAGCTAATGGTTTTTCTGTCGTTAGGAAAACGTTAAAAATATGCAAGAATTATTTTAGCAAGCATCAGGGTAATGGAAATCATGGACCGTGGCATGTCACTATAATAAATGAAAAACGTTTTTTAATTAAAATAATTATGGTAGTGGTGAGCGTTTAAAGCAATATCAGGAAGAAATTACACAGATTTTAAAATAAAATACATTTAGCGACTGCATTTGACCCGTAAATTATTCACCAAATACATAACGAAACAAGGGTATTATGAAGCTTATGAAGAAAGAAAATGTTGAAAAAAAAATGAATTTATCAGCTCATTATTTAATCTATGCAGCTACTACAATACTAATAAAAATTCACCAAAAAATCATTTACTTTCACAAGATTAGCTGAGTACCTAAATAATAGTCCACGAGATAATATTTAAAAGAATTTAATCAATCATTCATTACTGAATTCACAAAAGGGTCCCCTTCGCTTCACGATAAAACTCCAAAGCTTTGTTATTTAAAATAAAATAAGATGTCTGATGCCATTATCCGACTTATAATGCCAATATTTTACAAACAAGAATTGATAATACCTCTTAATCTTATGAGTAGGGCTATAAAGTACGAGCATGTGTAATTTCAGTATATTTGTGGCTGAAAATAAGTAAATGTCAAAGAATTTGTTAACATTGAGACGACCGTCAGTGTTACGAGAGATGGCAGAAGAACCGGGTTTTATTTGAGCAATGTCGTCATAAAAACATTACACTTTTAAGTACTTCAATGATAATATTAAATAAGCTGGAAAAAATACATTCATGTACATACATCTCTCGTTATAACTTTTTAGGGTACAGTACCTAAAGGATAAAACCTTAAACCTAAACCCAAGGACTGTCTGTCGTCAGACGTATATGACATAAATTGCAATAGTTAGACAGTTAAGAACTTAACATTTTCACAGATGCTGATTTGTATAACTATCCAAAACTATGGATTGGTCCTTCTGTAAGAATTTTATTCAGTGGCTGTGATCTGATAACCTCACTCAGTCAAATGTTGATAAAGTAATAGTACTTTTTCTTTTAAAACTCTTTATATGGGGTACTTATTCATTGTTACTGAATTTCGAAGGCCAAAATCTTTATCATGCATCTCTCTTGATTAAAGCCCAAACAGTCTCGTATCAGTTTTTCATTACACGTCTTATTAAGAAACACGTATTCTGCTTGTAACTCAATATTCACAAAATCCGAAAATTATGTGTTTTCTCCCATAATCTCATCCATATCTTTAAAGTATCTGAAACTTTTGCACATCAGTGTTTACGAAATATTTCAACCGCAACAACAACTAAGAACGATTCAACTAAATAAAGATGCAACTCACTAAAACAAAGTCAAACACACTACATCACATGGGACACTGAAAATAGGAAAAGGACCCGAAAATGTGAAGACAAATACGAATAGTTGCTTTCGGGCAAGCAGTTTAGTTAACTCGCGTAATTTATACGACTCTTACCGTTCACTTAGAGAAACTCTGTGCCATTTTGAAGCAGGGAAATTCGAAGTGAACCTAATTTTTCATACTCGAGGAGATTGCTAGCAGTCCATTGCGGCCGGCCTACGATTCTAGGCATAAATCTAGACCGCCTCGGTTGCTTCAGTGCATTTATTTGGGAAGGGGACGATGACGCTACGATTTCGGGTTGATAAAGTGTGTGTTCAAACTGGGATGAAGAATGGTAATGTGATTCCTTTACACTTTCGTGGTATAACGGCTGAATCGATTGGAATAAAATTGAGATACAGGTGTCTTTGGAGATGAAAATTGTCTACCTACTTTGATAAATTGATTACTCCTATAGCGAGACACAGCTATAATTTTACCGTAATTCAACTACTTGTTCAACTGCGTCCCGAGTTTGCAGCTTCCCTCACCTGGATAAAAAATAGGTAATAACACTAAAGCGACTTTCTTATTGGTAAACTAATTTCTGAGATCTATAGATAACACTCTACAAACTCACATACTTCCAAACTAAACCTGTGTATAACATTAGCATAGATGCCGATACTGCCTCGTATCGTCGACGTCACGCACTATCTAAACCACTAATGAATTGGGCTCAGGTAAGAGGCGAAACACGGAGATATATCAATGTGTACGACGTTATTACCGAGCAAGTGTACGCAGCACTGTTGTGCTTGATTGCTTCCACTGTCTTGTTAGCACTGTGCAGTGTTGTTTGACATCTAGTGTAATGACACGAGCCAAATCCAGGCAACTCAATACCCTCAGGTAAAACCCGTAACGACTGCCAAAGATATCTTCTTCTTAATGGGAACCATCAAAATCTCCCAATTTTGTATAATATTCCCAAACTATTACAAATTTATACGCTGCCACTATAATTTTCCATTTCAAAACATTGTTCTATCAAAAACCTAATTTTATAATTTAGCTAGAATGTCACATACTCGTAAACTACAAAGTTATTTTAATAAAACTGCACATAGTAATTTTAATACTAGGCAACACGGAGTAAGGAAAGATGAGCGGAGATGCCATAACGAAGGTAGATCAAGCACCTTCTTTTAGCTCAAATAGGTACGGTGTGCATGGCTGAAACGATCAGTTACGAGTGAACTAACGAAGCGTTCGGGTTCTTTGAGATATCTGTCAACGTTTTTTGGTATTACAAAAAAATGGTCGAATCCAAAGAAGGTGTATAAGGGCGGAGACACTACCGTTCCTAGACCCCCGCACACCCGCATTTTGGCGCGCCACTTTCTTAGGATATTTTCCGTTATGGCACCTCCGCTAGTCATTTTGTTCTCTATGCTAGGCAAGTTCTTGGCTTCGCCGCGGTGATCCATCAGATCTCTTGGGACAGATTACCCGCCTGCAATTTTAATATTCGCGTGTTATATTGTAAAAAATAATGTATTTTTTAACTTATTTGTTGGCGTATATAGGCGTTTGCTATTGGGTATGAAATAGGTTTTCATTACGTTTTGTTAGTTGAGAATAATACAAGATTTTAAAAATACTTTTAAGCAGTCTGGATGTGATTTTTGAAATACAAAAGCTCGCGTGGTTTTCGATTCTGATCTTGCTTGTTCAGCGTGCATCAATAAAGATGTGAGTCCAACACCAACGGCCTAAGGGAGCTATTTCTCGCACCCGGATAAAAAGTAGAATAAATTCGGTTCCACACTTTAAACTATCTGTGTCGGACAGACAAAGTTACTTTTGCATTTTAATTGACCTTGTTTCATGTAAGTATACATTAGTTAGAATAAGATGGGACCGACATCCCCATGCATAAAAATGCATAAAATATGTAATAGCTGACAATGTACCTATAAAATATTTCTCTATAATTTTCCCTCGTAAAGGAATAGTCATGACAGTAAAATGAATAATATTTAAACCGAATGTAAGAGAATATCTTGCAGTTAACACCGTTAAATCCTTGCAGTGTTGGAATAGTGTTAATTAAAGTGCATATTTGCGTACTAGTGTTTCCGCCTCCTTCTGCGAAGCGGTCATGCTCGAGAAGGAGGAGGCGGAACGCCAGAGAGTCCGCACCTCTCATCCCGGCCGCCGCGCTGGACCAGGTAGACACCATGGGCGCCGGGTGTCGCGAGATGACTCCCGGCCACCGTAGGCGTGGGTCTGTGGGCGGTGAGTTCGGGTGGCTCATCGTCCCTCTGTCTTCCTAGACGACAGACCCGTGTCGACGGCGCGCGTTGTTCCACGCGCTCCTCAAAGAGACGTCAGCAACCCCAGCGGGGCCCAGCAGGGCCAAGGCCTGCCGGGGCTGCGGGTTGTTCGAAAGAGATACCGCGGCCCTGGTACATAAAAGGCCTATGACGGAACACGACGATTTTAGTCAGTAAGAGTCTGACACTCCCTCACCGCTGCTAACCCACAGCGGGAGGGGTCATTTGATGATTTTACGTCGATAAAAAAAAAAAAAAAAAAAAAAATACCTTTGCCGTGTTTAGATTTAGAATGGAATTTATAATTTTGAACTGATGTCAAGTTTTATGAGTTAATTTTGATATTTAAGAGATTTAATATTGAAAGATAAACAAATTATTATAAAATGTTAAGATTATGCTGTGAAACCGACAAAAACATATAGCTAATATATGTTTTTCGTCGGTTTTAATCCATACCAAAATTCCGTTACCTATATCTTTACCTTTAATCATTTACAAGGCTAAATATGTCAATGAACATTCAACGCCAAAAACATAACAAAAGCAAATGCCGCTAATGTGGAAAATAAAATTAACCTTTCCAAAACTGAAACAAAAAATTCTAAACTCAACAAAAAGACATGATTACCTACTCAGGCGTCCTAACTTCAGTAACTTGGAGCGAAAGTAACACATTTAGCTAGACGAAAAGTACGGAAAAAGTCGAAAAAATAACCAAAAAGGACTTTTGAAAAGTTCTCTCTATGTAACGAACGTAGGCAGTCAGTTGGGGCTGCTAATTCGTTCACGCGACTCGCTCCAAAATGGCTTCGGAAATGGTAGGATGGTATATACTAAGATAGGTATTCTTACGTCTTTTTAGTAATAAAAACTACAGTGTACTTCTTAAATTTAAGTCAAATCAAGCCAATATTATTAGAACAGCAATACATGTTTGATTTCTATTTTCTAAAATTAGATACTGTCATTCAGTAATTGAACTTATTTTTATTGGATTTTAAATAATCACAAATGTGAGGACTTTAAACTCTCTCATGTTCATTCGCTATCAATTTATTCTAATCATACATTATTATTTCAAATCAGTAGAAAACTTAGATTTATCGTCCGAAGTCAGCCTCCAAAGTTGGACAAATACACGTCGTAAAGGGCAAAGCCATCTATACTAATCGGGAATATCTAAGATAAATTGTAGACCTCTGAATTCTTCGTCTTTACTTGTATTTTAGATCTGTAGAAAACATAGATTTATCGTCCACTGTTCGCTTGTAGTTACAAATATCCCGGGCCTGTAAAGCTTCGTTTCCAAAACAAGTGAATGTCGCACGCCCAACGGCCAGCGGTTCTAGGCAACCGGGCATCTTACAATAAGGGAAGGTTTAAATATATCCGACGAAACATGCGTCGCATATAATCGGACGCGTAACGCCAAAACAGACGTACTCGTATATACCCAAAACATTCGATCATTTACACGAACTGGCGATCCGTTAGTGCGGCGATTATACATTTACGATACGCTCGACACATTTTCGTCAGATATGAAACTACCCTAAAGGCATTATCATATGAGAGCGTTTTCAAGGCATGCAGAAGGCACGCACGACCGCTCATACATTTCTTTACAGTGACAAAGGATGCATTATACGCGCGCGATAGCCGCCTGTGTCGAAACCAAACCTTAAGGGATAAGGCAATCTTAGCTTATCAGGGTACCCAATTATCACCGGGAAAATTTTCAAGCTTCGTTTTTCGACCAAAATAAATTCGGAACACAAATCTCCCCAAACGACATTTAAAGCTAATCTCGCTAAAAATAAATCAAATTTGCAAAATGGTAAATAAGAATATGTATATTTAGTGTCGGTCCCTAACGTAATCAAATGGCCCGGGCCGGTCATGGAAAATTCGCGGATAATAGTTGTCGTTGGATTTATTTTAAGAAGTCGGGTTTCAGGTAAAATGGATGTGATTAAGGTAGTATAAGAAGTACCTACTAGCTGTAAGTTTGAGGGAACTACTTACCACATTGGGATAAAATGCCCTATTTTTTCGGATGAGATCCACTACAAATAAAACAAAAATAGGAAACAAAATATGTTTTAGCTCAATTTATTTCAATGATTTTTCTCTTCCAAGAATTTTTACATAAACTAAATTGAAATAAGCAACACAATATTTATTAAAATCCCCAATTACCCTGTTTATAGCTCATCCTATTCATTAAAGTGTCGTATACGCTACATTTAAAACAATTAAAATTAACGAGGTTACTTGGTAATTTTCGGCAAACGTAATTGTTATAATATTCAGTATCATATTCGCTTCATAACTCTGCATAACTGTACTTTTAATTAAATTGTGTTTGCGATATAATAATCATTATTATGACGCTTATTACAAATAATTACCGCATACTCGATATTTAATCCAAACTTATTAAGAATAGGTACATTACTGTGTGTATGATCTTTACTATATACAAATATGATAAAACTAAAGTTTGTTTGTGATCATCATCACTGGCCCAATTTCAAAGATCGATTTCAAAAAATCCACGTGCCTAGGTGTTGAGGAACCTTTTGGTCACTCAATTTGAATATGTTGCAGAAACATTCAACTAAGAGCCGATTTTTCAAACGCCAGCTGAGTTTTGTCTGAGAATATGTATAATGCGTTTTGATCGCCTAGATTATAGAAAAAATATCAAACAGCTATATGCATATATTCCTCAGATAGAAGTTAACTGATGATTGAAAAATCACCCTCTGTCTATATAGCTATCCTAAACTTTTTGCCTTATTAACGTGCCTATATTGCTTACTTTACTCGGATAAAGGAATGATCACCATTACCACCCCTGTTTTGTGAGCGATGACGCTTAAGAACGGAGATGAAGGCTTTAAAAGTCAACTCCTAAAGATTAATGGAATGTTCTAGATTGTTGTTTTGCAGAATTTAAGGCTCTAAGGCGGTAATTTGGGTCGAAGGATTCTTGTGTACGGTAATGAATATTTTCGCGAGATTTTTTCTGTTTCAGTAATTTTAGGCTGGTTTTGTTGAATGGAATAATTTTGAGGTTTAAGTACCTAATTGATGTTGGTTGAAATTGGAATTAATTAAGCCATAATATAACAAGTGGCTTAGTACATGGGTCGATTAGGTTAAACAAAGCTTACGATGAATGACCATTTATGTTATGAGACCATTTATCAATGTGTGTTTTATAAGGAACGATCGTCATTTGTTACGGGTATTCGGAAGATAGAGAGTCCAAGTCAACCAGCCTTACCAAGGGGTAACCGAGTTGGACATGGGAAGGGGGACCCTTTAACTGAGTCGCACTATTTCAAATGCTGGTACTCAACTGCAGTTAGACTGGAAGATGACCCCAACGGAGTTGGGAAAAGTATAGGCAGATGATGAGAACTTACATACTAGGCGTTCAAGCTATTAATCTAATACATTTGCTCTTATTACATCGATAAGGGATGTGCCAGAAAAATTTCATCTATTTAGCTCGTAGACGTGTTAGAGTATTTTGGCTTGAAGCCAGTTTCATACAGTTTTTTAATAAAATCCGATAAAATATTTTTATGCCTGTTTATTGAAAAAACTTTGGTTTATTTAATTACCTACTATCATTGTCTGTTTTGTCTACCTAAACTTTACCATCATCATCCTCCGAGCCTTTTCCCAAACTATGTTGGGGTCGGCTTCCAGTCTAACCGGATTCAGCTGAGTACCTGTGCTTTACAAGAAGCGACTGCCTATCTGACCTCCTCAACCCAGTTACCCGGGCAACCCCATACCCCTTGGTTAGACTGGTGTCTACCTAAACTTTACCAATGTAAATATAAAATAAGACACATTTTTTCAAAGTAACGTAACGTTAAAGTAAAGACTCTAAAATACTTACAGGGATAATAAGTAAAATAACAATTCATTAACCTCGTAATATTCTAAATATTATTGCATTACTAAACAAACACCCAACATTTACTAATTTATAATCATAAATCAGATCAAAATATCAAATACACGGCTGATACACTCATTACGGTCGGTTTGAACACGAGACGGTAATGATACGGTTTCAGTGGTTAATTAGTTATCAGACACGATTAATTTACATACATTTCTGAATTAGCTATCATGTAGATTTAGGTACTTACAGTAAACAACAAAGTTCCTTAACATAATTACAAAATACTTGAACACAAAGATCTCAAAATGTTTCGCATCTTTTGTTATTTATACTCTGATTGCCACTAACGTACCAAATTATATTGGATAGGTTCCAACCCAACATATTTGGGAAAAGGCTAGCCTCATGATATGAATGAAGTTCTAGTACTAAAGTACCCCTATAATTAAACAAAACTCGATTCACCAATACGCCTACTCCATAACATATAGCAATATTTTTGTCATGCGATTCATCAGGCGTTATACTAATATTTAAATTGACTATTGGATAATTTAATTTCAAACTGAATTGAATATTTGTGTTTAACACTGAATGACAGTTACTTCCTTTTTGAAAGCCAATTAAGCAGGATAACAGTAAATAGTTGGAATAACTACGAACCATGGAGAACAAAATGACTAGCGGAGATGTTATTACGCGAAATCTCCTAAGAAAGTAGTGTGACAACATGCTGGTGTTCGGGGGACGAGAAACGTTACTAACTATGAAAACCGTCCATTATTTTTAAAATAAAATTATTAGACCAATCTTTGACAGATTAGTTTTGATTTGACAACAATATAAAAATCTTGTTAGTTCTAGTAACTAATCATGCCTACCGTACGTTGCTTGACCTACAAGAAAGTGACTGGCCTACCTTGTTTATGGCATCTCCTCTATATTTCCGTCCTCTGTCGTACAAACTATCTCGGTAGCGCCTGACATAAATATGTCGGCAACGGACAGCGGTATTGTTTCACAAGGATTAATCAAATGAACTTCAGCTCGGTTCTCAAATAATTAATCGTATCTTATTACATTTAAATGGCTTTAAATTAAATAGTAGTTCAGCTACAATTTTAGTGGAGTAATTTGATGAGAATAATGATCTTTATTGCCTAAGCCTAACGACGTCTTTAAGCTTTCATTTGTTAAAAGTAGGCCTCCGTCAACGTGTGCTAATATCGAATGGTAGGCCGATTTTGAGCATCACTCATACATCCATTGTCTATTTCGAAGTTCTGACGAATAAGCAGTGTCGCTGCTCGTGAACTCCCGTAGGTAGGTACTATATTTTTCTATTCAACTTACCTTTGCGTTTCAGGAGTCATCTATTGTAACATTTCTCCATTACAAAATGAAAAGTTGCCTCTTGAATACTCTAGAAAAATAAATTGCCTGTAAACTCTAACCATCATTTTTAAAACGCACCACCATCGATCACGTTACACGTTATAGTTTAAAAACGTCAGTAATACATGCGATGCGTGGGAGTATAACTAATGGCTTCCAGACACGGAGCAAGGAAAGATGAGCGGAGATGCCATAATGCAGGGAGGTCAAGCGCCTTCTTCTAGGTCAAATTCTTATGGTGGACATGATGAAAACGATCAGTTGCTAGTTAACTAACCAGGTGTTAGGGTTCTTTGAGACATGTGTCGATGATTTTTGATATTACAAAAAATAAACTCTTTCGAACGATCCTGCAGCCCCTGCAGGCCTTACCCCTGACGTTGACGACTGAGGTTGACGCTGACGTTTGAGGATCGCGTAGCACAACGCTCGCCGCCGACACGTGTCTGTTGTCTATGCAGACGAAGGGACTTATGGCACCTCCGATAGTCATTTTGTTCTCCATGCTTCCAGATTACACAGTGGCTGGCGGGTTGCCAATATATTCTACGGTGTCACCGCTGTCACCGCTCTACAAAGGAGGATATCAATTATTTGTGCGAACACGGTTTTTGTAGCTATCCGTCAAGTGAGCGTTTAGCTCTAATTGTGGTGGGGTTAGATGGATTGCTAGGTTTTTGCTTTTTGAAAAGGCTATTTTTGCTACTGAAAATATTAATCATGTATTTTTTTAACTTACTCGTATATTGGTTGCCAAGTGCCACTGCTATTCACTTGGGTTCAATTCCCGAGTTGGGACAGAATTGCTTCGTGGGTTTTAAGAAACTGTCATAAAGTAGCTCGGAGTCTTGAAGTTTATGGTGATGACCAACTTCAGTTTTTAATAAATTTAAAGTAATTAAAGCATTTACATACAATATATTTCTATGAGTTATCACAAAATTAGGTATCTATTAGTCTTTTATTAAACAGCCTATATATAACAGCCAAAGATCCGACGAATCAACTATTATATATATAATTTGTATTTTTTGTAATCGCCACAGTTGCATCAAATATTACCTATCACAAACAATACGAAAGCCGATTATTTAAAAAAAATGTACCAACTAGCAAATATTATATCAGAGACCTGGATCCTGAGGGACTTGCTCTTAGTAATTTGTTGTTTTCAACACAGCATCTGAAAACATCATTCTCATCATTATATGCCTAGCCTTTACCCAATTGTGTTGGGGTCAGCTTCCAGTCTTACCAGATATGCAGCTAGCAAGCATGTGAAAACATACAAAAAAATAATAATACTGAAGCAATCTGTGCGATTACAGAAATATTCATGTTTTCAGTAGGTGTTTAAAATGAATGAACTGACATAAATATTTTCTAGGAATCTTAATCTGAATGAAAACAAGCAGGTAACGTAGTGTACCTTCTCAAGTGATTCATTTTCTTTTACAAACTAAACAAAAGTCCAAAGTGTATTTGAATGACACTTATTTCTGTTACACTTACAGCCATGATAAATGGGAACGTGAATTTATTTCACTTTTTATTTAAAAAACCTGAGTTTTGAAATAAAACATTTCCATTCTTCTTATTTGTATATTTAAAATTTTACGACCCTATAATACAATTTTAAAAGCACTTAAGATAAGAAAACTTTAATTATCCCATTATGTTTTAACGTAATGTCCATTACAATCTTAGAAAAATAATATTCCTAAATTACTACTCAAGATAAGATAGGTCCAATAAGAAAAAAGCGAACTAAATCTTGAGACATAAAATCCAAAAACACAAAAGTAATTTATTACACTCCACAGACTCGCATAAAAAAGGGAACATACCTAAAACTGGTACAAAAGGACCGAATTACACTTACTGACAGTTTGATGGATACATTTTCCGTGTGTAAAGTGAATTTTTACACGGCGGCCATCTTGGAAACGTTCAGCCATTATGTGGTAGCGATAAAAGTATATCCTTGATAGATTGATGCGAGTTCTCCGGTGCGAGTTTATCGGGGAATAAAATTGTGTGCACTGTTCTTTGATTCCGTAGTAATTGTGTAATGTAAGGAAGAAGCTTATTTTGGATTTGATACTTTTAATTATTATATTGGGCTTTTTTTGTGGTATGTTATGAAGCAAATGTGCAAACACATTTGCTTCATAACATTAGCTAAAAAAACACAGTTTATTATTATTTATTAGTATTTTGAAGGAACAGTAATTTATAAAATTGATTTTAGTTAATTATTTTGCCATCGACTGTAAATTATGATTGGCATACCACCTGCTTTGTGACTACTGAGTGAGTCAAACTCATAAAGCTTGGGTTTCCTAGGAAAGCGGTGCCGTCATATAGCGGCCGTCATATTACGAACGCAAATAGACGGTCGTCTTTACGGTGATGATATGTGGAAAGTTCCACGGCCGTTTTAACACACCGTCATAAACTTTTTGTTAGTTGTATCATACTTACTAACCTTTTATTTAAATAAAACTTAATATTTCTCAAATTTCACGACACCAATTTCTGTTTTAGTTGACTTTTTCTATAATCTTTACTTTTTAAATTATATATTGCTTCGTGGTTACGAACGAAATCTATTAAAATTTCGTCGTCCTCGCTGCTCCAAGAGTTGTAACAAATTTTTGACGTTGTTCCGAAAAAAAAAACACAAATGCGTATTAAAAACGCTTCACCGCTTACAATAAAACGTTCACCAAACTATCTGACACCGTCAAGACGGCCGTCATGCAAATGGCGGCACCGCTTTTTGAAGTGACGGTGTCAGTTACCGCTCTCTAGGAAACCGCCCCATTTTCTTTACATAGACAACGTTCTGGTGACGTCATTCACCGCTGTATTACGGCCGCTATATGACGGCACCGCTTTCCTAGGAAACCAAAGCTTTATGCACCTAACGACTGTGAATCATGTCGGTCAATATAGGTATAGCATGGTTAATGAGGTAAACTGTTAAAGGAAGCTTACTGGATTCTTGGAACATAACTCAGGTGTAAAAAATAAGTTTAAATTATCATTTAGATTTTAATGGTAATCATCATTACCTACCGGATATACACATAAACATAAAGTGTTTATTACTGTTAGGATTCGGCCAAGAAAATACTTCGTGATTGGTCGAAAGAATAATCTATCCCTGACTTGGAATACAATGGGCACCAGAAATCCATTCCTTTCCTCTTTACCTGCAATGGGATATATTAAAATAAATAAATACAAATGACCAGATATTGTGACGTAAATGAAATAAAGTTGAACCACCAATATTTCATGTTTTGATGACTTTTATAACATTTTCATGTTAACTATTATTGGTTATTATGACGAAAGCTTGTTTTGTTAAACTTTGACAATATAATCTGCATGTAACCTATTGAAAATTAATTATTAACGTTCACCAAAATTTGTTCTACAATAACAACATTCTATTGCAACATTACTCAAATACTATTCATAGGAAATATTTTACACAGTAAAATTCCATGTACTTTTTATACACATAACATATTTTACTTCGTAATTAATTGGATTTTTTTATCGTTACTGATATTTTCATAAGTTAAGTTCCTGTAACATTTTCATTTCCATAATCCAAAAGTTAAATAGAAACTCTTTCTTCTAACTTAACCCAATGTATCCTAACCTTCGCGGTAAGTAAAAAGCATCCTTGGTAAGTTTTGAGTTAAGTAGGTCACAACCATTCGCAGGACACAGACAAACAGACGCCGCATGCATGAGCACTATATTCCATGATATATTATATCGTAAAAACGAAAGTGCTTCTTGTACTTCTTTTGTTTTTATTTGCTACTAGCTGTTCCCTTCGGTTTCACCCGCGTCCCGAGAAAATGTATTATTGTCACAAGATAAACGGTAGGTGATTTTGTCAGATGTACGAGTATGCAAGTTCGATTCCAGGTCAGGAAAGTGTCAACGTAAGTTTCCGAAGTCATATAATTATACTATCCAAATGTGTCGTGGACACTAATGACTGAGTCAAGAAAAACATCTTGAGGAAACCCGGACTTCAAAGTCTGAAATGGCCGATCCACCTAGAGCAAGCGTGGCAATTAACACTCATTCCATCTTCGTGTGAGAAGAGGCCTGAGCCCTAGACTGAGATAGTAAAAAGGCTGATAATTAATCTTTTGCTAGAATTAAGTTATTCAAATTAGAATAGTACCAATATAATTTCAAAAGCCCACATATGTATAAAAATTATACCGATCTCGTTGAGATATATCTGAAATATCTAGAAGCAATATTTCTATGTGTTGATACACCCTAGTGTTGGTTTTATTCGAAATCATTATAGACAATTGAATTGGTATTCATATTAATTGGTTTATAAGGCTTTTACTTGCTCTGAAAATACGTACCTAGGTAAGTGTATGTTCGTAGTATTGATGATTTAATTAATGGTTGTAGTGACATGACTTATTAGGTAGGTACTACTTAGCTAGCTGTTAACCAAAGTTCCACCTTAGTCCTGATATTAAATTTCATAAGTAAGTAAAGGTAATATCTTGGCTAAAAGGTCATTAAAAAAATATACTTCAATATATTTTAGTTTTCCTACACTAGGAATTACTCTAGCGTCGTAATTGCGTGCAAAAATTCTTATGTCTGTATTTTAGAATGATAAACGATCACTCCATGAGAAACATTGATACACAAAGACATTATGGATATTGCTAGTAGATACTAAACTATATCCGTTTACATTGGAAACTGGCTCCACCTTATTATGTTAATTACTTATTTATCAAAATTACTACAATACCCCTTTCCCAATCTCAAACTCTTAGAAAATGCAGCGCGAATATTAAGTGAAGTCAATACACCAAAACTGTGGTTTAAGATAACTTAATCTATAGCCTGGCACGGCGCCTGAGTAAACTGGGAGATGATAGAATCGATGCTCTCGATTCATTTAAAACGACTCGATTGTTGAAGCGAGTAGTTTAAAGTAAATCGAGTAGTTTGCTGCCGATGGGAGGTTGTTTTTGTTTGTGAGTTAATTAGTGTGTCATGTGAGGAATAAAGATGATTTTTTTAAGTTTTGTATAAGGAAGCCGTGTAGCGACGGCTTAAGAATACATGTGTCGCTACCCCCTTCTTCCAGTGGGTGTCGTAGAAGTCGACTAATGGAGTTAAAAATGCACCGAACACCAGTGCGAGAGAAGGAAAACTCGAAAAAAAACCCTGTATCAACCCGTCTGGCCAGCGTGATAGCAGTAGGCTAAATACCTCCATGAGCAGCACAAAAAAGCCACGGCCCCTAGTTCCCGGCAGTCCCGCTATTCCCGGTCACGGTGGCGACCGTGGTTACGGCGGGGCAGGGGGTGCGAAGAATCTCCGGGTTACGGGAGGCCACCAAACTAAACTGACTCTTGCGACGTACAACGGCCGCACGCTACGGCTTGACTCGCATCTGGCGCAACTCGAGGTGGAACTTGGGAAGATTAGGTGGCACATATTAGGGTTATGTGAAGTTCGAAGAGAGGGGGAGGACACCATAACCCTCGAATCAGGTCACCTAATGTACTTCCGAGAGGGAGACCAACAATCCCAAGGTGGCGTTGGGTTTCTGGTAAATAAGTCCCTAGCTGATAACGTTGTGGAGGTGTCTAGTGTGTCGAACAGGGTAGCGTACCTTATCATAAAGCTCACCGACAGGTATAGCCTCAAGGTAGTGCAAGTGTACGCACCGACCTCGACACATTCAGACGATGAAGTGGAGGATATGTTTGATGATATATCAAGGGCCCTCCACTTCACTACAAAGACCCATTACACCGTTGTCATGGGGGACTTTAACGCTAAAGTGGGAGTACAGATTTGCGGCGAATCGGCAGTAGGATCCCATGGATTTGGAAGCAGGAATCATAGGGGGCAAATGCTCGTCAACTTCCTCGAGCGCGAGGGGCTCTTTTTGATGAACTCCTTTTTCAAAAAGCAGCCCCAAAGGAAGTGGACGTGGCAAAGCCCCGACACTATGACTAAAAATGAGATTGACTTCATCATGACGAATAAGAAGCACATATTCAGAGACGTCTCCGTGATCAATAGGTTTAATACCGGGAGCGATCACCGACTTGTCCGAGGCTCTCTGAATATCAACTTCAAGGCCGAACGTTTCCGTCTGATGAAGGCCAGGCTCCAACCAACACTGCTCCAAACCATGACAGGATCCGAAACGTTCCAGTCAAATTTGGAGAACCGATTTGCCGCCGTGGAAACCACAACAGACGTTAACCAGAACCACGAATATGTGGTTCGGATCCTCAGGGAGGAAGGTTCGAGATTCTGTAACATGCAGCGTAAGGGCAAGAAATCAAAGCTTTCGGAAGAGACATTAGGGCTTATGAAGAAACGACGTGAAAACCCGCCTGTCACTTCGTCAGCTAAGCGGGCTCTAAACCAAGAGATCAACAAGCACGTACGACGTGACCTCCGGTGCTCCAATACTCTTGCTATTGAAAGAGCAATTGAGCTGAATCGGGGGTCAAAGGTGTTCGTACAATCTCTTGGAAGAAGCCACTTGACGAAGCTGACCACAACAAGTGGAGAAGTCGTTTCTTCGGTGCCGGCAGTCCTTTCGGAAGTGGAAAATTTCTATGGCCGGTTATACGCATCGCATGCATCTCGACCTGATCCCGGAAATGAGGATTCTAGAGCCACATTAACACGCCATTTCACCGAAGACCTGCCAGAAGTCAGCAGTGGCGAAATCGAGATCGCTCTGAGACAGCTCAAAAATGGAAAAGCCCCTGGCGAGGATGGCATTACAACAGAGCTTTTAAAAGCAGGAGGTAAGCCCGTACTGGGAGAGCTCCAGAAGCTTTTTAATGCCGTCCTGTTTGAAGGGAGAACTCCAGAGGCGTGGAGTAGGAGTGTTGTCGTCCTGTTCTTCAAAAAGGGAGACAAAACCCAGTTGAAGAACTATCGACCCATTTCCCTCCTAAGCCACGTATATAAGCTGTTCTCAAGAGTGATCACGAACCGACTTGCGCGAAGACTCGACGAATTCCAACCACCGGAGCAGGCTGGGTTTCGGAGCGGATACGGCACCATAGACCACATCCACACGGTGCGGCAGATTATACAGAAGACCGAAGAGTATAATCAGCCCCTGTGTCTAGCATTTGTGGACTATGAGAAGGCCTTTGACTCGGTTGAAATCTGGTCTGTTCTGGAGTCCCTGCAGCGTTGTCAAGTAGATTGGCGATACATCCAAGTGATGAGATGTCTATACGAAGCCGCTACAATGTCCGTCCAAGTACAGAATCAGCAAACAAGGCCCATACCGTTGCATCGAGGAGTGAGACAAGGGGATGTTATTTCCCCGAAACTGTTCACTAATGCAATGGAGGATATGTTCAAGACGCTGAACTGGAAAGGGCGCGGCATCAACATCAATGGCGAACACA
The DNA here is from genome assembly GCA_033682625.1 of Helicoverpa zea x Helicoverpa armigera. Lineage (NCBI taxonomy): Eukaryota > Metazoa > Arthropoda > Insecta > Lepidoptera > Noctuidae > Helicoverpa > Helicoverpa zea x Helicoverpa armigera. The sequence continues at coordinate 13,569,723 of JAWIIS010000021.1, forward strand.
TCTCCCACTTGAGATTTGCTGACGATATCGTCATCATGGCGGAAACGCTGCAGGACCTACAACAGATGCTGAACGACCTGGCTGAATCTTCTCTACGCATCGGCCTACGGATGAACTTGGACAAAACCAAGGTCATGTTCAATGAACATGTTCTACCGGAACCGATTGCGATACACGGCGCCGTTCTCGAAGTTGTTCGGAAATATGTATACCTCGGGCAGACATTGCAGTTAGGTAGAAACAACTTTGAGGACGAGGTGAATAGGAGAATTCAGTTGGGTTGGGCTGCATTTGGGAAGCTACGTCGAGTCCTAACATCGTCGATCCCACAGTGCCTAAAGACAAAAGTCTTCAATCAGTGCGTCCTACCTGTCATGACTTACGGAGCCGAAACGTGGACACTGACGGTACGGCTGGTCCACAAGTTTAAAGTCGCTCAGCGGGCTATGGAAAGAGCTATGCTCGGCGTTTCTCTGAGGGATCGCATCAGGAATGAGGTAATCCGTCAGAGAACCAAGGTCATCGACATAGCCTACCGAATCAGCAAGCTGAAGTGGCAGTGGGCTGGCCATATTAGCCGAAGAACCGATAACCGTTGGGGTAAACGTGTTCTAGAGTGGAGACCACGCCTCGGCAAACGTAGTGTAGGACGTCCTCAGGCACGGTGGAGTGATGACTTGCGCAAGACGGCTGGCAGGAGCTGGATGCGAGAAGCCGAAAATAGATCTCAGTGGCGTGCACTTGGAGAGGCCTATGTCCAGCAGTGGACTGCGATAGGCTGATGATGTATAAGGAAGAATTAAGGAAGAATTAAGTTATGCTAAGGTTATGACAATTCCGAGATGAACTGTGGTGCGAACATTATTCAATAGGGTATTACATGCATTTTTGAAATATATCTTGAATAAATTCTTTAGTCTTAATATATCTCTAAAAAATTAAAAATATTTTTTTTTCTCACGTTATGTACGAATATAAATTAATTGTTTTATCATAATTTCAAATTTCGCGCGTATTTCGCGAAAACGCGGCACACAACGGACGCCATGATTGTTTTTTGGTCATGACGTCATTACGTTAGTAAGCAAACTACAGCTGTCAGTAATACATATTTTGATATGTATTGAAAATTTTAATAATGAGTAATTATGCTCCGTATCGTTGGTGTGTTGTTTCTGAATGTGAGAACACTAGTGTAAAAACACCAGACAAATTATGGATTCAAGTACCAGTGGATATAAATATGAGAAACACTTGGTTAAAAGTTGTTTACTACCGTAATGACGTCATTAGCATGGCGGCGTCATTTCGTAGTGTTCAAAGACAGATAAAAAAAAACCTAAAAACTTTAAACTGCAATAAAAAATATATTTATGGACCTTACGAAGTGAAACTAACATTTCCCGATTGGTTTTCCTCTAAACAATCATTGTAATACACTTTTAATTTTTTTCTCATCTAGACTAAAAAACCCTATTAAACCGAGTTAAAAGTTTAATTTGATTCACGATTTCTAATAAAATGAATTGTCAACTAAACAGTTTAGTTTGCAGTGTATGGGTTTACCTGTGCCTTGAAAGATTTTTATCTTGAACAAGAATAAAACCTGTGCTAAAGCCAAACTGGAGAAACCTAGTATGATCAGTCAAAAACTGCTATATACTATGAAAATTAATACGTACCTACTTATACATTGTATCTTATTTTGATAGAGAGTCAACAACCTCTTCAACTCACATTATTTTCCAATCAAAAAGAACTTACAAACAGCCCTTTAAATTAAAAAGTTTTAACTCATAAAATCCGTTATAACGAAACTCATAAAAACGTACGCAAATAAAGAAAGGTGCTTAATAAACTTTGAAATTAATTACTCGAAGAATAGTTTTCAACACGTTACTTAAGAGCTTAAGAAATTAAATATTTATCTGCTACTTGAGACTTTTATGGGTAATTAACACTTCGAAGTGGCCATTAATTCTGTCCGATTTATGCCCATTTTCACACATTTGCAACAAGATAAACATCAGATTAAGCTAAACAGCTGCTTATCATTAATCAAAACCTTAAGTCGAAAATAAATGTTTTATTTAAGACTTTATTTATTTATTTAACAATTTATGTACACAGTGAACATATAAAAGATATAGACATAGCATAGAAATAGTACAAAGGTACTGCTTATTTCTAAATCAAAATCTCTTCCAGCAGACCCGTAGTAGGAGAGTTAGAATGAACCCCTAAACCATAGATTACTTTTAGGCTTTATACGACTGAAGATGAAATTAGTTCTTAGTAGCGCTAATATTTTATTAGACAAACAATTTTTTAACTGTACTTAGGATTTGCGATAATTCGCGTGCTAGTGCTAGTTGGTGCTAATGAGCTTCATGACTTTACCTAGAATTTAACTGTTGTTAGAATTCTAACCGCAACTTTGTCAGCGCTCTACTAAGTTATTAGGTGTCATTAATAATTACAACTTAGTTCGATGTTTTATAGCTAGCCCAAAGTGATATATCCGATTTATCAAAATACAATCATTAGACATCATGTTAAATCTTTATCCTTTATTGCAAAAATTATCTTATATTTCTTTATTTTGTTTAATTATTTTATTTTTATTCATTTGTATTTATTTACAACTTTCAAATAGTAATAAAAATGAACACAAAGTATCACTTGGATTTCAGTCAGTAAAACAATCTTTAAAATAGTGCCATCAATGATCTACCAGCATAAAACACACCTTTTATACGCATTTACATAAGGGTCCGCTACCAAAACACAACCAAAACTGAATCTTATCACCTACATCGCAAGGTCTAACTTACAGTACACATTCTAACCAGCATTGGCTATAAAGAGTGAGTGCAATTCCCTTTTGATTACAGCTAGTGGTTACAAGTGGCCGCAGATGCACTGTGAACCGGCCCTGCCGTGTCCGTTGTTATACGAGAAAAATACTCGTGTTAGATGCTGTGTTGACCTGCAAAAAAAATAAAATTAGATAAGGAAGGTATTTATTCGGCCCTCCTATGTTTTTACGTTAATAGGTTTATGTAACTGACGCTTTGAGACGTAGTGAAAATAAGACATAAGTAAAATTGTACTCACTTGCATCCATATCATCCGAAATTGGTAGGTATATACCCGATACTGAACCGAAATTTCAACTAAAAAGAAGAAAAGAAAAATCATTCTATAATATGATACAAATATAGATCCAAAAAATACCACAGAAACTGTGCCATTACGTATGCATGATACCTAAAAAACCGTAATACCGTAATGCAGTTTCCATATTATCCCAAATCCCATTTTTCAAACAGAACTGAAGAAGAATCAATCGGACACTCAGCTCCACATTTTTCGATATCCCGAACAATGAAAACCGACTCCAGAAAGATGGAGAACATCCTAAATTAGCTTTAAATTCAAATATTCAATGGTTTTTAAAGCACCACATTGCGGGCCGTTATTTTCAATTATTCTTTCCGAGCGGGTTTGCGGGACAATCTGCTTCGAATCTATTTGCAAATGCTGTCTGTACTCTTGTAGGATTATAATAATGGATGTTTTGAAATGTAAAAGAAAATCTTCTTTGAATCCCTTTTGCAATGAAAAAAATGTGTAAAAATGGATTTGGACACCCAATGCCGCATTTTTTTAAAACGAAAAACTCAGAATTTCTTGTATTTCGGTGAGGTCAAAAAAAAATTTTTGAAGGGCCCTGAACATACAACTTGAAGGATACATTTAAATCTTATGGCATTTCCCTAAAGAGTCTTTTTTTAAACCAACATTTTGCACACATGGGTCATTTAGACTCCTGGGTAACTGCATGATTTTATTTTCAAGGTAAAAAATATCACCAATACAAAATCCCATAAAATTGACAACCCAGGTAAGTTAAAGTCAGTACATAAAGGAATGCTTTTTGTGAAGAAAGTTACAAGAAATATACCTATCTATGCAAGTTATTCTGTCAACATTTCCCATCTGACTCCGCGCTGTGGTTAAAGCAAGCTGACACCATTCTGACGCTGCGGTCTCGCCCAGAGGGACCGACTTAGCTGTACCTACCAATTGGTTTGCTATAGTTACAGATATTTACGTTCTGGGTTCCAGGATCCTTCGGAAATTGATTTAGTTGGATAATTGTGAAGGTTGAATTTCATGCACTGGTTGAAATAAGACCGTCTTCTGTTCCTAACAGTCAAAAAGACTTACCTCCGTGTTATTCTGCTCAGTATAATTAAGCCTATTGAAATTTCATACATGTCTATAGTTCCATACTAGCCGATTTCCGGCGGTTTCACCCACGTCCCGTAGAAACTACTGCCCAGTGCCCGTACCGATATAATATCTATGTTACTTGGGAAGAGTGTAGCTTTCTCACAGTGAAAGATTTTTTTAAATCGGTCCAATAGTTTTTGAGTCTATCCATTACAGACAAACAGACAAAAGTATTTTTTTTTTCTCTTTATAAAATTAAATGCAAATTAAGAACCTTAGTAAATCTTCCAAAACCAAAAGTTTAAATATTCCGGTCACAGCTAAAAGTTTCAAGTTCTCAAAATAAGCATTAGTTAAACAGAAAGTTTCTGACAGTCCCATTATAACAACACGAGTCAGACAGTTTCTGACCGTGGTCTGCGGTTGCGATGCAGATGCACCGAAACTATGGAGTTCACAATAAGCGGTGCAAGTTTCGACTGCTAATAGGATAATAATTTAAGTTCGGGAACTTTCGGGCTTGCTGGATAAGAGGAGGAGTTTGTTGGTTTTTGTTTAAGCATAGGGTCGTATAGTATAAAATTTCTATAGATCTTCATGTTTGTTAATATACACGAATAACACGAAATTATGAAATAAAAATTCGAAATAATGTAACAACCAATTTTTGCGCCCAAATTACATTAGTTAACATCAAAAAACAAACAAGGTACACTTTTAATATCGTTTGTACACATAATTTATATTTCACAAAGATTTATGACTTCTAATAGCAATCCAAAATTTTGCATAACGACCTCAATTTACAATATTTATCACAAAATTATGTTGATTGAACATTAAAGCTACATTTCCCAAAACAAACGGAACACAAACCAATCGAATTTCAACTAAACACAATGAATCAAGTTTAAATTTAATTTCCTGAAGACGGATGAGCCACCAGTGAGATAAATCATTTATCAATTTTAAATGCAAATCTGTGAATTACTTCGGCGGGGTAAGATCAGGAAATGTGCCAAAAGCCTGCATAGAACCTCCCACACTAATTGGCTGGGATCCATAAATTTTGTCGACTCTCAAATCTGCATTTGGAAACTTGAAATTTTTTCGTCATTTTCTTAATTTGGATGTGTCAATTGAAACTTTGGATTTCCTGGATTTATTTTTATAAAGTTTTTATGTATGAATTTGATTAGGGGGGTGATTTTTTAAGGGCTATGTTGACTTAATTAAAGTCTGATGTGTAAAAAAGTTTAATCAATTTTACTTTCTTTTACAAACATCTGTACCCACCTTTGTGTTCTAATCTTCATCAACAGATTTAAAGAATAAGAGTAATAAAATCAAATACTTAACTCTGAAAGATCACTATATTTTCTTTAAATAAATATGTTCCTGTTTTAGAGTTTTCTAACTAATTCATGATCAACTCATCTGTATTTCATATACTATCTACACTCTAACCCTAAATCGTAATGAAATCTCATCAGCATTCCTACTTCGGCCTACATTTCTCTAATCTGTAGTATTCCACTTTAGCACAGCGGGACCTTCCGTATATTAATATTCCGTTCATCACGAATATAATAACATAGACGACACGATTTTGCTCTTATATCGAATGAGCCTTCAAAGGCAATCGATCGGTCTAAGTTAATAATATGGCTGGAAGCCACGTCTTTTGATAATATAGGAATAAGAATGTTCAAGAATATTATCTAGGATTTGATGTGACTAAATCTTTTTAGTTCGTTGAAGATGCGGATCCTTTTTGTTAATTTTCGTTAACCAAAAAAAATTTCTGAAATCAGATTTTTGTTTTTGTAAAGGGTTTACAAATATGCCAGTTTTAATCGTAAATGGGGTAGGTATATGTCTACAGCAAAAAATATTGTTTTGCATTGACGAGATCATCGAAAGGGCCAACGCGGACATAACGATCTGATATGGGGACTACAATTATCGAACCTGCTCTCTATCTAATAATTTGAGGAAAATACGAAGGAATACAAATCTATACCAATAGGCATACATAGTGACTAGTTCCTGTTACTGCAAACCAGCATTGGCATAAGCTTCGCAAAGGTATGGGAGCTTCTGTAATTACAGGCACATAAGACAAGGTAGCTCGGTCTCTAGGGTTGTCAGTGATTGTCTCTCTCGATGCAGGTTTCCACGTTTATTTAGGTATACAATAGATATTTGAATCAAAAAGATTTACGTAAATACAATTTTATCTTATTATTTAATTCTGATGATAGGAATTTTAAGGAACATTAGTTACTCATGCCACATCTCTGATGTTTTGGAAACTCCGAACGGCGATTGTCACGACTAGCGAATTTTATTGTTCTGTTTTTCTATTCACGACATATTCCTCATAACTAGTGCGTACCGGTATGTGCATATACGCCCAACAACGACCATTCATTACGTGCATTGGAAAATTCACTTGTTTGAAAACGCTCTAAGAAGAAAAACCATTAATTAGGACCAAGCCCGAGGATTATAAGGCTATAAGTTATATAACGCGAACTTTGTTCACGTATTTCATGATTTAATACGGTTTTCAGGTCATTGAACCGAAAGACTTTTAGTTGTTGCGTTGTTACTATGCTGTATTGTTTGTATGTTTGTTTTAAGACTACTATTTTAAGACTTTTTACAGTGGGACAGATTTATTTTATAAAACCTGAAAAAAATATAGTTTAAATAGTTTTTCATCGTCCATCATCATCATCAAAGATGACAATGACAATAATTTTAAGTAAACAGATTTTTTTTCTTCAGATTTTTTTCTTATCATATCGAATCAAAAAATCTGCCCATTACCCTATTCATTGCCGTAAGGATCATTACCTACAGTCCTACAAAATAATAACGTCAATCACGCAATAGTCCAATAATACAGAAGTACAAAACTTGTAGAACACATCATTACGTCTCACAACGTCTTCCGTTCGTACCCTTTCAGATCGCGCAAAAGTAACGTTTTCCTATAAATTAGGCTCCTGCGCTAGGGCTGTTAACTCTAAATTTTCAGAAATCTTAAATAACAATAAACTTTTATAAACATTCATTTAATGTTGGTGTCCTTGATACAATAAAACACGTGGTCTATATTTTTCTAATCTAAAAGTCGGAGTTTCAATTTGAACTATTTTAGTTCAAATTGAAATTATTCCTACTTTTTCGACCCAGTCATTCCAGCTAATTCGAGTACTACAAAATAAGATATTAACAAAATCAATAACAATGCTCTAACTTGATCTCCTTTTCAGTCAGACATGATCTTTCCAAATACCTACACATAGGTATCCATACACATGTCAAGGTCACATCGAGTATTTATTTCTGAAAGTAGAAAAAAAACTGTAGACAAAAGCTAGGGCTGGAAATTGTTTAGGAAATTAAAAAAAAATCCAATTCAATACCATTGTATTTCACAGTTTTATTCCATCGTCTGTAAGGAAATAGCAGCCCTACTAGCCAGCCCTAGGCGCATTTTCAATAGGACATTAAGGAAATTGCCCGGGCAATAAGCTATATTATGTGGCTCCACTATTAGTATGCAAAGCGAGCTATTTAGGTGATAGTCACCTTACCGATGTGACGTCAATGTAATGTGCTATTGTGGCTCTTAATGTGCGTTGATGTTTTCTTATTTTGTGCTTGAGTTGGTAGGTTTTATAGTTGTTTAGAAAGGAAAATTTATAATACTCATTTTGTCATGTAAGTGAATATTCTAGGAAAATTAAACTAAAGCCTTGATGGAAAACTTGAACTGTGTTAATTAACATCGTTATTTTACGTTATAAAAAAAAAGATTCCGACGAATTAAGAACCTCCTCCTTTTTGGGAAGTTGGTCAAAAAGCCAATTTCTAGTAGTATGTTCTAAATGAGGCTACAGGTTATAAAAATAACATATTCTTTCATCTTAAAAATGCCTCTTTGACTAGCAGTTGACAGTCAGCTTCAATTATTTTTTGGGATTCCTAGTGTCCGATTTCATATCTGCCTTTGATATAGTATGGTAGCAGCCGATGGCGAATGACCAAACATACCCAAGAACTTGCATATTGGAAGCATTACATTGTATGTAAGTGAAATTCTAGTCAGCTGCCAACCGATGTTCAATTTCTAGATAGCATCTAGAATCTAGATCTAAATTTCCCAAGGCTAATCACTGCAATATTACAATTCAGGATCATAACAATATCATTTTTCACAGTTCAATCGTTTCATTCCAATCTCAAGGAGTCATTACCAACAGCTGGTCTGAAAAAGCTGTTTCAAGCTATCACCGTTACAGTAGCACACTGCAAATTTTTAGTCGGCCGATAGTTTGTGTAGGCCACGGAGTAAGGAATAAGCGGAGATGCCATAATGCAGGTAGGTCCGGCGCCTTCTTCTTGGTCAAATTCGTACGGTGATCATGACCAAAATGATTAATTACGAGCGAACTAACTAGGCTTTTGGGTTCTTTGTGATATCTGTCAACGATTTTTGGTATTACAAAAATGGTCAGGAAAAAAGGTAACGTTCCTGAATAGAATAGAATAGAATAGGTCTTTATTTGCTTAGAATGTAGGTACATATAAAATAGGATGGTAAATAATACAATAGGATCCGTGTACATTCTGCCTTGTTGGCATGCAAATGCAATAATTATTATACAAAATTTTTTGAGGTAAATAGATTATTGAATTGTATCATCTAGGAAGTCTTGAACAGAATAATAACATTTATCTACAAGAAACTTTGTGAAGCATTTTTTAAATTTCATCAATGGCAGGGTTTTCATTTGCTGAGGAATTTTATTAAAGATAACAGGAGCCATACAGATAACACTTTTTTTTAATAAGCTAGTTTTAAATTTGCCTGTGGATAGTAAGTGCTGATATTGAGATCTTAATGATGTATTTCGTTTTCTAGATTCTGAAAGTGTTGTAAATAAATTTCGGTTCGCCATAACAAATAATGATAATTCTAGGATATAGAGTGATGGGAAAGTTAATAGTTTCTGAGACTTAAATATAGGCACACAACTGTCGGTAACTTTGAGACCAAATATAGCTCTCAAACAGCGCTTTTGAGCTTTAAAAATGCTTTCTCGTTCGCTACAATAGCCCCAAAATATTACACCAAATCTCAAGGTAGAAATTACAAGACCATGGTAGGCCACCAATATTGTTGACAAATTTACTTTTTTGGATAGATTAAATAACATAAACGCGGCTGTACTTAAACGTTTACAGATATCTTCTGCTTGCGGCTTCCAAGTTAACTGGCTATCAATAAGAATTCCTAAAAATTTTGTGATATTCACTTTGTCGATATTTTGACCACTGTAGTTGATATCCATGTCACCTGCATATATTCGTTGGTGAAAATGCATAGTTTTAGTTTTTTGTAGATTGATAGCTAGGTTATTATTGTCAAGCCATTTTATTAAACTGCTGATTGAATTGTTGATATCAGTTACGTACGAGTCTTTATTGATACATGAAACTATTGAAGTGCTGTCGTCTGCAAATAAAACCATTGGATTAGATATATGACGTGGCAGGTCATTAATATATAATAAAAATAGTAAAGGACCGAGGACACTTCCCTGCGGGACTCCATATTTTATTTCTTTAAAAGACGATAAATATTTTAGTTCATTTCTAGATTTTAAACACAGGCTTGATATCTCTGTACATTGTCTGCGGCCTTTAAGGTACGTTTTTATTAGATTAAGAACATTACCACGAATACCGTATGCATGAAGTTTGGTTAAGAGAATATCGTGGTCCACGCGGTCAAAAGCTTTCGACATATCCGCGTATATTGCACATACCGGTATTTTGGAATCTACTTTAGGCATTATTTCCTGGAGAAAATCAAAGATGGCCATGTTTATATTTTTGTTTTTTCTGAAGCCCTTTTGTTCGTTACATAGTATGTGGTATTTTATTAGGAAGTTCTCGAGGGATTCATAGATGATTTTCTCTATGATCTTTGAAAATATGGAAATAAGAGCAATTGGCCTATAGTTTACCATTTCTTCTTTATCGTTTTTTTTATATACTGGTATGACTTTTACGGTTTTAAGACTTTCTGGAAAAACGCCAGACTGTATGCTTGCATTAATAATATGTGAAAGGGGTTCTGCAATACAATGTGAAACAAATTTGACAACTGTTGTGGAAATGCCATCGAGGCCAGAGCTCTTTTTATTTTTTAAAGTTTTTATTATTCGCATTACATCTTGAGGTATAACTGGGGCCATAAATATTGTATGTGGGTTGATATTTATGTTAATTGTATCACGTAACGTATGCTTAGGTATGCCGGAGGTTTGGTCAATGAAGAAGTCATTAAAAGATTCAGCAATTAAATTGGGGTTTGATATTATTTTATCTCCTTTTTTTATTTGAGAAATGGGTTCTTTTATAATTTTGTTATTATTAATAATTTGCCAGGCCGTTTTGGATTTGTTTTTTGAGTTATTTATTAAGTGGTTATTTTGAGCTTTTTGTGTAAGTTTGATAATTTTTTTAAACCTCTTTGAGTAAATCTTAAATTTATTTTTGTTTTCACTAGTAGGTTTTAGTCTCTGTTGCCATAACAGTTGCCGTTGTTTTTTGCTACATATGCGTATCCCTCGAGATACCCATTTAATTTTTTTCTCAGATTTCACAGTAACTAATTTGCATGGAAAACAGAGGTCGTGTAACAGTAGGAAAATATCAAGAAAGTTATCGTAGGCTTTGTTAGCATCCTCTACATTATATACATCAGAAAATGAAAGGCTTTCGAGGTGCGATCGAAATTTAATAAGGTTCTCTTGATTTACATCTCGTTTTAATGTTTTCCATGATTTTATTTGACTAGTTTTATTGACTTTTATCTTCATCATTTGAGCAGTGTGGTCAGATAATCCAAAATCAGTTACTTCATGTTGGCAGTTCTGCTTAAGATTATGTGCAAAATTGTCTAAACAAGTCCTGGCGCCTACTTTCTTAGATAATATTCTACTATGGCAACTCTGCTAGTCATTTTGTTCGCCATGGTTTAAAGGCTCATAAATCAATAAGACTATGAATGGTAGTAGGTACATTACAACGATCAGGTATTTAGTCAGTATGACCGAGTGAAAACTTTGATTGAGATCAAGGTTTTTTTAAAAAAAAACCCAGCATTAGGGTCAACTCAAAGTTGTTGACCGACTAAAAGTTTGTAGTGTACGGGTATTCCTACACTAGAAGCAGAATTTAATAAAACGCCAATATCCAATAATGGTTCAGACCGGTACACGGAGTCTCGATGTGAAAATTCACTGAAACTTTTCTCGATACAAAATCATTCCGCGTTTAAGTGAACATTTACAATTGTTGGGAGGGAGGCACACGAGAGAGTGTTAAAATGCCGATTTGTTTTTGTTTTGAATATAATAACGGTTGTAAATTATATTGTGAGTAGGCGTGGTAGCAAGTAAGGCAGTTGTCTTAAAATACTTGACAAAATATTCTTTTAGTTCCATAAAACAAATGCGAAATTGAAAACAAATGCAGTATCACTAATTAATTTACATTATTTCATTCTAAAGATAAAAAATACAAATATTTGCTTTTTGAAATATAAGAACACCTTATTCAAGTTAGCTTTTTAAATTACTAATTACAAAAAAAAACGATAAAAAAGCACACTAAAACACGGTGACACAATAAAGCTTTAACAGCCGCGTTAATTGTGAAAGAATTGCCATAAAACCCTAGAATGGGCGACTAAATAAATGGCTTATGTTTAAACACCACCCAAAAAAGTACCTATTTTACTACCAAAAAAATTCTAAACGGTTACCAAAATGGATAAATGGTCACCAAATAACGTTTCCAAAAATATTATTAGATAAAACCATTTTTTCTTATTATTGACTACTAAAAAAATTTATGGACGCCTTTAAAATACACTTTAGACCAAATATTATATATTGTCACTACTTAGATGTTACCAATTATGTAATACCATGACTCCTAATTTGGTCATTTTTGTTAGACTAAAAAAGCTAACGATCGCTAGAATATTTCCTAAATACCAATTAATATACTAGGGTTCCCAAACTTACGTCGCTTATTTATTGTTATATGAATTTGTGTGTAACTCAGTGCGTTTAAAATGTAAGCACGCAACATGCAGCAAGCATGGCTTCTGTCACGGCTCCGGCGCTGCGGGGCTCCGGCGGTCCCATGCGAGCTTATCGTCGCAGATGGTTTTCACGCTCACCACCGCAGCTTCGGCTTGCTGGCCGGCTCCGCCGGCCAGCCTCAGCCGCAGTGGCGAGCCTTAAAACTACCTGCGCCTCAGCTCGCAGGCTGCCTCGCCCCTCCGCGCCTACGCGGTTTTGAATTGCACTCTAGGGGTAGGGCAGACAAGACTAAGCGGAGTCGGTTTTGCAGCGATTCGTTTTCGTCACTAACTTTGATTTTTGGTAGTAATATTAATCTTTTAGTTGGATAGAATTTGGTGACCATTAATCCATTTTGGGAACCAAAAATAATATGTGTGCGAGATTTGCGATTTTTCTGATGTTATTTTATTTTTTTTGGATCATAATATTATATACTTTAGTGCCCTTTTAATAAAGTCAATTTATTTTTTTTGGAGTTGTTTATTTTATTTGGTGCCTCAGCCTAGAGTCTTAAAAATATTTTTGGTGACCGCCTAAATTATACCCTAAATAAATCATGAAGATGTATCGAGAGCTATAAATCGCTATCAGACACTTTATTAGCAAAGGCCACGAGGGTTCAGGGCCAAGGCTGTATTACAACCTCTTTTATGCACTTTTGAACTTGAACCTCTTTTTCATTTCGGAATTAAGGAGGTCAGATGGCTATTTTCGTCGTACATGATAAGACTTAAATGAAAAGCAGCATCTTAATTATATTGTTTATTTCCAATTTAAATTGTAAGGTTAATTGAAAAACTTCTGATATGGCGGTGATATTTTATGTAATTCATTAAGATAAATTCATTTCATTTATTAACTGTCCGTCGCAGTAGCAAGACTTCGAGTATCAATTTTTAATATTACTCTATGAGTACTTAGCTATTGCTTACTTCAGACCATTAGGAAGATAGAGGGATAAACTTTATTAGGTACACGATTTTTTTAATTTGATCTCAGATCTAATTATCGTAGATGACAAAATGAGCGGTCTTATCGCTAAGACCACCGCCTTAATCCAATCCGACTTCATTTCACAAAAATATTTTACACCTATTCTACACCAGCCTTAATCGCTTAACCCGTAACAGTTTTGCTTGAACCGTCATCAGCATTTCTCCATCAATGTGCTCCAATCCTACATTCGATGTGAGATTGCGAAGTACTTTGCATGCAGGTGCTACGAGGTTCCAACGTTTTAAAATTGAATTTCGAACACAAATTTTTCGCATACTTCTTTTGACTATTCATGAGTAGAAGGTTTTTAAGGCGAGGAAGTGGTCAACAATAATTCCATAACCGGCACGCGCATCTAAGGCGCCAAAAGGGGTCGGAGCGTCTGAGCGGGGCGAGGATAACAATACGCGCGCTAGCTTATAACTAAAAGTCGTAAGCGACAAAATGGTTTTGTAATTTTAATATTTAGAAATGATAATTTAATAAAAATTCCTACTACCATTTTAAAGAGTATGTATATACTCAACTACTAAAAAAGTTAAGAGGCTTAAATCGGTCCCGTTTGCCCATAATATGTGAATCTCTTTTTAAAAAGAGGTATGTTTGATATATTTTTCTCTGTTATAAAAGTTACCTAATCATGTTTCTACAACTAACAAAATAAGGCTTATATCATGAACTTTCAGGTAACCAAGTTGTATTTTGATCCGTTTTGTATTTACTGAGAAAAATTGACATCCTTGGCGCCAAAAAATCCAATTCGTCCTCTTAATGATCCGTCGGCATTTGAGGGTTAGTTTAGAAGCATTGATTGACAATTGTTTTGGGATAGATATGAGTCTGTCAATCTTAGAGCCCTGCCTCATTAGGACGCCAATGGCGACGTCGCCGGCTACGTATCCAAACAGTTAGTATTGAAATGTATGGAACCTAACTCACTTGGCGACGGTTTGCCAACGTCGCCAAATTGGAGGCGTGGCCACGAGCTACAGTTCCGTACGTGGGTTCTGGCTGCCGTAGCAGCTTGGCGACGTGGCCACAGTTGCCACTATAATGTACACGGTAAAGCGTACCTCCCTCACACAGTCGCCAATGTGGTCGCCAGTCAGCGTGCAATTTCTTTAGCGATGACGTAAACAATTGACTGTCGAGACGCCATGGCCACTCAACTTGGCGACATTTGGAGGCCAGAAGTAGCCAGACCTGTGCCGCTGGCGACGTCGCCATGGCGTCCTAGTGAGGCAGAGCACTTAGACTTGAAAACAAAAGAAGGATCAGTATCTGTAGCCTTATGTATGGAGAGCTTCCGTCGGCGGTTTCACCCGCTTTCTGAGGACATTCTTCCCACGTCCGGATTAATAGTAGCCTTGCCGCGAAGATTTGCATGATACCGTTTACTATTTGCTGTTAAATTGACCATAAATGGGCTGTAGATATTTTTTGAACTTAATTTGTGTTGTCAACTGTCGAGGGTTGATTATTCCGATAGCATATTTTTTCAAATCACCGTTATAGCTACAAAACCTAAACTAAATCGTTCCTAAAACTTTTTCCTTATCTTTTCAAACACTTACATTGTGTCGTCATATTCAACCTTTAAATGCTAAGGTGCAACAAAATAAAATGGGTATAGTATATCCACTAAAATATTTTTGTGATTAAATCTAAAACACATTTTTTAAAACAAGATAACATTTTAATTACCCACTTTATTATTTCGCACCATTATTAAAAACTTTTATGTCCCTAATTTATTTCACTTTCCGTTTCTTTTTGTGCATTCCACTTCGATCTTAAAATCGATACACGATGATTCGATTACAATAAAAATAAATCGATATAAACCGATCAAAGTTTTTGCGCGCCCACGAATTTGAGCTGAGCCTAAAATTATCGAAGTTCATTGAACTTATTACAGGTATTAACGATCTACTTATCTCGCCTCAAAAATCTTAAAAAATGGTATAAATACGAGCGTCAGTTTGTTTGTTTATAGTTTTTTCACTGAACGAAAACGTAATCCTGTTATGTGCTTCATTTTTCTCGGGATTTAAAACAGTAACTAAATACGTTGTTTTCTGAAAAATATTAACATTTACACAGGTTTTTAATGGATTCAAGATTCGTGTAAGTAATTACAAGATCCTGGGAAAATGTTTCAGTTACTGTGTAGCCCAGAAATAAGAATGTAACTTAGGTTACAGGCCATATGCTCACAATACAAGTGACACCACTATACAAAGCTAGTTTGAAAAAATGAAGACATGACGAAACCGATCCATATTTATGGTCCAATCGGAGTTTCTTCAACACTTTTGCTTAAAATAAAACCTTTATGTAATCGGCCCGTCCCTTTTTGATCGGATATAAATATTATTAGGGTCACGACGGGGTCAGCTATGGGGTTTTTGGGTTTATTGACCCTCACAATGTTGTTAAAATGCTATAAAAATGCTGAAAATTTATTTCTTTATCCACCATCTTAAGCCTTCATCGGCTTGCTTTAAGCTATCCTTACTTTAATATTACAAAAGCGAAAGTAACTCTTTCTGTCTGTTGCTTGCGCTTTTGTGGCAAAATTACTGAACCAATTCAAATGCACACAGATAATCTAGGGACTGAGAATGGATATAGGCTACTGTTTATCTATCAGGACGCAGTCGAAACCGGTGATCAAAAGAGTGAAAGAAAATACACTTATTCGCGTAGTAACAACTAGTACTATACAATTTCAAAGTCTTACCTAATAACTACAAACTTAAGCTAAAGTTTCAACCATTTTACCAACACATGTATAACGCAAACACACAACTATAATCCAAAGTACCATCGATCAACAGAACCACTGAATCCCACATATTAATCTTGCAACAAAACGTCTAGAAACATCCACGGTCTATCATCAATTTCATGTACAAACTGCTTATGTGACAAGACATGGCATATGAAAAATTATCTTCATACGTGTTCTCTATGATAATGTACAAGAAAACGTATTAAAATGATGTCGACAAGTTGTCTGAGAGAAAAGTGTCTAAAAAGTCGTGGTGGCCTAGTGGGTAAAGGACCAACCTCTCGAGTAAGAGGGCGCGGGTTCGATCCCAGGTCAGGCAAGTACCAATGCAACTTTTCTAAGTTTGTAAGTACTTTCTTAGTATATCTTAGACACCATTGACTGTGTTTCGGATGGCACGTTAAACTGTAGGTCCCGGCTGCCATTGCACATCCTTGGCAGTCGTTACGGGTAGTCAGAAGCCAGTTAGTCTGACACCAGTCTAACCAAGGGGTATCGGGTTGCCCGGGTAACTGGGTTGAGGAGGTCAGATAGGCAGTCGCTTCTTGTAAAGCACTGGTACTCAGCTGAATCCGGTTAGACTGGAAGCCGACTCCAACATGATTGGGAAAAAGGCTCGGAGGATGATGATGAAGTTGTCTGAGAGACTAACACTTTTCACATGTGACTTTAGAATGACAATAAAAAGTTTCTTTATTTGTGAAGTTGGTTAAAGTAGAGATTTATTTTATAAATAGCAGATATTCTTGGTACCTAATTGGCTCCTGTTTTACCCATTTACGTTACCCTCTTTTTAAATGGATTCAATACTTAGTGATCATTCTGTCGATAATAGGTATTCATTTCTGTTTAATTTATAAAAATAAATAAATATTCATTCAGTCAAGACCAGTCAGAACGTTGCTTGTAATCTACTTAAACTGCATACTTACCATTTCAATTGCATATTCAAAATTTCAACTTCTCCATCATCCTTACGAATGCAAATTTCCCTGCACCCGACTTTAAAATGATACAGCCCCTAGCTCCTTAAATCTGAGTTCATAACTCAAAGTGAACCCCGTCCCACACGGGCACAAACTCTGCCCACCGCCAAAGACACAGGCTTAACAATATAAACGAATTTACAGCGCACCTACTTTCAACAGGAGGTCTCATCTTTATGCAAAATTCTGTTGCCATATGGCCAGGTGGTGTACTGCAGATGACAACCGAAAAACAACTCCAAACAAAACGGAAATAACTCATTGCTCAAGGCAAAAATAATTAAATTAGGATTTCTCAGGCTGGTTTTTCTGCAGTGTATATCTAATAAAAAAAAACTTGCTTATATACATTTTTATCTTCTTTGATATGTCCCCGATTTATTTAGTTTTTGTCCCTCACGTTTTATGATAACTGCATCACTGTAGGATATCTATATTACATCTTTTATTAGTAAAATTAAATAAGACGAGAATTCATTAAACACAAAAATATAATTTAAAATCACTTTAAGTTCATATCACTTACACATTTTTTTTTGTTCATGTTATGGTACTTCTGAACATTTTTCACTACAGACTTCAAAGTCGAGTGCCATACTATTATTGGAACAAGGAAAATTCCTGGCGGATCCCACCGCTCTTAAATTACAGATAAAATATGTCTTGGTGGATTAAAACGTCCGTTTTGTTCCGTTGTGATTCGTCGAGGGGCCAAGGGTGAGTCAAACGTACATTTAAGTATCAACTCACGAATACATGGATTTTTAAAAGCGAATTTATTTTTGTGGTAAACAATGTGAAGGTTGCTGCTTTTTGTTTGTCATTATTGTATTCTAAATCTGATATTTTATGAATGTCTCACTTCGTTTATTACAAAAGAAATACCCTTTCTTATCCTGGGCCTTTTCAAGGCACGGCTAGGCATTATCTAGTTGAGCAGAGTCTGTCTACGGCTACAACATTACTTATTGTGGTCAAATGTTTGCCTATTACATGCATAAAAATAACTTCTCAAAAAACAAAAGGTCCTCTATTCGTATGTTAGTAACTTTAGGTATATTTTCAGACTTTTTTAAGCCTGTCTACATAGTTTCTATACCTACTCATTGCCAGCAAGTCTAACTTATAAAATCTTAGTTTACAAAGATTTATCGACTACAACGTAAGCCCTTAAAATTTTGAAGGTTTTTCTTTTTTCCACAAACGCTTACAAGTCGGAGTTTTTTAGCACATCGCGTTAAATTGTTCTTTGTAAGATACTTTGGCCCTTTTTTAGCACTTAAAAGTTTTGGCTGCTAAAGATTTATCGTGTAGCAACTTGTATTTTGTTTCGCAGAACATAATAAGAGTACCTAAGTATGTGGTAGATCATGTGATGCTTATTTGGTCTTCTGTAAATTGGACTAGTAGTTCCTAAGATATCTTTGTTTAAATAGTGTGTTTAAACAAAGATACATACTCTTCAACTAAACTAAATTCATTTAAAAATCTTTAATTAGTTACTTGTGCTTGTAGTTCTCTAGTTGTTAGTTATGATTTACAAATTTTACGATATTCTCATTCATATAAAATATACTTTTCATTTAATTCCATTGTAATTTCCCTCTTTATACTTCAGTGTAGGTAATTCACCTTCAGTTCATTACCAACATACAAAATAATCCTCAAATAGCTATATTAAATCAGTCGTTGTCACTCGACTGAAGTGATTTGAATAATCCTACAGGCCGCGGTCATATTGTAAAATGAGCTGAGGTCAATTCTGTATTTATGCAAAACGGGTTTCAGTGATTCCAGGGCCGGATTTATACAAATTAATAAGAGTGCAGGCTTTGCATCCATGCAGTTAATGGCAAGATTTCCAGAACGCCCACGTAACAGAGTTGAAGAGGTCAGATAGACAGTCGTCGTCGTTGTTTCAGCCAAAAGACATCCACTGCTGGACAACGGCCTCCCTCAAAGTTCGCTCACATGGCTTGATATTTAGCAACCCGCATCCACTGGTTCCCGGCGACCTTGGCCACATCATCCGTCCATCTAGTGGAAGGGCTGTTCAAACTGCATACGCGTAGTATGCCGAGCTACATGTCGTCAAGATAGGCAGACCACCATGTAAAACTCTTCTTACGTATGTATCCGTTAAGACTGCAAGCCGATCCCAACATTGTTGGATAAAGGCTAGATGATGATGATGATGGTGATGATGACAAGGGTAAGTATATTTATCTATGTATAAGAAGTTTGCCAAGTCCTTCCCTGGATAAATGCGATTGGATTGCACAGGTCACTGCAATAGTTTCGTGTGAAATACAGATATAGTCTCGTTATTTCGGTCTGCTGACAATTTGTAATGCTCGGGTGATAAGAATTATTATTATTATTCTATGACTACTCACACAGAACGTGTGGGTGTTTTTTTTATTTTTCACTAGTAAGGACTCTTTCGTGTTCAATGAAGCGTGAAAAGTAACAATATTTTAAGTATTCAATGACCATTGAAAGAAATAAAAATAAAATAAATACTTAAGGGTCCATAAGGGTTTTATAAAAAATACTAAAATAAATATTGCTACAGTTTCAGGCCTTAACCGAAAGTACCTATAGGTTTTTGATGCCAAAACTCAATACATACTTCGTGTTTTCTAAGGTATATTTACCACTTCAATGAGTTAATCCTCCCCATTTGTTACCCGTGTATTTCATATTTTTATACGCTTATTTCCTCACTCATTTTTCGGTAGAACCATATCTCCCTGTCAATAATATTGTCAGGGAAAAATAAAGCGACAAAATATTCAATTTATTTGACAACAATTGCGAGTCGGAATCGCACACGAAGGGTTCCGTACCATTGTTTAGAAAATTAGTAAAAAAATCACGTTTGTTGTTTTTGAGCCCCCAAAATGTTTATTTTATTCTAGTTCATCATTGTGAAAATTTCAACTCTCTAACTATCACGGTTCATGAGATACAGTCTGGTGACAGACGGACGGACTGCCGAATGGACAGAGGCGCAAAAATAATAGGGTCCCGTTTTACCCTTTGGTTACGGATCCCTAAAAAGAAAAAAATACGCACGTCAGAAATACAGGTACCCAAGCATCATAATATATTTTTATGAACAGCCATTAGCAAAACTTTTAATCTCCTTTTAGAAATTCATTATTTACTGATTCGATACAATGGGATTTTGGGCTTTTTAATCAAAGCGAAATGAAATAACTATGAACATTGTGTTTTATTTTGCGTAAAACCATTTTATTATCACAAAAGTATGAGTATGGATTCGATTCCAAGTCAGGCAAGTACCAATGTGACTTTTTTAGGTTTGGACCTATATGTAGGTATTTTCCAAGTATATATTGGACACCAATGACTGTATTTCGGACGATAAACTGTAGGTTCCATTGGGAGCGGCTTCCATTGTTTTAAAGAAGCGACTGCATATCTGATCTCCCCATCATATTTAAACCCCTAAGACTGGTTGTCAGTCTTTCAGGCTTCTGACTACAACTACCTACTGGCAAATATATTCAAATAACAGCCAGGACCCAACAATTTAACATACCATCCGAAACACAAAGAAAAAAATTCCGATAGGTTCATTAAAACTTTTTGAATAACGGCTCCGATACTCGTATGCTACAGAAACTATCGGCAATAGTTATCAAAACAAAAGAATGACGGATACATACAACTTTTAATGAATCAAAAAACAAATCGGGGAACTGCATTGTACTTGTTTTGTGCAACTAACTATGTTCGAACAGTCATTTCGATGGAAAAGATAATATGCAGAGTGGGTTTCGTGTTTGTAGAGATAGGTATAATCCTTTACGTATTATAAATGCGAGAGTAACTGTCTGTCACATTTTCGAACGAGAAATACTGAATCGATTTAAATTAAATTACACAGATCAGAGAAAGGACATCGTCTAATTTTTTAACGGTTGCGGGAAGAGGTCTTCTTAAAGCGTAGCCAGGAAACAACGAGTAAATAGTGAATATTGTATGGTGGCTATTAGCATCGCAAACACGCAGATGATTCTAATAGTTTATAGATAAACTTGCACGGGGCAGATATTTCAACCAAACTTAAACAAAAACGCTGCTGAATACGTTAACTTGCGAAAATGAGAAGTTATAATAAACAGCCAAATATTTTTTCAGAAAACCCGAAAACTTATGTAATCATACTACTAAATCCAGCGATTACCATAACAATAAACATTGAAATAAACAAAACGGCACAAAAAAGCTGCCTTGAAAATTCACTTACAAAAAACGTAAATGAAAACATGGCTGTAATACAATTTTGGCCAAATAAAAGTGGTTACGTTATTTTTATCCCAAAATATTTCCCTTGACTAATAAATACGAGTGAAGTTACTGCAATGTTTAGTCTTATTCACGGAGCAAGGAAATATAGCAGAGATACCATAAGGAAGGAGGGTAGGGTTGTAGGTCAAGCAACGTATGGTAGGCGTGATCAGTTACTGGAACTATCGAGATGTTCGGGTTCCTTGTCAAATGAAAACTAATTGAAGATTGATATTGATTGATTGGTCATTTTATTTTGAAAATAAAAGGTGAGGTTCATAGAAGGATTGGTTGTAACACCCGCTTTTCGGCGCTCTACTTTCTTAGAAGATTTTGCGTTATGACATTCTCCGCTAGTCATTTTGTTCTCCTTGGTCCAATTTATTCCCTTATTTGTT
Organism: Helicoverpa zea x Helicoverpa armigera; assembly: GCA_033682625.1. Lineage (NCBI taxonomy): Eukaryota > Metazoa > Arthropoda > Insecta > Lepidoptera > Noctuidae > Helicoverpa > Helicoverpa zea x Helicoverpa armigera. The sequence continues at coordinate 13,591,636 of JAWIIS010000021.1, forward strand.
TTTCTTGGTGATCATATTTATACCAAGGAAGTCGGTGAACAATTTTTTGTTTTGCTGTTTTCGCTAATTCGTTTTATGTAAGAAGGTTCTTATTTTGTGCCTCCTGAATGTTTGGGATTGTAATTGTGAAACTAATTTCACTTTTTATTTTATGGTACAATATGCTTCTATATTCATCTGCCGAGCCCTTTTTCAACTAGGTTAGGGTCGGTTTCTAGGTTATTTTTATGCAATTTTAGCAACATAAATCAATAATTTTATATTTGTGAAAAATATTCATTCTTAAGTTTCTTTCTCGCAACGATTAAGTAATCTGTTACTCTTTTGCAAATCGAGTAATATTATAATGACTTGCATAAAACCTTTCCAAATATCTTGTTTGGATGGTTTAGCATTTAAAGGGATTAAAACAAACACAAATAACAAAGTTCAATCGTTTGATTGATATTTGAAAAGTTTTGTACACTAATGTTCAGAATTATTGGGCGCACATCAGTTTTGCTTTTTTTATGTTTCAGAATAATTTTCGTTAAAGTTAGAATTAGAATGATAGCTGTAAGGACATAATCCCCTTTATAAGAAAGCTCATTTGAATTGAATTACTAAATTCAATTGAATTGAATTCGTGACATTCATATTTCAAAATTAAGAAAAAAATCGTTATATTGAATTTCTCCTAAATGGAATATTTATTAGTAAGCATTACTTGCAACCATTGCTACAAAATTATCTTAACAGCCCAAAAGCAAATCTAAAATGTTTCTCCCATACCCTCACCTCGGAAGCCACAAGGCTTTTCGGCAAGACCAAGTGATTATAACGCAGGCACGTTACATAGAGCGCTTAACCCTCGGGAATGGAGCGGTGCCCATACATTAATTAACACGCAAGGAGACTGCCGCAGAAGTGCTAGACTCAGAAATAATGGTAAAGTAGAATATATAGTGGTTTTAGTTAATGTTACGTTATGTCGTGAGGGTACTTTTTGAATGTGGGTCGGGATAGATTCTTTTTCTGCGAAAAAAAAGGACCAATATGTGAGTGTGTTGATGCTGTAGTAACAAAATTTTACATCTGCATTTTCTTACTAATCTGTTTGTTACGTTTTATGCATCGAACTGCACGATTTATTTAAGGACTTGTATGGAGATGAATCTAGAATTAGACATTATATTCCTCAGCCAATATAATCATTTATTTTAGGCTTTTATTTATAATAGCGGGCCTGTTAAAAGAATTTCTTACGACATAGGTAATGCCTTTACTTGATTGTTAATTTTTTTTTCTTTACTCAGGAACTGTATACATAAACTGTTGAATAAATTAAGGGTCCTCATTTAGACCATACATATATGAAGTTCCACATTCCTAACGTACTCAGATTAAGATCATGACCACGATTGAGTGGATTGAAGTTCATGATTGATTACGGTATTGCTAACCATACCTCGGCACAGTCGGTTATAGCAAACTAATTTGCAGCCAAATTGGAGGCGACTGAATTAAATTATGACGTGAATAGTAATCAATTATCGTTACATCACGCTTGTATTCCCAAGGGGTTTGGCAGAGATTTTGAATATATAGTCTTCTATATAGATTGTTCTAAAAGTTGTCATGTGTGTTAATTAGCAAGCCTTTTAGTAGACCTTACACTGGAGGTCGCTTTATAATTCTTTCTCGCACGCACTAAAAATACTCGCACATGTAATAACTCACAGACATACACACACACTAAGAAAAATGAATTGTGGTGCATGATGCTTTTAAGTAAGCAGAAATATCTAGCAGCCAATTTCTTCGATAAAAAGCTACACTTCAGATAGCCGGCCAGCAAAAACTACAGTTTGTTATTCTTCAAAATTCTGTTTTTTTTTTTTATAAAATGGTCCAACAGTAACAAGGAAAGTGTAGACACTATCAGTATCCTCAAAGGGTATCGCAGACTCCAATCAGATATGTTAATTGATTTGAGGCGGAATAATTAAGTTATAGTTAATTGACACAACAATCAGAATTAATTAACGCTTCAATTACTTTAATTAGTGCACCTGCATTGTGCACCCGTTGATTAGCAACAATATACAGATTAAAAAAGCCAATATTAAAAGATAACATTTTCTCTAGTCACTGTTTTAATTATTCAAAGTTATTATGAAAAAACTTTATAGTGAGAAACTAATTGACAACCAACAACAATAAGTTATCCTCACCACTTCTAGATTAATAATTAAATTTTAAACTAAGAATAACTTTAAGACAACTAGAAGTTCCTTCAAAGAACCCTGACTTCGGCGGAACCAACTTATTTCCATTTAACTTTGCTAGCATATTTTCTTTTGAATGGACCCACTTTTTCTGCACGCCACTGTAATACTATTTTACTTTTGCAATTTTCTGATATTTATCTTTGGTTCTGTATACCAATGCGTTTATTTACTTCGGGTCTTATATTTAAGCATTCAAGCCAATTAATTTTGTTTGTGTTTTATCCAAAACGGCTGTGTTTATAATGGAGATTTAAGTTTTAACTTACTATGCGTAATTATGCGCAGACAGATCACTAAACTTTATCCTTTAAGCTAATTTCATTTGTTATGAATATGCTATGATGCGAATTCGGATGAATATTTTAAAGGTAAAAACATTATTTCTTGCACTTGGATCGCATTTTCGTTTTTCATTTAAGCGAGACCCTATCTGCCTGAACCTGTCCCTATTTGCTTTCCACTATCAGGGGGACTTACCAAAAGTGTCACGGACTCAATGATAACACCATCCCCTCTAATATTCGGCCCCAATCAACAGTTCATCTGCAACGTTTTCCGATTACTACGGCTACTACGATTACGGTAACCGAGTTACCGGGAGAGGGAACCCTGAAGCGATTACCGCCAAATGACAGGACTAGGCTCCGCTATCCTAACGACTTTGGGTGGAAGCTGGATTGATTTATTTTGTTTCTTTACTAGGTTTAAGATATAGTTTTTCTGTGTAGGTTATTTGTTTCAATGCGTGGTCGGAAAGAATATATTTGATTTTGGACATTTTAGGGTCATCTGATGGGTATACAGTAGTATAGTTTTTTTTCTTTTATTTCATCATTAATTTACCTGACTGTCAAGATATTTTTGTATTTAGTTTTTCTTTATGTTAGTTATTTTTTGCATTAGAATAAGGCAAGATATGCGCGTCGCAAACTCGTTCTTTATTGAATGAGATGTTCAAATGGAAGTTTTCTAAGAATGGTGGAAATCGCATTCTGTCAATGCACAAAGAAAGGCATAAGTGTTCTCAATCAAATGTTACGTGTTACGTGTTTTTTTTTTTGTCTTTCATTTTTTGTTTTTTTTTTTACCTTTCGGTTATTAGTTTCTGAAAACACCAATAAATAAAAAAACATTATCATGTAACTTGTCTTTTATTATCTTCTACTTAAATACTTGAAACTCTATGACCTTTATATATGACTCAAAACAAATCTTCAATATTTTTTCTACACTCTAATCACTTTTATATTGACATCATTATTTCTACATTGTCTGCAAAATGAGCAGGTATTTTCAGAAAATATGTCAAATTGCTACCAAAATGATACTCAAATATAAAAAAAATGTGATCTGAAAATAACAATATTGTAACGTTCTTTAGACATGAGCTTGGCAGGTAAGTAATAACTTTCTTTTAGGTAATAAAAATTTACTTACGTAGGCATGAAATTACGCTGTGATATATAACTATGACTTGCTAAAATAATACCTTTTTCTTTTTCTAGTATAACACTAGGTATTTTTGCGGCTTCTTCTAGATTAACAAAGGTTTGTAATAACGAAGAGAGGAGTTTTACTTGATCTGCAAAAAGTGCGTGCTATTCCCATATTGTTAACCACTTCGCTATCCACGATGCAGACATAATAGTTAAATAATAATCTATTGGATAATTATGACAGGGAAGTTATTAAAGACTAACTCCGCGATTTTGCTATCAACAAATCATTAATTTACTGATACATCAAACAAAGATCATACCAACATACAAACGTTAAGTTCAACCTTTTATTATTATAAAAACCTAAGTTAAGTACGAAAGAATATTGACAGATGTCTTTATTATTTTGACTAAGGTAAATAAATAAAAACAAAATCAAGGAAAGTAGCATTTTTCAAGCAGTCTAGCCATCAGCTTTACTGAGAACGCTAATTTAGACAAAAAATCTTTGGTACTTTTAGACAAATGACAAACATTTTTGAACATCAGTTAGCATTAGGTACAGTTATCAATATCATAAAAAACCGGCCAAGTGCGAGTCGGACTCGTGCACGAAGGGTTCCGTAAATTACAGTTAAATCAACCTATCTCAAAAACTATAAGAGATACTTTGATCAAACCAAAAATCGTTGAAAGAGTTAATTAGCATGCATCACCTCTATTTTTTTTAGAATTTTATACCCCGTAGTTATAAAAATAGAGGGGGGGGGGGACATACTTTTTACGACTTTGAGAGCTGATATCTCAAAAACCGTTCACTTTAAGAAAAATGTTTTTTAGAAAACTTTATAGCATTTTAAAAGACCTTTCCATTGATACCCCACACGGGTATGTACATCGAAAAAAAAAATTTCATCCCTCAGTTACATGTATGGGGGGCCCCACCCCTAATTCTTTTTTTTACTATTTAGTGTCATATTTTTGTAGCGGTTCATACAACACATTTTCCCATCAAATTTCATCACTGTAGTACTTATAGTTTCCGAGTAAATCGGCTGTGACAGACGGACAGACGGACATGACGAAACTATAAGGGTTCCGTTTTTGCCATTTTGGCTACGGAACCCTAAAAAGAGGTCAGACACTAAGGCCCATTTGACAAGTCGAAGATCAATAAAATACATTTTTCATGCATCATCAAAGCACCTAGATCCGTCAATACTTTCAGTACCAAAACAAAGTACTTCACGCGATATGAGAAACATTCATCAAAGTGATAAAACATTCGCTACAGATGAGTGAAGGATCACTCCCTCGTGTAGCCGCAGTCTGAACATTCATCATCCGCGTAGTTTTTGTTAATAGATTTTGCTATTATTTGAATTTTTAAATAAATAATTTAAAGACACATTAAATAACATTATGTAGTTTTCTAGGGAAAAAAATCTTCTGAAATTTTGTACTGAAAAGATTTCAAAAATTCTTTCATATATACTAGCCCTGAATGGCATAGTCTATTTTTACCCGGTTAAGGGAAGAAGTTCGAATATCGAATATTTGAAAGGTAAGTTCGAAAGCACGAATACTGCAAAGTGATTACTGGGTGGGTAATCCTAACTAATATTATAAATGTGAAAGTAACTCTGTCTGTCTGTCTTTCTGTCTGTCTGTCTTTTCTTCACGCCTAAACTAATGGACTGATTTGTGTGAAATTTGGTACAGACATAGTCTGGAACTTGAGAAAGGACATAGGATAGTTTTTATTACAAAGAAATACAAAAATAAAAATAAAATTTATTCCGGACATATACCGCCATCTATTGGTCAAACCATAAATCTGCCGCAAGTCACTATTCCACGCAAACGAAGTCGCGGGCAAAAGCTAGTTAAAAATAACTAGTCACTTCGAAGTTAATTGATATTGCGATAATTTATGATACCAAGTGAATATAAATAGGTACCTACCTACATACATAACTCTTGTCAACTCGTCCGTCTGATACAATCCATTGAACGGTTCCACACTAAAAACATTACTTTTAGTATAGAAAAACATGTTTTACTATGTACACTAAAAGCTATAAATTTACTTTTATTAAGGGCAGGCTAGATATGCGTATGTTCACGGTTATTCTCAAGGGGAATAAGCAGAAATTACACATACATATGTAGTCCCTTTTCGTTACTTAAATATTTATCTTCGCAGATATTACGATTTCTAGGTGTTTGTATCCGGAAATGTATTTACTTATTAATGTACGAATAGTCAGGTGTTTTTCTATAGGACGAATCTGAAAAAATATGAATATTTGGTAATCATACTGAATCTAGACTGAATCTTAAATAGGAAAAGCTCGTTGCGCCGTTGCGGAAGAATCAAAGCCCGGGTAACTAGTTTGAGGAGGTGAAAAAGGCAGTCGCTCTTTGTAAACACTGGTACTCAGCTGCTTCCAGCTAAGACTGGAAACCGATCCCATCAGTTGGGAAAAGGCTAGGTAGATAATGATCCATACTGACAATGAAGATTTTAATTGGAAAAACCAATTTCTACCTTTAGAGTGTTATGAAGATTTCTTTAGACTTTCTGTTTATCAGAAACTTCATCTAGAAATCTAGATTCATTCCACGAAAAACCCCAACAGCTATGTACCTATAATAAACAGTTATGGGCAAATCGTTCACCATAAAAGCGATTCACCTCCAAAGCTTTCTCCCATTACCCTACTCTTAAGATCTTCCAGAACTTTCCATCCGAGGAAGATAAATTCTTTTCCAATTACGATGCATTTTCCGAATACCTTCTAGAGTGCAATAAAACGAGTGGGTTACCGTTAATCTAGCTGCCGTTAAACACGCCGGTTTAATTAAATAGCTCGCGGTCACCGGCTGTGACAAGCGCTGGTTTTTTAATTTTTAATTTTATATGGTATCATGTGGATTGGTGGAATTAGAGGTGATTGGTATTCTGTGTGTGATGAAGTCAGAGAGATATTCACTATCACCCCTTTTTTACGTCAGGGGTTAAGAACATGTATAAGTGTATCCTGATGCAAAGGCATTTGCATCTTAAACAAAAGGGGGCTTTGATGTGTCTGTCTGTTCGAGGTAAACACATAAATTGCTGCACATATTTTCGTGCGATTTTCAACAATATAAAGAGTGATTTATAAGGTAGGTTAAAGGTCTCTGCACACAGCGGGCGCGGCGCGCCGAGCGGGACGGCTCTGTGTGGCGTCGTCCGTAATATCTAGTACATTAGAACTGCTCAGTATCGCGTCGCCGTCCCGTCCCGCCGCGTCGCGCCCGCTGTGTGCAGAGACCTTTAGGTTAACAAACTTTATGTTGAATTTGCGGTATTTTCCTTTTGTAGTGATAGGTTTATATCTTTTCCTTTCTTTTAATCATTTGTCATTTTATATTAAGTCATTATTGATTTCAACCATTTATAATGCATTTGGCCTTTCAAGTCACAGAATACCTTATCTACCCAACCACGTTCCTTTTTCGCTACGGTCGGCAATGCAATCTCCTTCGCATTAAAAACGGGTGTCCCATCTGAATAAGCTCCCTTCCTTATTCAAAACGAGGAAAGGAAATATTAATATCGCCTGCATACATAATCTGGACCTCGGCACTTGATGTAACCCTCATGAGAGGCACATTTTAATATTGTAATAGAGATATGCATCATAAAAATAAAGTTTTGTTTCTGCTGACGGTTACTGCTATAGAAAGATAGTACTTTTATGGAATCTGCTGGAAATAAAACAAAAGAATATCACAAAATGAGCATTTACGTTTGACGTTAAAATCCTTAGGCTAATATTATGCCATACACTACCTAGTAATGTTACCCAGAACCAGCATATAATGTTGAGTATTGAGCAATGCTTTTGTAACAACGTGCTGTGCGGTTTTTACACCAAGTTAAGTACCGTGAATATAATTGATTTATGCCTTACTAACCTTATATTTTTATAAGCTGTAAATAAATCCGTTGTAATATATAAAATTAATCCTCCTACTATAATTACTAGCTTCAATATGAGGACACTGACTGTTTCTATGCTTGCAATAGGTGCGTAAGAGCCTCCAGCATTCCCAATATAAGCCCTAAGTCCAACAAAGACAAATCTAAGCTGCCACACAAACAATCAGCGATCCTATAATAGCTAAGACCACATGGAAACTTCCCCAAACATATCCAAGACTAACATAACATTTGCAGAGGTTTACTAAGCCAATTCTTAGGAAAATCCCCCAGTTGTACGTAAACAGAATAATAATTTACAACCCTGTAACACTGGGAGTTTAGTGCCTATAAAATTGCAGCCTATATGACTGGCAAACGAATTTATTGGCACAATTTTACTTGGTAGTTTTAAGATGGTTGGTAAATGGTCGAAAGTCAACCTAAGTGTTAAAATATTTAGGTTCATTTTTAAGGAATGTTAAAATAGTTTTCTAAAATCTTTCACGTTGTAATCTTTAGGGTTACTAAATCTTACAACACTCCGTGCACGTAAGTAGGCAGCGTAAAGTTTTCTCTTTATTAGGCAGTAATGCGTTATTCGAATATTCTACCAAAACATACGCTTCCATTAGATATGTAATTTTCAAAAGTTACTTGGAATATAATACTGCCTTTACTGAAATCAATTTACCAAAAGTTCGTAATTATACAATATCATGTTGTGATTTTAATGCAAGAAACGAAAGAAAAAACATGCTAAATGGGACAACTACAGCTAGCTACATTATATCACCAACATAACATACACAGTCAAGATGAGATAAAGAAGAAATTCCATGGGCCGTTTAAAATATGTCAGAGAGTCGAAGAATCAATTTCTATATCATCATTTCACGCCTGAAAAATGATCCCAAAAATACACATAACTTCAGACCTTCAGACTTAACTAAACCACGATCCTTAACAAGACAAAAAGACGAGTTTACTCAACTTATAAAGTAGTTGTGGTTAACTTAGATAATGGTCTTTAATAAACAATTTTAACCCGCGACCTAGGCCTGCGGTGGAGGGTTGGGTAATAAATGAAGGTCGACTTGACCCTGCAGCGGTAGAAGGGCTATTTTTATTAAGCACGCAAGGGTTAGTTAGGTGTTTGTATTTTGAGAAATATTCTAAATATTTTAATGAAGTTGAAAAAGATGTGGGAGAGAAATTATGAATGATGTTTGTAATATTTTTCTGTGCTACAGGGTCATTGACCTTGCTATAAGTTTAGGGTCATGTATAATAGTGTGTATGTTTCTTAAGGTCCCTAGAAATGTATGGCCTATTTTGAGACGACCACCACTGCAACCTACCTTGTCATAGACCAAAAGTGATTTGTAACTTATTTGTAAAAACGTAATGAACCAGAAACAATATCTACTATAGTTGTTTGATTATAGCAATACATCAAAACTGCTTGGAGGCAGACACGAGTTTTAGTCCTAGTTCATAATTGTAACTATGAGAGCCTACACAGAAAAGTAACAACACACAAACCAAAAACACATGTTTCATTAAGATGATAATTAAATATCATAAAATACAAAACCAACTAGTAAAGTATTCATCATATTGCATTAAAAACAATCTTTCGACTAATTGAACGTAAATCATTAAAAGTATTGAGCAAAACATCTTGACAATGAAGGTACAGTCAACTACACAATTTTATGACAAAATAAATATATTTTTTTTTATTATTCTCAAGAGACAGGTACCTACCTAATATTTATGACAATGTTATAAATTTTAAATACCTAAGCTCAAACCAAGCCTTTGTATTGCAAAGGCTTGACTACTGAATAAGTTTTATATACGTACAACACTTCGACTGTTGCGCACATGGCTTAAGAACACAGAATATAAAACCAAAGTGGTTATTTACTTTATGGTTATGAAGTATATAAGGAAGTACGTAAGGGGAGTACATAAGGAAGTACACAAGAGGAGTACATGAGGGACTACACAAGGGGAGTGTATAAGGAAGTACATAAGAGGAGTACATAAGGAAATATATAGGGGGAGTACATAAGGAAGTATATAAGGGGAATATATAAAGAAGTATATAAGGGGAGTACATAAGGGGGAACATATAGGGGAACATAAGGAAGTACATAAGGGGAGTACGAAAGTACATAAGGAAGTAGATAAAGGGTAGGTAAAGCATGTACATAGAATACTTTTTATGGGACTGATCCCTCCGTCAAAATGAGAATGAATCCGCGAAAAACATATACTTACTTGACGACCACTATAATTTCAGTCCAATCAAATTCCTACTTAAAATGATTTATATTTAAACGTGCACCTACTAATTTTATCGACTGTACAATATAACTTATTGCGTCAGAACTAACTAACCGAGTACAGGTTGCATAATGTACTATTGCAATGTTATTTAAAGATAACCTTTATGTCTTTATACTTGTTTGTTTTAAAAGATTTTAAATATAAGATTTGGACATGTTGCTAAGTTGCGTCTTCATGTTGATGACAAAACAATGGATGTTATTTCTTTAGTAAAAAACACTCATATTATGTGTCACGGATTGTTTTTTTTTAGTTATGCTAAAACGGCTGAACCACTTGAGATGATATTTGAAACAAAGAAAGGTGGCTGTAGTCCCGGTGCTGCGGGATTTTTCGAAAGAGTTACCGCTGCCCTGGTACATAAAGGGCTTCAGAAGGAACATGATAGGTTTTAGTCAGTAAGAGTCTCTCACTCTGCTAACCTACAATGGGAGGGATCATTTGATGATTTCCCAAAAAAAGGCTTTTAGTCAAAAGTAGGTTACTTTTCATATGGATGATGTTAGTAGTTCAACCGATTGTGGGTGAAGCTGCAGGCAGTCACTAGTTTCCTAATAAATCAGTCTAACATTATCTGCGCAGACGCAACGTCATACAACCTTGGTATTCACCAGTACAATGTGTTTGTACGTGAGTCTATGTTACATTTTAGGCAGTTGATTCTTACATATGTGTACGAATTGTAGAGTATGCTAATTTGTATGAATCATAATTATTTACGGTCAAAATATGAAGGAATAACACTGCAAAATACAATTTTTACCTCTCCGTATTGCACGAGTTAGGGGAGATATGTGACCAATAGCAGTCTCATATACCAGGTAAATAAGGAGATGTTGATTATTTACAGCTCTTATAAAAAACCTTTTTTTTGTTTGTGGTTTTGTTTGTGTGTAACAAAATATATAAAAAGCACTATTACGTATGCACGTAGCATCAAATCTGGCTGCCTTCCGATTGGCAAATTTATTTGACGAGAACCGTACTCCAATATAACATTTCATAAATCATTCAAAGGGTTCATTATATAACTAAAAATTATAGACTCATTACATTCAAAATGTCATTATTTCATGACGTAGCACAATAAATGCAGTTCATGTTACATGCAACACGCGTGCACAGTGCACAATCCCTAATTCTGTAGCACTTATTATAAACTAGCTATGCTTCATAGCTTTACCTGTCTGGTTTTCTAATAGCTTTAATTTTGTAACTCCAATCTGCTATTATGTACAGCGAGCGTTCTTCTCAAATCACTAAACAATGAGAAAGTAACGATTATTATTCACAAGATGTTTTTCTTCAATATTATTTAAGTTTATCACAGATAATCGACTTTGAAAAAGTCTCATTAGTACCTACTACCTTTCTATGTAATATTTCAAAATTCGTTCTAAGTGCAAACATGTTAACCTTTAAGTCTCTTTAAAAATCCGTATAACCTTCCTCACAAAGCGATTTGTCATATTGCAAAAAGATTTTGCAGTTTTAAAGATGCATTTAAACAAACAGACTTAACCTTTTTACGTAGATAAATGTAGAATCTAGATATATTGAAATGACGCATAGGACTATAAGTGGGTAATTTAGTGATTATTTCAATGAGGGTTATGGTGGAACGGCGTTACATGACAATGCGACTGATTGTGTGGGCAGCTCGGGCTATGAATTCTGTGGTCATTTTAAACTGGTGTCATTCCATCGGTGAATTTTGGAGTTAGTTGATTAGGTGGTTTTTGGTTTGTAAAAATTATGTTGATATACATACGTAGAATTTTGATAAATGAATGGCTCTCTCTGCAATTATTATTCCAGCCTCTTGAGCACTATTCATTAATGAACTATACTTGCTTCTTTGTGACATAAGTTCTTTTCTTTTCAGAAAAACACGCAGAAAGATAATGTAATTTTAGTTACATGAAAATTCTAAAGAGTATTATTACGCATTTTTAAGCCACTTGACTTTGTACCAGAAAAAGTTATAGTGATTAAAGAAGACAATAAAAAACTGCGTATATTTTATATCCTGAACTTTGGTAGCTCCTAGCTTTTAGCAAATATTTTGACTCTTATTTTAAACAATACTGCAAATATGTGTCACTTTAGCCCTTATTAGCCTGCTTGGCAGTCGGCCACGACGCAATAATTATTGGCATCCGTTCTGCAAATATTTGAATCGCTTATACTCCCACTTGTAGATAACTTGGCCAAGTAACAAACATCGAATAAGTATTATATTGTTTGTTATACCTAGTTTTGTTAATGTCATTATCAAATACTAGCCGATTTCCCGCTGGGTGAACCGGGGACACATCTCTCGGTACCTGGATAAAATATGCACCTTCGCCATTCGGGAATAATGTACTTTTCCAACTGTCGAGGAGTTTTTCAAATCGGTTCAGTCATTTCAGAGCCTTTTGGGTACATACAAAAAAACAAAACAATGGTTTCCGTTTATTAGATTGGCATAGATCTTACTTACATCTAGAGTTCATAAAGAACAATGTTTTCGTTTAAAAATAGTACCTACCTATCTTTTGTGTTATCTTTGAGAAAGGTCAAATGATCTATACTTACTTACTATTTTAGCAGCTGTACCTTCAAATAAGTTTCGCGACCTTTTCTTCGGCTAAAAAAGTATCTACGAGTATTAAAAAAAGAAACTATAGAATTACAAAGAAAGGGCAAGGACTAACCTTATTACAAAAAGTTTTTCTAGATAGTTTAAAATAGTTTGTAAGCCAAGTCGGTATATTACATAACTTTGGAAAATAGTTAAAGAAGCAAGTTTTTTTCTTTGTTCAAATAGCCAAATATAGATAGATGAGGTTACTCTAGCTAGGTCATGTATTAACTTCAATTTAGTTTGTAGGCCGACTCTGAGGGTATTCTATTATCAATCAAATTGGCAGAATCGAGTTTAGAAGTTAAATATAATTCTGGAACTAAGTCTTAGGGTGTGGATATCAAAGCCTATGTATTTTCAGCTCGAATTTGAACTTTCTTGAGTTATTCGTAAAATATTCGATGTCAATGTTCTAACGTTACTAAACTAGAACGAATTATGAAAACAACAAATGCTTGAACTATGTAATGGTTTGTGTACCTTGAAACCAAAAATGGACGGTTATTATTGTTACTTTGACACGTATACAATAATTAATTTTAAATCTATTTTTTTCTCCCACTTAATAAATTAAGAAGGTAAGTATGTGACAATGGGTTTATAAATGCCAATGTCCAAGGTTTATGACTATATTACAAAAAACAACAAATAGAAAAATAAAATATTTACAATAGATAAAGACCAAAGTTCAATTTTGATAGTTTGGCCATTTTACATAAGTTTTGTTTTTATTCATAACTAAATATAATGAGTAATACTAGGTAAAAGGTCGGTTATGAATCATTGTTTGTTATATGCATACGAATTTATTAATAAATGAATCATATAATCGAATCAAATGCACAAAAGGCAATAAATCGATTTCCAAATTAGTTGATCGATCAAAATACATATGTAACTGACTTGAAAAAATAAAGAAACAAATGTATGTTTGTGCACGATTATCTCACATTTAGCTGAACCGATTTCATTGCGGTTTTATACATAGTATTTGTCGGACTTAAGGGATACTTTTAGGTATATACCTAATTGATGTCTATTTTATATGTTATAGGTATTCTAACTTAATCTATACTGTATATTATGTACTACACTAAAACCAAACATCTTCCCTCTATAACAAATGTCAACATGTATTAAAATACTACCGCATTTATGATAACCACCGTTTTACATAACAAAACGATAAAATTACCCACCTTTGAACAAACGCCCATGTAAGCATTCCTCTAAATTAGAGGCAATTATTGAATCAACGCCATTAGTCGTAAGTATTGTGATGACAAATGTGGTAATCATACGATTCTATGTTTGTGTGTACAAATGGATGTCGTTACCTTTTGTTTGTAAAATAAATAAGAGGTGAGGTTTTTCAGGAAATACTTACTCATTTTGTTTTTCACAACTGTTTGAAAATGGTAAATATTGTGACAATGTTGGACAAAATCTTTAAATCTGCTGACAATAATTATTTAAGCAATAAAAATCTATGATCCTTATTTTCCTAGGGACCCAAGTAAAACCGCGGAAATCTGTTAGTTTTATGCAAAAGAAAAAACACATATTAAAATCATATAATCTAAACATTAACCAAAGTTGAAACTTCACAAAATGCAAAGGATTTTAAAACATAATTCGTTCTTATTTTCCAGTCTGAAAGTCTAGGTAAACCGCAGCTAGAGCAACTAAATCATAAGCATTATCTAGTTTAGAGAGTACCGCGGACCCACCACAGAGGTCAACATAATCCAACTTAATACTACAGTACACCAAGGTTGATACTCTTTTAGTCTACGCGCACACTGCGGAGTAAACAGTTGGCCAACTGTAGGCACGGTAGTAGCAAAACTAAGTTTTTAGTCGGTCGATACCGGCAAAATACATGATCATTGTTATGTGCGTCTGTCATACATCTCCGTACTTATCACGAGCTCAATCAACCTGTCGGCCGACTTAAAACTCTGCAATCGTCTGGTATTCTTACAAGTATTAAGATTACGATATACCAATTATTATTCTCGTATGCGCTTCCATACTATTAAGCAGTAACAACAAATAATAACCAACCATCAGTATCATCGATTGAATTAACGCTTAAAAGGTGATCAAACTTTTGTACAAATTCACATTGCTTCTGATTTATTGTCTTGTAAATGAGCCCGTTAACTGTCGGAATTGCATTTTTCTTAATAATTTAAATGCACAAGACTCTCGAAGTTCGTGACTTATCGTTCAATCTATAGCTGTGGTCAGTTCATGTATGAATTTACGAGACATGACAGTATTATGTCCGTGTCCTCAAATGACCCTGACTGACGGCTTGTCAGTTCTGAGAAAAGAGCACCATATAACTTTGAACGCTCGATCTTAGTACTCGATTTCGAACTTGATGCGGGAAGAAGTTACCCTCAGACGCTACTAATACGTATATATTTATGTATTAGTTTGTAAGTATTGTTAAGTATGATATATGAGTATTTTTATGGGCCCTAGTTGCCTGAAGTAAAGGAATAAATAAAATTAAAAATAATACCAGAAGTGGATGCTAGCAAACTTTATTCCAGAATTATCGAAACTTGCCGGAATTTTTGTACTAACTCTCATAAAACTGTAAAGAATTTTACTAAAAGTTCCTTGACCTTCAAGATATAATATTAAAACAAAAGAAACATAACTCAGACGCAATCTACCAAAATCCTTAAACGAAATAATTTTTTCAACTCTAAATAACATTTAAAATACATTTGCTTAATGAGTTTCATTAAAATTCTACTGAAAACGCTACACAGCCTTAATTACAGGCTGAATCATGAAGATATTTCACTAGCACCAAAAGATTAGCTTTTAATTCGAGTCTGCCTAAGTATTAAATCTTTACTAATATTATTAATGCTAAGTATCTCTCTGTGTCTGTCGCTTTTTACGCCCAAACCACTAAACAGATTTTAATAGAATTTTGAAAGCAGATAGTCTAAAGTAAGTCTTAGGAAAAGCATAGGCTTTTATCACCCGGATGCTCAAAGTCAGACCAGAGGAAACTGGGACGCATGTGAAATCGCTGTTCGAAGTTCAATAAAAAAATAAAGTACCTAAATAGTTAATGATAGAATTTAATTGTCACCTACAAAGTCGTTGATAGAGTAATTTTTCCACACAATTTCTTACTGGGAAATGTACGATAGAATCAAACAATAAAACCACGCAGTATAAATTTTAATTACCCAGCAATCAAGTTGACAATCACTGACTGTTGGCAGTTGTTTTATTTTATAACCCTCTTCATTGCCTACTAGTAAAATAACTTTAGTCGGTCAGTAGAATGTAGCAATTTATTGCTTGTGATGATGGAATAAACTCCCGTATTGAAGGTACAATAAAACACCATCAAAAAATCTACTAGTGGTTTTTCGTGATTTCACCAGGCGTCCCGAAAGAATATTTCAAATGGGTTCAGTAGTTTCGGAGTCCTTAAGGCACAAACAATTGGACAAAAAAACAACAATCCAAAAAGTTACTTGGTATACTAGTTTCAAAATACATTATTTCACTATGCAAATACCCCTATCCTAACCCGTTATCTGACTTACTTGTGTTTTTATTGACTTACTTCCCGTTTCCGTATAATTAGGAATCAAAATCCCCATCAAAATCTGTTCAGCGATATTTGCGTGAAAAAGAAAACAATCATTTTAGAGTGATTGTGATGGATATATCATTACATAGAAAAAACCGACGCAAGCGGAACCAAATGCGCAGTAGCCAGCAATTTTGTTTAATATCAGTCATTTATATCAGTTCACACGTTTTTGTTATACATTGGTCAACCGTTTCTGTTTATAAACACTTTTTGCTTATAAAACAAAGCCACGTGCTATTGTTATTAAACTTTGTTTTTTTTTAGTATACTTTAATAACTGGTCATTGAAGCATTCAACAAGTTACTGATTCGATGTAATTACTACTTTCTGCATCTGGATAAAAAGTAACCTTTGTCCTCCCTCAGGCTCGATCCAGTCAACAAAATGTATAAACGAGTTCAGGCGTAATTTTCCTTATTTTGGCGTAAAAGCGGGCCAGACATACGAAGTGATTTTCACATTAAATATTAAGCATGGATTAAATTGTTTAATTTTACACTGAAAATCTATTCCTGTTAGGAAAGGTCTAAGCAAATCATGAATATTAATTATTTATTTACCTACCCATAAGAACAATATTTATCATTACCATTAAATATTCTAAGGTTAACGTCATGCGTCAGTAAGGCGCGGTCATTGACCTCAGCCTTCGCTACTCATGTTTGACTCTGACTAGAAGTGACAATAAATGTGTACTTACATGATTTACGTACGCTTACAAATTGATGTTAGAAAAATAAAGTGGTTGGGGCTTTTGACGTCTTTATTCGATTTGTGAAATTCTATTATTGTAGTTTTGTTATCTTTCGGTGGAAATAATTTCACATCTATTCGCCTGATTCTTTTTATCTACTACCACCAAAGAGATAGTTGGATGATCTGAAAAAGGTCGGGGTAGGTGCTTGACACCGGCCCCTTCCAGCCAGTCCTTTTTCAAACCAAGGAGGCCTATTTTCAACAGATCAGATGTCGATATAGGTACGACTTAAATACAGTCTAACTACGATCAAAATTGTATCCCAATCTGCATTCACGAGTAGATGAATGATGATAGTCAATCAGCATTCAAATAGTGGGACAGTCAATTTGTACTCAAAAGTGGAACCCAAACCGGACCTCTCATAATTAAACCACATAGGGTAACTGCATCAATTTCAAAAGATACCCATTTTGAGCAATGTTACCCTAATGGGAGTTTTATTAGGGTGTCCCAGCTTCGTCAGGGTTTAAGGGGTTTCTCGTTAAATATCGGTTCTTATGCCCATATGAGGGTAACTTTATGTACTATGGTTCTGACATTGTATGGGAAGGGAGCCTTGGATGTGATGGGAAGTTATGGTTGGGAAGCCATGAGTTAGCAATTATGGTGTCAGACAATATGATTATGGAACAATCGATAGCAGGATGTCGTAGTAATTTTTCGCAGGTTGTACCAAAATTTTTATACAATTTTGTGAAAACTTACCATGAAAGTGGTTTTTTCGTCATTGACATATTCTTGTGACGAATCGTAGAAGATCAATTTCACACCAAAATTGCCGAAGTTATTAACATGTTTGATCCAGAATATTTCTTTCACAGATCTAAAAAGTCCAAAAAGGAAGCTACTGAGAAAAAAATCTGAGTGCGGACAGTAGTTAGAGAGACGGGTCTAACAACGAGAAAAAGCTAAAAAGACCAAGCTGTGTTCCGAAATAGAGCCTTAGAGTCTTTACTCAATGATAAATTTTGGTTCAGTATCCTTGATCATTTGATGATTGATATAATTAAACAACATCCAGACCCGAAATTCACTCTAGATACGCAAAACAAATGAGCGAGCATATTCCTAATTCTCTCTAACACTACGCTTTATAACATTTGTTAGTACAAACCAACAAATATTCTACCGATGTAAAGTCCACTCATTATTATATTAGTGCAGTAATACAGTTGTATTCAAAGCTTTGTCATGATAACAATGTGATTTGCGACATTCTAGCTTATGTCAGGTGTATAAACAAATTAAGTTGGTGGTCTAGGAAATGCGATGCGATTGCGATATTTTTATGTAACCCATTGTCGTACCTAAACATGGTCCTATATTTTTATCTATCATCTGTTGGATAAGTATATGCTTCTCTAAATACGACTCATATTTTATTTACAGTTACTAGATTATAATATTTGTATGTATATGTAGATTAAGGCAAATCGTGCCCGCGTCCTTATGTTGGTGCATCTTTTGTGAATTTACAGTCCAAAAGCATCAAACAATTTAAAGTTTAAAATATGTTTAACGCATTATGTATTGGTAGCAATGTTTATGTTCTACAAGTTTTCTCTCAAGAGTAATTAAAAATGAAGCAAGGAAGATCAGATACTTATCAAAAACCGATTTCTAACATTGTTCCCTAGAACGGGGTTTGAGATCTTCTAAAACTTTTGGGAAGACGTTAAAATATTTATTTACGTAATTTTTAATATTTTGCTTCATAATTCAATGTTTATTTAACTGCGATACAACTGAAAGCATTTTTTTTATATACTCTTAAAATAAACATGATTATCTTAAAATATTACAGCTATCGCCTATCATGAACTGCAACACAAGCCCCAAGTGTGATACACGAACATTATCAGCGGTCGTGATTTATCACTACCCGCAAATAATAGCGCTCCGGGGACTATCAGCCTAATTATCAAATGTTAACTCATTACCGTGTGTCGTATTAACGAGATGTAATGCTGGATTACCGCCGTGTAATGTAAGGTAATTATTCTGTGTGTTTGCGAAATTGTGATTTTGGGATGGGATTAAAGATTAATTTTTAGGCATAAGGTGTTATAGGTCATCTAGATTCAGTGTTCAAATGTTTGGTCAATCTATACTTATATAATGAAGAGAAAATATTTTTATTTGTACCCTAAAGGCTGCGAAACTACAGACCGATTTGAAAAATTCTTTCACTGTTGGAAAGTTACACTCTTCCCAAGTAACATATGCAATTTTTTTATCCCGGTATGGACAGTAGTTCCTACGGGATGCAAGTAAGGCCGCAGGAAAGCGGCTAGTGTTAGGTAATTTAAAAAAAATTGATTGCATACATTCATCATAGATGCAACTCTACCTCAAAAACACATGAACAACCCGATTTATCGTAAACTTAAATCGATTATTTACAAAACGATTCCAGCAAACGTTGTCACCCGTAACATGTTTTATAACATAACGATTGTTACGTTTGTAATCTCCGAATCGAATGACCGATTCGATGATTTTATCGATACAATGGTTGGCGGATGGGCAGCAAAAACATCATGGTCGGACGGAAATCGTTTCAAATTGAGCGTGAGGTTTTCATGTTTAATATCCAGAACTAGTTTCGAGGACGGAAAATTATGTTTTTGTTGACGGTGTTAATTAAGTGGTTAGTAGATAACCATCTGGTGTTTCCTCGACATTTAATTTTGAAAACGTAATTGAATTTTCGTTTTTGTTAACTGCATGTATTCCTTTTGAATTTTACTTAAAATTTCATTGGTATTAAAATTCTTTATACGTAATATCTCTGAAACAGACTGTAAAGTGACAATAAACCAATTACAAATTGGCAGTTATTATTAGATTTCACTGGAACACATATGCCAAATTAATTTCAAGAAAAATAAAGCAGAATACAACAACGGATTTTATTTGAGGAAACCACAAGAATTCTTCAAATGAAACAGAAACAATTAATAGCAGAAATTGTTCTCGGAACTATGAAACTGTTCATACGTTTCCGTTTGTGAAAATGAAGGATCATTATTTAATTTCAAAGGCCGTGCTACACTGTTGGACATGCAGTTTTGTTCTGTTTACACGGTTCCTGAAAACAATTTTGTTGAAATGTTATTGAAGGTAGAATGAACACTTACAACTTTCCTTTAAAACATTTTACGCTGAAGGTGTTTGGAAAGTAGTTCTTAAAAGATCCATATTAGTTCACATAATAATTAACAAATCCATTCTTCTCAATTTCTACTCAGTTATTTTTCAATAATAAATCTGTAGTACCTGTTCCTGAGTTGAGTTTTCTTAGAAGCTCACAGTAGTCAAAGACAGCTTAAATACTCAAGACTGCAAAGATCGATTTCAACTTAAAAGCCTTCACGTCAAAAACCTGTTTGTATCTCGTTGATCGGTGGTTTTCTAATTTTCTCGCAAACCTAACTCTTCATCACACATACTGTAAACGCTAATTTCATTCATAAACAAACTAAGCTAGACACACAGTACAGTACAGTTTCCGTTAGCCCACATTTAGGTCAGTGTGCGTTTGTACACGGGTCGAATGAATCAATTGTCGCTCAAAATGTGCTGTGAATCACGGAGTAAGTAAGATGAGAGGAGATGCCATAATGCAGGTAGGTCAGGCGTCGTCTTCTAGGTCAAATAGCATGACCCAAACGATCAGTTATAAGTGGACTAACGAGACGTTTGGGTTCTTTGCGACATCCGTCAACGATTTCTGGTGTTATAATAAAGATCGGATCCAAAGGACACGTATAAGGGCGGAGACAGTATCGCTATTCATCCCTTGCACACCCGCATTTTGTCGTGCTACTTTCTTAGGAGATTTTCCGTTATGGCACCTCCGCTAGTCATTTTGTTCTCCATGGTGTGAATAATGCTATGATGTGTGACGGTTTTCTTTCACATTTACGGTAGAATGATACTGGATTATGGAGATATGAGCATCAAATAGTAGTCATTGGTTTGAAAAAAGTTAGGAAGGATTCGGTGTAGTGGAATAGTCAGGAATGGCCTTTACGTAGTTTTGGGTCCAATCGTGAAGGGCGTGGAAAAATCTGTTTTGCTTCTTCTTCATTAAGATTAAGATCTTCCTAAGATAAATTTATCATTTTTATAATTCTGCGGTTTCCGTTGAAAAATACATTTCTTGGTACCAACTTATAATGAGACTATTATAAAAGAGTTATTTATGTCAAATGTTATGTTATTAAAATCTAACTCAGAAAATAAAAGTTTTAACATCGTCACCCAGTGGCTACCACAGGATGGTCATCGCAGGCGGGGTAGGCCCCGAATGCGATGGCCCTGGTTGGTGGGAGGTCTCAAAAGATAGAGGTGTGGAGGCAAAATGGGGAGGCCTTTGCCCAGCAGTGGGACAGTACGAGCTAAGAAAAAAAAATTGCTATTGAACCAAGTCATTTACTCACACAATTTACACCATTTTTTGATAACTCCCAATTCCCAAACAAGTTGACTAAAACTTAAAGCAACGATGAATTCTCAGCAAACAGCTGGAACCACAAACCAAACGCAGTATAAAGCCAAAGATTAACGGGAGCCTTGATTTATTTCCACATACGCTATTCATATCTTCCATCCCCACTTTATGAAGGGGATTCTTCATAGGATTCCAAAGGATCACGAGCTTATGGTGGAAGCTGGCCCGATTTTTGATCCTTTGATTTTTTTGGCTATAGATTATGTTTTGAGACCAGAATCTATCTATGAATAATATTAATAGAAGATTTGTGGGATACGATAAATAAATTATTTTTTGAAAAACTGAAAATGATTGGCTATAAAAATAATACGAATCTAGAATGTACGACAGTAAGTAACAGAAGACAATGTATATTGGCATTATGTTATTTAAATCTTAAGCCGTGTTTACGAGCGGATAATTTTATAAGCATTGCATTCAAAATACTCAGAGATTCAGAAGAGAGAGTCTAGAACACGAAACCCTGATTATAGTGATGCTTATCTACAGCAAAGAACATGTAATATATTCTTATCGACTTTCGAAACAATCATACCAAAAGTGCGGGCGTTATCAGACCACAAATACGGGAACACTGTTATATTTAGTTTCATAATATTATTCAGTTACTAAAACAACGTTTTGAAGGGTAATGTTACTGAATAGGGAACAACTTCGGGACTTTTAGTAACAGTTCTAGTTGAAACCGGATAACAGTTTTGAATATTCTTATCTGTGATCTCTGTGGCTGGTGGAAATGAAGCATATTCTCTGTATAATTTAATATTATGGTTTATTTTTGTACTAACAAAACAACCTTTAAGTAGACTGTTCTGGATAATTCCAGAGAAATTTCATACCTACAAGAAGTTTTGATCTGTATCGTGTAATACTGATCCGATTTGTACTATGTCTGATTCTAGTTAAAAGGGCCAGGCAAAATAAATATGTACAAGTTTAAACAAAAACTCATGATCCCTTTTCAATATTGAATGTGTAGAATACACCAAAATACCAAAACTAGAAAGGGTTACATGTCGAGTTCCTAACATTGCGATCTTTATAAAACTACAGTAACTTTAATCCGAGCCCACGTAAGTTTTCTATTTATCCCAAAAAAGGCGACTGGGTAGGATCAACTTTTAGCCCTCAAACAACTGAGGAGTTTACCAAAATTTTGGCGCAAAAGAACAAACTATCACACATGTTTTTCTTAACAAAACCCCTTCAAGCAAAATTCAACCTTATCTTTACCACACTAAGATACAAATTTGCTTATCAATAAAAGAATTGGTTGGGATCCTGTAGTTTCTTATGTAAGGTAGCCAGCCATCCAATATCGTTCAAATTCAATAAACATGCGCTCACGAATATCCTACGAAACATCATTGTTTTTTGTTAACCAACCGAATGGAAATTGTGTATTAATAAATTGTAGGAACAGGCGTTCTATTGAGGTCTAGTTTCTTATCTATTCTAGATTCATTTATAAGTAGGATAAACGTAAGAAAACATGGAAAAAAGTGGGTATTTAGAATATGTACCTTAGTGCTGCCCATGAATAAAGTGTAATAGAAAATGTACAGAAACTAGTTATAGATTATGCGTAGATAATTTTATTGTTCATAGTTACAATTTAACTGTTCAGAGGATTTATTGTAGATATTCAGTCTGTAACACCTGAATAAACGAACTCAGTGCCAAGTATGTACATAACAAATGTTTTCCCGAAAGTTTACGCTTGTTCTTGGTTTCGATTGTATTTTGATTTTCAGTCCTAAATATTATTTGATAGTGCTTCTTTAATTATATTATGCATATTTTCTTAGCGTGTTTTATTGAGGTATTCGTAGGTCTTCTAGCCCTAAATATTATACAACAAAAACGTACAACACTACCCAACTTCAACCTTAATCCACTAACAAAACAACACAATCATCGACGCAAAATCTCATTTCACTCAAACTGCAATCACTTCCCAACCCATCAAAAAAGCACCTTAACCCCATGTTTTTACGGTACATTTTCCAACAACCTATTTCGTTGTAGATATCAATTAAACGCCTCAGTTTATCACCGGCAGCTGTTGTCTTGCGAGATGAAGTGGTTTGTACAAAGGAGGTATTGGATATGAGCCAGACGAAGCCGCGGGGCGTTGTTAGTGCAGTAGGGGAGAAGCTCAGTATCTATTATAATATGGTTTTGTTAGATAAATAGTAGTAACAGAGTTTAGGTCGCTTGGGGCTGTGAAGATGAGAGTTAAATAAGACAATCGTAGTGCTAAAAAAATATTCAATCAGTTTTTTTAATTAAATGAACTTCATAAGAAGATCAATTTACAAAGTTTTTTTAAGTGTCCCTTTTTGAGACGAAAAATGATCTTGAGAGAATTAAACCTCGCGTTTTATTCTTATTACATTCAATCTATTTGTACACCAATTTTCATCAAAACTGGTTCAGTAGTTTAGGCGTGAATGAGTAACAAATATTCACAAAATACTTTCTCAAGTCGATATACAGCCGTAAAACATTCCAAACTTACACGTAAGTAAGTGTCAAAAACCATTTATTCCCGTAACGTTAAATACAATACGTTCTACACTTGAACGTACAATAACTGTTTTATTTGCCGGTCTATGAACCTCCCCGTGGACTACCGTAAACATCTTTGTATTCATAGCTGCACATAACAGGGAACACTTTCATTGTTAATGTTGGTTTACACGGTTTTACTCAGCAGTCAGTAAGCAGAAAGAGAGAAGAGAGAGAATGGGAACAAGAATTGGGGTAACTGGTGTCTACTTGATACTCTAATGTCTTGCCGGGGCTGCGGGATTATTAAAAAGAGTTACTGCGGCCCTGGTACAAAAAGGGCTTCAGAAGGAACATGATGAATTTTATCCAGTAAGAGACACTCCCTCACGCTGCTAAATCACAGTGGGAGGGGTCTTTTGATGATTTTCCATGAAAAAAAACTGTTATGTAATAGGGTATAGATGAGTTATAGTGTTTTGCATGGAGGTAATAGCTGTATGACTGTGTAATGAATAATTATAATATTTTCTGGGGTCAGGTGGGCTTTGCCTAACATCTCATCGCTCTTTGTAAGAAGGGAATCTAAAATCAGCTATTTGATTCTTTGCGCATGCACAATATTATTTTGTAAGGACATTTTCAGTGACCTGAACTTACTAGTGGCCAACATTGGAACAGGTAGTTCAAGTACAAGATGCACGTCCGTACCACGGATTTTGCAGCTAAGCTAGACTGCAGAGTAGAACCGTGTACTCCGACCTTAACAGACCAAACATGCATTGTCGCTTCTCTAGCCTATTACAGCGCCTATTGTTCAGCAATGACGTCACAACGGGCCACCAAACAATAGGATTCCGCAATAGATATGGGTAAACTTCAACAAATATCTACAAACGCCAGTCGTACAGGTAATGTATTGTGAAACAATATTATGTATCGGCGTCTAGTTTCTATAACATTCGCCGGTGTATTGGTGTAAAATATCGTTTACCGATCCGAACAAACTTTGAATATATTCATACATACATAAGTATATAATATATTTATAGAAATATATCTGATCTGTTCATCATCATCATCATCTCAGCCATAGGACGTCCACTGCTGAACATAGGCCTCCCCCTTTGATCTCCACAGATACCTGTTGGAAGCGACCTGCATCCAGCGTCTTCCGGCAACCTTTATAAGGTCGTCTGTCCACCTCGTTGGTGGACGTCCTACGCTGCGCTTGCTAGTCCGTGGTCTCCACTCCAGCACTTTTCGGCCCCATCTGCCATCTGCTCTGCGAGCAATATGGCCTGCCCATTGCCACTTCAACTTGCTAATCCGGTGGGCTATATCGGTCACTTTGGTTCGTCTACGGATCTCCTCGTTTCGGATTCGATCACGTAGAGAAACACCGAGCATAGCCCTCTCCATAGCTCGTTGAGCGACTTTGAGCTTTGAGATGAGGCCGATAGTGAGAGACCACGTTTCGGTGCCGTAAGTCATCACTGGTAACACACATTGGTTGAAGACTTTCGTCTTGAGGCACTGAGGTATGTCGGACGAAAAGACATTGCGTAGTTTCCCGAACGCTGCCCAGCCGAGTTGGATTCGGCGGTTGACCTCTTTCTCGAAGTTGGACCTACCTAATTGGACTACTTGTCCTAGGTAGATATATGAGTCAACAACTTCGAGTACCGAGCTTCCAACAGAGACTGGGGTGGGCTGAACATGGACATTTGACATAATTTTCGTCTTGTCCATGTTCATTTTCAGGCCCACCCGTTGTGAAACTCGGTCGAGGCCCTCGAGCATCATACTGAGTTCCTCCATCGACTTTGCCATGACTACGATGTCGTCGGCAAACCGAAGGTGAGTGATGTATTCGCCGTTGATGTTGATGCCAAGTCCTTGCCATTCCAGGAGCTTGAAGGCGTCTTCCATTGCGGCGGTAAACAGTTTCGGGGAGATAACGTCCCCCTGTCTTACGCCTCTTCTCAATGGAATCGGCTTCGTGCTATGCTCCTGTACTCGGACCGACATGGTGGCGTTATTATACAAACACTTCAACACCTCGATGTACCGATAGTCAATATGGCATCGCTGGAGTGACTCAAGTACCGCCCATGTTTCCACCGAATCGAAGGCTTTCTCATAGTCCACAAACGCTAAGCATAATGGCAAGTTATACTCCTCGGTCTTCTGTATAACTTGCCGCAGCGTATGGATGTGGTCTATGGTACTAAAGCCTCTTCGGAAACCGGCTTGTTCGGGAGGCTGGAAGTCATCAAGCCTGTGTTCGAGACGGTTCGTGATAACCCTTGAAAACAGCTTATAAACATGGCTTAGAAGTGTGATGGGTCTGTAGTTCTTCAACAGGCAGTTGTCACCTTTTTTGAAGAACAACACCACCCCACCCCTGCTCCATGCTTCAGGCGTTTTGCCCTCGGACAGGACGGAGTTAAAGAGCTTCTGGAGGACTTTAAGTACCGGTGTTCCACCCGCTCTCAGAAGCTCTGAAGTGATTCCGTCCTCACCCGGCGCCTTGTTGTTCTTAAGCTGCTTCAGGGCCATCCTAATCTCGTACAGACTGATGTCCGGGATATCTTCGGTATAATGTCGGGACAGCTTGGCTCTTGGATCTCCTGCCAAGCTGTTGACGGGCTTTGCGACCGAAGTGTATAACTGTCCATAGAACCTCTCAATCTCGCCTAAAACCTCTGCCTTGGTCGACGCTATGCTGCCATCCTCCCGTTTCAGCTTAGTCATCTGGCTTTGCCCAATAGACTTGTCCTTTGCGAACACTTTGGAGCCTTGGTTTCGCTGTATGGTCTCTTTAACACGATTCGTATTAAAGAGACGCAGATCGTGTCGCAAGGACTTGGATATTCGTCTATTGAGCTGCCTATATGACTTCGCGTCGTGGGAAGACTGCAACTGTAGCAAGCGTCGTTCAGCCATGAGGTTTAAGGTTTGGTCGGTCAGTTTATGAGGCCTATCTTTACGGCAAGGTCTAAAAAACTTAGCCCCTACCGTGCGGACAGTTTCCACTAGCCCGTCGTTGATCTCGTCCACTGACACTAAGTTCTCGAGGCAAGCAAAGCGATTAGAGAGCTCGAGTTGAAAGCTTTCCGGGTTTTGAATATGGGACCGAGTAGGTCGGAGCGTAGACTTCATCAGACTGGACCTTTCAAGTTTAACATTGATATTCAGTGAGGCTCTTACGATTCGGTGATCGCTTCCGGTTTTTACCCTGTTGATCACAGAGACATCACTGAATATCCGTCTCTTGTCGGTCATGAAGAAGTCTATCTCGTTTCTCGTGAAACCATCGGGACTCAACCAGGTCCATTTCCTGTGAGGCGGCTTCTGGAAGAAAGAGTTCATCATGAAGAGTTCCTCTTCCTCCAGAAAGTCAGCCAGCCTCTGTCCCCTAGGGTTCCGTTGCCCATATCCAAATTGCCCCACTCTCAACTCATCACCGCTTTTCTTGCCCAACCTAGCGTTAAAATCCCCCATAACAACAGTGAAGTGGGTTTTGGAACTATGTATGGCCCTACTTACGTCCTCATACATAGTCTCCACCTCATCATCGGAGTGTGACGAGGTCGGTGCGTATACCTGAATGACCTTCAGCGAATATCTTTCGGATATTCTGAGTATTAGGTATATCACCCTGTTCGACACACTGTCGATGGTTGTTATGTTGTTTACGAGGGACTTGTGAACGAGAAACCCGACACCACCTTGGGACTTTTGGTCGCCCTCCCGGTAGTAGAGCAAGTTACCAGACTTCAGGGTTACGGTGTCCTCTCCCTCTCTACGGACTTCGCATAACCCTATAATGTCCCAATGTAACTTGCTCAACTCCTCTTCCAGCTCGCAGATCTTTTCGTCAGTCCTCAATGTGCGTATGTTGTGTGTTACCAGGGCCAGTCGTCGTGGGGGTGGGTAGCCGGATCTCTTCCGGAGATTCTTAGCACCCCCTGCTCCGCCGTTACCTTGACCGCTACCCGCGCCAGGGATAGCGGAGCTGCCGGGGACTGGGGGCCTGGTTTCTGTGCTTCTCATTGGGGGGTAATTGCCTTTAATCGCCACGCTTGGCAGGCGGGTTGGCGATCGCAGTGAGGGTATGCAGTACGCGGAGGACGCTGCTGCCCGACCTCCGGTTTGTCCCTTAGTCGCCTCTTACGACACCCACGGGATGATTTGGGGGGAGCGCAATTCTAAGCCGGCGTCCCACGGCATTCTAAATTTATTAAACGTAAACTAAATTTTGTCGTGTCGGGGGACCGCTCTAATTCATTACTTTAGATACGTATTTTTTTTTTAAACGAATGTTGTAATTAGGTAGGTATCATTTGATTTATGTAAGTATTTATGAAGGTAAAAAGCGGTCCCCCGACACGTCAAAATTTAGTTTACGTAGTGTTAAAAGTTATTTTTTGCTTTTTATAGGGTTTAGCGTTTTTAACCTTTTGTCATAGTTATTGCGTACTTTTTTGGGTCGGGGGTTTTTTTAAATTTATAATTTAATTTTATTTCATGCTTTTTAAAGGAGCTCCTTAATTTTTCCTTCTTTCATTTAATTTATTTTATCTTAAGATGGGGTCTCTAGGTCTCGGCCAAAGGAAGCTGTTTAACAATCCTCATGACAAACTGGCTCTGGGAGAATTGCACAGATTGAGAAACAATAAAGATTAACCTTTGGACATTCTAGATTTTCAGCAAAAATATAAATCGGTTTATCCGTTTCATTCCGGAATTCCAGGGTTTCATCCGCCACATCCCATTTCCAGCATCAGGTTCTCGTCAATCAGGAACATGAAGAGAACTCGTCAAAACAAATTCAACGAGCCCAAACTCGATGGGTTTACTAAAAGGCAGTTCAGGGTTACGTCTCCTACCTTCGTGCCCTAACAGCAGACCAGCTCAGTGGTTCCAAAAGACATTAGTGTTTCAAATTTCAGATCCCACATATACTTGCAAGTAAACTGAGCGTGTAACATTCCTATCACATCTAGCAAACGAGCTGATGACCTTGAAGACCTGAACCGATTTCCACCAAATATAGCTAAGAACACTCCCGACTGCCATACCTTTTAAACAAAAAAAACCGCATTACAATCGGATCATCCGTTTGGGAGCTACGATGCCACATACACACACACACACACACACACACACACACAGACACGTCAAACTTATAACACCCCGTCGTTTTTGCGTCGGGGGTTAAAAATTGTGCGATGCCAATCAGTCCTTGCGATCCGTCGTGCTAGCTCCCAGGTTTTTACGATGCAGTATTGTGTACTAGCCTCAAGCCAAACATAAAAGGCCAGTCGGCAAAAGAAAAACTATCGCTGATATATTGGTATGGGAGCGGTGACTTTTTACTCATTTTGCTTGTTTGAAAGCCATCTGCGCTCCCTATTGTTCCGTGAATCAGCAATCGTATACGGCACTATGGAATGAACGAAAAAAAATTATCGGTCGACCCATACGACTGAGAGTGTACAGTATTTTATGTAAGCTCTGTGCTGTACATATCTGGTAATTCGTAATATAGTGGTACAAGTTTCTGCTCGCGGTTTCACCCGCATCCTAGGAGACGCGCACTTGGATATAAGTTAGTAGCCTATGTGTTACTGTCGACTGCCTTTTTGTACTACATAGATTAGTTGCGTGTGGTGACTGTTTCGGACGTGTTTGATTAACAGGCCGGGCTGAAATCACTTTGTGGATCAGGTTGCTATCTCATTTGGGATAAAAGTGTGAGGTTCCCTCACACTTTTATCATCACCCATTTCAGTGCACCTATTTCTGCGCAAATACTTATTGACTATAAAACCTCTTGATAAACTGAGAAGGAACAGCTGCCATGGCATAATGATAATTAAAAACAATTGAATGAGGTCATACGATGAGTATTAAAAAAAAAGTAAGCCACGAGTAAATACGAAGCATCTTCTCACCACGACCCCGACTTTTCATTGAAAATCAAAGACATGCATGAACTTTCGCCTGTATGTATTTCCTCGCATTTCATACTGACAGTAACAGATTTCTCGGGCTTCCTCACAAAGGCACAATCGTCATCACAGCCGGCCTATGTGCTGAGAATATCGAAACAATAATTAAACCGTATATAGCATCATACAGTGCATTGCCTTTGAAGTCACAAACACTAAAACAGGGGTGGTGAACCTTCTCGTTTGTCAAATTCGAAAAAAAATATATATCCCATGCAGGCATATCATGGTAAAAAAATTGTATGAGTCAATGAGGTGAATGTATATACCTATGTGTATATGTTATTTCATTCTTTATCGCAAGAAATACCAAACAGATTATGATAGAGCTTCACAGTAATAGCATTAGTACGCTATTTTTCAACTAAATGCGCGAGGAAGGTACCTCGAGATGCAACCATGAAACCAGTATCAAATATAGCAAAAATAGTCAAGGATGGCATCATTTAAATTTAGATGTAATCATATTTTTTTGCATTTTCAAACTTACCGCACACACCCAAATTATTATTTTCTTTCACAATCCTCACGTGCCTATGGTTCAACACCCCTGAACTACAAGCCGTAAGGAAATGATTGTGAAGATAAAGGATATCGTGAAACGCAATTTCATTGTACAACACAATTTTATTAGGCTGGTCGTTATTTTTTATGTGTGTAGCTGTTGAATGTGACTCTAAAGATAGAGGTTTATCTATGCGACTGTTTTATCTAGGTCAGGAATTGTTTTTGGATTTGTTGTGGTCATATTATATGTATGTGTATGTATCTATTATGTAATACCAACGCAGGAAAGAACAATTTTGTTAGATTGAGTAAATCTTCGCTGCTTTACCAACTTTAGATTTTTAAAACGCCAAGCAAAAGTCGACTGATTGAAAATATGTTTATAAAATCTTAGCTATAATGCGTAAGAAAGTGGCGTCATTACTTTATAGACTGCGTAGCAGCACCAACAGCATTCTGCAAATGATTGCATCCCGTTTTGACTATTCCATACAGGCACACTGGGTGGGAATAGTAACGGGAAAATTATAAATGTTTATATTATATTATGTAATTACTAACATAGTTTTAAGTACATTGTTACTAACTTGAATATGGATTCTGTCCGAAATAAATGGTTTATTATTATTATCTATACATATAATAAATCTGTAGAAAAGTAATTTTTGTACATTGAAGAAATTGACAAAAAAAATAGCCAGCATGTTAAAGGATAACTAACAGAACCCATTTCCATCATTTTTGTCATTTTTGTCTGTTTGTCTGTTTGTCTGTTTATCTGTTTATCTGTTTGTTCGTTCGGGATTCACGTAAAATCTACGAATTCAATGCAGAAAATGCTTATATACAAACATTCTACGTAACTTGGGGTATTACTTAGTTTTTGTTTCATCGAAATCGATTCACTCTATCAAAAGATATGATTAATTTTGTGAATTCAAGATGTAAAATATTACGACACGCAATCTGTTTGTCAAAACTGTACATTTGAATGTTGTACTTATATTAGTTGATCGACCTATTATTAACCTTTACACAGAAAATCACACCTTCATAAGTAACTTCGGAAGAAAAAAAAAATATGAAAATTTTGTTTAGCCAAGGTTAAAGTAGCTCCATCTGTGGTAATCTGTGTTAAATAAAATACATAAAATTTGTCAAAGGAGCGAGGTGGTAAATGACAATAAATTACCATACATTCTTTATAGAGGATTATTATTTCAACAGATGGAGTTGTGTATTTTCCGTAATTCACCATATTTTAACACGTAGTGTAATTTTTCGATAGACATCTCAATAGTGTTTGTCAGTTTGCCGTGCCACATCAAAATCCAATTATAATTATTACCTTGATGAAAGGAAAATTAATAGTTCTCAGCCAAATTTAAAACGGTGCCATCTAAATTATTTTTTGAACATTATGTCAAAAATGATGACTTTAGCTAACAATTAATTATCATTTAAAGTTACAGATGGAGTTCATATCAGGATGTTTTCATAAACATAGTTTAGCTTATCTTCCACTAATGTGGTGGCCTTAAAACAAATTACTTTGAGTGAGTAGTATTAAGTAGACCTTCATTATTTTTTCTGATGCAAAATATGTAAACTTAATCCTAGAAGAAAGGAGGATCTGTCTCTCGCAAGCGCTGCTAAGCGTGAGGTAGGTATGTAATGTAGGATTCTGTAGCTTTAAGAACAAGCCCAGATACAAAGTGCAGATAAGAAATGGGAGCTTTCTCGATTTAATACCATACACACGTAAAATGCTTTATGAGTCTGAAAACGTACAAATTGCGCGTCGCATACCAGAGACATGCTTACTTTCAACTTCTGATCGCAAATACACTGGTCACGATTACGAACAGTCTCAGTAAGACCCGAGCCAAGTCTAAAAAAACACCTTTTATATAAAACTACGTTTGATGTCATTCAATCACAAAGACAGAATTGTTTTCTGTTGCAAATCCTATCCACCTGTATCCTATCCTAATCCAGCATGCATTGCAGGTGTGCATTACACAAAAACCAATGGTATCCTATTCGAGAAGTCAAAAGAGTCGACCTGCCAACGTCAGCTTCTGCGCTAAGCAAGTGTTCTTAATAGTACCATCAGAATTACATTCATCGTTGAATGAGGTGAATAAATTTTCAGAAACCACAATAACAGTAGGAGCCAAAGCGTATTATCGCTTCATAGAGCTCTGATAGGCTCCAGGTGACCAAGTTAGGTCTGATTTGTTCGTTCATCAGATCTTTGAAAGTGTTTCGGTGGATACTTACTGTCGTCCTGTGTGACACAAAATATGGTATATAAACGTCCTCCGCAAGAGCGAAATTTTCCCGGTGTGCGGTAGTGACGCACAGTATACAACACTTATGTTTCTTTCGATTTGCTGGCTCCACCAAGAAATGACAAATTGCAAGCGTACATTTTGAAAATCTTGGCAAAGCTGCAGGTTTCAAGTACGAACACATGAAGTGGACTCTCACAGATACGTACATTTTGCCTATTCGTGAACTAATGCAAACATTTCGGTGGAGTCCCGGCTTAGGCCTCCCCCACATTAGGCGTGCGCGATCCTCGGGCGTGTGAGTAGCGCGGGCGCCGCGAATGCGTCGCGTTTTGCTGCCGTGCGGCATTTACCTACACCGCGCTCGCGGCGCGCACGCGCCGCTCTCCTTGACGTTTAACTGCGGGCGGCGGGGATAGCGGGCGAAGGGGTAAGAACGCAACTCAAGCGCCGCGTGCTCGCCACGAGCGCGTCGCTTGCACTCTTCACACATGCCGCAGGGCAGCAAAACGCGACGTTCATGCAGCGTGCTCGCGACGCCCGCGCTACTCACACGCAGGAGGATCGCGCACGCCTAATGTGGGGTCAGCCTTACCATAGTGAGTAAGTGCACAGAAAATCCCCGTCATACAAGTGTTTCTCCCCAGTAGTGAAACTATCCTACCGCGCCTGCTGATGATGATGACTCATTTTATCATCCATCCAGCTATTCCCCAACTATGTTGGTGTTGCCTTCCAGTCACCGAATCTGTTTGAGTACCAATATTTTGCTTGGAGCGA
Source organism: Helicoverpa zea x Helicoverpa armigera (assembly GCA_033682625.1). Classification (NCBI taxonomy): domain Eukaryota; kingdom Metazoa; phylum Arthropoda; class Insecta; order Lepidoptera; family Noctuidae; genus Helicoverpa; species Helicoverpa zea x Helicoverpa armigera. Next base: position 13,625,331 of record JAWIIS010000021.1, read on the forward strand.
CTACCTATCTACCTATCTTCAATCCAGTCTCACTACACAAGACGATATCCATGGTGAAACCGACAGACTTTCTGGCTTCTGATTAGTCGCAGCAGCTGCACAAAATGTACAAATGACAGCTTTGTCAGACTCAAAGCATATAGACATAGATTATAACTGTTTCCTGTGAAAATTACTTACGCACCATACGTAATAATTTTCCAAATTGGCTGACTAGATCCAGAGATATTCACAACGTCACAAACTTTACTTCTTTTGTTTAGATAAATGGTCACATCCACAACACAACCTTGATCAATGAATCTATGCGACTGCTAAGTGCTAATCCTAATTATACTGTCACGTGAAAGAATGCACCTATGGGATAAGTAGTATTTTGACTATTCTATATTGCCTACGCAGACGAAGTTGCGGGCAACAGCTAGTTATCAAATAAATATGAAAATGATACTTGGTCTCATTGCCGTACGCTTTTTTCATTTGCTATAGAACAGTTAATTAGAAAAATATGACTGATCTCAGATAAATCTTTGCTATAAATAGAAACTCTTTCTGACATTGAATATTAAATCACAAGATGATACATAGCATTTTCCTCGTAACACATAAGTACATACGAGAAAAAATAAAAACAAAGTAATCTTAACTACGCATCGAAAATAAAAATAAAGGTGTGGTTCCGATGTACGCGACTGATACGCGTGATTTTATCGCTACTGAACCAGTTAGCTTGAACTTGTCGCGGGGTAATTTAGTAACACGTTTTTAACACCTGCTTTTTACTTGAAAACTGGATATCCTAAAGTGTGCGTGCCGGACAAAAAAAAACAATAGGTATACGAGGGTTGCCTATGAGGTTTTTAACACGCTTATATTCTTAAGTAATAACCAAAAAATATATATCTTTTAAGAAAACTATCATTAGCCTAGTCTTTTTCCAACTATCACTACGCACGTCCTATGATGTGATGGTCCATGAAGAGACTATCTATCAAACCTCATAAACCTAGTTCCTCAGCAAAATGATGACATATTTTCTCCAGTTTTCTATTCTCAAATTTTCCATCCAAGACTGGATCTTGTTTCCATATTTTACTACTGAACGAAGAACCGACATGGCCATTGCAAAAGCTTTTTGTCTGACTCAACGAACTATGACCGAAAGACGGATGTTTCATGGTGTTTACATCTTGGTACTATGAATGGGTTTAAAAGGAACCAAATGCAATACTTACTTACTTTGTTGTCTAGGTTTAATCCTGTATCCTGAAAAAACTATCAAATATCTAGTTTAAAACAAATAGTAGTGGCATATAGATCTTTATTCGGGGACCTGCTCGCAGTTAGAGTATCCCATACTGCAGACGAACAGTCGGCCGACAGATGACCCGATTTTTCTTAAGAAAATCTTGATTCCAATCAATGTTTTCAGTGCGTGTAATACCGGCTTAATACCTGATCTTTGTAATGTGCGCACTGTTTTTCTTCTAACCCAAAAAACTATCGGCTGACTAAAAGTTTGCAGTGTGGTCTTAGTCCTATGAATTAGTCCCCTCGCGACCAAACTAGTTGAATTGCTCAAACCAGTTTTTGCAAAGTGGACTACATTATTAATACCTAGAATATAAATCATGTGATTATGTTATGTAAGCCATTTGACATATTAATTTTGATACGAATTATAACCCAATTTCAATGTTAATTGTTTCCTTATTTTTCAGGTTGACATTTCAAAATCCATTTAATAAGAGAAAATTATAATATTAGACATGACCTTGTGCAATTAAATTAATGTTCCCGGGTACAATAACTATTTCCAGGTAGATTGGCAAATTAAACACCAATAGAAGTGACCTATAAATATAGTAATAATTTAACGGTACCTATTAAATAAATCAAATATCTATCTCATTATTTCTTTTATTTAGCAAATCTGCAAAAGGAGACAATAATACACAAAAACATAAAATTCCTAGTGAAGAAAAAGGAATCTAGTTAACTAGATATAATCATGTATATTGTATAGTCATGTATACTTTGACTTTGACTTTAGAGATGCAACATACATACATACAAATTTTTTATTTATCCGAATAAGATAAGATCCGAAATAACATAACCGCGAAATACCAACTACAGATATTTTTATCACACAAAAATTTTGCTGACTCACACAAAGTAAACCTAACTTCTTTGGCATAAATGCCAGCAATCCCACGTTGAACAATTTACATAGTCAGCAGTAGGTATGCGTGGACGCATGAAGGCGTTGCACTCGGCTAACCTTGAACGATGTAATAAGTGAAAGAGCTGCAATTTGCCGTATCTGGCTAACGATCCGCGAGTACTGTTTCAAATGCATTATGTCTGTTCGTGTTTTGTTTTTGTTTGATATGATTCATGTAATTGATATGGTAAGCAAAAATGTGTATTTGAAATGAATTGATTTTAGCTACATACAATTACACTTATAGTAGTTTAGACTTACAGTCCTATTAGCAAGTTGTTTTATTTTAAATCAGATTGCCTTGATTTTTGCGACGCGCCTTCTTTGTCCCTGAAATGTTAAAATAAAGCAGTTTTAATATAGACAACTTGAGCATTTAAAAAAAAAAAATCAAGAAAAACAAATATTAGTGTGTATTGGAACCGTACCTTAATTGTCCTTAGAGTGACCTACAGCACACAAGTAATTAATCATCTCCTCTGAATGCAACTTTATTTTATTTTTATTTACATTGTAAGTTGCGAAGTATTTCCTTTACAATGTAGAAAAAAATACACATAGGTAGTCATCCTTCCTGTTGAGTTTACCGCATCTTACTAATTTGTTTTTAAAGTTTTTGTTCAATGTGAGAGCAATAAAGGTGAGCTAAAACATGATGAAAGAATATAACTCAGAGGTACATTGTTATTTTATTTTTTTCCTGGGTCGATTTTCATTTACAGGTCATGATAAACATCATTCGATTTTCGAATACTTCTGTTAGTTGTCGAAATGAAAATAAATATTTTGAATTTTATAATACGCCTAAGGACTTTAACATAACTGGACAAACTTAAAAGCAAACATTTTAGGAAAAAAATCGCGCATATAGGGCATTTCACACATACAGAAACAGTACTCAAAACGATCAATCATAAATACTGAGTAACAGTAATGACACAGCGATGCAACACATGAGCGCGTGCGCACCACGCAATGCCGACGCGATGCAATGTGGTGAAACGTTCCGTTGCTCACTGCAACCGTGACGTAGCACTTGGATGTTCCATTTATGAATTTTAAATTAATAGAATAGCCAGCAGCTAAAAAGTCGTGGTGGCTTATTGGGTAAAAGACCAACCTTTCAAGTATGAGGGCTCAGGTCAGGCAAGTACCAATGCAACTTTTCTAAGTTTGTATGTACTTTCTAAGTAAATCTTAGACACCATTGACTGTTTTTCGGATGGCACGTTAAACTGTAGGTCCCGGGTGTCATTGAACATCCTTGGCAGTCGTTACGGGTAGTCAGAAGCCAGTAAGTCTGACACCAGTCTAACCAAGGGGTATCGGGTTGCCCGGGTAACTGGGTTGAGGAGGTCAGATAGGTTGTCGCTTCTTGTAAAGCACTGGTACTCAGCTGAATCCGGTTAGACTGGAAGCCGACCCCAACATAGTTGGGAAAAAGGCTCGGAGGATGAGAATAGCCAGCAGCTGCGAGTCAGTCGGTTGAGTTCGTCAATGTGAAAATTATGGTGTAGCAAAAGCCCTGTGTAATATTGAATTAATATCAAAGAGGCTGGTGACTATTTTCACCCGTAGTACAGTTCTTGTCATAACAACTTTGCCGCTCCAAAGTTGGAACTAGTGACTTCAGAATGTATGAACAAAACACTACAATACATGAGGCGTCAAATTGTTGACTTCAGAGGAGAAATATTTATGACGAGAAAAGAAATATATAACAAGTACTTCACTATTTCACATTTTTATTGGTTACTTTGAAACCAGCACTATCTATACTTGAGTATACTTAAGGCCAGCCAGACCAGAAAAGGATTTACTAGAACTAAATTAGCTCCACTTTACAATGTGTACTAAACAAAAGACGTTTAATAACACAAATAACTCCTTCACTTCAATCTAGCATCTTCAGCAATAAACCTAGAACATTCAGTACCACAATACAATGCCTAGATTCCTCTCAGATTCATGACATCACAGATATCACACCGTCCATTCAAGACATAGCAGATTTATTATTATGAACGCACCTTCGTCGCAATAAATCTTGTGTACAAGGATTATAGGCTGTCGCGTGATTTTGTTGCCTTGTTTACCTTCATCATGTAGTGGAGAATAGGAAAAATCTATTGAATGTTTTTAATATGTACCTATATCTGGTGAATATTTTCATAAAAACCTTTTTGAAAAAACTTTACTTCTTATAATTAAAAGCATCAGAATTAGTTTCCCAAAAGTAGTTCAACCTAATTACTGTATATTTATTTCATTTTACATGGATTCTAAACGTAATTCACTAAGGATGTAATGCGTAGAAAATCCTGAAAGCAAAACCACGTTTGTTTTAAGCCAGGAAGAAAAACAAATTAAACAAAGGTCCTTCAAAATATCTACTAACTTTTTTGCAGTTCAAAATAATTGAAGTAAAAATACTATAAATTTAATTAACACTATCATACCATTGCATCCACATACTACGGTCAAACGTGAGAGAATCGCAATAAAATCACGTGCTATTAGCAAAGTCGCTCACCGTGAAAACTTTCATTATGCGAACCAGATTACAGAATCATTTACTTTATCTTTATGAATGTTTGCGCGACGAGAGGACATTCACCATGGAAATAGTTTGTTTACATTCATGCGTGAGCAAAATCAATGAAGGCATCAATATCAATATTCTTTATCATCATCATTTGCCTAGACTTTTACCACCTATGTTAATGACGCTGAGTACCAGTGTTTTACAAGGAGCGACTGACTGTCTGATCTCCTCAAACCAGTTAGCCGAGCTAACTAATACCCCTAGGTACGACCGCTAAAGATGTTCAAATGACAGCTAGGACCTACAGCTACAGCTTATCGTCCCGAAAACACAGGCATTGTGGCTTCACGTCACTTGGCCACCACAACTTATTTTTTTTACAATCATGCGTAAGTAAAATTCGTGATTTCCATTGATACCTTATCACACACAATAATAAAATACCAAACAATCGGGTACCTTTGAAAGTGAGAAAATTCCATTAAACTATTGAAAGATTGGCATTTGAAATCATTTATTTCAGTATACAATTTTTGATTTGTACACAAAGCGTATTTCTTAGAAAACGGATAAAATTACAACTGTGACAATAAAAGAAATAATTCGAAGAATCCACCTTATTAAATTTCAACAAAACCGAGTATTTTTTATGAAAATTCTATCCTTGACAACCAAGTCTTGGATAAGTTATAGTCGGACTTTCACCACAATATTCATCATTGCAAAATGACTGTTTTATTGATTTAGAATTACTCCACCCATACTTATCTCACAAAGAACACAACCATAAGTATTGGTTCTGTATCTAAGCACATACATTACATAACACAAAGTAGAAAAAAACATATTGATTACACAACTAAGTAAATGCAAGAGCATACAAGACTATATTAACTTTAATTTACCTTGACCTTTACAACCAAACGGGAATTCCAACTATAGTTTTAACATGCACTGGTTTGGCAGACAGTCAGGCATTTTACTATCCTTAACAATACCTACCTCAGCTACTAAGACTTACGTAATTACGGCCCAAACCTTCAGGTCAGTTCTTCAATCCTTATCTTCGTTGTTTCAAGTGTTTTTTATGTTACTTGGATCATAATAACGAAGCGAACAGCATGTTAATATGTACTATAATATGTACTGGTAAGTATATACTAAAATCATAGCTTTGTTTCATATTCGTAGACCTAGCTGCGATCACTGTAGTCCTCTTTACTTCGTAGCAACAATAACAGATTTTGTTTTGCACGAAAAGGGAATACGATGTAAATCGCTAGTTGACTTTGTGTAGAAGCCGGTAAGGCTACCTGTCCACCGGATCGGAGCTGGGCTGCGGAGAGGAGAAACTGAGAAATATTAACCAATAGGATTGCACAAAATCTCCGCTCCTCAATCCTATTGGTTAATATTTCTCAGTTTCTCCACTCCGCAGCCTAGGTGAAAGGCAGCCTAAGTCTGACAACTAGTTTTACCTAGGAGTATTGGGTTGCCTAGGTAACTGGGTTACGGAGGTCATATAGGCAGTCGATCCTGGTAAAATGCTGGCACTCAGCTGCATCCGGTTAGACTTGAAACCGTGCCCCACATAGTAGCAAAAAGGCTGGACAGATGATGATATTCTTGACCATACACCAACACACACAAGCCTCCTCACTTGCCTAGTTTATCGGAAATACGCCTAGAGGATGGGAACTAACGAGATTGTGCGGCAATCATCAATTCACCTGCCAGCCCATGTGATTAGGCAGTTCATCTAGTTACAAGTCCACACAATTGATTGCAGCTTCCGTATGTACGAGTAGATTCGATGCATTCATTTGCATGTATTAGCCGTAATGGGCAAGTTAAAGGAAGAACAGTTTTGGCTCAAGGTGACCGCGAGATGCTTTAAATATCAGGAAAATTATGCATGATAGGTGCTAAGTGGAAAATATTTTAAGGAAAATACACCATTTTTTTAAGTTCCATGATTGATGATAAAAAGTAAAATCAATCCTGCTCTTGGGAAACTTCATGTTCAACAAAATTGAAACCTGAAAAAAAATGTGTTAAATTTTATTAAATCTTACTATATTGCATCGTCATTCACTACTATCAAACCACAACAATAACAAACAAATCAACAAAAAACCTTGAAACACATTAGCGATGCGTTAACCTTCAAAAGGGTTACTAATTGAGCCGGAACTCATCAGTGGTTTTTATGTCAAAGTATCGAGTAAGCTGTTACTTGCCGAATTGTTTAACGCGTATTAAGCGTGCAGTTTTCATCAATCATCAGTTCCAATAATCGACGAGTATTCAAATAAAAAAAGAGTACATAAATAAGCAGTTGAAGTATTTTATCTTTGACATTATCAAACAAATATGCACGTATGCCAAAGATGAATCAAATGACCCCTCCCGCTGTGGGTGCAGCGTGAGGGAGTGTCAGCCTCTTAATTTTTAATACCTTTATCTACCAGGACCGCAGTAACTCTTTCGAACAATACCGCAGCCCTGGCAGGCTTAGGCCCTGGGTCCCACTGACTAAAATAACCTAAAGTCTTTTATGACATAGACAGAAATAGCATTTAAGAGGACATACATTTCAATAAGGCAATTTTTACTGCATTCTCATTCCTTTTGAGGCACAAAAGATGCAATTGTCACCCGGATCTAAAACTTGGCAGATGATTCTAAGACATTTAAATAAAACCAATAATACCTAATGTTAAATGTTTTGTTAATCCAGTCACGATTTTTGATGAAATCAACTTATATTGATCTCTACTTGACATTGACATCCAGAATATATCTCAATTAAGAAAAATAAAACTTTGACATATTCGTTTTTATTGTGATTTCTGATGAGTTGCTAAATTGCTAAGATGATTCATTTCTGAACAAGTTTATGAATATAAAACCAGTATTTTATCTTATATAATCAGATCCAATCGAGGCCTAATTAAATTTTAATGTTAAGCTAATCTAAATGTTTAAATCATAGCCTTGATATAGACAGATTTATAGGCGTATACGTTTGTGCGTAAGAATTAGATACTACTCTACGACTTTTAGTATCTTTAAGATCAGTTTTAAGTCAGTCAATAAAGAAATCTACCGTGACTTGATGGAAGTCAGAAGGCCAATGATAGACTATCAAATAAAGCTCTAATAGTAAATACTAACACTAATAATATTAACGGATATCTAATTCAGTCATACTGGTATTTAAGTACCCTTCCACTGGATTAATACTTCAACAGACGAACAAATAACGTAGCCATCACTGAAAACAACTGAAGACCCATAGCCATTCGCATTATCCTTCAAGAAGACGCTAACATAACAAAAGCTATTGTGTATTATACGAAAACAATTACTAGTACAATAGAATTCATAATAAAGCACATTCTACAGTTTTCCTTGTTCTTTGAGGAATTATCTCGAATATTATTGAAAAGAATAAAAAACGTAATTTGCAGGTCTTCCTGATGATCTAAATTTGTTCCTGTATTTTTCTTGGGATGTCTTTAATTTACAAAAACATCACCTTGCTACACCATTCATAAGGCGCTCCGCAAACTGCAAACTTTTAGTCGGCCGATGATTGAATCGGGGTACAAGTACGCACATTACAAAGATCATGGCCGACTAGAAAGATTGATTGGATTAATGATTACCTTCAAACTAAACCATTGGTCAGGTCTAGAGTTTAATCTGAAGTCTGCGGTGATGTCAGATTGCTGTCCCACCGGGCTATAAGAGTGAAGATATAGAGAGTGCACCTGTGTCTGCGCTAATACTTGTGCACTAATGTCCTGCGTAGCTCCTTGTAGTGAGACCAGCCGCCATGGCTGACAATCTGCTGTCACAATTATGTTTATTAATCTGAAGTCTCCTAAGCACGGACGGAACCGCTGGTAACAGCTAATCTTCTTATTTTCACTTCGAAAAAAAAAATGTGGAAAATGGTAAACAGAAGATGCAAAGAAAACTGACGTTTATGTTTTCTGTGAACTTAGGCCTTATTATATTTTCTGGCATTACCTTGGCTAACTGAGAAAGTACCTACCACAACTAATACTGATTGTTGATGTAACGCTAACGCGTAACGGGTATCAATATAAATGATAGTCACGGTTATTTAATAGCTATAACTGAATTGCGTCGAATGATTGCGATCAGGGAGTATTTCAGTTCATATTGTATGGCACAATGGTTATTGTCAGCGATGCCATTCATGTTTACAGCTTTCTCGTCATTAGTGGGCAATGTTTGATTTGATATTTTTATAACTGCATATTTTTGAATCAGGATCATATTTTATTTTGCTGAACGAAGGTACACATCAACAGGCTTGAAGTAGTGCAAAATTGTAACCTACTGACTTTAAAAAAGAATGACTGAATAAGTACAAACTAACCAAACATAAGTACTTTTGACCTACCTATTGCAGCTGACCTTACAAGGTCGGAGCTAATGAAAATAATTGGAATAACTTTCCATCTTTCATACCTACTTAAATATTTTTTGATGTCATCAACTGCAGTTTCACCAGCCTCCTGCTTCGTAAAAAGAGGCTTCCACTGAAGTCCTAGGTATCATAAATTATCATGTGAATTAATGTAAATATTGTACCGTTCTATCGGTCATTGATTTTTCTAGAAATTACTGCATTACGTGCGCAGTAATCTCTCTTACTCAATGCCTCTTGTACCTTTAGTAAATCGCCCACCTTTGTTTATGTTTCTACACGGATAAAAAATATAAACTAACAAAAATTACAAGATACTTTACCAAATACCTACGTTATCTTGTGTTTCTCATATCCTATTTATCTTACTACTGTTGTATAAGTTACACTTAACGATGTCTGTAACTCTTCACGCAAAAACTGCTGAATATATTTTGATAAAACTTGTCAGAAATATTGCATACAGCAAAGTAACATATAGACAACTTTTAATCCATGTACCGGAATCAGTTCCTTCATGACGCAGGTGGAAACTAATAACTTAAAATTATGGCAGCGTCATTGATGTTTTGTTCAACTCAAATAAACACTCGCATTTTTCAAACCATACTTACGAACATAAAAAAGTTTCAGCTCACCATTTTTCCAACACACTTTTCTATTTCCATCTTACATAATTTTCACCATGTTTTCCTAAAGGCCTACTTTCATAATGATCATTGTTTCGAATCCAATTTGTGATTCTTGTTACGGCACGCCTATGATTCAATTGTTATTGCTATTTGTTATTCAACTACATGTTTGGTTTAGGTTTAGGTACCAAAATCACTGGTTTTAGGTATTACCTGCCTTACCTACTTACGTGAAATGCTTATGTAATGGTATTAGGTATTATTTACGTACCCACAGCTGATCCTTCTAGAAGCCTTTATGTACCTACGCTGCGGTAACTCTATCGAAAAATCCCTACCTAAAACATACAATGCCCTAATTTTTATTTCAGCCAATACAGCTGAAAGTAGAAACTAAGTAAAGTAGTAAATATACTTTAGAAAATAAATAGTCGAGGAGACATTGTGCCCTAATTAAACATAAAAAATTACAGTACTAAACCAATAATGCAATTTTTTTTTATATATAGTACTCATAATAATAAAATCCCAAGAATAAATAATAAATATCAGAAATTACTGGAAAGTTAGAAGGGATCAACAATAAAAAATATATAAAGTCAACACTTTACGGGAAAATGGGGAAGAAAATCGGCCGGCAAACACTAGGCCGGTAACTTTCTAGAACCACTACTTTTGTACTACGAACTTAGAACGTAAAGGGATATATTTTTTTTAACTCCAGACTACTTTACTAAAAGGGCAAAAAATCAGGTTCAGGAGAACCGGAATTGCCTTCCAGTACTGGTTTAAAGACAAAATAACACAGACTAACCTCCATTGTTTCATAGTCACAGCACACGTCGCCACATACCGCATTCATTGCACGCAGGGACCATTAAACGTTCGCTCAACGCATACCAAACCAACAGCAAACACTCAAGAAAATACAAAAAAATATTTTATTATAATACTAATTTATAATTAAATACTTAATCTAATTTATCACTTTATACTGCAGCGTCGCTTCCGTGAGGGATTACATTATCTTTCTCGGTTACTTCTTCCTTTCCTTCAGAGGGGGTCGTTGGCTCTTTCCTTTCCTCGTCCTCAGCTACTGTGGTCGCGGGAGGCAGAGTGGTCGCCTTTTCAATCTCTTCTGGTTTAAATGGCTTGCCCGTCTCAACAATAGTAACTTCTCTGTCAACCTTTGAGGATTTCTCGCTGCTGTTCGTGATTGGGGCTGTGACTACAAGGTTTCCATCACTCGTTAACTCAGCAGTAACATCGGCGCTGCTGGAGTTCACCGGCAACGCGTACGTGTGGAAGAACTGGCTGGCAAAGATGTCGTGGTCGTCCTGCTTAGCCTCGTGTGAGCCCTGGACGAAGATGAAGCCGCCATCAACCTTGACCTTCAGGTTTTCTTTCTTGAAGTCCTTAACGTTCACAACAACTTGGAACTTGTCGTCGTCAGCGGTGATTCTAGGTCCGATGTCGGCGAAAGTGGGGAACAATTTCCACAGAGGCGCGAAGAGATTTCCAAAGAGAGGGAAGCTAAACCACGGGTTGTCGTAAGGTTCGCTTATGTCGTCGTCGGTTATCGTGGTGACCGGCTTCGGCACCGGCCGGTCAGTAGCCGGCACGGCGGCGGCCGTCGCAAGGATAGCGAGTACCGCAAACAATCGCGGCGAAAACATTTTGACGCGTGCACTCGTTGGTGATGCAACAAGAACTGAGCCCGCCGCGGGTCGCGGAGGCTATATAGAGGTGGTGGGGACAGGGGGGTGCGTAAGCGCATCGCTGCCGGTGACGATAGACTTGTAATGTAAATACGGCAATAGGTAGAAACAGCTTGCAGACGGATTGAGTTTACCTTTGATTCACGTTGAAGTTTGGAAACATAAATGGGTCGATCGCACATTAGATCAACATTTACATAATAAGTGGGATGCTTCTTTGTTTCAGGTAAAAATGTTATAAGAAGAGTATTGTTTAAGAATGTAACAATCCAACAATCCATGTCAGTGCCTATTCAGTAAGAAAAAATGCGCAATTGTAACTTCAGATACAATTACAGTCATAGAACTGAGCTGGTACCTAATGGAATAATGCGCCGTGTAGGCAGAATAGTTTCATTCGTCTAGCGTGTCTGTTCTGACGTCGCTCTGTGTGATTAGGCGCGACCTTGTAAGGCCGGCTTCTAGACTGATCTTAGCGAAATTAGCTCATTTAACACGTAACAATGAATCAAGCATGTATTGACTGCTTCCGATGTCACGTCGCACTATGTGCGTGTCAGCAGGTTTTTGTGAACATTATAAGGAATTAATAAACGACTATGCGTGACATTTTTCATTATTGCTAAATTAAATATTTCTTTAAAAGTTTAAGATAGAAAATACCATTTATAATATTGAGCTACTAAAGTTTTGTTGTATTGATAACAACAATTTAGATTTTCTTATTTCACGTAACGTAATAAGAAATGTGTAGAGGATATTTTAACATTTGAAGCGTCTATATACCTACCATACATAATTAATATAAGATAATAATTGATAATTCATTATTTAGCATATTTTTACCCAAATTAAGTAACTGAGTCATAAAGGATATGAAACAAAGTGTTTATATTTAGCCACTAGCTTACTTTTGTGGCTTCTTCTGATGATACAATACGTATTGATATTTGAAGCCTTACGACTGGAAACAAAGCCTTAGCTAATTCCAAGAAATATATAATAATATTTTCATTAAAAAATATATCTTCCTCATAGCCACCCACTGGAAACCCAAGATCCTTTCAGCATTGTCTTGTTGGCTGACAATACTTAATTTAATCTTAGTTTACTTATAAACAAACACGACTGTCTGCTTAATCCTATATATTTATTAGGTTATTAATGTCAGGTTTTTATTTATGTATGTATATGTATATATAACCCTGACTGTTCTGGGTTACAAGTAACCCAAGGGTCAAGAGGTCAGATAGCTCCATTAAAAATATACGAGTTAGACAGGAAGCCGACCCCAACATGCTGGAAAAAGGCTAGGCAGATGATGACATATATTTCCCTACATCAGATAACCGTGGATACTTTACTTACCATTGTTCTTAGGCACTTAAATCGGCCCCATGACTTAATAACTTCATGCATTTTAATTAACTATTAATCTTCAACTATTAACATACTTCTGTTTTTATTTCATCCGGTCACATAACTATGTCATGAATGAAGCAACTGAATGAAGCAACAAATTTCCATCTTAACTGACTTCTCAAAAAAAGGAGGAGGGTCTCAATTCGGATTTTTATATTCTAGACTCTAGAATTATATAATTTTTTCATATATCGAAGTCTCTCGAAGTCTGGATTAAATGGATCTTTGGTATGGACATTTTTATTGCCCTGTCCATACCGCTGTTCCATACATCGAGGGTCAACCTATCAAGAACTACTGTATAGAAGGTAGTACACAAATGAAAACGAAAAGGAGACCAAGGAGATACTAGAGAGAGGACTAGGTCTACCTGAAGAACAGGATATTTTTTTATTGAGCTAAAAATATTTTAAAAATCTCAGTAGGTTTCTCTAATTTGACATAATATTTTGAGTACCTTAGTAAGAAAGTTAAATCTCTGAAATATGTGTCAGTAAACATAAATCATTAAAAATAAGTTACATTAAGTTAATAAAACATTTAAATTAGTTATCAGCCACTAACTGTACCTACCTAATTAAAATATGGAATTTCAAACCATACGTAATGAAAGAAATTCAAGCTATGTGTTAGATAACACTAGAATTTTCTTTAAAAACAACGCAATATTAACATTTCTTCAGGCGTGACTCAGATCGACTTAATACCTTCGACTCTAAATGACTCAGTTCATGCTTATTCACTGTAAATTACGCATAACCATTTTATAGTGAGCCATTTTCCCTGTAATCAAGTGAAATGATTATATTCGCATTTTTCTGATGCAATTTGATTTGTGATACTGAAAATATATTTTGAGTAAATTCTGAGAACGAAACTACTTTAAGGTTTTTTTATCATAATTTGTTGACCCATATGATTCATAAGTATTATATTCATCATAAGTAGAAAATAATATACCTACCTATTAATTACAAAGTATGAGTATAAAATATTTTTCCTGAAGATATTACGTCAAGTAAATAAAGTACAGAAAAGTACATAAAGCGTAGAGCAATATTGACACGAGCAAGACCGTCTCAATAGCCCAACATTTAATTCTTTATAGACACAACAAAGAAGGATTTCCTTCCTCAGAGGCTGTCCAAACGGAGCACTACTTAAATATTTGTTTCGTGAGACTTCGCTGCCTTTTGTATTCCGTTCTTAAGTCTGCGTTCAAGTTCAAGGGCGGTTCTTTGTTGACCTTAGATCATTTTAACAATCGGACACGCCATGCCTAATCTTGTAGAGTGAGGTTTAATCACCTTACTAGCCGGAAAGTAAGAGTTTTCTCAAATCCACCTGGCGGCCACTGGCATAGTGTCTTAACGAAGGTTGCTACTAGGTAACAGTCGGGGTCACTACGAGCCCTAGCAGGCACGAGAATTAAAAACTCGAACAGCTCGACCCAAGAATGAACAAGGCAAGTCTTTTCTTCGCCAAAATTATGAGACAGCTGGCCTTATTCATATGAACTCTAGAACATGAGGCATTGTTACAATGCCTCCAGTTTATACTTGTATTCGTCAATCGTATACATGCGTAACGATGTGATTAAAAATGCGTGACTAATGCGTGCTATAATGGTTTAAATTGCTGAAAATTTTCGTATATAGATTTATGGTAACAGCGGGTCCGGTTAGTCATTTAATCTAAGTTACAGTCGTAATGTATTCGACATCGAGTCGATAACTTGTATTTGAAGGATTTACTCTCTGCGGTGGAAAAGGCTTTATTGTTTGGCTTTATGAGGTATCCTATAGGTATTTGCGGAGGTAGCTTTCTGAAAGTTTGAATCCTGCTTTTCATGGTTTAGACTTATCTTTCCGATTGTTTACAGCTACTGCTATACATATATATTTAGTTACTTAAAGTACTAAGTCACTTCTATTATTTATTCGAAAGGATATAAAAACATACACTCCTACATGTTATGTTATGGAAATATTGGTACCTATTCTTTCCTCTGTTCTGGACCTTTCTCAATGGAAAAAAACTTCTTGATATAGGTCTGTGAGGTCTAGGAAAACCTCGTTACGTCAACTGTTTTAATAAACATCAGTGCCTTTTCAATACAAAAGTTTTTATATCTTCATCTTTATTTTTGTTTCTATAATAAGAATGAATTAAACCTTCATTCTTTGAAGGCGAACCAGGTTTAATATGAAAGAGTGACGGCAAAACGTGTCTATAAATAAAATGTTTTTGTCAATAATGTTATTAAGGCTTACCTAGCCCTTAGAGGTCCCAGTTTCGAATCTAAATATCAAAAATCAGTCATAATGGGGATTTAGACTAGCTTCTGCTAACCGTTTCAACCCTTTCCCGTTGTAACTTTTCTTCATACACGGATAAAAAGAGTTATAGAGATAGCTCTTTACCTTGTTTTTTTTTTTTCAAATTGGCCCAGCATTTCTTAAAATTTTTGATTATTACCTTTGTATTATTTTAATGTAATCGAAAATTCAAATATATGATACCCACGACAACATCGCAATATTGCAGGTAAAAATATAGTATAGGTAATATTTGTTGTTGGATAATTTGTTAATCCTACATAACAATACAATAAACAAACTCATCAACAGCTTATGATTTTTTAGTTGATTAACGAGAACAATATTAAATAATTAGTGCATTGCACTTCATGCTCGCTAATTTTATGCTATTTATGCTATTTGCCGATAATTATGAGCTAATTATTTTGTACCAAATGACTGCCTCTAGGTATATACCTCGTAGTACCCTAGGTAGAGTGCGGGATTATGCTAAATAGTTACCGCGATCCTGGTATACAAAGGGCTCCAGAAAGACCATAGTTGGAACATAGTAAATTCCTTCTTATAATATAAATCTTCGAAATTCTAATGGAAAAGTACCACTGCCATCTTAATACCTACCTATCTCAATATTAACCCTGGGCACCTTATTATAATAAGAGGTTTTTAAAAACCAGATATAACCACCGTCCCGAACAAAGTTACTGGACTAAACCTATTATTAAAGCGGATATTTCTTAAAACCACGTTTTATAATTAGGTGAAAAGTGTTCAGCCTTTTCATTGCAACAACATATCGAACAAATAAATCACATCCGCATACATATGTTAGTACAGTATCTGTATGCCACGGGTAAGATACCTGTACCTAACCCTTTTGTTTGTTATAATATCAATACTCCTCCACTGACAAGAATACAAACGACATGATTGAACCTCGTTATGAGGTCACTTTAAGGATTGATACGTGACTCTGAACAGGAATCCCTAAGGTATAATGTATCACTAATTATTAGGTACCTTTGCTTCTAACATGACTTTAAGTTTCGATATTCGAAAACTAGAATATAAAAAAAATGTTATTATTATGTAAGTATAAATATTTGCATGCCAAGTTAGGCAGAATGTAGCTAGAACTTTTAACCATTGTAAAACCGGGTACTATTTCTTTCTTTCTTTTCGTACCTAAATGTAAATAAACTAGCTGTTCTTGAGATTCCGCTCGCTTCTTCAGGGAATTGCTTCTCGCAGTCGCAGTATGTATTTGCACCATAATTTTAATCGATTTCGTGTTTTTTTTGGGAAAGCCCGACAAGCAGGCAGAGTTATACAGGATTTTACTATAGTTTGTAAGCCTGATTATAACTTAAATTAGACTTTGGGTTCCCAGATGACTTCATATTACTCTCCACTTTTGACCGTTATGTGTAGAAGTGGTGCTGTGTTTGTGAATCATTGCATATGGTAATGATTCATTAAAATTAGTTAATACCTACACCTTTCAGGTTTTCTAGTTAAAGTTCAAAATAGTTTTCAAATAATGCTGCTTTCAACTCCAGTTTTAAAGCTTGACACATTGCTTATTATGTCAATTTGATCGCGTACTACAATTAACCAATGAAAACAATGGTTGAACCGTAAACAATATTGTCTATAGATAGTGACATTGTATTGAATCGCTCAAGTTTCTGTAGTAAAACAGGTATTATTACCGACGCAGTTATGTGTGCAATTCATAATATTATGAATGTTATGTGTATTACAATATCCAACAGTTCTGAAGTATAACAATGAGTTGCACAACTTATCATCGTTTTTCTAGTCTTTTCCCGACTATGTTGGGGTCGGCTTCCAGCCTAACCAGATGCAGCTGAGTGCCAATATTTTACAAGGAGCGACTGCCTATCTGACCTCAGTTTTGGCTATCGTTATAGCTAAATGGTGCAATGCAACTCGCCCTTAGTGAACGTCCAAGTAAATCAAAAGACAAGTCATAAC
Organism: Helicoverpa zea x Helicoverpa armigera; assembly: GCA_033682625.1. Lineage (NCBI taxonomy): Eukaryota > Metazoa > Arthropoda > Insecta > Lepidoptera > Noctuidae > Helicoverpa > Helicoverpa zea x Helicoverpa armigera. The sequence continues at coordinate 13,642,659 of JAWIIS010000021.1, forward strand.
ACCTTATGTTAACTACAGATTTCTATGGCTACCTTGGTTGGACCGATATCTCACCTGATGTGATCGAAGATGGAGCACGCTTAACTAGAAGTAACCTATTCACTCTGAGAACATTTATGTATTTATTGTTTGGAACTAGGAAAGTTATTTCGGCGGAACGTGCTCTATCTATCAATAATTGTATTGGCCTCTGATTTTTCTTAGAACCTAGCTTTTGATGTAACTATAATGCCATGCTGAAGTGGGCATTGGTGATTTTTCAGGACTCCACTCCAAGTCAAAGGTTGTAGCTATAACATTTTCGTATAAATCTGTAAGAAGATCATCATTGACCAAAATAATGATGGATGGATTGTGTGGCAGACAAGCAGACAACATGGCTTGAAAGTGAAGTGAGGAAACATGTTGTGCCATCCTTAAATAAAATTAGGATAACTTCAGGAGGATGATGGTGATGACCTTCAAAAGTCATCTTGACATTCAGCTCCTCAAAGACATACAACCCCTAAATTAACAAACATCCATTTTAAATTAGCGTCCATTTAATAAGTTTGTCATTTAATTTGAGCAGACTTCATAGCAATTGTCAGACACAGTTGTCTGCAGTTGAACCTAGTCTAGTCCGAAATGAAGCAATCAGTAAGTTTCGCGAACTACCCGAGAAGTTTGATTAGCCTGTGTTATTAGTTGTTTTGTGTGTCTGTTACAGGCCCAGCACACTGCAAACTAGATTGTAGGCCGATGGCTGGCATACAGTTTATTTTAAAGCTAAGCGTTATTCCAACCAAACTTTTAGCCTGTCTGTTATAGGTGAGATACCTGATCGTTGTAATGTGTGCACTGATTTGTGAGTCCGATAAAACTGTAGCATGTTGGCCGACTTAAAGTTTGCAGTGTGTGAAGGTTCTAGATTGATCGTATTCTAAATGAGAATGTTTAGATTCAATTTTAGTAATCTAGTTGATTTCCAGTTCTTTATAATTAACGTTTAAATGACTGTGAGTTGTTGACCGTTTTGACACGTGAAAGTTAATTAACAATTAACTATGGATATCTCACATTACTTCCTGCTTATGGTTATCAATCACATTTAACAAAATGCCAGTAGTTATTGTTTAAAAACGTTACATACTAATGAAAATAACATTTACCATCTAAACATACGTCTTATTTATTTACATATGAGTTCTAAAAATGTAGTAACAAATTGATTCGACACTACATTGCAAATTAATTTTATAAACATGAATTTCTATTTTCATGGTGGGTTTTCCCCTTGTTTTGTCATCGTGTAAAACTCACAAATATATGGCTGTGAGTAATAAATAAGAAATTAGTACCTACCATACTTTTCTGTAAATTACAATTTACCCATTGGAATATCCCGCTAACGTATTTTTGTATAGGTACAAAACCAAAAGTGGATGTTAGTAGGTATGTCATGCCTGCCGGGGCTGCGGGATTGTTCGAAAGAGTTACCGCGGCCCTGGTGCATAAAAGGCCTACGACGGAACACGACGGCTTTTAATCAGTAAGAGTCTGACACTCCCTCACCGCTGCTAACCCCCAGCGGGAAGGGTAATTTGATGATTTCTGACGTCGTTAAAAAAAAGTTTATGTAAAAGTGTTACATACAAAACTGAATTTCAGTTTTCATCAATGATTAGCTCATTTGAAACAATGAAACATCTCTACACAATGTACGCAACAAACAGGTACAGTCATACACACAATACATTGTACAGTATGAAGTAAGTACAGTCATAAACACAGGTACAATCTTATTATCTTCGTGTTCTACTGTAGATGGAAAGAAAATATCGGAAGCGATCGTTGTTTGTTTTTGCAACATCTTGTACCAGTCAGGTGGAGAAAATGATACAAAGTCTTGTTGATGTTGACGGAGCTTGTTTGGGTACCAAAAGAGATATATAGATGTCTGATGTGTGATACAATTTTAAAACATTGCCAACAGTTAAATTTTTAGTTAACTTTTGTGTAAAGCAATCTCCCATCATATACGATTTTTTCTTTGAATGTGTAGGTATTTAATTTAGTATTTTACTTAAGGAAAATTCAGGCTGAAATAAATTTCTGCACCATTGTCATCATCATCCTCCGAGCCTTTTCCCAATCATGTTGGCATTGTATAAGATTTTATTTCACTGGTGATTAATTACCATTTTGACAAATGTATCTTTTAACTAATGTCTTAAACCGGTCATTACAAAATAGCATTGGGATAAACTAAAGCCCACATCTCAGTAACATGATTATGACATACCTACACATAATATGTACATGTGTATTACGTGTGATATTTCTGGAACATTAAATTTACCTTTATAACTCTTCAATACATACATGAACACTTTGATAACATATGTATGTACCCGCATCCCGGTGTGGGCCAAGGTTATTTTTGAACAATACACCTGACAATGACGAACCTAATTTGGGAAACATAATAATCCCTTTCAGATGTTAATGTTGTGCCTGAATGTGGATATATACTGAATTTAAAATGGCTAGTTAGTGGTTTTATATTTTTGAATATAATAATCAGTGGACATTTTGATCTCAAATGTAGGTACTACCCGCAGCCATATAGAAAGTAGCCTAAGCCATTTTGGCATCCACACTATCGGTAAGGTAATTTTGGTATGAATGATAGACAGATAGAGCTACTTTCTCATTTATAATATTATATAGGTAGTTTTTGATTAGGTAGTCTGTCAATAGACACATTAAACCCATTTATCTTACAGAGTACATTATTTTGAAACAAAAACTAGCCCCATTTAACAGAACATGTTACACCAACAACCAGTTGTTATTATTTTGATGCGCCGTAAAATTTTCCTTAACTTTTTTTGTAAGCCTGCTAAGTGGCAATCCTTGAACTTGGAACAACCTACATAAGTACTTACCTATATGTACGTTACACGTAGGTAGGTACAGGAAAACTACCACGATATACAGAAGTACATAACCTATACAGAAGTATACGAGAGAACTAAGTATTGGAGATCCATCGCGATTGACTCTCAATCCTGCCTGCATTTATCCGTCATGTTAATTGGTTTTAAATCTACTAAGAGCCTGACGTAAGGTCGAAGATGTCACATCTATGACGGTCTCACATCTCAGTACAGTACAGAGATCTGTACCTAGTCACGAAAATCCACTAAAATTGTTCGCGCATGGTTTGCTCGAAAGAGTAGACCAGGAGAAATATTTTGCGTAGCACACTATGTAAATCACACCTTAAGGTTCTCATAAAAATACCTACAATATTAAACATGCAACGAAGAACTTGGAAGGTATCTGAGATATATCTATTTGAACTGCTAATGTCATTGTAGTGTTATTTATTCAACTGAATCCATGATCTATTTAAGTAATTTCCAGAAAGTATTGCACATCGTTGAACCAGTTGATCAAATTATTTGGCAAATATGTATTTTTATCTGACGTCATATTTCCTGTAACACTTGGTCACACTTACACACTGTAGGTAATTGTTTATATTTTATCAAGTTCGCTGAATTTTGTCACAGTATTTATGTGAGTATAATTATGTACAAAAAATATACATATTCCGTTCACAGTATTACCAGCAATCACCAACCGCTCCCCTTTTCTTTCCTTCCTCATGACATGAAACATCTTCTTCCACACTTCTAATAAACAACATTATTTTGTCTTTCATGTAATTCATCCATTGCTTCTTTGGTCTTTGTCTTAGTTTATATAGGAGACTGAAAGTAAAGTTTCTAATGTTGTCTTATTTTTTGCTTTCACGAATATTTTCTTAGCAAATTCTTACAACGTAAAAGAATGAACTCTCCAAAATTTAAACATTGAAGTCTAACCAACTGGTTATTAGTCAGAGCAAGTAACATAATGTATGTATGTATGTATGGATCTGAGTATAAACTGCCTCACGATGTTACCTACGTAAGTAATGATAAACTTGGCACGACGCGCATTTATGTTTGAAAATATAAGCGTTCCTTCCAGGAATACTGGTAAGGAAATCACGATGATATCAGATTGTTATCTAATTATAGTCTTATTTTATAATATTTATTTAATATGCCTTATATTTATTTTCTGCACTTATGTATTCCATAACCATCAACAACTCAGTCATAAGACGTCTAGTGCTGTACATAGACCTGATTAAGCCATTATTCTTCATCAAAATTTCTTCTAACTTGAAAATAGATCCAACAATAATAGAAGTGGTGTAGAATAGGGTTCTCAGATCACTATCTTGGTACTGAAAACGATAATGCATATGTATAACCAGCAATGTAATGAGAAGTTGCAACTAAGTCCCAGTTCAATTCCTGAACTATCTCATTTATCTTGACGATCCAAACTGTTCATAATTCCATCTTTGTACCTAAATTCTAGTTAACTCGAGTCCAATACGTGATCTTATCAGTCCAAGCTGACTTTCCTCCCAAAGGATATTAATGCTTCATACAGTCATTGTAGTCGCGAACATTATTATCGAAGTAAATTGGATTATATGCTATGGTAATGTAATTTTGAATAGTTGCCACGCCATCGGAATAAAGGTCAGTTTCGAAAACTGTGTAATTTGAGGTCAAATTTACTTTATTGGGTTAACGAGGTGATGCATGGAAATAGGTAATAAGAATTTACGTTTACAGAATCATCATAAGGGCAATGTGTACAACGAGTAGTAATTATTTTAGTGATCCCGTTAAATCTCATCAAAGAAAGATGATAATTCACAATACCTTTCCTATGCATATTTGCAATAAAAGTATCATTTTCCTCAGCTCAAGTCAAAAAGAAAGGGATGCTTGCAATGAATTGGACAACAAAACGGGCGAGTGGACTTGAATCAAAGCCTAAATAAGAAAGAGACGCAAATACAAAAATATTCTCCGGACGTCTTTTCTTACGAAGATTTACTATACTACTGAACCATCACAAATGATCCTAATTCTTCATGACAACAATGTTCTAGAACCATTCATGTGACTACCATGATTCAATCGTACAAAGGTACATAATTCAATTACATACATGGCTTATTATTACTTGTATAGAATCGGTAAACCCATCTACGTCACTAGGTAACTTACTCTTTGATCTGTAGTGTTAGGCACTAAATAGGTACTAAGTTTTGTTTTTTATTCCTTTGTGTGATTGAATAGGTGTTTAAGTTGTGAATAATTTTCTTCCATTTTCTAGAAATGTTTGTAGTTCATGTGATATTGTAATAGAAAAGAGTAGATTATAGATGTTATTGTTGGAAAATGCATGTGCTTTACAGTCGTAATAACAGTTTTAAGTGCTACATTGATGAACATTAGTAATTTCTATTGAAGCTTATGGCTAAGTATAATAAGTGCAATGGGTTAAGCAACGTGTAACGCGATTGCTTCGTGGATGGTGTCATGAGGATTTTCTCTGTGTTTTGGAAGACATGCTATATTTGATTGATCCCAGCTGTCATTTGAACATCTTTGGCAGTCGTCACAGGTAGATACGATAACTGGACCGCTTAGGTCGGTTGGTTGGTGGCTCCGTGTATTACATTTTCTCAGCATTCAGTTACACTGGAAGCCGTACTGAACACCTTCGGGAAAAGGCTACGCAGACGATGTGATTACATTACATACCTTTACAACAGCTACTTCATACGCATTTACAAGTTGACCATTGAACCCACTTTAAAACCATATCAATAACTTACACAAATATTGAGGTACTTTGTATGCACAGCACAGCAACGGCAAGGCATACCAATTTAATGCAAACGCTATAATGTTCACTGGTAAATTATGATCAGTCCGTCTGTTCGTTTGTAAATATTATGTTCTACGTTGTTTGACGCAAATTCCAGTTATATACCTACGTGTGGTTATGTCTGTACCTACCTGACTTATTGCTATTCTTTATGTAACTTATTATATTATTGTTTGAGGTAACTTATTATATTGTTCAATAAGTTGTAAAGTTTTGCTAGGTAAGAAATAATCTTGAAACAGCGTGTATTTGAAATTCACTATGATTTAAGTCACAGTTTAAAAGTGTGATTCTTCACGAATAAATTAAAGTTGAGTGAATGTATGCGTATGTATGTTTTAGTATACATTTAGACACTGACACGGTACATTTGTCAAAACATAGTTTTTGGGATTTTGTATCCGTCCCTCCATATTGTTTGTTGGTTCGGGATCTCTGAAATTGCTGGACGGATTTTGATGCAACTTCCACACTCAGATCACCGATGTACCTCTTGTTTGAAACGATTAAGAATCGCATACTCTAAAATAAGGCTCGAGATTACGTGATGAACCACACAATATAAACAAATGTTTAGGTTACCTTAGTGATTGAAACGTGATCGATGAATAGTCAGTAATTAATATAATATACCACAAACAACTATTCTTAGAAGTTAAACTTCGTGACTGGCGTATGTAAATCGATTATCACTTACCTATTCGATTTGCGATTTTGCTTAAGATTATAATGAAAAGGAATATTCCTATAGCAATTATCTTTAAAAAAAGTCAATAGCACTCTGCTGCATCCAGTCATTTGCACATTTTTGCTGTAGCTGTAAGTTATTGGATTCTTTTCGGGGCTGCGGGATTGTTCAAAAGACTTTCGAAGCCCTGGTACACAAAGAGCTTCAAAAAGGAACAGAGGTACTCAATAAATATTTACTCAGTGTAAGTCTGACACTATCAAGCTGCAACCATAGCTGGAAGATTCAACTGATAGTTTGCTATGCCAAATTAGGTAGACCAGATAACTGGGCTGAAAACATAAGCTGCATACCTTCCACCCAAATTTTCTTCTAGTTTTTCAAACTGCTGGTCTACGAGAAAGATTATCTTTAATCTTTAAGGATAAAGTCAAAAACATACAAACCCTACATATAAAACAAAAACAATAAAAACTTTAACATGCAATATTCAATTATAGCTTTAACCACAAAAAATGCACGCGATGTATTTTCCATATTGTTTCGAAGCACATTTGATCTTCACAAGGTCGGATATACCGATATTGTTTACGTACGTGATAAGGATAATAATTATCGAAGTCAAATAATGATATAATTGGATACTGAATAAATCCGAATGGCTACTTAAGCAATATCTTTTATTTGCTGAATATTTGTTGTTAACTGCCTCGTTGGTCTAGTGGTCGCACGCAACTGCTGTGCACGAGGTAGAGGGTTCGATTCTCAAGGCGGGCCGAAATCGCTTTGTGGGTTTTAGAAACTTTCACAAAGCAGTCCGTAGTCTGGAAGTTGGTGATCGATACACCCGTGCATCGGAGAGCACGTTAATGTCGGTCCTGCGCCTGATCTTTCTCCGGTCGTGTCGGATTGCCGTCACATCGGGTTATGAGAGTGAAGGAATAGGGAGTGCACTTGTGTCTGCGAAAATGCTTCTGCACTATTAGGATGTCCTACACAGCTGGCTAATCTCCTCATATGAGAACAGCTGTCATGGCCGAAATTGGCCTTGGACGCCGTTATTATTATCTGTTATTTAGCTAATAGATTTACGAACACTTACACATCTAAAGAAAGTCAATAAATAAATCTTGAATAATGTATAAGTACTGTTATTTATTGGCAGAACATTCTAGGTGCTAATGTTTTACTTGAAGTATTACAACTTGACAAATCTATGTGTTACTTACATCTTTACACCAATAGCGTAATGGATGGAGTTTTCCATACTTACTCGTATTTCTATTTAACATTTGAAAGCCAATTTGTTAGGCAACAAATTAGCTTTACTGAGCCTGATTTTCATGATATTGGAAACAACTAGAGTTGCTACTTGGCAAAGGTAAATTGTATTTCTTTAATCACGAAACATCATGAACTCATACTGTAAGAAGAAGGATAATAACTTTAAGGATAATAGGGACTTTAAGTGGTAATTAAATATTCACAATTTTACCTAGCCTTTAGCACTTCATTGGTATTTAAAAAACTACACTTCGTTACCTCAAGCGGGTAAAAAGTAGCCTATATCCTTCCTTAATACATCGGCTATCTAACACTGACAGAATATAGAGTCAGTGACATTATCAACAGCCTTTTTACTCTGCATATCTTACCGCCCTTCGTAAGTATTATATAACCGCTACTCATAAGGTATTGAATAGTAGAAACCACACTTATCTAAACAATAAAATAAGGCATCCATTATAAGCATAAGAATTTAGATAAATATGAATTCTTAAGCGCGTTACTTAACAATGACTTCGATAGCATTCAGCTCGTGAACAATATAACATAAAATACTTTCCGCATGTGCAAGCAAAATATTGATATGTATTGTTTAATAACGTAACCATATACATATACATACAGACAAGCATCTGAGTAAAATCGACAACGTCCACACAATGTAAAAGTTGCATAAGTTTTCTGAAAAATATTTCAAATCGGCCCAGTAGTCCTTGAGATTCGAAAAAAATACATACAAGGAAAGTCGAAATGATGCTGATAAAATAAGAAACTTTCTAACTAAAGCATCGTTTAGAAAATGGTGATAAATAAGCATAGAACAAAAAACAAATTCATTGCACGCATTTCACTAACACAATGCGAAAACTTCACAAGAGTTCCTAAACTAGCTATTCCCCGCAGTTGCACAGACATTTCTGTGGGAGCTATGTACTTTCTGCACCTAGAAAAAAAGTGGCATACACATGCCCCTTCTTAATTTCATTTAAATCAGTTCAGTAGTATTGGCGTTAAAGAGTGACGTATGGACGTTCAGAAAATTACGTAAGCATCGAAGAAAATTATAACTTCTAGCATAAGTATGCCTACCAAAAATATCATAGCAGTGTTTAGTGTTCGTAACTCGTATGTAGTTACAATCAGAATAGAGGCAGGCGCTATTTCACAACTTCTTTCTGTAATCTTGAATTCGTAAGATTGCAGAAAATGCAGATAAAGAATTAGGATTCAGTCAAGCATGCACGCCATAACTTTATTTTTTTTCAACTGTAAATTAATCTCATAGTCAATTAATTTTCAAAATTCGTTCTTAATCAACTTATATTATAAGGAATTATAAGAATATCTTATCACAAAAAAGAAAAACATTACTCTCTATATGCGTCTAAATAATTGTACAATTTTATAATGCGTATACTTAACTTTATAATAGAGACACAACCAAACAGTGCCGAGCTTTCAGCAAATAATAGAGAACAATGCTCTGTACGTTTTGTAGTGTTTCAGTTATTGGCTTTAACGTAGGGTTGGTTTCACTGATATTTAATTCAAATACATTAAAAAATACATTTTACTGTCCTTTTTTCTGTCCGTTAGAACTCTTAGAAGTTAAATTCAGGTTTGGTTGGACTTGTTTCAGGTTTTGTGGATATCAAAACTACTACTAGGTTTTGGTACTTATATACTTTTTCTTAAGAGGTTGACTAACAGTCATAATCCTAGAAATGACATACTTTGAGTATCTAAATACCTAAATACAACAGAAAAATAACCCATTAACAATATGGGTCAATTTTAGATGAATTTGTACAATTTATAAAATCTGTTGCCTTTATGTAATACAATAGTTTCACAATAAAACATTTCACCAGTCAACCCTTGCACATTAATGGAAGGCTTGCATAAGATTATTCGAGTGCAAGCAAACAAGGCTCCTGTTGACTTAATGGATTAGCTGGCTAACGTGCCGGAACCAAGGAACCGTTCCGTAAATAAATACCAGCTATTTTTATACTAGGCTTATTATTGGAACTGGGTACAATACTGGGAGTATTTTTTGCGAATTGTTTTGGTGCAGATTATGAATTATATGTGTTTTTGTTAATTAGTGGTAATTTTGAAATAACGTTTGTTTTATACTCTGGTTAATCCCAGGTTTATTATGTTAAAAACAGACGACATTTCTTGTGATGAAAATGAATACTTAATTGATAGAGGCCAAATAATGAGTACAAACCTGAAAAAAAACTCTGTTCTTATTCCAAAGGATGAAACTTTAGCAACCGAATATCCTCCTTTCATTAAAAAAATAAGTTGCACACTTATATTTTATGTTTCGTCATAAACTGATAGCTTTGTCCCAGTAGATTAAGTTCATACATAAAAGTTTTAAGTATTATATCCCACGGAAGCTGATTAAACTTATCTTTACTACTTCACTATACGACTTTCAGTTTTATTTGATTTAATTTAATTGACTTTTAATTTATAGTTAACTAGCTCTGCCCCGTGGTTTCACGCGTGTTTCTCTGTGAAATAAAAAGTAGCCTAGCGTCCTTTTCAGGCTAAATAGCTGAAAACAGCTAATGATCAAATTCAAACATACTCAACGATTTTGCCACATACATGAAACCGTGCTTGGACCCACAAAACCGCCATATTAGCAAGGCAAATACCGAACATAAATAGTAATAAACATTATGTAGATACCTATAATAAATTATTAATAACGAAAGGTATTCTATGTGTAAGATATAATGACCGCAAGCCAACACGACCGCGGGCCTAATGGAGAAAATTAGGTACAACCCAAGAGGTTTATAAGGCAGTATGTTCTTGTTCGTACATAATAATTAGGTATTATTACTAATAAGAGGGGTTGGTATTGAGAATAATTTAGCAGGTAGGAAGTAGCGACATAGTGGAATGGGACTAATTTCAGCATATCACACTTAATATAATAAAAGTGGGCGCTTTTGATAAACAAATTTTGATGAAACTTCGGTAGTTTTACATCAAAATAATGTAAACGTTTTTAACAGGGCGCAAATGTGATCCAGAACTCACTTAATTGTAATATGAAATATTGTTAAAAAATCTTTAAAATGTTTTGTTGGATTAAAATATCCTTGTATTGTGACCGCGTGCCTTATGTTCAAAATAAGCAAGCAATTTGAAATAGCATTCTATGTATTTCATTATTTTGATCATGAACTTTGGTAATATGTGTATTGAACAAATAACTACCTAATGTATTTAAACTCGTTTGCAATGCTTAGAAAATGGCGTCCAATCACGCAATAAAGCATTTTGTTATAAATAAGAACCACAAAGTGATTACTCTAATTCCTTTGGTCAGCCTTCAAATGACTTCAACACCTGTAAATACTTCACAAATTACTTAATCGTTTAGAGAACAAAACAACAACTGAACATTCTGAAAATTTAATAAACAGACCACAAACATTTAGTTTTAATTGCAATAACGAGGTACAATTTAAATAGTTTCACTTAGCCTCCCCGTTGTCCCTCTGAGGAATGTAAACCCTTTCGAATAGTTCCCCCATTCTTTCACCATTGAGACAAAATCCACCCACCATACTTTCCTCACCAAAAGACTTGTTATTGTTACCCCCAACAAGTACATTTCCAACTTTATTACCGCGCATTAGGGTTGAGAGTTCGCTGTTGTAACTCTGGTTTTGGTTGCGTGATGCTTTTGGGATAGGATTGAATTGTGCTGGAACCTGATCGTGGATGCCGCACGCTGCTTGGAATATGGACTCCAGTGCGAGCTGATCCTGCATCCTCCTTTGTATGGCTGTCGCTTGAACGTTAGCAACTATCTCTTTATACTTGGTCTCGAGTTTGTCCAGAGAGGTGTTCAATTCAGCTTGGTTTTCATCAGTCAATTCATTCACAACCTGAGCCCTCTGTCTCACTAATTGCAGCTGCAATGAACATTCAGCTAAATGTTTCTCTCTCTGTAGCTGCGCTAACTTAGCTTCATAGATTTTGGTACATTTTGCTTTAGATTTCTCCACTTTGTTAAGACGTTTTTCTAATTGCTGAGCTTTGAACCTTATTGTATCACCTGACATATCGTCGCCAGACCTTTCCATGAATTTGTTGAGCATCGAATGGAAATTATTCTTCTGTTCCTCTACCTGAGACTTTAAGCGCGTTATTTCTGCGTCTTTAGCTTCTAAGAGCTTATCTTTCTCTTCGATCAAATCATCTTTACATTTATTTATATCTTTAACTTTCATCGTAGCGGTGTCCTGTATTTTGTTTATGGTATCTTCATAGGTTTCGCGTAACTCTTCTATTTTCTTCTCATAAAATTCTTTAGTTTCCTCTCTCGCTGCTGTTCGGACCTTGATTAACTCTAGTTTATACTTTGCTTCGGTTTCATCTATTTCATTTTTCTTTATCTCATTTGCATGATCTAGTTGATCCTGCAAATTATTTAATCTCTGTATCAAAGAATTGCGATTATCTTGCATCTCTTGAAGTTGGCATTTTAAAGAATTTAGAGTACTATTGCTTTCATTATTTCGAATGAATGCGCTTGTAGCATTATCAACCTTTGTTATACACTCGTAAATGTAATCTTCCTGTTTTTGGTTTTTAGCATCTTCTTTCAAAGCTACCAGCTCCTTTTGAAGCAGCAAGTTTTGCATCTTAATCTCTCTCAATTTTTTCACAAGATTATTAGCCCTGTACTCATACCCTTCCTCAGTTTCTGTGTAAGTCTGTAATATCTCTGGACAGGTATAACAAAAAATATTTTGTTTATGAGTTGGGAACTGATCTTTTATAATTGTTATAGGTAATTCGCTACTTGTCAAGCTTTCCGTAACTTTATCCAAGTCTTGTGAATAGCAATCTGTTTCCGAGATGTTTAATTTTTTGCTGTCGAATATGACTTTGGTTCGTGGTTCGTCCGAATTGATGACCATATACTCTACTTCAGTCGAGGATTCTTCACTGATGAGATCGTCAGACAGAGGTAGCAAATCCTTTGGAGGTTGGTTCAAGAATGGCAAATCTAGTACCCCCCTAGCGAGTTGGTAACAAAGGACAAAAACGTACTTATTCCGCAAAGGTTTTTCATTTTCCTTACAATCTGAAAGCCTTTGTATCCAATTGTCGCAGATTTTAATCACGTTTTGGTCGACCAACTGTCCTAAATAAGGCCGTAACAGTTGCAAATACCTCTTAAACTCCAGATCTAGGTTTGTAGAATCATTTTCCTCCATAGTGAATATCGTTTCGTGGCATTAAAATTTTTCAAATTTTGCGTTACCGAAATGACAAATCTAAAACGTCATAATAGGCGTCAATAATGAGGTCAATGATAAAGTTTTTTGCACGTTGACACGTTCTAAAAATCTATTAGTAAAGAAATTCAAGGAGGTCTCTATCATTAATTTGTGATTAAATCAGTACCAAAAATAATTGTCTAGAAAGGAAAGGTTCCATTGTTTGCATTGAAAAGGCTCCCAAAATACATATTTAGTTAATTTAAAAAAAATCTTTCACTGCAAGTTGTGAAGCTGCACTATGGTTAAGAGGCATTTTATGTGGATACAAGAAAAAGTTCTAGCAGGACGCAGGTGAAACCGTGAGCAACAGCCAGTTCATTACAATTTAAAGGCAACTTCATCCATAAAATATTTAATTCACAATATATCGACGATCGGTTCAACTCAACCACTCCCGAATTCAGAGTAATTCAGACAATGAATAAGAAAAACATCAAAACACAACAAGCCCATTATAATTTCACGAGATTTTAAAAGCATCACATCCCAAAGTGGGTACACAATAGAAGAGCTGATTCGACATTTACAATTCCACACAACGTTTTGACCACGGTTCGTATTACATTACGTTTTATCTGGAACACTCCGAAACCTTTTGTTAATCCTAGACTACCCCAATGTGGTAGGCAAAAAGTTTTTAGGCACAAAGAAGATTATACTTTTGGTCAGACAAAAAAACCTGCAAACGGTTTGTGGGACCAACCAAGGGTCGTGTGTTTCTCTTTAATAAAACATGTGTTCTATGCGGGCAGTATCGTGGAGTAAGTTTATTAAAGATTTAATTTACGGAATACATTTGATTTATGTGGTTGAAGCAGTATTCTAGGCTGTCTTTGTTGGCATTTTCTTTCTGCCATAATTTATTATTTTCAGCCTGGAAAGACTCATTGTGCAATCAAAGAAATCATTCAATAGTTTTTCCATAATAAATACGGATATACAGGGACACTGATTTACCACTGTTTTAGCTAATAATATTTACCTTCTAAAGACTCAAATCAGAGACCAGATTTTTTCCTTACTCAACCTTATATGGAAATCAAAACAGTCATAACTCCAACTAAAATCGTCGTCTCCTAGGCCCGCCTTCATAACTCTCATAAGAAGCTTTGCGGCCATACGCGAGATTTAAATAACCCTAAGCCGATTCCAGCAGATATATTTTATATCTTTATTATTATGTCCAAGTTCATTTACGTTTTCATGAATAATGGATGCCGTGTGGTTTTTAAGCGCATTTTCTTTTTAGATGAATGTTATTCTTTAGAATATTTTTTTGTGGATTGTAGAAAATATTTCTTATTTCTTTCATGTGTTTGAGAAAGGCTGTGCAGTAGATTTTTTAAGTTATTGTTAATTTTACTATAAAAACAATATTAACAGTTCTTGCTAAGCTCATTTTAGATAACTTATGATGAAATAAAATTCATGTATTGTTCTAAGGAATTATGGAAATTACTGGTATCTTCTAATAAGTTCCCTTTTTAATAAGTATAGGTATACAAATATTGTTGGCATTTAAGCCGGGGTTACCTAAATGCCAAAGTTCTCTCATTATAGAAGCCAGTGTAGTGAAAAGGCGAAGGCAATTTTGTGGTAATTAGATCAGACGCTCGTATTAGGTGAAGTTATTAACCTATTGTATACTAAATATAGCTATGTACTCGTATAGTAAGCTAAGTACCCCTTGAACTAAGACAGTTATGATTATTTAGTCTATCATCTAAAATTACAAGTTTCTCATTAATCACTATTCTGAAAATCACACTAAAGCTTAATTGGGTTATTAATGTACTGCCAGGTAAAGTGTAAAGTATAATAATATACAGTATGATAGGTGGTAGTGACTATAAAGTACTTACGTTTAGAAGTATTATTTAAGTCATAGTCATAAGTTACAGTTTTGATACCTAAGTCTTCAAGGAGTATACGAGAGTTCCTTATATACCTCTAACCATAACTACAAAAATGTTTTTTATGTACCTAAGTAAATAAAGACTGAAATTATACAATGTTAACAACGCGTCCATTTCTAGTCGACAAGTTTTCGTACGTGACATTCCAAATACAAAATAAAGCAAAATACATAAAAAGTCACAAAGAACTACATTGCTACACGAAAGAATTTGCCAAAATTCTCACGCATATTCAAAAAGTCGTTTATAGAAAATGTTCACGCCAAACGCAGTGGGTCGAACATCAATCGTCAGTTTGTCTGTCTCGTCACGTTCTCAGAAACTAGGGGGTGTCAAGATGTTTGTAGCTGGGAAAGAAAAATGCTTTGTCACGAGCTAGCAATTTGTTGATACACTAGTCTGGTGATACGATTTCGCTTCTTTATTTGTCTTTTTTATTTTATTCTTATATCGGATCTTTCGAAAGATTTTTTCACGTAAGTATTGAGACGAGGCATGTCTGCTATTTGATTATTCTAGAAATCGGTGGCAAAATCTTGAGACACCGATTTGTAAACCTATGTTGACAAGGGAGGGAAAAATATTGTGTCGCAAGGACGATCGTTTGAAGGTAGAACGTATTAGACTTGAAGATGATGTTACCAAAATTTTTGGCTAAAGATCGGTTTGAGGCTTAAGTTGTGTTTAATTGTAGTTGTGCCTAAGATTTTTCATTGTACTGTCTTTTTATTGTTATTATATTTGTTTTCGTGTTTATTTTCATTACTCAATTTTATATGTCTTCTATATTCACTTTTAAACTTGTTTTTCTTCTTAATAAGTGTTGAAACCGAATGGTGCGCATATCTTGCACTATCGAATGGGAGTCCTCTTGGATTAATTGTTGTCAACCCACTTTTAATTTTTCTGCTCACAGCTACATTGGTCTACATTTTTGACCAAGTAATATTATTGGCGCATTGCTTGCACGTATCACACACACATATAAATGCAGTTATGCTTTCCTACACACTATTATACAATAAACAAAGCAAAAACATACATATGAAAACTATTTACTACCTTACTACAATAAGTTACATAAACGATATTAAACTAATATATAAAATGTCTTACAAAATCATAATATTTACGTTATTCACAATTTCCTTTTTTTACAAATTTATATTTAAACCCGCATATCTTATTTATTATTTACTAGCACTAATTCTATCCCTAATGAAATGTTATTTATTTGAATTTATTGTTATTTACAACACCCATTCACAATTTATACGTAGGATTAAATTTTATATTATTATCATTTTGTTGGTCCCCATTGACAGTAAAAATATTAGTCTCTTTTGTCGGCATAAGTTTTTGTTTTTAACAACAAAACACTGTGTTATAAATGCATGATAAATATTTAAAAGTTGGTTTGTTAAACGTGGGTTCCCTCGGTACGAAGCACGATGACTTTGTGGCGTCAGTGGTAAGTCATTCTTTCGATATAGTCGCAGTCAATGAGACCTGGTTACGAGCGGGCGAGGAGGGTCGCGCGCCCACGGTGCCGGGCTACCGTCTGCGTCACACGCCGCGACCTGCGACTGTGCGCGGGGGTCGTGGCGGTGGTGTGGGTTTTTACATCAAGCGCGGTCTGACTGTCCGCTCCTGTTCTACACCAACTGACCCCAGATATGAGTCTATCGAACAAATGTGGATTACCCTGTCTTTGAATGGAGTCAAACTCGCTATAGGAACAGCGTATCGTTCCCCTCGCTCTGATTTGGACCTCTTCTTAGATTCAATTACCGACACCATCAGTTCACTAGCAAAATGTGACCACTATATACTGCTTGGCGATTTTAATGTTAATATGTTGATCACCAGTTGCCAAACTCGGAAAGTCTGTGAATTTTTAAATTGCCTGAACCTTAAGCAATTAGTTGACTCCCCCACCCATTTTACGGATCATAGTCAGACGCTAATCGACCTTGTTTGCACTACCATAAACAACATATCTGTCTGTGTTGAACCATTCGGTTCAATACATGGTCACGCTTTGGTAAATTGCACACTTAATATAAAGCGTAGTAAGTATAAACCTCACACGGTGGCTTTCAGACCAATTTCAAAAATTAATATGGAAAGTTTTGATGATTGCTTGGCGCGTATAAACTGGGAAATCATTCGTGACTTATCAAATGTAAATGACATGGTCGATGCACTGAACCGGAATGTCGTGTCTGTTTTCGATGAGTATGCTCCAGTCAAGACTTGCTTGATCAAAGACCACTCATACCCATGGATAACAGATACGATAAAGTTCATGATGCATCTGCGTAATGAGGCCCTCGCCAAGTATCGTACAACTAAGTCGGAATCAAAGAAGGTATATTACAAACAATTAAAATCACTCGTGTCCAGTTCCTTATTTTATGAAAAAGTTGCATATTTTAAACAAAATATAAATAACAAAATTAACGACCCAAAAACACTATGGAAAAATTTGAAAAGTACTATATTGCCACCTAAACCACTCAATGACCTTCCAGTTCACTTTAGAGACCCTGATCAAATAAATTTAAATTTTTTGAATGTTCCTGGTAATCCAAACTTAAATGCAACTGTAAGTACCTTCTTTGAATGTCACCGCTTTAGTGATGCGAGTTTCTCACTACACCCGGTGAGTACCGAACAGGTTTTGCGATATTTTGGTCAGTTGAAATCGAATGCTGAGGGTTGTGACGGAATAGCACTTGACATGCTTAAACTGACATTTCCGCATACAATAGAAGTTATCACAGATATTGTTAATAAGTCGATTGCCTCTGCAACGTTCCCTGACATCTGGAAAATTGCTTGTGTTAGACCCCTCCCAAAAATAAACAACCCGACGGAACTGAAAGATCTCAGGCCCATAAGCATATTGCCATGCCTATCCAAAATTGATGAAAAAGCAATCTTTCAGCAGCTATCGCAGTATTTGGATGCAAACAATATGCTTCCGGAGTTGCAGTCAGGCTTTCGTAAGCAGCGTGGCACTTTGACCGCTCTGCTGGATGTGACGGATAACATCCTATCTGCACAGGACAAGGGCATGTGCACAATTCTGGTTTTGCTAGATTTTTCACGTGCTTTTGACTGCATTAATATTGAGTTGCTTCTCAGCAAACTAAAGTATTACGGATTTGACGATAATGCTATAAAATTGTTTAGGAGCTATCTTAGCAATCGGCAGCAGCGTGTTGAAGTGCGACTGAGCAATGGGTCAACCCTGACCTCGTCACTTACTCCCGTCAATAGAGGAGTTCCGCAGGGCTCAATACTGGCCCCCTGATCTTCATTTTATACTGTGCCGACATTGTAAACTCGCTGGAGCGGTGTAGGTATCACATTTACGCTGATGATGTACAAGTTTACGTCTCGTTTGTTCCTGGCGAACATTTAAACGCTCTGAGAGATTTGAACGAAGACCTTAATAGGATAGCAAGTTGGGCAGAGGTCAACGGCTTGGTACTTAATCCCACCAAAACTAAATACATGATATTTGGTACAAAATGTCAGATTAGTGCCCTGCCGTCTACAATAGACGTTGTACTCATGGGTGAGTCGGTTGACCGAGTTAATGAAGCACGTAATCTGGGTCTGACCATGGATGCGGAGTTGAGGTATGAGGCGCACGTGGCAAAATCAGTGCGCACGTGTTTCTACCGGCTTAAAATCCTTTATAAAATAAGGCCTTATTTGTCGGAGGAATTGCGTGTGCAGCTGGTTGAGTCACTTGTGCTTTCTAACCTTAACTATGCAGACACTGTTTACGGTCCTCGATTGCTGGCACGAACGGAACGCCTGATCCAGAGAGTGCAAAATGCCTGCGCCAGATTCTGCTTCAAAATACCACCAAGAACTCACGTCACTCCCTTTATCAATGAACACTCCATCCTTAAGATGAAGTCACGCCGCAAGTTGCACTTGGCTTGCCTACTCTTTGGGGTCACAAAGTACAAAGAGCCATCCTATTTGTATAATAAACTCAGCTTTATTGCTACTAAGAGAGATCGCCCGGTACGACAATGCTCACAGCAACTCTCCACGGAGCCGCACAGCACTGCGGCCTTCAGAGGCAGTTTTAGGTACGCTGCTACTAAATGCTGGAACAATATTCCCCCGCCAATAAGAAATCTCAAAACACTTGGTACCTTTAGAACACACTTACGAAAGTTCCTTATTACATCACAAAAAAAACTAGGTATGACGATTTCAAATACCTCCATAATCTAGCGATAGCAGGTACCTGCCGTGATGCTGTTTCGTTGCCGTGTTCCGGTTGACTTGTAGTCTGACAAAACTAGTACTGGCAGATTGCATAATTACACATTTTTGCACTTCATTATTAATCTTACATAGTTCATATTCAAACACAACACACACACAGAACATTAAACACTTATTTCAAATACACACAGCACACACCAATCATCTACTCGACGTCCGTGCGTCATTTTCGGGATCCAGCAGAATACCAGCGTCAGGTATTCTACCTGACACATGCTGAGCTGGACTCCCATTCGGTGCAAGCGTAAGACACTGCGCCACGCCGTTAATTTTTGTATTTTATGTTTGTCTTTCTACCCACTTCTTGTTTTGTTTTATTTCTTATTGTGTATCTTTATGGTGTCTTGTCGTTTGTCCGAATAAATGTTTTATCTATCTATCTATCTATCTATGTACAGATTTTTTATAAAGTTATATTTTTATATACCAGTCTGTATTTGTATGCTTTAATATAAATAACTAAGATCTATACTATAAACCCGTTTTAAAACTAACTTGCTTCAAGAAAAGGTGACTTTGCAACTTAAACTGTATAAAGTAATCTGTTCTGACTTCTGACATACAGTAGGGCCTTATGCTTTGCAATTTCTCGATAAAGGAGAACCCAGAACCTTTTTCCCTTAAGTCGGTACATATTATATAAACAGACAACATCAAAACAGCAAGAACATAAAACTACTTTTTCTATGCCGTTTGTCGTTTATTGAAAAACCTTAAAAAAGGCTACAAAACATAATTGTTTTAGTTTTACAGTTAATTAACTATTCTTGCTGTTAATTGAAGCGTTTTTCTAGTCCATTGTCCATTTGTTTTTATTCTAAGTCCAAAAACCTTTTCAATTGTGAAACACTGAAAATGTAGGCCTCAATTTGAATAGGGATAAATTAGACTTAGACTATTTTTAGATTTAGATACTTAGATATTAGACTACCATATAACACCATATTTTTAAAACTAACCTGAGCATAGAAGACAATAAGTGAATGAATTATTTCGATAACCTATGTAGAGTATCTATAAAAAGTCGTAATAATTTGTACTGATCCTACATTTGACTACTTAAATTAATATAGATCGTTATAATTTTCCACTAGGAGGTATACCGTAGGTATCCATGTATGTATTTGTATGCAGTAAAAAATACATTAAAATTAAATTGGTCCTTTCACGTTCAAACGATGACCTAAAGGACCAATCTATTAATTCATAACGCTACTTCCAGTTCTAAATTCGAATACCCTATCACCATGAACTCCTAAGCTCATACTAAGAACAACACACTGCAATCACTTCGTAACATACAGTCCAGATACCATTAACACTAATACTCCTGTACAAGGCTCATTGTTCTACGTATAATCCTTAGTCTAAACACCCTTACTTTCAATCAAAAACCAACCTTACACCGAACAAATAAAGTATATTTTTGAACAGAAGTTGAAAAGTATATGGTACTGATCACGGCTCGCGTTTAGTATCCTAATTGGAGTGAGAGAGGTGTAACGGAACGTGTAATGTCGGCAATGTGTTTAGGATAAGTGACGTCATTAGGTGTACTGTACGTTCCGTTTCACGTAAGGATTGGATAATTAGGTGATTATGGGTGTGGATGGCGTGAAGAAAATTAGTATGGTGATTGAATGGTGAAAGTAGAATATCCTGAAAATGACAAAACTGATCATTATGGACTTAAAATTTATTTATAATCTAAAAATAAATGCTAGATTATATCTAAATTGTGACCATCAATCTGTATTTAATTAACTTCACATTCACTTTCTTTACATTGACACTCATATTTCAAAATTTTCTAATCTGAAACTGTACAAAAGAAAAACAACGAAATAGGATCTAAAATAAAACAACCTCACCTGTGTAATTAAAACTCAAAACAAATCAATAAATAAAAGGAATCCCACCTTACCACATCCCTACTCTTCAATCCGACAAACACGGCTGGCCTGGCAGTCCACTTTAATCTCCGCCCCGGGATCCCGGGCTCCGGGAACACGGCTAATTGAACGTCTCCTTTATCGAGCCATTGTCGATGTAATTGGAAATGTCAAAGCTGGTATAAGCAGGAATATGAGGAGGATTTCTTGTTTGTTTAGTGTTGTATAGATTTATGGTGTAAGAAAAGACAGAAGGAAACTTATTTAGGTTTTGTAGGTGCTTATGTAAGTTTTTAAATTGGTTGAATTGATTTTAAAGTACTTATAGACAAGACGAGAAGAAGTAAGGATATATAAGTATGTTCTTATTCCAGTACTGATATTTAAGAAAAAGTATGAGTCTTTCCCCATGAGTTAGACAACTTATTTAGCTAAAAACATTCACATTCGCTGGTTGAAAAAAATACCCATTTGTATATCTGAGCAACAAATTATACGCTTTTTTCTCATTACTATCGACTAAAGCTGAAAAAGTAAAACACCAATTTTGAAAAAAAAATACAAATTAAATTCTAAATCTAAAAACTTCAAAATATTTACTGAAGAAATGTCGATAAATTCCCTCGGATTTACACGCAATAGTTCAGGAAATTGTTGGAAGGTAATAGAAAGGAACTTCGGAACGTGTTCGCAGAACGTCTTGAGATCCCGACAGCTCCCATTATGATAGCCGACACCTTGGAAAACAGAATTTCTAGAGGAGGTACTTTAGTTCAAAATCTCCTAAGAAAGTAGCGCGCCAAAACACGGGTGTACGTTACTGTCTTCGCCCTTATACGCCTTTTTTGAACCCGATATTTTTTTGTTATACAGAAAATCGTTAAAAGTCTCAAATAACCCGAAGGCCTCGTTTGTTTTCTTGTATCTGATCATCTGATCTGATTTCACGGTACGTCGGCCTAGAAGAAGGCGCCTGACCTACCTGCATTATGGCATCTCCGCTCACCTTTCCTTACTCCATGGCGTGGGAGGCGTCTCCTCGAAGCTTCCTCGTGCCACTAAGTTCCAGTAAAACAGTCTATCAAAGGATACTTTAGAGAACTGTTGCATTGTTATACGAGTATTAAATTTTGTTGCAAAAACAGGTTCATCACTAGAGAGGTAAGAGCTGTTGTAAGCTAAGAACAATTTCAGTGAGTTGATTCTGAGAATCTCATTGAAAATGATTTTCCAATATTATAGTTCTTTCATACTAACGGATTTTCCGCGCGGCAAAGATCGGCTCGAAGAAGTGACAAAAACCCCTGGTGTGAAAGCGCCGTAAATGGCGTTTGGAACGACTGCTGCGCAGAGTGAAGCCAGTTTAATTCCAGCATAACTTAAATTATACCGAATCGTATTTATTTGTAATTTTACTGAGTGTTTGAAAACTTACCCGTGCATTTTTATTTTATAGCGAGGCAACCTAAAATATTTAAAAAAAAAACATGCCTCATACAGCTTCAAGCGACGACAAAGCCTTCAGCCTTAAACAGTAGGTAAAACAGCCTAACTCGGCCTAACTAGTAAAGCTAGAAGCTTTGACACTACAGCAACGACTTCATGGCCGAATAATGTTCCAATTGATTTCACATGTCCCGGAACCTCTTAGGCTTTCACGGTACCCTTTATCAGTAATCCGGACAAAGCCGGGTAACATTCCAACAGCACTAAAATGTGTCACCCCTGGGGTACAGGAATTTGAGACAACAGTTAGTGACCAAAAGGCTTGATACTTGAATTCTAGAAGCCAATTACGGCGTGGTTAGGTGCCAACTTGGATGAGATTCATTTCAGATGTGGTACTTGATTTTGGGAGCGATTAATTGATATATCAACTGTGTATTCAAATGAATAAATTGTGAAAAGTTAGAAGCGACGTATAGGTACTTATAAAGATCATTTTTGGATAATAATTCTGCTGATTTGATCTATATAAATACTCATGATTTTTGGACCTTTTTTGTGGGAAATCAACCATTGTTCCTTCAAGACCTCATTGTACCAGTAATAACCTTCCTCCCATCTTAATTCTCCGATAATTGTTCGATATACGTCCAATACACCAAGTTATTAACTACATCCATTCGATTTCATATTCCATTGCGTCTTCCCAATAACCTTGCCGATGACTTTCGTTAACGAACTCATAGTCAGTGCTCAATGGACTGCGTGTAACAACTCCGTCCCTGTTCCTTTAGTAAATATTCCTTGTAATGCGTCTGCCCGGTAATAAAAAATAACTGGGCATTCCATACATTGTACTGAGAACATAAAACTTTATATTTTTGTGGGTTTATTTAGTAGAATAATGGTGTAAGATTAGCTTGGTATATTGTTTGGTGGTCTTTGATTTTGCTGGTTTGGTAATAACCCAAAATACCATTAACTAAGAGACTTTGTTCCTGATTCACTGCCATTCCATATGCTAGCTATTTTCTCAGATTTTTGTGTACTTTTCAAATAAAAACGAACATAATAGAGGGTTTTTCTTTGAAGAAAAGTAAACGACTGATGTAAAGTATATGTGTTTCAATATCAATAAGAAATCGAACTTTATAAAAATACATCAAATCAATACTGTGGCACCAATGATACCTGCTGATACCATACAACCATTTGTGCTGGAAAGCAACAAAAAACTCACCTCTGCTTGAAAATAATAATCGAAGCGAAAAACCAATTTGCACTTCGGGCCTGACCGCGAGTTCCAATCCATCAATCGAATGAAAAACCACACGAATAGGGGTTCGTGCGGTACAGTTACAATGGAAAAGTTCGTTTATTCTTATTCATCTGCCTAGCCTTTTCCTAACTGCGTAGGTATGTCGATTGAAATGATTGAGTGTTATGATACACCTTCACCCCAGCAAACCAACACCCCTTGGTAAGAATCATTGTCTAACTTTCTGGTTTCCCAGTAGTCTTCTGAAACAGAAAAACTCTTTTTGATATTTATATTCACCCACCCGAGTACGCCAAACAATGCGTTTGTTCTTTGTTTTTACATTGTACTTATAACGGCTAAACAGAAACAGATGGTATCAAAATTGGTGATACTTTGAAGTCAACAATATGCTATTCATTCGGGTGCGGTGAACATTAACTGTCACGCGGTTGAAACTATAAGCTCGTATTTACCTATTATATAATTTAACACAATAGTGATCTAGACATTTAAAACAACTCCCAAACAAAACGAAGCAACTATCTTCATTCAGATCTTTTCCTTCGTTACAAGAAGGCTTTGTTAACTAAAATACGAATGCAAATTCCGCATCTTTTGAACAAAATCCTTTTGCAGAACGCGAGCAAGAAAACTTGTAAACTATGTTCATTGCTAACAACTTTTTAACAGGCGCTTTGTATTTTTTTAAAGTTTCATGCCTGTTACGTGTTTATCGTTGAATACGGTAACATTTGCATATGAATAGTTTTCGTGCTTTATCTTTCAGCCATTTTTCTTGAGAAAGTGGTTTGGAAAAGTTTAAAAATGTGGTAAAAATGTAAACATGATATCCGGTAGGGATAGAATGGAAAATAATGTTAAGTAGTTTGTTCTTGAGATCTCGTAAATAAACGTTTGAATAGATATGATGACTTTGTTGGTTTTAACTTATAATACAACATAATTATGTACTTTTTTAATGTAAGTAACCAAATTGAATCTACATCTGAAGAAGAAACTGTTTACCGATTTATTCGAAAAGCTCATTAGCTATCAGTCATGAAAATGGAGGCTCAGAGAGGCATTTACAAAATTTTACACCAAAACAATAATCATCATTAGTCACAAAACCAGTTAGTACAAGGCTGAAATTCTAACCTCGCCGCAACGTTCATAGTTCCCAACTATGCTCAACAAAACTCATTTTCGAAGCTACAGCCTCCCAAATTTTAGGCCGACGTACGGATTAATAGTAGAATTTAAACACAATACTGAGATTAATTGTATTCCCAGGTAGAGTGGAGTTGGCATCGAACTGGCGACCTTCCAAAGTGGAGGCAATTTGTCAAACGTTCCGTTCCCGACTAATTTCATCAGGTATCGCTTGACATGAGAACTTGTTAAGGGGATTGGTGTGCTGACAGGTGACGTACCTATTAGATTAGAGAGTTTTTTTCAGCATTTACGACATGAGCATAATTTAATGTACCTACATAGATTTATTGATTGTTTTTTTAGCCACACGGTAGCTTTCACAGAGGAGATAACTCAAGTATTACAAAAAATGCGCTCTAAGGTTTAATATCTCGCAAACTGTTTAGGTAATAAGTGGGTTATATTTCTTATGTCGTCAACTTTAATGAAGTAACTTAACTGCCTAAATCATAAAGATCTTATTTTATCGATGAACATTGTTAGGTGAATAATTTCCATTAAGTTCAATAACCTACCTATTCCCGTTCCAATTTCCATAATCACATACGCAGCAACAAACAGTAAAGACGTAAGCTGCAGAATTTCCTTTATTCCCGCTCCCCAGATTAGTGCGGAACTTATCTTCATTCGCGTTATTTCTGAAAAAGAAACAAAACGCACCGTCTGTATTGGCCTTAACTGGAACGAATCCAAATTAGCGTAAAGCCGAGGCTCCCGAGCTTAAGGTACGTTAGGCTGTTTGCAAACTGAACGACTTGAGAATAGCTTAATGCGATCCGCAGTTAGCTCTTTGCTTTAATCAAGAGCGTATAAAAAGTCGGATTGAAAATGCAGCGCTATTATACTGAAACTACATTGCAGGGTGCAATATTCTTTGCTTAGGATTTTACGCAAAAACTGGCATGACAAAAAATGTGCACAGATGTTTCTTTAAAATTAAATGTACTATTGAAACCAATACGCACAACACATATATAACGTACATAATTTCCTTCAAAATTAACCATTAGGGTATAGTACCATCGCAAAAAATAATAATTTATTTCAAAGTTGGCTGCACCCGGGGTATTTGAACGAATATATGACTCACTCTATCTATAACTGAAAATGAAACACTTTATTTCAGTGAAAACCCCATAAAATTCAGTCGTTTTTGAATTGATTGTGAATAGATAGGTAACTTTATTTATTGTGAACAGACATATGATTACTATGATTACTTTTATATGTTTATATGACATATAAAAGTAATTTATTGATAAATATTAGGTTTTTTTGAAGTGTATAAAAGTCAGACACGATATGTAGTGTTTAAGCATGCAGCATCATGGTAGAGTTTAAATGATTTTTGTAAATTCACACTCAAGTGTATACCCAACCTTAGGGTTTGCTACAATTGGTAGAATAACGTCAAATTGTGAACGACACTATCGTCTGTCTGTTTATCTCCTCTGCTTTGGCTGTTGTTATTTCGTTGATAAGCTTCCTCTTACGTTGGATTTGTTAGACAAAAACATTTGTATCTAGTAGAATAATACCTTCAATTACGTATACTAACTCCTTGTGATTTAACAGGATTTACCTAATTAAGTATTTATAATACTCTTCCCTTTCAAAAAACAGGGCAGTCAGCCACAAAACGACTGTACAAATGACAGTAACGTGCCTTTCGAAACATGGACGAATTCCTCATGACAACACTTGCACCCATCCACGGACGGACCGTGCTAAACGTTGCTTAACTTTAAGACCGATCGACCGATACTCAGATCTTCATGTAAATGTCCCTGAAGGAAAAGTGCAATTATTATCACACCTGCATAAATTAGATCCGATAGCAATTGGCCACCTTGCTATTTCAATCCGGTCAAGACTGCATAATTAGTTGGTAATACATACATTACATTAAACGTATCTGTGATAGCCGGCCGTTGTGTCAACTTCGGCTAATTGGATGTGAAGCTAGATAAATTGCTGGCATGATAGCAGAACTTAGAACAACAGTAGTTACCTGTAAGTATAGATTGTAGTAATGATGGCGTTGTTAAAGATTGTTAGAAAACATACTTCGGGTCCAAACTTTTCACATATATTGGTAAGTTCAAGCATATATTTGTGAATAGAATTGTCATAGCTGAATTGAGAAACGGCTTATGTTTAACTGATCACCAGATATAGTAACAAACAGCAGACAAAAATAGTAAATGATCACCAAAATGAAACTCGCATTTTAATGTAAAACTATCACCAAAGTTTTAACACTTTGCTATCCTATTTAAGTGAAATTACTCCAAAATAAATCATGCGTAAGCCAAAAATAGTAAATGATCACCAAAATTAAACCACCATTTTAAAGTAAGATTATAACCAAAGTTTTTAAATTCTGCTATCCTATTTAAGCAAAATGAGTCCAAAAAAATCATTGTTATCCCAAAAGTAGTAAATGATCACCAAAAGTAGTAAATGATCACCAAAAGTAGTAAATGATCATCAAAAAAGTTTTTACATCTTGCTATCCTGTTTAAGTAAACTGACTCCAAAAAAATAAGTTCGGCCTGATAAAATAAATGTAATAACATTATGGGGACCCTTTTCCTGCACTAGCGTGGAAAATTGTCTATTGCATGCCTCTAAACAGTGCGATAAGAGTGTATTGAGATACACATTCTTCTTCTTCTTTCTCCTGCCCTGTTCCCAATTTTTCTTGGCGTCGGCGCAATATGTCATTTTCTTTCATTTTCCCCTGTCACTCGTCATACTGACACTCACGCATGCATTGCAAGCCAGACACATATGTAACTTAATATGGCATCATAATACTTTATTTGGTAATAAGCCTACATTTTATGGCAATCACAGTGACTTATTTAGGCAAAAATAATACATTAATTTGGTCGTCAAGAGTTGGTGATCATTTACTAAATTTGGTGGTCGAATACAATTTAAAGTGAAGTCGTGACTAAAATAGCTGGTACTATTACATTTTTAGACTTTATTTTTCTGGTGTTCAGTAGATATTTCTGGTTGCAAAACTTAGGGTATCAAAGCATTTTATGGTGGTCATTATATTTGTTCCCTTGAGAAACTCCGCCTTTTTTTGAAAACGTAGGTAGCTCGTAGGTCGGTCGTAGATTCATTTTAAAGCAGACATTTCCATGCACTCGACGCATACTAGGGAAAGAAAATCGAATTTTCTAACACCAGCTATATTGGAGGGATTGTTTTAGACCTCTCGTAGTTCGTCAGTGATACGAAACGTCAAAGCCATATCCAATAGTACAGTGCACTCAATATATTTTATTGTCAAGTGACGTCACAAACGTCAGAAAAGCTTTAGGCAGTCCACTCACGTCAGACTTTTTGTAGGACTATCGGAATAGGATTTTCTGAACCGACTTTTTGTAGAATGGTACCTAGCTTAACCTAATGCCATTGGTGTGTTCTATTTTCTCCTAAAATAAATGAAAATCATTAAAAGAGTTCATTGACTTCCCTAAATATATGAATATTGCGTCAGCCCTATCAGTTTTTATGCTAGGATACACTAATCATTCTTTCACCATGATATTAATCTTATACATTCATATAACATACACTCATAAATTCGCAATAATGTGTGTCTAATTAAAATTTTACGGCTCAATCTGTCCGTCCTTGAGGATAATTGGTTGTACCTACATCATTTTGCTGTGCATATGTATGTACTGTTGATATTTATATTAGTTTATGCGAAGTCCTATACATTGTGCACTTGGTGTTATGTTCTTTATGTAAGACATTCTTACACCTATTTGAAGACGGGTAAATCTAGGTGTAGCCGCCCTTGGGGCATAAGCCGTAACGCTTGTGTATGAAAGTAACTATTAAATAAACATATACTTATTATTGATTTACCACAAAATACAACTATTATTACAGGAGAACCTAATGGGATAGTGTATTGACTATTATGTGTGAACGATTATTTTATTTCCACAATTCACAATTTTAACTAACTTTTTACTATTAACTGACGTTCGACTTCCCAAAAATAACGAGATTCTCAGTTCTATTCTGTGGTAGGTGCATACATTTTTAAATATCCATATATATCCAGAAATAGCAACTATTATTTAAAACCAAATGTAATAAGTAGGTCTTAGGACCTATTATTATCTTTCGCTACTATCTTAAGATGGCCGTCTTAACCCCAGTTTCACCCGTCCAAGGAAAGCAGCAACAATCCGCTCAAATAACATAATTTCACAAAATGGCAGCTGTATTGAAACTCGTGCAGCTGGGGACGTGCATCATTAACTACAGTTACACTAAATTACTGACTGACTAACTATTTTATTAGTACAGCCACTAAATGGGGGATTTTATGAACTGTTTGTTTTTTGAATGCAGGTATTCATTGCTGATTTTAAAGGTGATAACAATATGTAAGTTGGATATTTTACATCAATGTTTTAAGTAGCAGATAACAGCTTTTGGTGATAAGCTTAATTGTCGCTTAGTTACATATCCATTGATATGCATTGAAAAGAAAAGTGACAAAAGAAAGACATGTTAATCACGCTATTTATATGTCAGGAGCTGATTTGGCTGAAAACTGGCGAGAAAGTAACTTAGAACGAAAAGATGGATGTAGGACCGTTTAACCCTTTGCAGCTACGGGAAATAGCTAGCTGGCTGTCGACTCGGGCCCATTCTTAGTCACATCACGACATACACATTTTCCAGGCCACATTTTTTATGGTGAAATCTCCCCTTTACATACCTAAATAAATACAATGATCATTAGCCTTTTTATCGCCCCTCTGTTGGGCACAGGCCTCCCTTCACACAGAGAAGCAAGTAAATTAATTTTAGCAAAATCCAAAGCATTATTCGCTGTCTTAGAGCCCCTACAGACGGTACAGCCTCATAATAGTTGTAACGTGAAACATTTTACTGCACCTACTATCCCCAGTTATTGCACCAGCCTGATTGAAACGTTTTCTACGATAACGTTAAGAACTTAATAACGTTGTTAACGTTATTTCTATATTGGCAGATTATATGCAGAAATAACTGTTATTAGAATTGGGGCTCACGTTTGTGTAACGACTTAATTTTGCAGTACAGTTTGACTTTCCAATAGTTGGGTCGTGTAATCAAGAAGTACTTATTGATAATATCCTTTTAAGGATATCTTGATTGTTTTCACTTACTGAAAATTAGTACATAACAGAAGATTCCATACTGTGGCTTCTTTTTTTTCAACATTCTCAGAAAATAACTTGCATTCTGCAACAAAGTGCTTGGACAGCTAACAAAGTATTTCAACAGCAAAATAGTGATAGGTATGGTTTTGCCTCCTTTATTTTTGCTCCATTGCCTTTGACTAGGTACCAATATTCATTTTTTTTCCAAACCTTTTCCAAAAACCTACTCTTATTTATTTATTTACACCTACTGATAAGCTATACATAACTCCTGACCCTTAGCACCCACGGGAGGTATATCCGGTATGCACCTGTGACAAGAGGGTACTTCCGGCCACAAGTGAGGTTATCAAGGCCCAAGCCCCATGGGAAATATTCTTGAGTCCCATGGAAAACGTACTTGGGTTATATGAGAAATTACTAGCCAGCTGGTTTAGTAATTCACTTGGAATTCTGAGAGTTATGAAGGTTTTTATCTTTTTGGGGATAAACGCTGTATATTTATTGTATATATATTTTGTTTATTCCTACTAATAATATAAAGCTGTAGAGTTTAGCGTTTGTTGAAACGTGCTCATCTCAGGAACCACTGGTCCGCTGGAAAGTCCATTGAGTATTAGATA
Source organism: Helicoverpa zea x Helicoverpa armigera (assembly GCA_033682625.1). Lineage (NCBI taxonomy): Eukaryota > Metazoa > Arthropoda > Insecta > Lepidoptera > Noctuidae > Helicoverpa > Helicoverpa zea x Helicoverpa armigera. The sequence goes on from JAWIIS010000021.1 coordinate 13,673,613, forward strand.
CCCCGAAGGAGTTGATTTAGTTCAGTATTAAGTTACTAAGTTTCCAAAGAATGCCGGTGGAACTGCTGGCAGAAACAAGTTCTACGTACCTTTTGATTAAAGCAATGCTTCATTGTTTATTTTTAACATTCATTTACAAAGGTGAATGTTGTGACGTATAAGGAAGTTCAGGAGTTGGCGCTAGATAGGCGTAAATGGAAGGAGCTGCACCGACAAGAGCTGGGCTCTTAAATTAATGATGATGATTTACAAAGGTATTTTCTATAAAATTTCCCAGTCCACTGAAATGGTCTTACCATCCCTTATTTTTATTTAAAATCTATCCACTTAAATTATTTCTCTATTCTTTTTTACGCAGCCTACTATTTTGCAGTGCTTAAATATATGAAACCATAATGCGAGGTTCCTAAATGTCAGGTGCGACATTATTTTTTATTCCTACCTGTGTCTTTAGTGGAAATACTATTAGACCCTAACAATATAGCTTTGGTGTGCCATAGATGTAGAAAATAATAGAGAAGGCTTTGGTTCTGTTATGTTAGTATATTGTATTGTCGTATATTATTTACTTTAGAAGACTATTTATTAATAACCCAAATATAAATTCGGAACCCCGTTCTTTTGATCATGGAATAACGAAGTTCAATGGAAAGCCAGTAAGCATTTGAGATTACATCAAAACTATGTTCTTTTGGCCTGAACATTAAAAGTTTAGATCAGAATCACGAGTAAAAGGTTTTCGAACTAGTGAGTGTAAATCTTAAGTTGTTAATCCGTCTTTAAGCGCATACTTTAGCTCTTGAGAAAAGGAAATTCTTTAGAACAATAAATACCTAGATTGCGACGCAGATAGTCTTATCATCACTTCCATCATTATAAATTTAAAATAGTATTATGAGGATGCTATTATAAGGATTTTTAGCCCATTCTTTTGTAATTAAAACTTAAAAATATATATTCTAACTTTAAAGGTCAATAACCACTCCAGATTGCTAAAGCAGCTAATTCACAAAGCTCTTTTATACGAACATTACCATAGAAATATACAATCTTTTCGCTTTCCTAATTACTTTTATTGCGTTCACAATTATATTTAATTATTTTAGGGTACTTCTCCGTTCCGTTTTGTGTCACTCGAAGAATTTCAATTGCCAACTAAACGACGATTTTCAGCTGAAGTGTCACTTGAAGTTATTTTTGGATATCGCGGTTCCGTTCCCGAAATAATTGTGGCAGTAATTTTTAAATCCTTTGTGAAATACTTGAGTCACTCTTCCAGTGGTACTTAAATTTTGTTACTTGGGACTTAACATTTATTCGTTAGACCCGACAATATGTAGGAGTGAGTAAGATATTGAAACTATATGAAAAACATAAGTTATTATGACAACAGGAACACATCATTTGTGCAAACAACTGTCTAACGATCAAGGTTCATTTAGACACACCTTGATGATAAACGGACAGACAGACAGTATAGATTTAGCAATAGAGACCCGTTTAACCCTTTTATTTGCCTAATCAATTTTCACATCTGAAAACTTGACCAATCATTATTCAAAATTTGTCACATCTATTCATTCCTAACTCTATATACCATCCATCGCGAAGCTCATAGTGACAGTCCCATAACGAAGGTGACCTTTTCGCGACATTTGCACCAAGAAACTGTCTGACCAGCCTTCAGGCTATGGTGCCATTGACCTTAGGGGACGATGTGGCCACTTCTGGCGGCCTTGTCTTTTAGGAAATTACGAGGTTTCAGAGATAATTGTGGTGGTTTTGGTAGAAATATATACTTTAATGTCGTCAGTAAAGTTTAAGTTTTATGGGCCGAACATTTTGACATTTGCCGGCAGACCAAAGCATGGTCTGCAAATGTGGCACCTTTTTAAAATCTCTTGAAAATCATAATAATATGACCCCTCTTGCTGTGAGTGCAGTGGGAGGGAAGGTCATATCTTTATTGGCTAATATATGGCTAATACAGTGGTTAAACCAAGTTTAAAACTTAATCGAATAATCAATATAAATTCCTAGATTTTAGCACAATATGCACCTACCTACACACTAAACTACAAATTTCTTTCACCTATTCGCTGCCCACAATCTAGATTTTCTTCTTCTTCACAGCTATCAACACAACAATCACCCAAGGCCAGTAGGTATCCCAATACTTGTGCTACCTATCCTTGGGTATCCGTCCTAAATTCGACGACAGATATTAACGTTTCAGTGAACAGTCCTACTGATCCGGTTCATTGGCGCCGGGATCTTGTAGATACGCTCCGAGGGATAGAACTAGTCAAGAAAATAATAGTAAATTGGTAAATAAAGAATAAGATACAATAATGTTTGATAACAATCAAGTAACACAGTGTTGATAGAAAAATATAGATCACAGGTATGTAGTACAAGTAACACAGTATTTTTGGTTTCGTTCTGTATGAGATCAAAGTAGTAGTAATAGGTCATTATGCCAACTTTGAATTAAAATTAATTACAAATTACGTATCCTTTATATTTCAATTCGCCAATTCGTCTCGAGTACAATTAGTAAGCTCAAGTAACATTGATGCTTTCTCTAATTCATTCATATCTACAAACAAATTGCATAAAACCCAAAAAAAATTAGGAACCCATAGATTTTAACCACCAAACATATTGGCATACCGATCCAGTAGCAAACCAATATTGCTATCTCATGTCACCTTCCGATGTATTCCCGATCCCGCCAGAGGTACGAATCGAATCATATCGAGATGAAAACAGCTTCAACAAACCTAAACGGAAAGTTCTCCAATTGAATTCTAGTGAACACTGCCCTAGGGACTGTGTGTTGTGGCTGCAATATTTACAAGAACTCGCGTTTATATGTATCAACCTTGTTTAGTTTTTGTAAATAAGGTTAGGGTTCCAACTTCCACCTAGTACATAATCATCACTACCAAGACGCTTGAGAGTGAGATGTTTCTGGTCATCCAAGAATTAAATTTAACCAGTTTTGCAACTCAATTTTTTTACTGGTTACCTTTTCACCATTAGGAACATTAATAAAAATCATCAAAATGTAATGGAATGGTGAAATATAAGTTATTCCGTTTTTTTTGCTGTTGAAATTACAATGTCAGAATAAAAAATTGGAACTAAAATACTGCTGATAGTATGTAGATAGTATTCTTACAAATGTGAATTTCCAAAGCAAAACGTCAAAATATTGATGTTCAGAAAGCAGAAGCGTGAGGCATAACATAGATAAGGCATTTCGTTCCAATACTGTTCTTATGTAACTTACTACGGTATTTACACTACTTTTGTAATTTTCCCTATGTTTGTTTTGGCGACTTTGTGATACACAAATGTGGTAAAGTCTACCTATCCTCCTTCTATTGTAGATATTATACAATAACAATTCTTTGTAAATTGTAGCGTTCATGTATGTAAACAACCTTTATTTCCAATTCATTTAAAAAGAGTGTGCCACTGAACATAACTACTACTTTTACGGATTTTATCGCGGTTATATTAAATATAAATATTCGCGTAAGTGTCAGAATCGCCATAATGACTCATGATGGCCCATTTGAAAGTCATGTTATTTTTCTCACGACATAGAGTCAAATTGCTAATCTTTACCCAAGAAAAAAATTCGCGGTCGAATTGAGATCCTCCTGTTTTGAAAGTCGGTTAAAAACTCATCAGTTTTTTCCCAAAAATTAGATGTCGTATTTTACCTCCAATTCTCAGTCTTATGACTCATGGTAAATAAGAAACGTGCCTATACCTAGGTTCGACTTTGCAGCTTTCATCTCAGCTCAGAACTGTTCGAAGCAAAGAGCACTTTCACTGTATTTACTTTCACGACCAACTGTACTGTCGGGTAGAGAAGTGTTTAGTGTTTTATTATTTGTGTCTGTTATTTTTTATTCTGTTTATTTGTCTGTATGCTCTGTATGTTTTTATGGTCAACTATAGTTAAAATTAGCGTAGGGGAAACATAATTATTCTATTCGGTTATACGTCTGTTATTTATCCATTTCTGTTTATAATATTTGAAAAAAGAACATGAAGTTCAACATAGTCAAATAATGGATCCAACAATAAAATATTCATGTATGAAAAATGGTGCAGAACTATTCATATAAAATACTGTAAGGATTTTTCAAAAAAATGTCTTTTATCACCTCGTAATCGGCTCGTCCAGATTTGTAGAGGTTTTCGTAACAATACGCGTCGTGTCAAGTGGCGCTTTGTGTATCAAGCTCTTGATCCAACTGCCTAACGAGAGCCTCTTGAGGTGCCGGCTTTCAACGATAGACCATTAGACCATTGGTAACAACGAGGTAACAACTGTTAGAGTTGGCGGCCATTTTAGGTTTCATATCGGGTTAAACTTTATTATAAGAAAAATTGTAACATAAAATGGCCAGTATTAGGTGCTGTTTTTTAATATAAAAATCATAAAAAATATTAAAGTACCTAACAATTGAGAATAAAGAGTAATTTGTATTTATTTTGTATTATCTTGAGAATTAAATAAAAAAAAACTATTAAAGCAACAAGAATGTAAAAAATATTTATGTTCACAACATTTCAGAAACATTCAATTGAAATATTCTTTTCATATTGTGATTTAAAGTTTCTATCTGTAGAAGCCCTGTGTGATTTCATGGCTCATTAAAAGTGATTCATAATACTGTTTTGCTTTGACAATTTCTACGAAACGTGTTTATTTTATTATTTAAAATTATTGTATTAAATGCGAGTACATTATATATTTCATATTAAAATAATATTTACTGAGAATCAATGTTATTTGTGCACACTTCAAGTATTCGTGTATATTATTCCCGTATTAATTTTCAAGGACTTAATATTTATTAAAAGGACTTATAATAGAAGCAAAACAATTTTATTCTCGTTTATTGTTAAAAAAGTACTATATTGGTTATCTAAACATACACTTTTCAAGCTAATTCCAGCCATAGACACAAGTAATGCATAGAACAAAAACTTAAGAGAAAAACTTGTCTAGTACTGTTTCTTCAACTTTTTCTTCAACGGTATAAAAATTAAATATAATGTCTGCAAGATGTTCTTTTGTGGATTTTTACAATCCATAAACGAGTATTCAGAATCGAAAAGTAATTTCTTCTGTATTTCAAAAGATTTTCTTATTCTGGAGCTTATCTCCACTCTCTTGAGGTTTGGCGAAAAACACGACAAAAACCCCGTCAATGTGAATGATAAATCTGTGAAAAAATATTTTCCAAAAAATATTAAATAACATAGTATTGTTTTGTACTCGAAAGCAACACTGTTTGAATTAAATAGCATTAAGATTAAAAAAATTCGCGACACAAAAGTTATGAAGTAAATAATTAAAAAGTTGTAACACTTGTGTGCATGACTATATGTATTAAATATCGCGTTTAGTGCATTTTGGTCAAAACATTTTACTCCAATCGAAAGTTAAATGTTATTGAACGAAGGTGTTTTTTTCATCACATAGTTAAAAGATCGCCTCCATATCTGTGTACAGAAATAATCCATGAGTCCACTGCCTGGACCAAATTTATACAAAAAAGTGTGCATGAATGATAATCATAATTTTAAGATTTAGTTAATAAGAGCTTAAGAATAAGAGCTCTATTTTTTGGAATTATCGCTTTCATCTTAGGGATGTATGGGGGTATCTAGAGACTGCAGAGGGGGAATGTTAATTATAACCTTTTTACTGAAGTCAAAGGTTTATTTATTTTATATAGACATACATATTACAGATGCTGAAGAAACGTCAAGCTAGTTGTGCAAGAAGGTGAAACATATTCATGTATGACATAAATATTTTTGCAACGTTGTTTGTGTCTACACATTGTGCCACTGAAAGATACAAAAAATCAATACACATAACAAGATCATTGTAGTCTACTGTCTACTCACACAAGCGCACCTTTGTACACAATTCCGTCTTATCGGATTACTATTTCATAACTCGCACAATATTCAAAGGTAAACAAAAAATCGCACAATTGTTATGTCTTAGGCATCGTCTTGATAGAACGCGATTGAGTGTCCTATTGACTAAGATTAACAAATATTTGTGTCGTGCAACACGTCGTGTCGTATGATTGTCAGATAAGCCACCTTATCATCTCTCGAGCCTTTTCCCAACTATGTTGGGGTCGGTTTCCAGTCTAACTGGATGCAGCTGAGTACCAGAGTTTCACAAGGAGCGACTGCCTATCTGACCTCCTCAATTTACCCGGGCAACTCAATACGCTTTGGGAAGATTGGTTGTCCAACTTACTATCGACTACCCCTAATGACTGGCAACGATGGTCAATGACAGCCTGGATCAACAGTTAAACGTGTTTTAAAATCGTGAGAATCTACGATGATCGTGGATTAGCGTTCTGTCAGGACGGTGCCTTACTGCAGATTATGTGTCGCATATCGAATGTTTCTAGAAGTTGTGTCTGCAATCATTCAATCATTCCCCGTAGGAGGGGACAATAGGGGTACCTATGTACGCGCATAGTAACACACTCAGTGAGTTTGTTTGTTTGTTTAATAAAAACAATACATACAATAACGTGCGTAACATCTAAGCTATGCTATTATTAAAGAGATGCATTGTTGGTATTTATTGTTTGGTTCCCAGATTCTCAGGAAATACTTTTCCTGTTTGAAATTCCTTGAGTGTTTTATATGATCCATTGATTATGAAAGGCTTTATTGTAAGCCGATAATGGATTAAAGATATGAAAAATAAGCAATACCCATATTAGTACTACAAAATATGCTTAGGTACCTACTCTAATTACCATTCTACAGTCATAGATCTATCATAATATTGTATTCCAAATACAGAACACTTACTTACCTATAAAAGCAACTACACAAAAAGCAACTATCCAATACTAGTAAAGAAAATGGAACAATGAAATGGTTTTGTAATTTCAGACATTATTCAATCAGATAGGTGTAGGGGAGATCTGAGTTGAGCTGAAGATAACCTCAGTGTGACCTCTGATGTCAACATGATGCAGGTAAAAGATTACGTGGAAGTTGAAATATTAGGACATCTATTTGAGTTAGGCAAAATAGGTTTAAAAAGGCTAGTGTTTTTGAAATTTCATTCGTACTTAGGTGTTTGTGAGTCTTTTAATACAGGAAAATAGATCTTTTCGTTTTGTACTGACTTCCCAAAAATAAGAAGGTTCTCAATTAAGATGTTTGTAATTTTTCTATTTAAAATTACGCATTAAACATATTTGCCGCCTTGTTTACATAATAGGCATAATCTATAACTTTGTTGCCTATAAAAACTATTATCGTTACAGTGTGTGACTACAATTTTATTTAATGTACCATATCTTTTCACTGATAAATAACACTTAGTGCTGTTTTCACCTATTTTCTTTTCATAACTTTTGCAATTTTTGCGTTTATCATTAGTACTCAGAGGGGAGTAGTAGGTTCCACATAAAATATTCCAGAACATTAGATTACATTATTAACACATTACATTATTTCTGTGTATCTATTCTAATAATTACAGCACACAAAAAGAAAATAAATATTCCAGAAAATTATAATTACGAATTTCCATTTAAATAGGCCGAATTTACAGAGCAAAACTCCAATACAAATTATTGGCTAAATTCCGTAGAGACCGGTCGTTCAACGCAGAACGTTTATGCAAATAACAAAGTTTACAGAGCATGAATTATAGTTATATTAATCAAGGCCAGTTTTAATTAACACAATTTTATTAATGTAAACATTTCGCTGGACTTTGTAACACAAATCTGAGCACTGTGTTAACGAGCACACGTTAGAATCTAGATCTTTGGACTAGAAAAAATGGACTGAATTAGCTATGATAGTTTTGTTACAAATATTTATTTTTATTTCTGTAACTTTCAAGGTTAATCAAATATGCATTCTACACTTTTATTCTGAGGAAAACAATCTGAAAAGAGCTGGATGTAATTTTCATTGATGACAATAATTTGGCGTATATGTTATACAATAACCTAATAATGAGTTCTAGGGAAACATCTGGAACATGTTTATATGGGCTATCAAATAACTAATGCAGTTTATAAATATACGCACAGTTCCTTATGAATGGCATTCTGTTTTCAGTAAACCACCTTTTCAGGTCACACGTCCGTGATGCAGTCCCAAATTCCATCGTATGAGTAGGACGAGAATAAATTCAGTATAACCCGTAGAAGACATGAATATATGTACCCTAAAGGCTCCGAAATTACTAGATTGATTCAAAAATTGTTTCGCTGGTGGGAAGTTACATTATTCCCGAGTAAAATAGGCTATATTTTATCCAGGTACCAGCAGTAGTTCCTACGAGACGCGCTTAACAACAGATAGTTTTCAATAAAATTATTGGCAATTGATATGATGTAAACCTTATTGCCTACCAACCATTAAAGTTAATTTGTTAAACACAATTAATAACTCCATTGCTACATACTTTCTACGAGTCATAATAAAAGTCAAAGGTTAGGTGAAATTATAATAATTACATAACTGGTCGTTATAACTGTTTCACTTCGGCCTAACCTCCCCTAAGTCCCTGCCAACCTGTTGTCTGTGTTTATTTACAAATGCTACGCGAAACCGGACGAATTCTCTAGAATGTACCTTACATACTTCGACATCGCCAAGCAAAAATGAACCTTAACAACACCACATAAGACCTAAAATATCTTAATAGTCTTAGGGTATTACGACATTCTGTTAGAAAAATTGACTCAAGTGTTCCAGAAGGCGGACGGACGTTTATCCTTTATGAATTGCAAATGAAATGAAACCTTATTGTGTGAAGTGAAAGTTGAAATTGGAGTGATAAGCTTTGCCGGTGTAGGGTTTAGTGGCAAAACCTGTAATGAGTTAACGCAACGGTAGCGTCAGCATGTTAAGTGGACCGGTTTGGTGCCTGTCTGTTTTTTTTTTTTTAATTTAAAAATACATATTTACAGTAGTGGTATTAATGCATTGATGTCATTCACGAAGTAATGAAAAGTATAGATACAAAAATAATAATTTTTGGTTAAGGTCAATATTTTTTCTGTAAATTCGGTATTACATAAATAAATATTCTTAATGTACGTTGCATTATTTTTATATAAGCTTCAAAGTAAACACATTTCCAAATATTTGCAAAAAAAGAGAAAAGACATGTAAAATGTCACTAGGTGCTAATTTGTAACGCCAATTCTTACCTAACAATAAAAATGCGTCAATAATGCATCGCTTGTATACATAACAGTTTATTTACCAAATAATTATACTGAAAACGTAGGTTTTCTTGTTCCTTAGGGATAAGTAGAGTTATGTAATCTTTAGTTTTTTTTTTAATCTCACTATTTATAAACCCTGTCATAACTCTATAAATAAATAAATCTATAAATAAACAAAACTTACAGAGTGGGTTTCCACCGAGCAAGACAATTGAGTCACCTCGACACACGTAACCGAAAGGTCGTTGACCCGCGATATTTCCAATGACGTTACGACATTTTATTTATTTGGTCAACATCGGTAAAAGCATTTCTCTTTAGTCGGTAGATATGACTGAGATAGGAGAGGTAAAATTTGGTTAAATGGTTGGAAGATGGTAAAAGTTGTTTTAACTATACTTTTTGGTTTGAGTTTAATTTAGTAGGTATTCCATAAAGCTTTTTTCGTTATATATTTTTTTAATTTAACAATAGATGACCAATGACCTTCAAAAACATGAATCTTCTTGGCAGTCGAGAAATAAAGATAAAGAAAAAAAGAAAGAAAAATAAAAGTAGGACGAAATAAAATAAGTAAATAATACTGACCGGCACATAAAAGAACATGCAAAATTGACATAAATAGAAACAAAAACTACATAACTTTGCTATGTACTTTCTTAAACATCCAGTCAAAAATAAACACATACCAATCAAACTAAAATATAAACATACATACATTAACCTCAGCTTTAACCATAGTCCTACTTACCTCCTTACAGAATATTATCTACAGTTATGAAAATAAGACGACTTTGAACTGACGACGTCAGAACGAAGAGATAGTTTTTCGAAGAACGCATTGGCAAAGAGGAAAATACGTTTAAAAAGAAATTTTATGATATCTCTGGTGAATCATAGTTTGGTAAAATATGGATGACTAATTGTCTATGTGTTATGGTTATATAAACTTTTCAAATTGATGGATATACGTGACTCATTATATTTTTATAAAGTGTTACATATTTTTTTAGATAGGTACTTTAAGACTAAGACTAAGACACTAAGACAAGATTAGAAGAAGACTAAGACAGAATAAGCTTTTCGATATTTTTATCACTTATAGGATATAAATTAATATTATTTATTCAGGTATTCAGTAGAATAGAATTCAAACACATAATAATTCAAGTTGACTTTAACAAAATTAAATGAGAGATGCATTCGTACAACATTACAGCAATTTCCTTCAAATTACACTGACACAGACAAAACATAAGTAGGTAACACTCTCTAGAGTAAATCCATAAATAATTACCACACAAGTACAGACAGCAAAGAAATCATCAATCACTTGAAACCTTTTTTGTTGAACTTGAAAGGTTGCTATTGATAGATAAATAAACAAAAAACATCTGAAAGTGTTATTTGTTTTTGTTTTGTAGTAAGAGTAAAAGTGTTTGACCTACAAGTGAGTGCATCGCTAGTTTTGCTAACGGTACCGCGCACACAGACGCGGTCATTGCCCGGCTTGTGCATGTGTGTGTGTGTGAGTAAACACGTTGAGCTGCGCAGGAGTTGCGAACTACAGCTTTTTGCTATGAAAGTGGATTAATACGACTTTGTGTATATTTTGTATGTTTTGGAAGAGGAATAAGTTACAGTCCTATTATCTTTTTTATGTTAATAAGTTAACGTTATCAAATAACTGGATAGTGTTATGGTTCAATGAAGTAACATAACAGTACCTATGTAGTTATCGATCAAATGGCTGAAAATGGAAGAATTGTGTTAACATTATCAAAGATATGAAATAGTGTGACAAGGAAATGTGTATATTGTGTAGATGTTTTACCATATAGGTCCTTTCATGACTCAAAAACAATCCTGGAATATTCTAGAAGAGTAATGCAAGTAAAGTTCTCACCTTTACTGAAGTAAATAATAATGAATCTATTTATTTCGAAAAAGTAACTACATTACCTAAGTGACTAACTAAAGTTACCATAAAACTAATGACGCATATAGAATAAAATAATTAGTTATACATTTATCACAATTCATGGGACATAAAATTTCAATGTCACCCGATAACATATTATCTATCACCCACCTAACTCACACACGGAAATATTAGTCGAACTTTCCAAATGTTGAGAGCACCTGGTTTTACCGCTGCGGTTATCAATGAGCGGCGTACATTCTCGAAACACAACCAAGCCTATATAAGCCCTGCGCTCGCCTGCAACCGCCATAGTACATTACGAAAGCAAACACGACGCAACGAACGATGCAGAAATACATTATACTCATTACATTCCTCGCCACCGCGGCCTGCCATGAGCCCAGGAAGCACAGAGTTGACGATCCCTTCTCGGCCCTGGACAAACACATCACCCACACACTCGCGTACCACTACCTGTGGCCTTGGAGTCAGCTCATCAGGGCAGCAGCAGCTTTGGACATCGAGGAAGCTCTAGAGGAACCCCAAATTGTGTCAGACGCCGAGCAACTACGAGTGAACCTTAACGTCAGGAGGTTCAAACCAGATGAGTTAAGGATCAAAGTGAAGAACCGTTACATCATAGTTGAAGGAAAGCACAAGGAGACGGGAGATGCTCAGAAGTTTATGGCGAACCACTTCGTCCAGCGGTTTGTGTTACCACCCGGCAGCAAGCAGGAGGAAGTGACTGCTGTTCTCAAGGAAAATGGTGTTCTTACTGTGAGTGTGCCCAAACACGAGCTTCCTCCCCCACCACCCGAGAGGGAAGTGCCCATTGAAGTGAGACTGCCCGAAAAGGTTGAAGAAAAACCTGTCGAACAGGACAAGACAGAGAAACCTGTCGCAGAAGACAAAACTGAAACAACGACAGAGAAAAAGGAGGTTCCAATTCAAACATCTTCGGCTACACCACTAGAGCAGTTAGACCTAGTTGAAGCAACAACCCACGTGGGCAAGATCAGGAAGAAGGAGCTCAAACCCACCCCTAAAACATCAAAGGACAACGAAGTGTCAAAAGGACTGGACGGCAACGGATTAGATTACGCACTAGTTGAACAAGAAGAGTGAACACTAACCCTAATAAGTGAATTAAGACTGAACCAAGCTTTAACATGACATAAGTCGTTAAAAGCGTGCTCTAACATTTCGGACGACAAAATAATTTTACAACGGAGTATTATTTATCGGTACAAAAATACATATTGTTGTGAATCGTTCGAAAGGTTACAAGAAAATAGTTGTTATTAATATTAAGTTTAACTGTATTTGTTTTGAAACATTTGCCCCACGAATAAACGGTGTTATTTATTAGTCTGTGTTTGTATTTCTCTCGCGGTCATATTTTTGTTTTATAAGACTATTCTTTATGTTAATGTTGTGTGTAAATCTGTGTAACGCACTCTGCAGCGATGGGATGCTGCCTTAATGGTGTACATCCTCATTTTTACATTGACAGAAAGTATGTGAGTTATTATTGTGAGCTAAAATAATGATGGTAAACAAAGAAAGTAAGAGTTACCGTTGTTTTTGTGCTTTTTATGGTTATGGAGGTCTGTATTACAATACTGGGTCAATCTCAATATAGGTAAACTAGCTACTTCAGTTAAATTGTTTTTCTATTATGTCAACGTAGTTGCACCAGACCAAAAGGTACTGTTTATTCCTGTCAAAATGCAGAGACACTCCTCTAATAAAACAAACTTTAAAATAAGTATAATTTTGCCTCTCATATAAACTAAGAAAATCTAAATAATATCTCATGGCGAAGATTTTGAAGAACTCTCTGGATATATCAATCCCATTATGATATATGAAGATATAAGTAAGTAAAAAAAAAAAAATAATAAAAATAAATAAAAAAGCTGTTTATTTTATGCAAAATACAATTTTATACAAACCTTAACTTAATCTTAAACTGAAATAGGAAAGATTTTCCAGTTAAGGAGTTGCTACTCAATTATAATTCATTAAATGTCGCTTGAATATGTTATAGGTCTGCCTTTTATTCTTGTTCTCCAGTTTACAAACTAACTTTTTTGGCAACTTGTTAAGTATTCGGGCAAGACTGACATCCCATACTCTCTCACCATAATCGTTATTACATTTTGGTATTTCAAAGGTAGGGAGATAATCTAGTTTACGTAATGTGTTTAATCTTTTTGTCCTATTCAATTTACAAATGTCACTACTATATTGAGTTACAATTGCTAAATCTCTCTTATCAAATATACTCAAAACTTTACAATAATTAAACAAGTTGTGATAATTATCTTTGTTCTTGAATTTAACTTTTAAAGGAACAATTGTTTTTAAAATTCTAATTTGCAAATTATAAATATCATTTAGATACGTTTTATACGTTCTTCCATAGTTAGTTAAGCCGTAACTTATGACAGAATCTACAGTATATTAGACAATGGTCTAATTTCAGTATTAAAAAAGTAGTATAGAATACAATGCTGACCCCATAATAAAATGGAATAAGGGCCACAAGGATGATGATGACGTGGTAAAACTACTCAAGGAAATTTATAAAAAAATGCTTTATTATGAACATTAACAAAGCTATACATAGAGAAAACATAAAGCTACAGTAGGTAAAATTTGACAAAAGCTTGATATAATGAAAATCTGCGCATTTAATTTATTTACAGTCTAAAGTTAATTAAACGAACTCTGCTAGAAAATAATATAAATGTTGAATTTGTTAAAATATTCTTTGTAATCAAAGTAAATTAAATGGCCAAGACGAATGAAATTGCTAATAATTTCTATTATTATTAAAAATCTTTTAAACTTTATTCAATTTGCATTGTCAAATTAATCAGGACTTTAATCATTGCTTTCGAAATGAACATTAATTTTGAGTTCATGAAAATAGTCTTTAATTAAATATAATTTCTAGAATATTCATAGTAATATATTTAAAGGACAAAAGTTTAATTATTAAAATGTATTATAATAATTGATTTCTTAGTTTGACTACTATGAATTTTGAAATCCTAGGTTTTAGTTTGTGGAAAAGTTCTTTGTTATTTTCCATAAGGTATATAGTCCATAGTAATAAAAGAAAATAAAACACATACTTAAGTTATGTCCGTATAATAGAAACAAACAACATTTAAGTACCTACACTAATTTATAGTGAAGAACAGTTAGTGCTTTAGTTTTGAACGCTGTAATCGCAGGAATTATTGATCCGATTCAAATAATCTTTCGGTGTTAGATAGTCCATTTAGCGAAAAAGGCAAGGAATTTTATATCGTATGCTTTATTTTTTTATACTATGCGATTAACTTAAGAAGAGGGCTTCATGTTGTGAATCTAGCTTTAAGCTTTAGCTATCTAGTTGTGAATTAAGCTGCATCGTCGACGTATTAGAATTAACTTACCTATACATAATACTGCATAGGTAAGTTAAATGCTGATATACTTACTAATTAGTATCTAATTTCCACATCGATACTACTGAACCACAAATTCCCAGTACAGGCTGTATCATGTACTAATAAGCTGGTATCAAGTTACCAAACGTGCAATTCATAACAAAATTAAGTTCAAAGCAGAAACTTGAAGGCAACAGATAAGTCTATAATCCGAAACAGCATACAACAACAAAACTGAAGCAAACTCGTTAAATTGTGGAGTACAGTCGTTTAGTGAAGTTGAACACATCGACGCCATTTAACTTAGCCAAACAACATAATCGAGTACAATCGGGTACAGTTGTAAAAATATATTGTTTAATAGTGGCGATCATTCGACAGTTGTCGACAACCGTGCTATACTTCTATGTAAACTTATAGTGCAAAGAGGAAAATGTGTATGTTTGTTTGTATAATTAGGCTTTGAAACGAATTGATTTGAAAAAACATTTTGCCGTTGGAGAGCTACACTATTTCCAAATAACATAGGCTTTTAACCCAGCACAAGCAGTTCCCGCAGGTTGCGGGTGAAACCGCAAGAAAACGTCTATTCCAGTCAATTATAAAGAGGAAAAATCTGTTTGTTTGTACCGTAAAGCCTCCAAACTGCTGAACCGATTTGAAAATTTTTTTCACTGTTAGTAAGCTAAATAATCCTGCAGTGACATATTTCGGGGTACATTTTATCCGGGCACTGGATGTAGTTTTTACGGGACCTAAGCGAAACCGTGTGAGTTAGCTATAAAACTGCAGTCGATGCACAGCTTGAAGTTAGTCCACAATGTATTTTTATTGTTGACAGCGTGATTTCAAATGCTAGGTTTGACTCCAGACTTTATTTATGGCCTGAGACATGCAGTTTGATTTTAGAATGTCTGAATTGCACATAAGTTTTTCCTCGATTGATGCCTGGAATATATTACCATTAAATTCATAAACTAAAGCGTAAATTCTAAAAGAATTACTGTAGTTGTGCAATAAATCGTTGTCGTGATATTGTCACTACTTTTCCAACGTCAGTTGTCAAATGTCACGACTTTTTAATGTTTTTTTTAAACTATTTTTATTTTCCATTTCCATTCATATTTATGTAGGTTTTTTATCTACATTTTAATAAAATTTACAACTGCAGAGTTAGTTTCTTTAGGTTCTCCGAAAATACTGATTCAGCTTAAAAAAACCCTGTGTTATTAAACCACCCGTCATCTGGTTGCGCAAAGTTGCCGTGAGACGCGGGAAAAGCCTGCTAAATTCAATAAGTTTTCACTCTTCAGACTAGTCTACACTAATTCCCGTATCCTACATGAAAACTATCCAGCTCTCCCCTCTCCCCCTCAAACCTCAGTCATCAAGCAATGATTAGGGGAGTCATAATGACAGTCACCGGCACCGCTCCATTACAGCTAGCTGCGAATTCAGATGCCCTTGTGAGCCATCAACCATCGCCCCTCTCCCAGCGGATGGGGAATATAATGCTAGGGCTGACACTTTTACTGAATTAGTTTTATGTTGAACTATCTTCCATTGGTGATTTCTCTGGCGTACAGGAAGATCTGCCATAATACCTGTCTATCCTGTGTCATTTTCTTGGTCCTCCCTATCAATTTTCAGCGAAATCGTTTCAGCCATTCTTGAGTTCTTTCATAGGTAGATTTGTTTCAATATTTTTATTATCGGTGCGACAAGAATGGGAAGAGAACTGTGCTCTGCAGTGCATTCAAGATTTATTGGTAAACGGTTCCCTTGTAGACGATATAGATAGGTATTTACGTAGATAAGTGATTCTAAACGCTTTGTTATTTAAATGGTCAGATAAAATCAATGTACCCTGTAATCCAAAGAAGCAGCTTTTAAGGTTATACTATTTAAAAGCCTTACTTGAAAGAAAAGTTCAAAACATTTAATACTTCATAGAAAATGCCCGTTACTTGAGAAGAGGCTTTCCCTTTGCTTTCACAGTTCGCCGATAACATTCTAGACTAGCTCTTACCTCGGCTTCGGTTGAAAGGAAAATGCGGTCCGTTTTCTCTATGTTCGGGGCACTAAATAAACTTTGTATTTTATGATGGGAAAGTTACCGTTAGTCGTTAAAATTAAACGTGACTCAGATAATGATTGGAAATTATATATTTACCTTAATGAGGAGACATTAATATAATCCTTATTTATATGTCGTGTAGGTTCATTTTTGCATAGTTTCTGGATGGTCTACAACTTTGTTGAATATTGGAAAGGCGAGCATTTTATATGATTGATTGTATATGCTTCGTTTGTGTTTAGTACTCCTAGCTATATTTTTTTTTTAAGTTACTACCAGTTAACTGACCATCTTGGTAAATCAATTAAAATATATTATTATCTGTCTTAACTCTAGGAATGGTTCACCAAGTACAAAAACTCCTTGGTACTCCAAGAGTTAGGAGACAGCCCTGAGTATCCCGCATTAAATATTTGATAGATTGATTGCCTCCGCAGACCCTAATAGTCGTAAGGCACTTGTAGCCTCAACTAATAGCTATGTACAGGCAAATTTGTTCTGCTAGCTTCTAGGAAATTAGGTAGGCTTCATATGATCTAGGTTAGGCACCGAATATCATATTTAGGGTACCTAGGGCTTAGCTATAAACTAGTGGAGCTTCGTGCGGTAAGTAATAGGATCTAAAGAAAAATATTTAGGCTAACTTTAGTCTGTATAGTGATTATGATATCTTAGAAGTGAAGAGCGGGTGCTAATTATGACGTTCAAAAAGTGCTATTTTGCAGCCAAGTTTGAATAAATGACTTTCAGTTCGAGGTTGAATTTAAATGAAATATTTTATAATTTAAGAGTAACAAGAGTAAGTAGGTACACTCACAGGACACCATAATATACGACATTATTTGGAGCAAAATTACCACAAGTCACAAAATAAATTACAAGGAGAGCTGTGCACTAAGAAATTCCTGCAATTACCGCAAGATCGCGAAAAACGCAAATAAAGTTGCGAAGTCGCTAGCGAAAAGCCATTGTGTAAGATTAATGGTTTGTTTCTTGGCCTAATTTAAATCTTATCGCGGAACGAACAAAATAATCGTGAAATAAAACAAATAGAAATACGTATTACAGAATATCTTCTCATAGATTAAAATAAATTAAACTTATCATAATTGTACTTACAAATAAGTAATGGCACTATTTCATAATACACGAACATCGTACACTACCGATAAAACACACACGATACACACTTTATTTAATCATAATCATTGAGCATCGTTAAGTTACCGAGAAGATAAATATTTATATAGTGAGAGATTATAAAAATAAATATTTAAATATAAATATTTATTTTTATTATAAAAATTAGAGATTATAATTTCTTAAATTATAAAAATATAATAAATATTTACAGAAAATGTAGCTTAAAAAGTAGATAAACCTATTTTATATAATATTAATACATCAGTGGTTGACTATCCCATTCAATGTAAGTACATAAGTACATAAATAATTCTTATTCTATAGCTATTGCTATCAATGTCCTTTCACAGCATAAGACCCATCCGAATCATATATCTTCTTCTTTTTACTGCCACCATATTTATCATAAGCATACGGCTGATGGTCGGCATACCCATAACTGTGATCGGATGACCCATAACTAAGATCGGATGGCCCATAACTGTGATCGGATGACCCATAAATATGATCGGAGGACCCATAACTGTGACCAGGCGGCCCATAACTGTGGTCATAGTGACCATGGTCGTAATGGTCAAAATGATGGTCTTCAATATACTCGTGATGGTCGTGTTTGTGTTTCTTCAAGTAGTGGATAAACCAGAGGACGAATTGCCATCCTTTTGTGACGAGGACGTAGAATAGGGCTCCATATACCATCTTTAGGACGATCAGTTTCGTTGCTACTACGTAGAAGAAGTGGACTGTGGACAAAGAAAAAAAAAGTTTAGTAAACAATTGAATATTACATATTCTTTGGCTAAACGTTCATTGAATAATTTAAAAATCAGTGTAGTATTTTTGTAAGATCACAAAGACTGTAAGATTAAGAATAACTCTTTTCATATTTTAGAAACATTAGCGATACTTTTCAAAACATTTGGTATTCCTTTCTAGAATTTTTGTGATTCTTAAACTCAATAGGGCACTTTTGCAGTCCGTTAAAACTATGGAAGGAAACATTATTAGTGACACCAAAAAGATGAATAAATACACACCTAATAAAATCTACCGTCCCTGCCGTTTCTTGATAAAGTCAGCAATCAAATCTAAGGCCTGATAACCCTCCCTATGATGAGCAAACTGATCTTGATAAGGCGAATAATTCTCTGTCCTCTTATAATGCAAGTATGGGTCTGGCACATGTTTGTATATGGTCAATGCCCATACCATGATGAGGAGTATTTTCACGCTAGCTACCGTTAGAGCAATGGCCACAATCAGGTTATACAGTCCAACTTTCGCTGCTAAAACTATGGCGAGGTTGGCTGCAACAGAGAGAAAAGGGTGATATTATTTGGAGGTTTAGAATTCATCATCATCATGTTCTTAGGTATGGGATATCCACTGCTGAACATTGGCCATTTTCATTGATTTCTTAAAGAACTAGTTGGAAGTGGCTTGCGTCCAGTGCCTGTCCGCGACCTATGTCAAATCATCTCGTTGGTACATACCTATAAGTTTGTTTAAGTATTCAAATAGTGAAATTGAAAGACCCGAAAATTAAAAAGGGGTTTACTTGGCCAACTATAGCTAATTAATTTTTCATCCCACCATCTCGAAAAGAGTACTTTTACCCTTTGATATCTGAGCGCAAAAGCCGTTTTTATCCTCTAGAGCGGCAAAGTGATTTGAATTTAGAACATCGTGTGCAATACTCCATTTGTGACAATCATGATAAGACTTTTCAAATAAATACATATTAAACAAATAAAATACTGCTTAAAATAATTATTCAATGAATTAAGTAATTTTTATTATTGTTTTTACATAGATTTTTAACCTCGTTTCATTTTTAAACTGCGTTTTCAAATAAATGAACTTTAATACGTACTTCTATTTAATTTGATACTCATATGTGCGCGCCATTTTGTTTTTTGCATTTCCTCGATGAGGTGGGATGAAAAGTTACGTGTTGCACTCGAGTGCAAAGATTTTTCACCTTGAGCTCTTTTGATTCCCTCGCTATCGCTCAGGATTCTAATTATTGAAACACTCGCTACGCTCGTGTTTCAATTTAGAATCCTTCGCTTGCTCGGTCATCAAAATTGAGCACGCGGTTAAAAAGCAACTTTGCACTCTTGTATAACAAATAACTATTAATTGCGACGGAGATCGTCACAGAAATGAGGGCAATATTATGTTTCACACTCAAACGATATCTAGAAAGTAAATCATTAAGTAATTTAACAATTCTTTCCTTAACATCAAACTTCACAAATCCAAGTGCAACACGAGCGCAGTTTTTTAAGAATCTTAAAATGTTTCCATCTCGGGAGGCTAAGGTTTCAACTGAGGGAAGTTTCCAATTTGTTCTCGATTCAGATTTAAATTCTCGGTCCAGACTTTTACTTTAATTCGCTGTATAAACCGAAGCTGGACGCTACTGGAATCAGGAATAAGCTTCAGCTGAGATCTTTTAGTTTTCCATTTCAATGTTCGTGTTACAATGATGTTTGTTTACCATAAATATTAACGGGGAATTCTGGATACGTGTATATTAACTCTCGCTATACGCTTAATCGTATTTTATACATATGTAGTTTTGTTCTCGGACTACACTGTTATAGATATAAATACAACCTTACAAACTACTAACTTTTCTAGAAAATAAATATAACGCTTTTCCAGAAAATATCCTGAGACGATCTAGTCTAGGAACTTCTAGGAACTTGCAATAGGTACGCGTGTAAATAAAGAAAAATTCCATTCGCTATCGACACAGACATGATTCCTATATTGACAAAGGAACAATAATGTTTTAACTTTTAACAAACGGGAAACAATAAAATATTGTTTCAAATTTTCCGTAACAAACATAGCAAGGTTTAATCAATTTGACAAAAAAACGAGTAGTAGCTCAGACAGGTTGGGCCCAGACTATTAAGCAGGAATGCATCTTTATCAGTTGCGAAAACATCAGTTGACCCTTCTCACAGTGGGTGCAATGTTAGTGTCAGACTTTTAGTAGGTACCGAAAATCATCCTTGGTTCCTTCTAAAACCCTTTGTTTACCAGGGCCACAGATAATCTCGCAATCCTATAATACAACTGGAGATTCCCAGTCATCGCCAAAGCACTTAGAAACTGACGCAATATATTACAATACGGATGTGAGTTCTTAGACCCTATTATCACATAGGACTTTCTCTTTCAGGAGTATGAAGTAACAAAAGAAAATCGTGATTCTTCGAGTTACTATTCTTGTTTGTATTGACGCGGAATGTCCCGTCTGTCTATTTGTTTGGAATGGTAAACAGCTGGCCTGATGTCGATGCGATTGGTATGTAATGTGTCATGAAAGTTGTAGATATTATTAATGCGAGAGTAACATGATGCAGTGAGTTATGTGAATTATGATGGGCAATGTACGTTGATTTATTTATAGTGAAAATAAAAAAAAAATCTTATCGAAGCACTTTATCTTCTAATTAAATAAACAAACATTATTCAGAAAGTTAATAAAAGAGTTAATTGCCAGATAAACGGACTCGTAAACAAAACCAATATAAAGCTAACTTTATCTATTTACTTTTTGAATGGACACCATTTAATTTCTTGCGAGTTCCAATGAGTTTGGAAAGAGTCCGGTTAAGAAATACAACTCCTTTTTGTTGCAAGAAAAGAGGTCTGTTGAGATAAGTAAATTCTTTTGATTGGTATTACTTTGTATTTTCTTACGAATAGTTTTTATTTCCAATCAGGATTCTTTAAATAGTGATGGAGAATAATGTCACATTCGTTATTGTATTTTAAATTAAACGTGATTTCATACATTTTTTAGAAAAGAATTGTTTTTTTTTCTTTATTTAAAATTTAGTTGATATAAAGTCACAAATAAGCCATAGAATGTTCGATTATGTGTCATCAATTTAAATAACAAAACACTGAAGTTGAAGGCAATCAAGACCTCATTTGTTTGTATCCTAATAATTAACAATAGTTAAAATAACAATAGGTATCTTTGTACTTACTTATTAAAGCATATTTGGCCTTTCCTCTAGGTTCCACTTCATTTCTACTCTCATTTTCTTCCGAAGCTTGCACTTTACACAATAATGATATAGTCAATATTAATACTAATCCCTTCATTGTAACAATTTCTATTAATTTTTATTTAATCTAAACTTTTTTCTAAAATTTTATAAAAAAAATAATATAGAAAAATCGAATTTTTTTTTACTTTTTTTTCAGAACTTCAGCTCAGTCCAGTGCCGTATTTTAAAATGACATTTCATACCTTGTGTTGTCAGTCTAACTTGAAGTGTTAATTTGACAAATAAACACCTTACTGGGAAAGTGTACTAAACATTATTACAACTTATTAACACGAATTTTCGTAACGTAATAGAAGCGAGAGTTTTTTTTTCTAAAGTGAAGTAATATTTACATATCTATGCAGCTAAGTTTGCATTGAAATATTGGGTACAATTTATTATTAAAACATTTTTTTCGAATGGCCAGGTTTGACAAACACGGGCGACCATACACAGCTGAAAAAATATGAGTATAAAAAAAACGATTTGAAATATTTTCTATTGGTACAACCGCAAAAAAATAGCCAATTTCGGTATGAAAAACCTTTGGTATTCAAACCAACAGATAGCCTAACTAACGCCAAAACTGAAAAACAAACAAACACACAAAATAAACAGTTAAATCGTCCAATCGATGTTGATCTGTTTGCAATGGAAGCAATCTTTTAAAACATACGCAACTATCAGCTCAATTCATTCCCTCTACATATCGACTGATTGAGCTGGGGGGATATTTTAGTGTCCTTCGATTTTTCAAATTTTTTATAAATTAAAGAAGAAAGAGATCCAGTAGGTATAGGTATGTCCCTAAATAAAAACCGATACGCAAAGAAAAAGTAAATAACTTCAATCACAATGCAGGATATCCAGTATATCCAGTAGATATAGTACGACATAATTCAGGGAGTGATATCTTGGATATCACAAATACAGACTCAAAGCTATATATAAATCATTTTCTCCCAATTACGCAACAAAAAACAATAAAGTATCTGGGTGTGATACTGGACGAAAGGCTTAGCTGGCGCCCCCACATCGAGCAAACGTCCTCCCGAGTTAGAAAACTTATGTGGGCGTTCAAAAAACTGCGACAAGTGGCCGACTTCCAACTCCTACGCTCCATTTATCAAGCACTGGCGCAGTCCATCATAAGTTACTGCATCACGGCATGGGGGGGCGCCTGCAAAACTTACATGATAAGCCTCGAGAGAGCTCAACGATCTCTGTTAAAAGTAATGACCTTCAAGCCATATCGGTTCCCAACAAAAACACTGTACAAAGATTGTCAAGTACTTACAGTAAGACAACTATACCTTCTCAATCTCATATTGGCACAGCATTTAATCACACCGATCAAACAAGGAATCCAACATAAAAGAACTGTCGGCAATGTATGTAGCACGATCAAATGCAAGACCGCCTCGGCTCGTCGGCAGCGGCTATTCCTATCCACATATGTGTACAACAAAACTAACAAAATTCTAAATTTCAACCCACAAACTAAAAATAAAACTAAAAAGATACTTAAATCATGGCTTCAAACACTTGATTACGAACAGACGGAAAACCTAATGAAAGAACAGTACTCATGACGACAATAACACTCACACACACATATACACACATACACATACACACACACACATACACACAAAGAGCACAACCCATACATATTTACATTCATTCTCTCATCACACCACTCGGCAAAAGAGCAAGCATATTAATATTTTTTTTTTCTCTTATGTATTTAGTTTACTTAGTTTGTCCTTAGATTTTATTGCATATAAAGTGTTGTACCAAAAAACGGGTGAAGACACTGGCTCCTGTAACACAGGTCTCACCTAGCACAGGAGCCAGGGCTTCCTTTGTAATTGTATTTTTTTTTATGCCAATAAAACATTTATTATTATTTATTATTTTCAAAGCATAAAAAAACTATTCGAAACTATAGAAAATGTTTTTTTCATACACTTCTCAATTTTTTACTGCCTACTCGTATAAAGCACGCGAAACTTAATTCGTTTCATTGCATCGAATGCACGAGATAGTTCCCCCAAAACCGAACAATATGTTACAAACTAGCGCTACTCTAAATAAAACCTTTGATGGATTATTTGGTGCTTTATGTAACAGCCTGCCGCGTTGCCCTAGCGGTCACCATGTGAACTAGTAATATCTAAGCGTGTAGTTTTAAATACGAATAGTGAAAAAACTAACTAATGAAAAGAGTAAAATCTCCACATTTTTACAGGTTAAGGACAAGGTAATAAATAGCCAGCCTTTTACAGACTTTTTGACAAGGCTTCGATCGGGAGCCGCAAGTATGTTAAGTATGATAGATTACAATTTAATCCGCAACTTCAAATAACAATAAACTTAAAAAAAACTACTATTACTAAATATTCCTACAAGATGTTTCAAATCCCCACGGTACAATGAACTTTAACTTCCAATTCCTTTACGATTACTCCATAATAGTAAAACGATAACGATTCACTAACCATACGCCATACCAGATAATCGATACATAATCGCTTCCCATCCTTTTAACGACTTCATTCAAGGACCAATTCCGAAGTTGGTTGAAAGCCCAAGTTTTTCGACGTAAACTCTAATTTAGAATGGTGGTAATATTGTGAAATTGCTCCATTCTTGTGTGCAATCATCGTTAAATATGGAAATAATGAGCCGTTCGCGTTTATGAGTCTAACGATATGGGATAGTGCTGTGCTGAATATCGATACACGAACGGATTTATTTCAAAACTTTTGGTACAAGAGAATGAACTCACCGTATTTGGCACAATTGTTTTTAATGGCAGAATTAAGAGAAAGGAGAGAAGGTAAAGGACTCTTATCAATCTTATGTATTTACTACCATCCCATAGCTTTTACCATAGCTTAGCAGTTACTTTATATACTTATAGCTTAGCACACCAGACATATCGACATCATAAGTCTTCATCGATAGAATTATATCGATACTTGACCAGCCCATCCCTCGAGCAATATTAGCGAGAGTAGATATATAATGCGTGTTTCATTTGACGATCGGACTAGTCGGAGGGTAATTAAGTAAACTATATAAACGGCGACACACTCTGATGACTAATGCCGCCTTGATTAACGTCATTGTGATTTCAGGAAGATAAGCCTTTTGAAAGATTTTGGTATACTGTCAAATTAACCCTCCAGCGCGCAGCGGAAAGGAGTGTCAGACTGTAAAATTGACTGATTGGCGATTTCGGCTTTTGCTATCGTCAATATCTATGAAGAATATCTTCTTTGGTATGAAGAATTATCGTCTATAATTATGTTAATTATAATTATGTTGAGCGGAAAATAGAACAAAAAATAAATTAGTGCTTAACAATGTACTGCTCCTCTCTGTATCTTACTTGAAAACTATCGCAATTTTAACTCACTAATTTTCCAATTTTGCTGGCCAACTCCCGACAAGTTTTGGTGACTTTTTAAGTCGTAACTTTAAACTAAGTGAGACTTCGAAGTCCGATTTTCCGGGAAATAATTTACTCGTTCATTCTGAAATTAAGTTTCCTTTTTTGGGAATTTGATAGGGACGAAGTTTGGAAATTCTCTTGTTACAATAGGAATACGTAATGATAGTTAGGAATCCGGAATATTGGACTGAAATGTGATGCACTGGGTGTAGGTTCGTATGTAAATTCGTTACATTTCCAATATGTTCAGTTTAGTGACAAACTATTATGAATTGTATAACTTTAGTTTTTAGTTACTATTATTTACTTTATTATGTACTTTAACTACGTACGTAACGTACTAAAACGAAGTTCCACTACATAAAGTTTCAAAAAGCAAATCATCTTTATATTATCATAGATCCACATTTCAGTGGCAGGCAAAAGACGAAAATATATGATTTTCACTATGAAATACGACAGATTAGATGGGCCCGCTGCCTGCTTACAATTTGTCATCGGATGGCCGTCGAGTCCTGACCGATCACCCATAATATTGGATCCTAGGGTTTGAGTGACAGCCCTATTTTTAGCACGCACTTTTGCCATTTACTTTTAGGTAGGCTATGGTTACTATAGAATATAGACCATGTTAAGTGCTCTACATTAGCTAGCTTTGGATTGAGTATTATTTTCATTTCTCGTTGAAATAGAAACTGTATCTATGAAATGGCAAGATGATGATTAACTACTTATTTATTTTTTGTCGCTTTTTTATATTGCAAACGTTTGACTACTTACTAATAGCACCGTGGATAGCCGGGAACTTTAAAATGCTCTTATTTTAAACTATGTGTCTCATAATCTGTTTAAAAAAATGCTTAATTTTACGTAAGCTTAAGGTGGAAGATTTTTTTGGTCAAACTCAACTAGAATGGAGCATTCTATTTAGAAACCACAAAACGAATACTAAAAGGAGTAAATAATTAGAATACTAACTCATATGCCTAGCCGAGCATTCTAGTACTCACTATTTCACTTTGCCTACAAAGTTAGGCAGCCTGACGAAACATTAGACATGAGATAGGTATTTACTTGCTGAAAACAGTGAAACGTTTGCGTTTAGTTTTCAAGATTATTGCACGTTTTCATTATCTGTTGGTTTTAAAGTTAATGAAAAATTAACTAAACTATTGTAGTCGTAATGGTAATTGATATATCTCGAGGTTACAACCTACTCAAATAGCCAATACAGCTATTTTCAGATAAAAGTTCCAGCTTTTTTTCACGTTAATGAAAACGTCTGACTGAACAGACAAGATTTTGTTACGAAGCGAAAGAAATTAAACTTTTTACCAGCTTTTGGTAGTCTGCCAGATGCTACTAAACATAATGAAGCCTATCATCTTTGGGAACTATTCCTAAAAATCTGGAGCGAAGTGAAATTTTACGACGAAGGAAAACTTTTTTGGAATACGAGATTAACTTTTAATATATTTGGATAGTTACGTCCGTTCGTGGCGGAAATCAAGAATTTTATAAATGAGAACTTTTTAAGATTTTGCGCCAAGTGTAAGGAAACTCGATTTTGGTCACGAGCAAATTTCCGAAGAGCCCATTTTTCAGGAATTCCGTGAGCTCCTTCTCGGTCACTGGTCACGTTGTCGGTAAAGTTTGCGGTAGCCAAATCCAAATTGGAAATGTAAAATGATTTTAGTTATAACCGTCTTCTTGACTTCTACTTCTCTCTATAATCTTTCTCTTTATAGCATGGTATGTTATTTACATGATTAAACATTTACCATTGGCTAAATGAGGTAACATTTTCAAAAAAGTTTTTATTTTTCCTTTACCCGTAAAAACAATCGAGGAAGACCTAACAAAACACTAACGATTGGAACAATTTGTCACGTCAAAAACAAAAAAGTGTGGTTTTCTATAAAAACCGCAAGCATGGCGTCCGTGCCGATATATCTGGCAGGATTTATATTATACTATCGCTAGGAGTTAGCAGTCAACTTAGCGAATTTATACTGTCTGATGTGTCATATACCATAAGTAGGTTTTCGACGCTGTCAATTTATTGTAATTTTTTTTTATATTTGATTTATTACCACTTCGATGTAGAGAAGCATGTCTTCCTTTTTGTTCTAGCAATGATTTGCCCTCAGTTTTCTATGAGAAGTCACCAATTGTTTTACTAACCTCGGGCTAACAGATTCTTTCCATGCTTTCAGTTACATTAAATTGAATGATTTATATTTAACCAGTCTTAAAACATAAAGTACTGAGGTATTCAAGAGAAACCTAATTGTAACAAGCTCGCTTATTATTTAAGTATATTAGAGCGATTCTGCAAAGCTTTGTCTCGTTTCAGAGATCCGCTTGAAATGCGATTAAGATACCTTTGTAGCAGTTCTTTGCTGAAGTTACGAGACTGAAGAGATAAACTACTTGAAAAGCGGTTCATTAATAAAGTAGTTTAAAGCAGGTTTTACAGCTGTACACGTCGGTGACTTTTCAAAGATTTTTTTGTTCTTATAACGGTATTTTTGCTAAATAAAAAACAACTAATTTGAAAATAAGTAATATTTAGTTTTATTAATCTAGTACGAAACTAGCTTCTGCTAGTAATTTATTCATCTGCGATAACACTGTAATTTCTGACATTTGTGCGGTCAGGCAATCAAAATACAATTACTACCAATAGATAGTCTTTATTATCTCAACTTTTCGTATGAAAAAAGTATCATGAAAAACCTTTAAGCATAGATTTAATGTAATCGACCTTAATTGATGTAAGTGAGAGATTCATTCGTTAATTGCGTTAACTTGGCAACTCGCCAGGTGGCTGATTTATTTATTTAACTTAATGCTTATACGCGACTTTGATTTTTAACTTGATGAGTGTTTACATATAAATAATTTATGAGTTTATTCGTCTGTGATTAGAAAACGTAATAATTTATGTTTTAAGTTGATCTTGATTATCATGTAAAATAGTTAAAGTATCTGAACATTCATTGAAAGACGATTTGCAGTTCAGGAGGTTAACGTATTAATAGTATGTGGTCCTGTTGAGAAACGAATGCATTTGTAACTTAATATCTAACAAAAAAACACAAAATCAAATCTATAAACAATAAAGTACGGAACCCAAGAAAACAAATGACAATAATTCCTAGAAATTCCCTCAAGTCTGTGTGATACGTGTTCAGCAAGTAATTGGGTTCATTTTATGAAAAACGTGGAACGAACGCCGAGACAGATTGCAACCAGAGGCATCTTAGGACATATGAACCGCATTGAAAGAAGAATACAATAAAGAATGAAGAACAATTGTCTTTAAAAACAAAATTAAATTAATAAGCTCTGGTAGCTTTCTGTGGCAGGAAATCATCATATCAATCATGCTAATAAAGAATTGAGGATTGAGTATAGTATCAAATGACCCCTCCCGCTACGGGTGCGGAGTGTCAGACTCTTACTGACTAAAACCCACCATGTTCCTTCTTAAGCCCTTTATGTACAAGGGCCGCGGTAACTCTGTACTTTTGACTTCCCGCGGTCATTATGTGGACTGGTTACTTTTTATGTCGATTTTAAGTTGGGATGGTTTAGCTAAAGGATTAATTTAGTTATACTTAGAGAAAGCAGAAAGATAACTTGTAACCGCGATCTTTTAAGTCAAATAAAACAGATTAACAACGAGTAAACAAAAGTTTATTATCGTTTTAGTACATGCAAACCAAATTAATTAAAGTACACTCTTACAACTTATGAAACTTAACACAAAACTTAATTACTTAGAAACTTAACTGGCCGCATAAGAACTTTAAATACATACTCTTTTGTTTACTTGTTACAGTTTGAAAATATACGAAAAGAGCGGGACAGTACGTTTGTAATAAGAGAAAAAATATAAAGCCCTCCTTTTGGCACAGTCGGGTAAAAACTGTTCCTTAACTAAGAGTGCCCAACTATTGCACAATTATTATCGAAACACATAAATTCGAAATAGTATTAATATATTTTTTAAATGCCATTTGCACGTGGTAATGAAGTAATTTTTCTCTATGAAATAAATATATAGAAATTAAAAGGAAAAATCAAAAAGGGGATCAAGTAAAGAAAAGCTCTTTTATAACATATAGTTCTATGCGCGATTCCTTCAAAGCACGATATATTATTAGGCAGTAAAAATTATAGCGTTACCGTCCATTCCATTGCAAGTAGCAGCTTTGTTTTGCTTACCGCTTCTTAGTAAAACACTGGGTGGACGGTTAATTTATCGAGCCATTTCTACTACTAGATGGTAACCATCATTCATCATTTAATTGAGGATACCATTTTCTCATTAGCCAAATCAGGTATTGCTAGATACTTAGTAAATGTGGTATTGAATTAATGTATCCCTTGAGCTTAAATACAGCTTTTCCAGTCCTTTACAAAAAATATATGCATGCGTGAAATACAATGATTTTTACGTAAATAAACAAATAAATAAATTCTGATAGAAATTAGCCTAAACGATTCAGCAGTAAAGAGGCAGTCCAATGGTTTTTTTCGGTCCAGTAGCTCCTGAATTTAGCGCGTTCAAGCGAACAATCAAGAAGCTCTATAATTAGTGTATGGTCCCACTAGTTTCGGGAAAAATATCTGTCACAAAATAACGCGAAACTACTGGTCACCACAAGGTGTATGCAAACCACGTGACTGTTAGTTTTTCTTGCACTACCACCGCGGGGGCTTAATGATGTAAAAACTGCTCATCTAAGCACACAGCAGGAATTAAACGCAGTAGGACAAATAAACACTGTTTTTAATTAACTAAGTGTAATTAATTTTTAAGAATTATTCATAAAGGTAAGTTTACAATGAAGGTTCTTATTTCCAACTTGGTTATTTTCTATTTTGAGAAAAGCTTTTGTAGGCAGGGAATTTTCCGTGTTATATTGTTTTTTCTGCTTTTGCAACATTGTAAGCCTGTGCCACTTTTGTTCAGTTTTTTAATTAATTTTGAGGACAAGTTTAAATGTGGCACAGTTTTATAAAATTCGAATTACTCTAATATCAAAACCAGGGTTGGGTTAGGTAAACTTTTCAATAGTAGAATATTTTTGAAGGCTATTTTTCGATTCAATCCTACAAAATATATCTAATGTCTTGTTCGAACTAAAACTACTGTCTTTACATACTAGGCTATCACCTCAGCTTTATCCTATGTAAACAATAGGCCATGCTTATGAAAATGTATGTGCATACTAATGAGACGTCCACGCAGTGACGAGTTTGATGCACTTGTACGTACTTGTAAACTGACTGTCTTTCTAAGGAATAGTGTAGAACTTAGATATGTATCGAAAGGACCACGCAAGTTCCGTGTATGGAAAGTAGGTACTCTTTTAATAATGTTAACTGTGAAAAGTGTAATTTCAATAAAATAAAGAAAGTCCTTCATGCAGTATGAATCTAGTGAAAATAATATTGCTAGGATTTCGGGTCTTTTTCCTGCCTTATATTTATAGTTTTGAAACGTCTCGTGTATCACAGGCGCGATATGTTTAATGCTATTTTACAAGACATTGTAAAATATTTAACAAAAAACACATTTGCCGCACTATTTCAAAAACCACCTTTAAAACTAGCTATTAAATGCCTGTTAAACTCCCGCCTAACTTTACCCATATCAAAACACAACTAAGCCAGTGGAGAATAATCCCGTATATCCCGATATTCTCCATGATAACAATGAAAGCCATTGTTCAGCGCATAAAGAGCCGGTTAGCGTCATTGCGAACGCCCGATGTGTCGATGTTTCGCTGTTACATGTATTTAGCTTAGATTCCAAAATGGTGGATAAGGATTTGTTGAAATTATGTAATTCTAGAGTTTATTTATTTTTGGTATGTTGGTGGTTTATTTTTCTCAGTAAACAAATGAATTATTAAACTTACTTTACTTTACTCAATTAAAAAAAATCGACCACAATTAAGTACAGTTATTTTTGCGAAACCATAAGTATATTGAAATTGGGTTTGGTTCATCTTCCTATCTCTTTACGTATTAAAAGTAGGTGACTCAATCAAAAAATAAAGATTACCAGGAAATAAAAGAAAATACTGTAACCATTAAGTACTACTAAAGACTACTTAAACTACAACACTCCATTTACTTAACCGAACATAATAAATAAACTAGGAATAATTTCCAACGCTCCGTTCAATAAAACTTAAAAGTGCTTATTCCGATAACTGGTTCGTAGAGACTCAAATACGGCCAAGTTATGACCATCGAGAAACTTTAAATCTGTTGAAGACCATCCGCAATATTCTTTTGAGAGTAAAGCAAACTTCGCAAATGGCTGCTTCCCATATTATTTTAAAAGGTTTTAAGAAGAGAAAGAAAGAAGAAGTAATTGATTTGATGTTGCAAAGTGCGGTTGTGTTTTTTGTGCAAGTTTGTAATAGAATTATATCCAATAGATCCTTAAGAGCTTAATAAAATCTATAGATACTTATTTTATAAAGCTGAAAAGTTTTTTATTTGCTTGCTTGAACGTGATAATCTCAGGAACTCTGGGTCAATTTAATAAATTATTTCAATATTACATAGTCATGTACCTAATTTAGGAAAACAATAGGCAAAAAGTTACTTTTTATCTGCATGATGTAGTTCCTAAGAAACGTGGGTGAAACCGCCGGTAGAAACCTAATGGCTGACTGAATAATTGATGAAGGAATAAATCGTATAAATTAGAATAACATAGATATAAAACAATTTTAGGTACAAAATAAAATACCCTTCCTGACCAGTTGAATCTTTGGATATTTATACAAAATGACACAATAGATATTGAGTGTGCGCGGAAGTCGTTTACACATAGTTTCGCACTTACAGTTCTAATTCAGGCACATTACTGTTTACGTTATGCTGCTGATGACATTAACTGCCTTTTATAGCGAAAATTAGATAATATTATGCCTCATATTCTCTGGACTGGTGGGATGTAAAATTAAATTGCAATTTAAATTCTATTCATATTGTATTGGCGTATTCCTGAAAAGTTCTACTTTCATTCTTGTAATTTTGGTAAGTGTAGGGCGTTGCAGCGTCCAAGTAGCAGCCACAAGGGTGGATCGATCATAAAGTTACGCGACAATAGAGCGGTCGTCGGTCCGTGGATGGGTAACTATGAACATCTTGGCATGACGAGTTCTTATATGTTTTGGAAAGCGTGATATATCGAGTGTGTCGTTCATAATTACATTAAATGAAATGCGTTAATGTACTGGTTAATATATGTCGATTAACACAAAGATAAAAGAAAAATACGTAAAAATAAAAAATGCATTTTTCAAACAAAGTAAATAGAATAAAAATGTGCGAAAATTAGAACACCATATAGAAGTCAGTCATTACAAACAGCTGAAATTCTCCCTTGAAAACTAACAGCTGTCAACTAATCAAAACATTCGATACTCCTAACTTTATCTCTGCTTTACACATGATGTTGTAAATTATGAAAACGAAAAATGAGTCCTGTAGCTAAACCACTGAATGGATTATGTTATTTTTTTTACAATTCGCTATAGAATATCATGAAGTACATGTGATAGAATTTAATGTGATTATGAACGACACACCCGATATGAGGAGTTCTGTCTGTCAGTAGAACCTCTTTCGGGGTCGGTACGGGTAGTCAGGAAAAAAAAGCATCATCAGAAAGCTCTATGTAAAACACTGGTACTCAGCCGACATTAATATAGTTGGGAAGCTAGTTTGATAATTTCAACGAAATCATAAACACAAATTACATTAGCCAAATTACAAGGAATCATCATAGCAATACTACCAAAGTTTTCTACAAAACAACTTTAATATTTATGTTAAAATTAGCCTAATTTCGCGTGGTATTCGTTAGCTCGCTTTTATTCATACTAGTTAGTTCGTGGAGTAGTTTTTATGCATTTCGGGGGTATAATGCAGTATGCATGTTTCTCGAGGGATTAATAAACACGCTTTTATCATATTATCACACCTGGTTTTCGAGTGGGGTAGGTAGTACTTGCTCTAACAGTTTTCTAGTGGTTGATAGCATGGTGTTTAAGTTTCAAGAGATCTTAGGTTTTAAAAGTATAGCATTTAAAAATGGGCTGTTTAAGACCAGTTTTTGATTTAAACATACAATATTTATCTGGCTGCCCGAGGAACTAGGATGAGGATAGAAGATACTTGTGAAAAGGCTGAGCAGATAATGATTATCATTGATCGCTACTACGAACTTACTCAGTTATTTCTTAAAAATAAAACCCAGACTGCAAATAAATAAATAATTTAATAACTAAAATCAAATAATTTAACTAACATTAAATAACTTAACTACGTTTAAAAGGTACATGCAGGTTAAAACTACTAGCAGATTGAAAGTATTTTAAACTGACTAGCAACAGTTTAAAACGTACAGTTTTGTGAACTACATACGAATATATGTATTATTTTCAGTTTTCCCTGTAACTTTACAATAACTATTATATGGCACATTATGTGAATTTTACTACAGTTTAACAAAGTCGTTATTAAAGAGGTTCGTGTTTTGACATACAAAGGTAAACCTTCATAATATTAACTGAGAATGATTATGGCACATAGTTAGATAAAATATCAAAAAAATCTAAGAAACTACTTTCCGCGGTGTTAAAATGTAGCTACATATTTTCTTTCTCAGACTCTAGACTATCTGTGAAGGTACCAAACATTGTTTAAAAAAATCGCATTAGTAATTTTAGCACAAATGCCTGACAGACAGACATGCCGATTTAGTAAGGATTACGACTAACAATATCTTATATTTCTACTTCTATTGGTTCTTATTAAACAACCAGCTAATCCCATTACTGACATCGGCAATGCTGGGCAAAGACTCAGGAGCTTGGAAGGGCTCATGATCTGCCGGCTCATAGCTGTACCCCACAGTATTGTAATCCTGGGGAGGCCCGTACATCATGGTGGGAGCTGATGGAGAAGACTGGTTCTTCATGTAGTAGCTGAGGAGAAGGCCTCCGGCGTAGAACATCTTCTGGAAGAAGGCCACGAGGAAGAAAAATGAGGCCACCTTGATCACTGCTAGTTTTGATAGGACTACTAATGCGAGGATGGCTGTAAAAGAAAAATAAATAGGTATAAGATAAATTAACACTATAGTAAAAATAAAGTATATGGGATGTCTAGGAAAGGTATATAAAGGTATTTCAATTTTGTTCATATATTTTTTAAAACACGACCCAGTTTGAAGGTAAGTGCATTTTACCAGGAATTATAAACATCAACCGTGAAAAGAAAATTATGCTTAATAAAAAATCTGTAAGTAATATTTCTATAGAATGCTTCTAGAGAAGGGACGTCGGTTTTGTTCCAGTTTTCTAGAAAATAAATAAATTAGCTCGTAATTAAATTGTCGAGACCAAAGTAAATCTTTGGCGGTCCGCAAATTGCTTAACAGTTTTATTTAATTTGCTCCGTTAGGAAGTATTTCATAATAGTGTCTTCTACAAATTGTAAGATATTTATAACTAACCGTTTTTCAGCTGTTTCACTCGCGTCCCCGGAGAAGTTTCTGTACCCGGATAAAATATAGCCTATATTCACTAAAGATAATCTAGCTTCCCAGTGAATGATTTTTTTAATCGTTCCAGTAGTTTCGGAGCCTTTTCATTTCAAAAAACAATCAAATCTTTTATCTTTATAATATTACTAGTTTAAAGTATTTTTTCATTTTGAAATCTTTTTACTACAAAAAACTAACAGGGCTAATACTTTTCTCCAGCCAAAATGATTTGCTGACAGAATTTCTGTCTTATTGCTCAGAAAATTCAATCGCATTTTGTCTGAAAGGTACATTTGTGAGACAAACCGTCAATAAATTGTATTGACGAGACGAAACGTCAACCGAAACGTAGTTAGTTTCCATTACGGAAATTGTATCAATTCCGAGTAATCTCGTAGGGCGGGATCTAAGTTAATCTTGATTAAACCATCCACTTATTCCTTATTGAATAGTTACACAAATTAATTTCACGCTAACTGAAGATTAGATTGTTCAGCTGCGTTACATTTGCACTGGAATAGATTAAAGTAAAAGCATTTGACCTCTACTATTGCATTTTTATTTATGAATTCCTTACCGACTTCCTTGTCGACAAGAAATGCATATAATAAAATAGAAAATTCAGTAAACAGAAAAGTTATTCAGTTCTTTGCTGCAGTGCATTAAATTAGTTTACTTGATCCCTTGTTTCATTTGCACAGATATTTTATTCCTTTTGCTACCTTTCCGTTAGTAAGAACATAGAAGTATGATTTACGTTCGTATTTTATGTCCCAATGAACAGCGTCGTAAATTCCAGACGATGTTAGGACGACAAAAGATCCCTTTGATTTTTTCGGTTGTAAAAACACTCCAATTAAATGAACTACTCACCCAAAAGCCTTAAAGATCCTTTCTTTTTCTTAGCTCTCGCCTCCTCCGGTAATTGTTCGTTATTTTCCAAACAATAACAACACACCAACAACGATAAAACGACGATAAGTTTCTTCAACATTTTGACGGCAGAACGACTACAATTCTATATTTAATCTGTATTTAATTTAAAATTTATTTAATCTGTGCTCCTAAATTCTGACAGTTGACAGTCGTTTTTGTAATACAAAATTATGGAGCAACAAAATTGATATCGAGAAGTTTTATAATAAACTGTGCGGGTAAATATGAAATGTTTGAGTTGAAAAACTTTTGGCGTGTTACAAATATATTTTACAGTTTTCCCGAGCACCGAACTGTGCGGTTTGCGTTCCCGTTAATAAATAAGTATTGGTCGGGTGTGTGGCATTCGTAAATTCTTTTCTCGAAGAAAGTTTGTTCATTGTTTCCATAACTTAAAGGAAACTGTGTCGAGTTTTCCTTTCTGTGACTAATTTACATGTGAGGAAATAATTATTATGTTCTTTTGTCTAACTTTCGCGTTTTGCTTGTATTTACATTTTTACGCTCAGTTCTTAAAATTTCACCGTTATTTTGCATGTAAAGTAGGTAGTTGTGTACTAATGACGTATTGTTTAATTATTGGTAAAATACGTGCCTGAGCATACCAGAAGGTATATTAAAGTAGAGGAACCGTGTAATTTCCTTTCACCTTAATTAATTCCCTAAAGACATCAAGTGAACATAACTTTCCCATTGTTCAAGGGCATTGTTCCAGAGATAGGATTCTAAAAATAAACATTTGACAATCTGAGATATTTGTACTAAAACTGATCACAGAGACCGATCTAAATGGATTACAGTACGAATGGAAATATCAAAGAAAATCTAGCTTGTGTTTTCTACGTTT
Source organism: Helicoverpa zea x Helicoverpa armigera (assembly GCA_033682625.1). Classification (NCBI taxonomy): domain Eukaryota; kingdom Metazoa; phylum Arthropoda; class Insecta; order Lepidoptera; family Noctuidae; genus Helicoverpa; species Helicoverpa zea x Helicoverpa armigera. The sequence goes on from JAWIIS010000021.1 coordinate 13,710,377, forward strand.
TATGACCAAGAACATAGTTGGGTATTACTGGAGCCATTTGACGCCTCGGGCGTGCGTGTTAGTTTTTATATTTAGTGTTCATACATTTTGACTAGCGCGAAGTCACTAGTAAGCAACTTCGGAACGGAGAAGTTATTTGACGAGAATTTGTAGTGTGGAACAACCTTGAATTTTCTTCCAACCATAATCTAACAGCACTTCTAGCAGATTTTTGGTCGCGCGACACATTTCGAACGGCAAAAGTCTTCATCTTCATCGTCATCTTTCGTAGGTATCAGGCGGCAAAGCTACATGAAAGCGCTGTAATAAATATAATTTGCATGTACTAACGCAAATTGTCCACGAATATCCAAAATCTAAATACATTTCGGTCATAAATGACAAAATTGGACACTAAAATGGCTGTAAAATTGTCAGTACACCGTTGTTTAGATTTAGTTGGTCATTAGCGCCTGTCTTTGTGCCGTCGGCTAAACAAGCCATCAACAAGTGTTCATTTTCATTCTAGTTTGGATATATTTTGTGGCTAATTACACTACGTGTCGATGAAATTGGGTTAGCTATGAAATTGTGAATTGTTTGGTGTTACGCTACCATTTAATTTTTGACGAAAAGTAAAAAAAAAATAGACGTTAACTAATTTTGGATAAAAAGTTGATTTAAGCATTAGGATTTTTATTATCTCTCACCATGTGCAAATAATATCTTTTACATCAAAAATACTTTTCATTTTGATATTAAAACGCTATAAGTATCAACAGTATTCAAAAGTCCATTACACTGAAATGCAGCAAAAAGTATTTACTTTTGAAGCCAACTATTTACCCGAAATTCCCGCTATTTACTGACTGCCAATCCCGTACAAAATAATGAAAGCAACAATTTTGTCGGAAATGTGCATTTATATCGCAACGAAGCTAAGCGAAGCGATAGCAAGCGAGCTAATAGAGAGCATAAATTATGTAAGCGTCGCACCCAGTGAAGGGGACATAGCCCGGGAATTCCAGTACCGGGATTTTGTTCAGTTGATTTTGAAGTGGTGAAAGGTATTGTTTTAGATTAGGAATAGAAATAAATAATAATAAATTATGTTTTATTAAAACTGTTATATATTGAGGTTGTATTTCTACAATCTATCCAAAAGTTGCGAGTACTCGTTATAAAAGAACAGAATTATTTAATTGATTTGATATCAATTAATACATGAAGTACGCTACCCAGTCTATAAAACCATTAAACATAATCCCAAAAGCATATAGAGACCGTGTAAGTATTTGCGATATATCACGCTTCTCATAACAAATATTTATCCAGCTTTTATCCCGGTATTAACGAATCCCGCGGTCCAATATCCCGCGGTATCCCAACACTGCTGCCGGAGCAAAGCTTACAGATTTTTATTGAATTTCACCTTATTTCGAGCTCATTCCGACCATTGCGAAACGCCTGATTTTCAGTTAACTATTTCGAAGTAATAATATTTTAACCGGTTCCGAAAGAGCACTCGAAATACAATTTTTGTGTTTTTATTTCCATTTTGTTTTCGTTCGTATGAAAATTGTGTGATTTGGTTTACAGTGAGACTGAGTTTAAATTACAATCTAACTTATGAATTTTATATTCGGGCAAATGAAACTGGAATGTAAATGACTTCTGTTGATTAAGCACTCATTTTTTTCGGCTTCATGTGTACTTTCAAATAAAAAATTAGAATGAGTTTAAGGGAAGTTCGGCCCTATTGACGCGGGTAATATCAATAGCAACACCTAGTGTTACACATATTTGTCATGCTTAACATGTCTAGTCCATTTTCCCCTAAAAAAAAAGAACAAAGAATAAAGTACAATAGAGTTTCTTGCTGTGTACGCACACACTACGTCGCTATCGTTACTAATTCATAGTGCCCCTCAACACTTTAGTCTAGCGTCTGAATAAAATATACAAAGCACAACTAGTGTGTACTATGTCCAAATTGCTTTTGGGATGCTTTTACGCAAATGTGGGTTCTTTGTTGCATTTTAGAGGACGTTGAAAATTACTAACATATTTTTACTATGGGATTTTCTTTTTATTAATATGTAAACTACTGTACTAGTACTTAGTCAAAATTTTGGAGAATACTATAAAAATTCGTTGTAGGTACCTATGTAATGCATGCTTGTTTTTTTGGCGTGGGAAATCATCAGACGACTCCTCCCGCTGTGGTCGAAACAAAAAGGAAGTATTTTTCTGGAGCCCTGGACACCTAGGCAAGTACGTACTTAAATACTTATAACAAAACTTATTTATTCGTTTAAACTTCATGTATCTACAAAAAATTAGGTATACAATGGTGTCTAAATTCCATAAGGAATTTTCCACTGTTGTGTTTCTGTCTTTATCACCACCAAGAAATCGCAGCCCAACACGAGCACAGGTATAAACATGCAAGCTGCACGGTATCGACATTGCACACATGCAGCAGATTCCCGGTAACCGGTCGGCATTCCGCCTGTAATGAGCATGGCATTCCTTGGCGCGCGCTCTAACATAAAACTCTATAACGCTGCCTTTAATAGAGTGAGCATGGTTTGGGGAGTTTTTAGGACTTGTCTTAAAGTGTAAAGTAAAATAAATTAATTTTATCTATTTATTTAACAATTTATGTACACAGTAAGCACACGAGGTAGAAAAAGTAATAAAATAGTACATAGATGCTGCTTAAATATGTGTTTAATTTTTAGAGATCAGTTGAATATAAAGCAATCTTTTTTTCATGTTATAAATGGGAAAGTACTGTTTAATAACTCAATTAAAATCCAAATGCACTTCTCCTGACTAATCTATTATAACCTTAGTCAATTATTTAGTCATCGTAATTAAGTCAATGACTGACTAACTTAATCTAATAAAGACGTTTAGTATAGAATCTGCGAATTCGCTAATAATTTAGTAGGTATTATTATTAATCCTAGTACCTAACTATAAGCTTTGTAAAGATCTAGAAGATTATATTTCTTGATCTGCTTACGACTTATCAGTAACGAAGGATTAAGATTACGTGGCTTTTAATAAATTACGTATAATAATAATCATTTAAGACCTAGTCCAAAATTAAGATTGAATTTTCAAATTCGCAATTTGAAATATTAAAGTATGAAAAATTATCTTAAGTATGTTTGTAAAACGCTTGCAGATTTAAACTAATTCGCTTAATATTTTATCGATTCAAATTATAGTTATTGGGTCCTCATGAGAACCTAAAAGTTCGATTAAAATGCTAGATTTTTTTTTTAAGATCTGATGTCAAACTCCCTCTTTCAAATCAAAACTACTGAACCGGATAATTTAGTATTATCACCTGTAAAAGTAAATAAGGTACTTTGTTACGGGTGGAGAAGACAGAGAAAAGCTAGTTAATTAATTATGCATTTTCAAACAAGAGCTCTCTGATCTAAACCTGTTTAAACTCCCCTACGTTTTCGCCAAACAACAAGATACCTAGGTAGTCAAATAAAAACACTAAAAGCATACAATTTAGATTTCGGAACATATTCCCAAACGCCCCACAAAACGCGACATTACGGACAAACAGAGCTACAGACAAAGACTTGTAATTACATAAAATATAAGTCTGTTCTTGATAGTGTTTCTAACGTTAAAACCCTAGGACGTGGAACAACCGGAACCGCCTTGAGAATACATTTCTAATCTATATTAAAAGGCTTATCTCCTTATATGGATACAGCCGCCGTGGCCGATAATCGGCTAGGTGGACATCATGCGAAAAGGTATACCAATTTAAATTGCCTCGCGCAAAGCCACAATAATAATATGATTGATAGCTCACTCTTGCATTTTACATAATAACGCATTAAAAAAACTTCAGGCACAGACATAAACTTGTCGCACGCATATGGTAACGAGTATGTCCAGCGTGGTAGTCTTGTAAGTACCTTCGTCAGAGAGGAAAAAGTACACAAGTGGCGCTTCCAGTTGGTTAATTGCTCCATGGTTAAAACAGAGGATCTCCAGGGCTTTGTCTCAAAGAGAACAAATATTCGTCTTCCGTACAATCTTTTGTTTGTAATGTGTTTGTGACGTATGAGTTTTCGTTTTAAAGCAATCTAATTAACGTTTTACTGAGAACTGGCAATTTAGAACTTTGCTTTGAATTTGGAACTCGTGTCTTTGTTTTGTTTCTATTTTACTTGTATTTGTTTTGTGAATTTTGGATTACTGTTAGAAACTAACGTTTGGTTTCATATGAAAAGTAACTATCTCTAACAATAACCTTCTCCTTTTTGGGAAGTCGGTTCACAATTTACTTCCTCGTATGTATAACATTTTTGAGAGGAAGAGACGCAGGAGAGCTAATTATATTCCTAAATTCTCATCATAAATCGCTCTATATTTAAAATACGCATGAAAATCTGTTCAGTTAATATGCATGCTGAATATGAGGCGAGATATGAAGAAACATAATTGTATTTTTTCCATTTTATTCAGTTTTTGACTTTATCTTGAACAGATCATTAGAGAACTTGATTTTATAATATAAACTAGCAATTTAAATGTCCTAAATCTTATAGAGACATGGTCACAATACTCGCAAGCGCTTGATAACTCAGCGTGTCTTGACAAAAATTGGTTTCACTATACGCCGCACTACGCTGCCAAGAGGCATTTCTAAATAAGTTTTAAACGAAAAAAAATATGCCTGTATATATCATGAAGTCTTTATTCAGAAACTGTGGATGTATTAATTACTTTATAAGTGTATATTGTTTTGAAGAAGATTTTTGTGTAGATAAGGTAAATACTGTATTGTTCTATATTTAACCATCTGAACATAGGTAGAGCTATAAGAAGAGCAGTTTTTCTTCAGCATTTTAGGATTTGCATAATTATCCTTTATGTCTACTATAGAGTTTGGTCGGAAGACATTTCCAGATTATCTAGCTACGACGGCCTATTTCATTAAAGAAAAACACGCCGCACCTGTAATAAATAAGCGTTTACATTTTATAATTAGAAGTGAGAATATTGAATTTTCAACCTCCGGCAACATAAGCTTCAAATTTCAATTATATTGATGCCTTAAAGGTAAGAAACTTTGTCTACTTAACCTTATAAACATAGGTTTAAACAGCCCGTTACTGTAAGTAAATCAGCAGGTAGAAATACATCCCAATTTTCATTCATGCAGCACGCTGCTTATAAACTCTTACAATATAATAACATAATTTTCATACATGATGAGAGCAATCTTTACACAACAGCTTCGTGCAAAAAGTACCTATTTCATTAATAATAATAAATCTGCAAGTTTGAATGTTCATCCTTCACACTGAGCAGACTGAGCAAAATGAAAAGCTACATAGGTACCTATATGCTTTCGCCTGGGTATGAAGTAGGTTCAGCAAGTGAAACCGCGCTAAACAACTAGGTATCCAATAATGGGCAAGTGTCGTTACCGACTACAATAACTTGGTATAACGTGGTAACAAAAGATTGAAGCAATCATCGTTAAATAATGTCATAGACTAGACATGTGCAGATGCAATTTCGTAGGTAACTAACAATGTACTTAAATATACTTTTGTTGCCTCAGTATTTTACAAAAATAGTACAGTAGGTACTGGATGCAATGTGCATATCAGTGCTGTTGAAGTGCAAGACTCTTTCACTATAAACAGACAGTCCGAATCTGACAAGGAAACACGTCAAGTAGCTGGTATTTTATCTATACGAAGCTGAAGTGTGTTTGCTGTCTTGAACACGCTTATCTTTACTAACGCAATTTTTAAGTTCTATTTGTGTTGAAAGCCTACTTATCAAGGGAGGCTTAGGCTACTTTCTATCCGGATACGGGATGAATTTCCCAAAGGTCGCGACTGAAACCGCTAGCTTCCGCTAGTAATAACATAACCTCTTAAAAGGACTGTCTATTTGCAACGTGTACAAACATTCACATCTGCAACTTTACCCAACTTTGTCAATGTTGTTTTATGTAGAACGTAAAATGCTTATAATCGTGCCCGGCGGCATCAGAGTAACAGCAAATTCGTTAACCCCTTTATGTTCGACAAACGAGTGTTTTACGTCGTACGGTTATTTCGAGGGCAATTTCCGATGTTCCTGTTTAAGTTTTAACGAGTAACAATAACTTTAAAATGGAGAGGAACTGAAATGACTACTGTTTTTCGGTCTTACGATTCCCTGGTGAAGTGGCATTTAATTTGGGTTGTAGGTGAATTGTTAAGAGACCTTATATTCATCAAACTGTCAACTTTTACGCCAAAGCTACTGATGAACGGATTTAAATGTTAGGTACACAGGTTGCTGGATATAGCGGGACGTGAGTGAAACCACAGAGAACTAGTCAAACCGTAATGGTGGTATCATAATTATTAACATTCCAACATCTTTACTGAGAGTTAAACCATACCTCAGCTCTCACACCCACGTCTACACGAATGAATAAATGATAGTCCCCAAGACATCAGTAAAACCGAAACAGTAAACAAATTACCCATTATTAATCCTAATTGATGATTGATGGCTATAATGAGACAGAAACACGGCTTTACCCCCATTCCTCCCCCCTCTTAAACCCTCGCATCACACAATACAGGAAATGAAAACCGCAACCACTGACGCTCATTATAAATTGAAAACTTTCAACTGATATCGGTTATTTCCATTCAGGAAGAGCTGAAATATAAATCACGTTTTACAATATCCGCCGGAGATAACTGAAGGCAACTTTTTTTTTTGGAAATTCCGCAAATATATGTTAAGCTTATAGTCTTATCAACGTTAGTCAGACGAGTTTAACGAATCAGTTAAATGACGTAGTTTATTTGAAAGGTTTAATGTAAGTTTATGTGCTGCGGGTATCGTTGATCATTGTTTGGTGAATTTTTGGGAGTGCAGGGATGTATTAGGTCGGAGAAAGGGTTGCTTACTATTGTTTATGTCAGACAATAAACACTTTAATTAAACCGATTGTGAAATTTATTATTATCGCAGTCGTATGATTTTTTTTCGAATACGCTCTTAAGTTAAAATATAAATGACGGAGGTTTATTACCGAGTCAAATGTGCGCAAAAGTATCTAAAAATCAGCTTTAACACCAAAACTTCAGCTATATCTTGTTAATATTCATATTCATATTCATATTTATTTGCATACCATAAAGTTATAAAGATGTTACAATAGGGTAATTAGGTACATATTATGGACCCTGTTAGGGCACAGCAAAAGAAGGCTAGAAAGTTTAATTCCAGTAGTAGATACAATAATAATAGATGCAGTTATTATAAAACACAAGTTATTCATTCGACTATCTTTTTATCGTCAAGGTATTCTTTAACGCTATAGTAGCATTTGCTTAGGAGAAGTTTTTTCAATTTGTTTGCAAATATATGTGTCTTTTTTTCATTTCTTAGTGTTTCAGGTAGTTTGTTGTAGATTTTTATAGACATGACTAGTGGGCTTGATGAGTGTATTTGTAATCGGGATGATGGTAAGTTTAGGCGTGTTCTGTGTCGAAGTGTGTATTTTGTCTGTATGTCTCCACGTGTGGTGTAAAAATCTTTGTGTGTGTGCGAATTTACAGTCAAAGTCAAAGTCAAAGTCAAATCATTTATTTCATTTAGGCCTTTACAAGCACTTATGAACGTCAAAATTATAACTAAGTTTGATTCTAGTTGCCCATTCCAAAAGTAGCTTCCTATGGAGAAGAACGGGCAAGAAACTCCATGGTTACTCTTTTTAAAAATAATATAGTATTACAGTTTGTATGTATTGATACATACAGTAAAAGCATGCGAAGATCATGTAGAATCGCAAAGACAAATGAGGATAAAGTGACAATTAAAATGCTACATGGTGTTCACATTTACAAATTGGTTTATATTTTGGTACAAAGTTACAAACAAATAATCAAAAGATGAATACAATTTTATTTGCTGGTGTAGTTTTAATTTGTTAATTAATTAGATATTGTCAGTATGTCCTATGGAGCAGGACCAGCATGTTTCCAAGCATTTTTATCTTGAATGTAATCTTCTAATTTATAATATGCTTGCTTACAAAGTGTGGCTTTTATATGAGTTTTAAACCGCAAGTCATTCAATTCCAGAATGTTGTCTGGTATTTTATTATAACATTTGACACAATATCCCATGAAAGATGTATGTACTTTAGATAATCTAAACTGCGGGATAGCTAACTTATTTTTATTTCTAGTGTTATAATTATGTCTATCACATATTTTATCAAACAAATGTAAGTTTTTCCTAACATACATGATATTTTCATAAATAAATTGAAAGACATCTTCCATGACAGAATCAAATACACCAAGATTCTGGTGTTGCGGTGGTCTGTAGACACACACTAACACATGCTTATCTAGCTCAACACAGGACAATTCAATATTATGTTCCACTGACATATCAACTATATCTTTTCTTACTTTATATTTAATAGGATTTTTTACTAATATTAAGGAGCCACCATGTATCATGGATTTCCGGCTAAAGTAACTAGCTACAGAATAATTCTCAAAATTAATAGATTCTACTTGATAATCTTTCAGCCAATGTTCTGTAATACAAATTACATCAAACTTGGTTTGTTCTAAAACTAATTCTATTTCAAGAAGTTTAGAAGAGCAACTCTGAATATTTTGGTTGAAAAGTTTTAAAATATGTTGCTCACTCTTATGTTTTTTACAACTAACTAAGTCGCCAGAAGATAACTTGCTACTATCTTTAAAATTATTAAATACTGGAATATCTTCTGTTGTCTTAATAATTAGTTTAAATTATTTATATCAGGAGTGTTCTCCACAAATGATAAAACTTGCATAGAAGAATCTATGTTACCGGTGTGTTCAATATGGTTAGAATGTTCTAACATATTGGTGGTGGTGGTAGTGGTGGTAGATAGTATTTGTGGACCCCCCTTCGTACACGACGTCATCATACAACAATCTATCAGTGTGCTGTTAGTGTAACTATACAGCATACCCTCGTCCCTTACCCTATAGTTTATTATATTAGATATAATATTGTCAATATTATAGGCTATCAACATAGCAATAGTGTGTCTGCAACTACCAGGAACAGATACTGCTCCCTTGATCAATGTGAAATCACTAATAAACTTATTAGTGTCAAAATATAAAAGTTTGTCGCTATGACAACATGTCAACATGTGTAATGTGCAGTTTAAATTAAATATACATTTATTTTGATATTCTGAAAAACTATCAGAATAAGGAAAAGCACATAACATTAATTTTCCCATATTCAAACTAAGTAAGGTGTCAATACCTTTCACAATGTCCTCTTTTGTTGTACCATAACTACTGCCTAACAATAGAACTATTATAGAATTACTATCTAATGTTGTACTGCTAATTTTCTCAACAATTTGGTTAAAAGTTATGTCATGGTAACTGTGATTAGTAAAGTGATGGCTAAGGTAATTGTGTAAAATTTTTCCAAAGCCAGCACCCAATGCATCTGTGAAGAGCAAAGTATTACATTTTTGCATATGAATATTCTCTGTAGCAGTTGTAGGTACAGATATATCAGGCAATGGTATTGAAGGTGATGGTTGGCTTGCACTATCACATGAAAGGCTGTTTGTCAGAGACTCATACCTCTCTGTGTTGGACTTCACCAGGTCCATCAGCTCCACTGCCTCTAATAACCGCTTGCTTAGTTGGTCTTGAGAAGACTCATATTTACTAAAAATATCCTTTAACAAAGACTCCTTGTATTTTAAATCGTTTTGGAGCTGCTGGGTTTCCATCTCATAAATAGATTTATAATATTCTAATTCAGCAGTACAGGAATTCAGTGTCTTAGTTAAGCTAATACGGTCCTTCCTAAGAGAAATGTTTAATTTTAAGAGATGTTGTTTTTTTAAATATCTCTTTGACCGTTTAATGAATTTATTGATTTTAATATATTTCTTTAATTTATTATGACTCATCATAACTACAGGACATATTGGAATGGTATCATCACCAGTCAAGTCAATAGTTTCAGCTAACCTACATGGTACCTTATCTGACCTACAGGCAACTAACTCATCAAAAAGGTTGCAAGTATTAGTAACCTGTTCATTAATCTTACTACATTCTAATATAGATAAAGCCTTATGGGCATTACATAACTCCTGTTCTAATTCTGTGATGCGCTGTAAAGCCAATTCATGGGTGTCACTGCACTGATGGAACGAGGACATCTCTTGTTGAAGCTGAGTGTGCTGGTCGAGCACATCCATGTACTGTATGTGCAGCTCGGCCAACTCACTCTTGAGGGAAGTGTTTTTGTCGATTATGTTCTTCACTTCGACTTCACTGTCATCCCTCTCTTGGAGTAGCTGCTTGCACAAGGTTTTAGTTGACTCGAGTTCCCTCAGCGCAGCTCTGAGTTTTTCTTCCATGTCTTTGACTGTGGCTCTACGGGTCATCATCTCTAATTGTTGTATTGTTAGTACCTAAAAAGTTAAAGAATAGCTTTAAAGATGTTGATTAATGTGTTAGTGAACAAAGGAAATAGACTGTAAAGGTATAGGGATTTGTGAAATTTGGAAAATATAGAAGTGGACTATAAGATTATATTTTTTATATCAAAATGGAGGGTAAGCTTTTTATTAATTTTTAAATAAAGAAAGGGGAAAGTATATGATATGGAAGGTTCGCAACAATTAGATATTGATTACACAGTTATGCAAAATACTAGGCTAAAGCATAAGTGTGGTAAACAACATTATACAAAGTTGGGATTTTTGTAATAAAGGTCAATCAAATAGTACAATCTTGTAGGTCAGCAATGTCAAGGTTTTACAGCAAAATTTATTGGTGGCAGAGTAATTTGTAATGTTATTGTGTGTAGGCGAACGTTATCGTCGTCAATTCTGTTTTCACAAGTTGAAGGCAGAATGAGACACTAACTGTGCCGGTGTGCACTGCAATGACAGTAGCTCATAACAATGAGCCGTGTATTGCTTTGGGTGTAGTGTATTGTTGGTGTAATGTTGTGTACACGACAATGTTATTAAAATAAAAACACTATACTCCCCGGGTTTGAAGTAATATTCAAACTTTATCCTTTTGACAGCCGGCACATTGAACAGCTGATTATAAACTTGTTTGAAATTGCAAACGTCGTCACGAACACGAGAACAAAACTAAGTTTAACAATAATTTGATAGTTTTATCTATTTTAATTGCACAATTAACTTAAATTAGCACTAGATTTATATTTTTAGAATAAAAATTATCTGCAGAGCCGTTTTTTCACGACCTGCTCGTAATGTTGCCACAGCAAAAAAAAAAAAAAAAACACAGATTTAACAATTTTACGAATTTACAGAATTTACAGATTTCCAGTAAACACGCCACATACAAAATACTTAATTTATTTTATCTCCAATGAAACGAAAGATGTTAAAGCGTCCATTAAGCGGGACCGCTTGCTGAAATTATGCAAAGTTTTCACATGATTTTTGCACCCGTGAACATTTTCACGTTATTTCCGTCTTGATTGCAAAGTGTTATGTTAAACGAGGTTTTTAAATCTAGTTTAGTATGTGGAAATATATGAAATATCGCGTAGTTTAAACTGATGATGTTTTTGCAGATATGGGTTTCTGTGATTACGTTTTTTATTTCGTGTGTAGGATGAGGTTTTTGTTATGATTAGAATCAGTAAGTATTTGGATGTAGGTACTAATAACTTGAAAGAAACGAACAAGAAGACGATTTAATGCGCAATTTACTCTAGCTAGGTAATCTATGTACACAAAAACTTTTATGAATGTCAGCTAATTAAACCAAGAAGTGCAAGATAACGGTAAAAAGTTAACGGTTAAAAATCGTCACATAAGATCATTTCGCTACACCATTGCACCCCGAATCCGTCCCTGTGCATGCACCCAAAAACATAACCAACAAACAATATTTAACGATGGGCCCCTAAATTACAAATTATCACGAGCACCCAGTACAGTCGCCCACATAAATTAATGCCACTGTTATACCAGATTTATACGAGTGACAAATCAATTGCGCGCAACTGTACCAAATATCTGAAAATATTGACCCATTGGATAAATGAAGTTTTATTTTGACAGTACTTCATCTGTCATCGTTTAAAAAGTCAGTTTCAGTAGGTATGCCATCTGCATTTTCCGAAGCTGAATCAAGCTGCCTGATCTGAAATTCAGTTTTTTTCAAATGCAGGTTGTTCCTTTACAGAGAAATTCCGTTCTGTCAATTACTATTCTAGATAATTCCATACAAGTTGAGGTTTACTATGCTCATTGGTTCCTTGTTTGAAATAGGTACAATGTACATTTGCATAGTTTGTACCTGTAAAATAAATTAACTAATTGTAATCCCACAATATCAGTTTTATCCGGATACGCGAAGCGGGATCTGGTTTTACTACTACATATTAAAGTCTCATTTAATTTCAAATCTCAGTGGAAAATTAAACTTTCCCTCAGAAAATCATTATCTTTTATTTACTTAGTTTCTGGTTTTACTGTCAATAAAGTCTCAGAAACTGTGTACAGTTTCAAATGAACATCTTAAGTACCGTGCGCTATACTAAAGATTATTAAACCGGCTACGGGCGGTTATAACCGGAGCGAACTGGTTTTATCCGGTTATATCCCGACGAGACGCGGCGAAATTGTTATTTTTATGTGATCTACAATTGGACGAGATGACAGGATTGAATGAGTTTGCATAATTAAAAAGTATAATGTTTTTATGAAGGATTCTTTTAGGCTTAATGCAGTTATAATAACATTGCGCTATCATTTTCATAATACGTTCGAATAACATACCTGTGTAAATGTCCGCAAATAGGCGAACAGCACCGAAACTTATTCATTTTTTGTTTGCTTAGATACAAATGTTCGAAAGCAATGTTAGTGAAATCTCACCATAATACCAGTCATAAAATGTGGGTGCTTTAAATATATACAGATAAGTAAAACAACATGGTTAATGATCATTTAAGTCTGAAAATACCCAAAATAAGTCGGCCATTAAATTTTATTGTCATACGATATTTTTTTTAAAATAAAGTAAAATTAACGTCAAGATAAAACCCCATGTTCGGAACTTGGCACTGCAAGTGGCAGGAATCGCCAGGGGGTAATGCTTGTTTACTGGTCAACTAGTGTTTGCACCTGGTGTTACTTGATTATAAAAGTAGTTTCATTTCTCCTTAAATAGTAACATGTGATCCTGATCATTAAACTATACCTCTAGTATTTTGGCCTACAGGGTTTTTCTAACCGTGATTATTAAGTTGCCGTTAAAATGCAACTATCCTATTTAATTTTAAAATGTTCTGAATTCATGTAAACAGATTATTAGAACTAAGTTAACAACAAAGTTATGAACGGACATACATACCTACTCATTCACTGTTATTATTACTTTCCAAAATGTATGCCCAACTTTTGATAAACCAACTAAATACGTACAGTAATTTATATATGTATAAGTTAAAATGTACATTAAACTAATTACATATATTTATTCATAGTAAAGAAAATACCATTTCTTACAAAAGATTGAATAAAACAAAAAATAATCACAAATCATTTTAATGATACCTATTTACAAAAACACAATAAATAACGCGCAATAAATTACAAACATCCATTTAAAATAACTGGCTAATATAAATTAATACTCAATAGAAATAAATCTTTTTACACAGTCTGAAGTATTGTCTGTGCTCACTCAAGTAGACTCAACCCACATCTATGAACTAATTGGAAAAGTCTCAAAATTCTAACATTCGCAATAACAATAACAATTCAGTACAGACTCATTGATAGACAGACAAAATAATAAAAATAAGTCTATACTCTTATGCAACAACACGAAACTTCAGACGTTTTGTTCCTACTCAATAACGATATTACTAGCCTACTTTTGCTAGGCTGATATGTATTAAAACTTTATTTACACAGCTACTCGCACACATACACACATTTGCGTAAACACATACAGTGAAATATTTCCCTGGCAAGCCACTCAGACGGCTTAAGTGCTTGTACGTCGCTAATTATAAAACAATAGAAAATCAATTGTGTCTCACATACATCTGCCGTCCAACATACACCGTCTTACCACAAAAACTTTTAAACGTCAGTTTATGCCTTGTCTAAAAAAATGTCAAATTATGACGTTGACATATGGTTCATTTTGCAGCCAAAATTTTATTAGACAAGTATAAAACAGGGTTTAAAGTTTTTGTAGTAAGGCCCACAATGTCTTAATACGGATTAACATTCCGACTTGGTGCCGAATATGGGTTGACAGGCTTCTGACCTCCCCGCCTATACGGGCCATGTGGGCCATACTCGTGGCCATATTCTACATGATGATGATCATGATGTCCATGGTACTCCGGCTTCTCTTTGATGTAGCTGAGGAACCAGCCGAAGATGTAGCCAGCTTTGTGGAGTAGCAGCCAGAACGCGAACGCGTAGATGAGCTTGAGAATGAAGATCTTCTTGATGACTAGGTCCACGAAGTATACTGGGAAACAGAGAAAGTAAAGTTAGAATATCCTTTCAGGGTTATTATTAGCTTACTGCTACACTTTAGTTAGATTATAGTGGGTAAGAGGCATTTCTAGTAAGCTTGTAGTCCGAAGTTAGTACCTTAGGGTTAAAATAATTAGAACTGTTTTTCTGTTTTGAATGCCTCCGCTGAATATAATAAACTTCAATGTTAAAGTATGGATTTCTAGCTTTATACCACCATCTTACTTAGGGCCAATGTTCATAAAAATAGAATGAACATAGGTCAGATAGTACATTTTTCAGGTGGGCCATGTAATAGACAAATCAGTAGCCTTTTCTCTAACAGTACAGCCATAAAATTAAATATAATACCTTCATATTCATACGAAACCCAGCAACAATGCCTAACTTATCCAAGATAACAATAAAGTGGGCTTAGCAGAGTAATTGCTTGTCCGTCCGTGCATGACACAGAATTCAATAAACCTCTCGTATTTACTATATTTATATTAATATTAACGAGACCTACGGAATCCTTGTTATTGGGATATGGTCAGGCTGTACTTAATCGTTATTTACAAGTTATTTGGCTTGTAGAAGAGGATTTGTCTTTGTTTTTGTTTTGCGGGATTTTCGGAGCTTAACTATTTCAAAAGTAATGACTAGTATTTAGTATTTACTAGTCTGCAGTAAACTATCTGAGCCTTGAAAACTTTGCTTGACTGTACAGTTGGTGACTTTTCCCAGCAAAACACACACTAAGTGATGAAGTATTTCAGTGGCATTTCAGTGGTATCTCATGCAGCATTTTTACTGACTGATCTAGATTTTAATGAATTGATTTTGATCTGTTATTTAACTCGTCTTTTTATAACCCGACAAACCTGGATCGTATTATTTGGCTTTGATATCGACCTGTCCTTGAATATAGTTTCATTTAGGTGCTAGAACGGAGTTAGTTTAACAAATATAAAGTCCTAAAATAAACCCACCGTAAAACTAATTTCTCTCACAAATCAAAACACAAACAATATAATCCGCAATAATATTAAAACGGTGACAAATAGCTTCACAATATAGTTATGAGCGATAAACTGGTATTCCATAATCGCTTTCCAATGACGGCACATTTGAATTTATTGAACACAATCCATTTACGGGTTAATAAAATATTTCCATTGTGCAGGGAAGCTGCATATTTGTTTCAGTCGTTCTAAAATTAATAATATCAATTTGTGACTGATGGAATTTGCGCTGGCTAGTACAAATTGAATAGTACACAACTATGCGATCACAAAATACTGAAAATCAAAATGATATTTTCAATTTTAGAGCTGTCGAAAATTTATCATAACGTAACGAGTATATTTTTTATAGTTTTTTGGATGACCCACGTTTACCTCAAAAGCATTCGAATTGCATATAATTATTGGTATTTCATTTTTTTAATAACTTGGGTAAGAAAAACTTACTAAACAGTCCAATTTTCTTCTTCTTCCCTCTCCCTTCAAGATCAGTATCTGACCCCTCACAGAACACGACAAATAAAAACACTAGCAACACTGTCAGTTGACGCATTTTGAACTGGCAGCACCAAAAAACAATAATAAAATAGATTTTACTTTTAATATCTATTTTATTGTCTGAACCCACCATGAATCGATCACGTTATGGTACAAAACCATACATACGGGTAATTTTTAGACTCTCAAAACCTCGTACTAGTGCTAATTGAAGGAAAGCTATGTATATGTTTAGTTAACACTTTCTACAGAACTGCTAAACTGTATATAATAAAGTTATGCTGAACTTGACAATGTTGAAAATTATTTTCTCATAGTTAGATAGTTGTTATGTAAGTTGTTTCATGGAATTTCATGACTTGCTCTTTTTAAGGATAGTGTAATAATAGAAAGTATTATTCTAAGCGGCTTGACGATTTTTACTCAACTGCCAGTATCTACGAGATTTTCAAACGAAGATATTTTACAAAGAATTTCCTTTAAATCCGTAACCGTGATCTATCGCTCAGTTACAAAACTATTTTGATAAACTATTTTGTACCATGATGACAAATGTTATAGCCACATAAACAAAAATAGATTCTTTAGAGCATTCTTCACCCAAAAAAATACAATATTGTGTTACAAATCCAAACTCGTTTTCACCTGACATTTTCAATGTCGATGTCAATTGATAGAGCGGTGCAAATATGGTCGATGTCATTGTCGATAAATATGACGGTAGCACTAGGGGTGGGCAGCGGTAAATATCGACACCAGTATTAAAAGGACTCTTGGCTGTAATACCTACTCGTAGGCACTGAGATTTCCTTTTTAAAGCCCACGAGTTGAGAGGAAACGAGATATTTTGAACCGACTTCACAAAATGGAGAAGGATTTCAAAAGGGATGTTTATATTTTTTGTATGTTTGTTCATTCTTAATAAAATTCAATTACATTAAAAAAAAACTCTACTTATTCAAAATCCTGAAAAGTGAATGATTATAAAATTAACATATCAATAATCTTTACACACCGACTTCTAGAGAAACCTTTTTATCTTCACAGTGTTATTTATAGCGAAAGAAGTTTTCATATAATGGCACTCATTCGACTTAAAATATTGTTTCTTATAGACCAAAATAAATCTTCTTTGTGTAGATGTTTATGATAGACCCTTATCCCTTATCTGGTCATGGGACCCTCAAGTGGTTTCCACGTCTCTTAAGGCTTGACTTGAAAGAATACCTAGCTGTTTTTGTTTCTATAGAAAACCCATTCCCGCACCCGGATAAAAGTAACTATATAATTATGTACATCATCATTCAGTTTAGTTTTGCGTCGAAGTAAAAGCTTCAACAACATTCATCTAGTAAATATCCAAAGTTTAAGGTTTGTAATATTATGTGGATGTGGTGTTTTCCCAAATTACATTAGTAGGGTGTTCCAATTTTTTTTTTCTACTGCTGTTTTCTCAATAAAAAATACATCAGCGCACGTTATCAAAAACAGGTTATCCCACAAAATATCCCGAAATAGCGAAATGTGTGCATAAAGTGGAGGGCTCAAGTTATGCTGGATATACCTGAGTTAGGGACGGTGACCGTAATCGTTCATTTTTAGGAGCCCTGCGATTATCCCAGCGGCACTAAAATTAGGGTTCGCATAGCCTGTAAAGTAAAGTTTGAAAAATAATTCAAAATAAAAATATTATATAGGTAAAATTCTTCAAAAGAACGGAGATTCTTGTGGTTTGTATAGTCGATAGAGTCACGCAGACTTTGTATTTAATTCAGAAAATGTGTCCTTTCTAAAATCATAATGTTAAGAATTTGACGATCATTTTATCATCATCATCTGCCTAGCCTTTCCAACTACATATGTATATTAGGGTCAGCTTTTTATATACACTTAAAACGTAGGTAGTTCAGAAGTTATGATAATTTTCTTTTGGGACTCTTTTACAACTGTTATTATCATAAACCATGTAAGTAGTATTTCAACCAATTTCTCAAGTAACATCCGTCAATTTGCCAACCCTAAGCGTGAGTAGGTACAGTCGGGCACGGAACTCGTGAAATTTATTCAGTTATTACAGCGATATGTTATGCAGCACTTTTGTGCGCGAGTGTACAACATTGCGATGCCCTGTTTATTTGGTGTACGACATTATAGCCGTTACGTAAGAAAATAATAGGGGATATAAATAGAATTTTATACATAGCATTTTAGACCTTAAAGTTAAGGTAGTGGTATACTTTAAGCATTACATATCATGAGTTGATATATTCCCCTACCTGGTAATCAAATCCGAGACCCCGTGCACAGCCGCTGTGCTTGCGACCATTATACCAATGGAGAAATTGATAAATATCGATCTACCTAATCCAAGAATAATTTTCCGGATAGGATTCGTACACAAATAAAGAAAATGAATCAATCCCCAACTAATATTCATTCGTGGAACACCAATATATCACTTCTTACATTATTCAGGACTCCATATTATTTCCCTAACAAATATTAATCCACACAGAACATGGGAATTGCTAATTAATCAAATACCTTCGCCATTGTCGCGTTAACCTTCCCGTAGATTTGCCGGTACTTCATTACGGGATTACAATATGAAACAAATTGAAGCTATTATTATAACAAAATGGCCGCCTTAAGCCTCGGCCAATAAAGTATAACATTACGCGACTGAGTTTCTGATAACGTACTAACGTCCTTTTGAAAGTGGTTCTCAAAGTTTGCTGGCTAATTTAATTTTACATTTAGCTGCATGGACTGCGTAAACACGAGTGGACCCAGGTTTTTCGGAACTTAAATGTCTTCAAAAATAATTGTCTTGTCGATATTTGATAAAACAATAATAATGCAAATAAAAATTGAGAAACAGAGAGTTTGTAGGTTAAACTGAAATAATCCCCGGAACTACAGGCGAACCCGAAAATAATATTATTCAGTAGCTATCAACTTCAACATTATCAAATTAACTGGAGCCTTTTCGCCGAACAACACTATTTCATTTTCACCCTGGTACACTACCTGGAGTTAATCTGCATGCAGGTGATGGGTTGAAAGTTAAAAATTAACTGAGTTATCCACGTAAAATATCTCAAAATGTTAAAATATTGGAGTTTCTTATCAAAACATATACTTTTACAAGCTTAAAAAGTTTTAACTAATTCTCTCCGTGACAATTTAATTTTTTTTGCAAATTATACTTTGTTAGGTTACTACAAATCGACGATCGTTAGATAATAACTAAATATACTGCATGTATTAAAATCAAAACAAAAAAAAACTCGGAATAACCTAAAAAACCACTTTGACAATCTCAGCACAGAGCAATTAATTGTTGTATCGGCTTTATGACCATTCCTAATCCCGGGCAGCCGGCCATCGGCACAATCATTACGCGAAAACGCGGGATTACAGCTTAATGAGCAACTTTGGGAACCACTGGGGACAAAAATACCTTCCAATTCGAATAAAAATGTGTTGCTTTTGTTTCTGTTTTTGGCTATCGTGTTTTGTTTTTCCAGAGAATACGAGGGCGTTGTTATTTCTAGGGGAAATAATAGAATAGAAAAAAAAAATGTGATCGTAGAGTTAATTGGCTGTTAGGTAATAATGATACTTTTCCTCAAAACAATGTATTTCGAGTTACATCCTGATAATCAATATTTAGTAGGCAATCGTTATACATCACTCTTGTCATCGTTTATCAAAATAGGACCATAGAAAGAAAGAAAGAAAATTCATGATAACATTGATCACTACTAAAGGAAAACTTATTGTCTGCATTAGTAACTTTCCCTTTCATAAAAAAAATGAAGCTAAAAATAAACTGCTTGTGACAATATTTTTTTATTATTCTAGAAAAACCAATATTTTGGAAATCATAACGTTCAGCCGTTTCAACATTTCATATCGAAGCCTTACTTGAGCTTTGAGCAAAGTAATAAGTGCTCATATTTGCTCAGTAGCCGATAGAGCCTCTCCTTACGTAAACAGTTCCAATGCATTCCCACTTTCATACTCGTGCAGTTTAAGTGCAAGTGCATACTACTTACTCACGTTATAGGAAATTGCATTATGTATTGGGACTTAAGGTAAATGTAAATAGGGAGGTTATGTAAATTAATAGCTATTGACATCAGTAGTCAGGGGCAGAACAAAATAAGGCATTTTTGACGTAACTTTTTGCAAGTTCCCAACACTAATGAACATAAAAAAATTATATGTTGTGTTACTATTTCATAGAAGAAATGGAAATAAAGACTAATAAGCTGTTACTCACAGATTCTCCTAAGTCCTAAGCAACCTGCCTTACTCTTCCCTATAAAAGAAAGTTCCTTAAAAATCCCAATAGATTTTTCTGATCTGACTGTACCTAGTCAAAGCACAACAACAAACAGACGAACCAACTCACAATAGCATTTTCTACTATTAGCTACAAGCATGTCTTCACTCTCAAACCATAACTCACAACACTGTTTTACTACTGAAAATCTAAAACATTTGCCATCACCGAAGTACGAACCCTTAGGAAATACATTCAGTGTGAATGTAATACATAGCTTCATTCAGTCTCGTCTTCAACTCCTCGGTGTCACGTCCAGAACAAATGACGACATCAGTCGTGTCGTGTACAGTCAACTAGGAATTGATTTTAGTTTTCAGTTGTAAAATATATTACGTGAAACTGGTTGCAAGAGAAATTATGTTACTAGATAAGGCAAGTTTGTAAAAGAAATCATACCATTGGTTGAAAAATTGAATTTGATAGATCAGATGCAGTGATTATGAAATGAAATACTATTGTATAATAAGGAAGGTTGCATGATAAGCCTTAGAATATGTTACAATGCATTTCTACATAATGCGAAATCATAGTCACTTTCCTTTGCAAACCTGTGCTATCTTAATAATGGTTGTAAAATTATCGGATAACATTCCATAACCAACCGTAATCCATATCAAATAACTAGATTTGAGAGACAATTTTCCATCATCATTATCATCATACCTGGAAATTGCCGTCCTCTACTGAACATAGGACCACTGTGAGCACCAACCATCCGTCTAGGCAACCTACTGCTTCTGTCTACTGCTAACTTTCTTCAAATTATCATTCCCCTGTGCAGCAGGACGTCCTAATAACAAATCTATATTTTTCCTACGACAATAGTAAGCAATTCGTCTTCTTACATGTACAATAGTA
Source organism: Helicoverpa zea x Helicoverpa armigera (assembly GCA_033682625.1). NCBI lineage: Eukaryota > Metazoa > Arthropoda > Insecta > Lepidoptera > Noctuidae > Helicoverpa > Helicoverpa zea x Helicoverpa armigera. The sequence goes on from JAWIIS010000021.1 coordinate 13,731,675, forward strand.
CAATATAAAGCGAGTATTCACCCCTATCTCACAGATGTAGGGGTCTCAATACCGTCACGTCTGATACAAATGGGTGCATCAGTCTACTCCGATGTATCTGAACTGAACGATTGAAAGATTTCGCGTGTAATCGACGGTGGAATAACGTCATTTGTTTTTTTGTAGCACGCTTTATGTCGTGTTGCTACATGGATTTTAAGATTGAGAGGTTTTATAATAAAGCATGTATGTTGCAAGCTATGCAAGCTAAAAATATGTAAGCAATGGATCATGCTATCTATCGCATCATCGTATCGTTTGCTTAGTCAAAAAAAGTTCTCCGGTTTTACAGGCAATAATTACTTTTGATCACTTCGAACCTGTAGAGCCCTGAATATTAAATGGATGATCGCGCCATCCATAATATTTATCACAGTAAGCTTAATGCAACTGCTCACGACAAAACTTTTATTCTATCATTTAGTGTATAGTCTCTGCTTAAAGCTGGCCACTTACCTGGGATTTTCCGAGCTTAAGTTAATTAACCCACCTCTTTAGACAAAAAAGGTTGGCTCACGTATTTCCTGGCTTTCAATTTCCTGTTCGTTTGTTTATCGAAGACAAGCAACAAGTAGACGTACGAGTATCAACAGTGAGGTATTGGCGCAATATCGCGTCCGATTGCAGCGATACAGATCTATGGACGTATAGACACGGTGAGTCGGCCATGGAGAACAAAATCACTAGCGGAGATGTCATAACGGAAAATTTCCTAAGAGTGAGGAACGTCACTGTCTCCGCTTTTATACGCCTCGTATAAAAGCGCCAAAGAGCTTTGGAGCCTGCCCATTTATTGTAATATCAAAAATCGTTGAAAGATGTCTCAAAGAACCTATACGACTCATATGATCGTTTTGGTCATGCACACCGTATCTACATATTTGACCTAGAAGAAGGTAACTAACCTATATGGCATCTCCGCTCACTTTTCCTTACTCTGTGATGTCGGCATAGTGCTACAGACCTATGCATGTATAGAAGGGGATCTGATTACGTTGCATATTCGTCTATTCGTGTGGTCTGTGTTCCCGATTGATACTGGCATGTCGGTCTTGGTTTTGGTCGTGTTAGTAACATATGCCAGTGTTTAGTACAATGATTTTAGATATGGCTTTCTGTTTAACCGTTCCAGGTATATAAAGATTCCATTGCCTAAAATTCTATAAAATAGACATAAGGATAAACACATTTTCACTAGGATACTGCTGGTACAGCAGTTTTCAATTACCTAAAAAGGCTTAATGGGGTGTGTCCAATGTGTATATCTGAAAGCGAACGCGAGGCCGCGCAAAAATATCAAACAGTTGAACCTACCTGTAAACTACATAAACGAGAAAATCTTTCCCAGAAAACGTGGTAGTTATTATTTAATTTCCTCACCAGCTGCTTGAAAAGAACAAACTGAAACTGTAACAGAGCTTCGTATTGCATCAATATTTCACATTGCATTAAGAAAACTTTGCGGACTTGCAGCAATATTGAAGATATTATTAATAGACGTAGGAAATTGAATCCGATGAAGAAACTTTCTAGAAAATTGTTACTGTCAGGCGCAGGATATTGGGGAACAGATATTATATAAATGGTTAGATCTCGGTAATGAGTACGTAGAGTTTCTTGCTCGTTTCATTAATTACCGTTTTACTGAGAACTTGGTGTGAAAGCGATGTAGCAAGGAAGGGAATATTTTGTTTTTAACCATGTTATCACTACTGAATCTAGACATAAGACAGTTTATAACACACAAAAACCACAATATTAAGCTTGTTTTTTAAAATAATTCGCAACCCATGGAAATGCCATAAATACCTTTATGGTTTTATTCATTTCTACTGTCCCGGTTAAATTAAAAAAAAAACTCAATTTAGTCCAGTGAAACCAAGGGAAATGTATAGTATGTCCATAAAAAAAGTTGTATCCCCGAGTGTAAAAGGTTTAATAATTTTACAAGCGCTCGTAAAAATGGCGGCTGGCGTAATAAAATCAATTTATGAAGAATACATCCAGTTTATTATTCAAGTATTTTATAGCGGTCTACGGCGAATCTATTTATAGCCCGGTAACATTACTACCAGGATAGGTTTATAAAAACTAAAGTTTGAAAATGCCTGGTGATGCAAACTCAAGGAAAAACTAATCTTTTTAAGTCCTTGAAAATATACAGGTAAGTAATAACATACCTATTGACTCGAAAACCATGTTCAGTGCTCAGACAAACTACTACAATGACACGAAAACGATACGAAACATAAAGAAAACAAAACAAAATACTGCAAAAGTCTACAGACCAAAGCCCATAAAAAGGACCGCTGGCCAGGAACCAAATGAGACCAAACACCACAAACCATTTCACTCACAACCACACAGTCACACACCATGGACCGTGACTCCGCCATTTTTAATTAACCCTACAAAATTAAATCCCTTTCTAATTGAAACGCCATGGAATCGTATAAAAATGTATTTCTGTTTCGTTTCGTATCATTTGAGACTGAGTGGGAAATAAAAGGCAGTGTAGAGTTTAATTAAATAGTTTTCAATTAAATTTTAGAACGGCCAGCTAGTACCAACATGAGTCTGATCTGTCCAAGTTATTAGATGTAGCGACATGGTGATGATAAAGTAAGTAAATGTAACTTTAAACCATGGCTAACTTATAATAGGGAACCACGAGTGAATTCTTGATTAAAGGATACATCTGTGGCAATGATTAATGAGTTACCATACAAGAAAGACTACCACGTTCCCAGAAAAACAATATTCCAGAATGTCTCAAAAAGAACGCAAAAGAACGCGGGTTTTAGGTATACGCTCGGTTTGGCTCCCGACACTCAAAAACTGTTATGCGGTTTCAGGCGACATCGCTAAAACCGGTAGTTGTCATTTGTTTGTTGCCGCGAGCCGCGAGCTACAGAATGTAAAAACCGACCGAAAATATTTCGATTGTAACCGCTCCGAGTTTCAAAGCATTCAAAACCAAAAAGCCAGCCAGTGACTAACATGGCGGTGTATTTCATTACAAATTTACCCCTTTCCTCAATTACACGAGTAACAGTTTTAATTTTAAAGCAACTTGTCCTTGTGGGATGTTAATTTAGCCATGTTAATTGCACTTTGATAATTTAACAGTCGTGTCTGTTAAATTATTCGGTGTAATTCGAAACCGCCGGGAATTTTCATAATTGAATTTGAGCAACAAAATGTTTTGCTGTTGGTTTGAGGAAAGGAATTTATCTGTTTCTGTTTATCTTTATATGGAGAAATATTTCAGGCTACAACTTTAATGTAATGTGATGACTGAATTTGCTCATAATCAATGCCTAGAAGACCAATATGTTACCAATAAAGTTAGCGAAGGTTCGGTGGTGTTTAGATCAGAGAATATTGCCGTATATAGAACTCATACACATCTCGTGAAAAACCAGACCAATGATAATGATGATCATGCTTTATTTTCCTGAGGTATTAAGAAGAGGCATATATTTCGCCATATAATTGCTGACACAAACTCAACGAAAACCTGAAAATACTTCGTCAGACAAGTCGTTGTATATTTTGACAGGGTGTTGGTACCTGAGCGCAGTATTATCACGGCGGCGTTTTGTTATCTCCGAGACTGAGCAGTGACACTAATCTTATAATTAATTAATTCCCCCGTCGTTGTGTCTCATGAATAGTAATAAGCTACGCTTAGGTCGGCTGTGGTGTGACTGACAGCGGGAATAGGTTGACTTTATGAAAGTGATGTGGATTAATAACTGTAAATCACCCTTGTGAGTGTGCTAGGGAGTTTCGGGTTATGTTTGTTTATCTATGGAGTATTGATGGGTACATACCACATGTCTGGAAATTCAACCAGTCGAAACAAGCACCATTCTTCGAATATAAAAAAAAAACATAATCAATAGCGCTGGTCATCATCATCATCATCAGCCTATAGCAGTCCACTGCTGGACATAGGCCTCTCCAAGTGCACGCCACTGAGATCGATTTTCGGCTTCTCGCATCCAGCTCCTGCCAGCCGCCTTGCGCAAGTCATCACTCCACCGTGCCTGAGGACGTCCTACACTACGTTTGCCGAGGCGTGGTCTCCACTCTAGAACGCGTTTACCCCAACGGTTATCGGTTCTTCGGCTAATATGGCCAGCCCACTGCCACTTCAGCTTGCTGATTCGGTGGGCTATGTCGATGACCTTGGTTCTCTGACGGATTACCTCACTTCTGATGCGATCCCTCAGAGAAATGCCGAGCATAGCCCTTTCCATAGCCCGCTGAGCGACTTTAAACTTGTGAACCAGCCGTACCGACAGTGTCCACGTTTCGGCTCCGTAAGTCATGACAGGTAGGACGCACTGATTGAAGACTTTTGTCTTTAGGCACTGTGGGATCGACGATGTTAGGACTCGACGTAGCTTCCCAAATGCAGCCCAACCCAACTGAATTCTCCTATTCACCTCGTCCTCAAAGTTGTTTCTACCTAACTGCAATGTCTGCCCAAGGTATACATATTTCCGAACAACTTCGAGAACGGCGCCGTGTATCGCAATCGGTTCCGGTAGAACATGTTCATTGAACATGACCTTGGTTTTGTCCAAGTTCATCCGTAGGCCAATGCGTAGAGAAGATTCAGCCAGGTCGTTCAGCATCTGTTGTAGGTCCTGCAGCGTTTCCGCCATGATGACGATATCGTCAGCAAATCGCAAGTGAGAGATGTGTTCACCATTGATGTTGATGCCGCGTCCTTTCCAGTTCAGCGTCTTGAACATATCCTCCATTGCATTAGTGAACAGTTTCGGGGAAATAACATTCCCTTGTCTCACTCCTCGATGCAACGGTATGGGCCTTGTTTGCTGATTCTGTACTTGGACGGACATTGTAGCGGCTTCGTAGAGACATCTCATCACTTGGATGTATCGCCAATCTACTTGACAACGCTGCAGGGACTCCAGAACAGACCAGATTTCAACCGAGTCAAAGGCCTTCTCATAGTCCACAAATGCTAGACACAGGGGCTGATTATACTCTTCGGTCTTCTGTATAATCTGCCGCACTGTGTGGATGTGGTCTATGGTGCCGTATCCGCTCCGAAACCCAGCCTGCTCCGGTGGTTGGAATTCGTCGAGTCTTTGCGCAAGTCGGTTCGTGATCACTCTTGAGAACAGCTTATAGACGTGGCTTAGGAGGGAAATGGGTCGATAGTTCTTCAGCTGGGTTTTGTCTCCCTTTTTGAAGAACAGGACGACAACACTCCTACTCCACGCCTCTGGAGTTCTCCCTTCAAACAGGACGGCATTAAAAAGCTTCTGGAGCTCCACCAGTAAGGGGTTTCCTCCTGCTTTTAATAGCGCTGGTCATTTCTATTTAATTTTGCAACACATACATCGTTTTGCCTACTTAATTCAATAATAAATATCTATAAAGTATCGAAAAGAAGACTTCTTTTCAGATAAAGTAGATAATACAATTATCACTTTATATTATGACTAGTAAGAATTACTTTTATTTGGAATATTATTTTAAAAAATGTACTCGCTAGCATTGGCACCAAAGCCTTATATCTTACACAACACGCGTGTTATGTGCGGAACAACTAATAATAATTAATGTTTGCATCTGCTGTCCTCAAACATGGTGCATGGACGCCATTCTTAAATTATGATGATAATCATATTAATTATAATTTTACTGAAAGAAGTCAAAGGAACTGAAACTCAAAAGATGATTTATATTTGTGTAAGTACCTTTTTGTTGAATATCAATAAATTAAATGCTGAAAAAAGCAAATTACAGTTATAAAGCTGTGTCAATTTGCTCTTGCGTTTCATGACTCGGATAAATGAAAGATGTTAATTATAAGTAATAAACCTACCAAAAGGAAGCTTTAATATTTTTAAATTAAAAAATAAAATTTAAATTTAATTTTACGTGTAAGTTTCTTGTTGGAACTATTTTACTTATTAAGGGGAAAAGCTGTGCTATAATTCGCTTAGTGACCAAAATCGACGGATATCTAATGTACAATAGGGCTTAGTACCTACCTTATACATTTACTTTCACAATAATCCACCTTCCAGACCACTTGTGTACCCAAATCACTAAAGGTACATAACATACCTTCCTACGTAAACACACAATTATTATGCTAATGGTCGAAAGCTTTCTCCACAAACTAGGTAGGCGATCTACGTCTAGTACCTCATATTGTACTTACATAGTGGAGTACCTATAAGAAAGAAATGGACTTAATAACAGAGAAAGCATTGTAATGTTTGTCTGTTAATCATTGTGGGAGCTTGCTGATTTTACCTCTTTATTATATGGAATGAAGTACAGTGCTTTCTGCCCACGGCATCCGGCCTCCTTGAATGGCTAATAGCACAGATTACTAAACCCACTATGTACCTACGTAGTTGAACCCTACTAAAGGTAGGTTTGATGTTGCTTTGGTAGATTTATTTTTTTGGAGATTTACTAAGAACATCATCTACATAGAAACTCTATATTCAACTATGTACTCTTCTCACTATGTTGGGGTCGGCTTCTAGTCTTACAGAAAGCAGCTGAGCACCAGTGTTATACAAGACTCCCTAAGTAGATATGTTTTTTTTTTCATTTTTATATATTTGGTAAATAAATATTGGAACACCGCTTAAAATTCACGTCGTATATTCCCATTAAATCATAGTGAAGTTACACTATGCTCGTGTCCCGAATATAAATCAATTTAAACTTAACCGGCTCAGCCTTCGTTAATCATAGCTGGTTAATTACTCTAATTATTGTTTACTTTCATTATGATTTGTTGTTTCATTTAGTTTGCCTGAGATTCGTTTTTAATTAATTTTTTTGAGTTTGCAGTGTAAAATATGTGAACAAGCTTTTTTAATTAACTTGTCGAAAGTAATGCAGGCTTAGTAATAAAAATGATGGATTGGTCTGGTGTTCTGTGTACAGGTTAATATGTTGCTATATTTATTTTTATTATAGTGTAGCTACACATCTATGGCTTATGTGGTTTTTAATCATTTTACATCTCCTAATCTTTATACTTATGCTTCTTTTCTAAACTTTCTGTACAATTTTTTCATTGTGCTTTAAAATCAGTCAAAATTTCATTTGTAAAATCATATTCTAGCTACAAATCAGACTGAAATTCAAGGGTACTATCGCTTAGCATCTAAAGTGTTGCCCGCTGCGGGCCGTCAAAAATAATTGTATTTCTTCTAGCTCAGACGTTCACTTATTGTTAGTATACATCATGTTCAGTTCTTTGTTTGCAAAGGCTTTCCACTTTTCCAGTCTGAATCGTAAGATAACGAATTTTGATCTCGTTTTTTGATTCGCATTTGAAGAAAAATTCTAGTAATACAAAAGAATTTCTGTTAAAAATTAAATTAGATTTTTCATTTGTTTTGTGATTGCATTATTAAGTTTAAAGTTATTGTTTTGTAATGAGAATGATGATGGTGTACTTTCGTTCTTGCATTTCACTGTTGAGGTATTTTAAAGAAAGTAGAAGAAGCAAGAAGCATTTTCCTGATCAAATCAAAAGTATATATCAAATCAAAGTATATCAATAGGTGCGCCTTTACACAGGAATCGAACCAAAAAGCCCATCTATTCAACTCAATCTTGTTACAAAACTGCAACTTACAGCTTCATCGCCATCAGATACTAAACTGTGTAGTCTGACACCAGTCTAACCAAGGAGTATCGGGTTGCCCGGGTAACTGGGTTAAGGAGGTCAGATAGGCAGTCGCTTCTTGTAAAGCACTGATACTCAGCTGAATCCAGTTAGACTGGAAGTCGACCCCAACATGATTGGGAAAAGGCTCGGAGGTTGATGTTTATTTAATTTCCTTCCAGAATATGAACACTATTCAGCAAGACATTGCAACTGGTCTTCAGTTCGTAGTAAATAGTGACAATCCAATTAGCAAAGCGGCCACAAGTTGGCAGCATCCGCAGATCACACGGAATTCATTAAAGGATCGCCAAGACTGACATTTACACGGAAACACTGGAATTTTCGGAGACTAAGTAGTTACCTACTAAGTTATCACCCTAATACACTTTCTTTAATAGGCATGTTGGCATGATACACTAAAAATAACCTGCCTTGAAAGAGAGAAAGAGAAAAATACTTAAGTAAAAGAAATGATTTCTTTTTCAGAGTCCTGTGGAAAAAACTTGACCTACAGGTAATTATTTTACACCATTTATTATTTTTCGTTAATACTAGACATACTGACTGAATATGACAGTACAGCAACGCCTGTATACGCCTGTATGTGAAAAACACCACTTTAGTGGTTGAATTAACTCATGTTACAACAACAGTTTTCTAAAACACTGTTGTACCGCATCTAATCACCCGAATATCGTGCATCGCCGCGGCTAGCCAGAAACTTAGCTGCACGATTATTCAGGCATTTCAGCCAATTGCATAATAAATTGGCACTCTGCATGTTTTAGCGAAGTTACCAGCTTTTTGGAGCTAAACTTAGTTGGAGCGCTTTAGTTAACGGGACGTGACTAGTCATCGCGCTAATGTAAGCTGCTGCCCAGTTCTGTGCATGCTCTCAACTAACATGAACGAACATAAAAGGTTTTTAATTAATGCCACGTTGTACCTTGCTAGCTCTAAGAATAGGTTAGAAATTATAAAACTACAAATACAACAACAGTTTTACAAAAGATTTTTTCTAAAACTGTTGATAAAGCTCCTTAATTAAGCCAAAAGAAACATAACTGTAACTTCTTCTGTCCAAGCTCTCGCTTGCCTTGTCTCTGCGCTTCCAGGATTTAAGTTCCACCTTAGTCATTCGCTTCGCAACCTTCTACCTGGCGGCTAGTGGAAGACCAGGCCTGATCCTGGCTGGAACTACCTGGGTCCTGCTAACCAGGCTGCACCAGCACCTGGAAGTGCAGATAGCGAACTATTATCAAGCGTAGAGAATTTTGAGGAAAAGTTTGAATAATCTCTTCGAACGTACTTTTTAAACGTACTTAACTGCGAGGGCTTTATGCGATCACCTATATCAATTTCCTTTGCCTCCCTACTCTGTTCCTGTACCTGCTTCTACTAAATCTAAATATTAATATGATTTTTTTAAATCTGCGTGTTCGTGTCCACTAATTAGAATTTATTAAGAAATGTTCCTCATAAATCACGTAGTTCCCTAAAACCAGAACCTGAAATACTGAAACTTTCATAATTGCAGCAAATAATCACTTTTACCGTTCTACTAGGGTACGACATGAAAATACCATAAATTCGCCATTTGAACAAACGACCAGCCATTTAGTTAGACGACGGCGAATATAACTGAATTCAGGTTTCCAGGTCTTAATTCCCGAACATTTGTCGGACTTTATTATTTGGTCTGTGACCTGAACTCCGGCGAAACGATTAGCGGTAATGTGATATTTCACGAAGGCGATTTATTTAAAGACTTTAGATCGCTGCGGTATAAGTTTCCGTAGAATGTTGTGAGTTAGCTGGCCTATTATTATTCTAGGCAGTAAAATGGCCTAGTAGGTACTACTTAGTTTTAATTACGTATTTTTCCTATTGTTCTCAGAAATATGCTTTGGTATGGTCCACCACATTAAGTAGATGAAAATTTTAAAACATTGAAACTAGGCTCAAGGTGAAAATGATTCAAAATGTTCCAATAACCCGCTATTTCTAGTAAATACAATAGTAATGTGTATTTAACGGCGATGTTACTGCCAATCTCAATTTTTCGATAGACCCACGTTAATTAGACAGATCTTCTAAGAAGAACGTTGTCCTAAATACGTGATCTCAGATCAACAGAAAGTAGATAGTTACTTTTTGATTACTTTTATAATGAAACCGTTGTATTTTGGTGTAAGCAGTTTTTTAATTATTAGGTATAAACACAGTTCTTGAGTGTCTAAGTTTCATAAGGCCTTGGAATAACATAGGGCACCCTTCTTGGCGGGTAACAAATACTTAAATGAAAATAGGATAAAAATAGAAAAGAACTGAAAAATAAGAAATATCGTATCTACAAATTTTTAAAATTCGTTGCGTATTTGGGTTTTTATTAGGAAAAAGTTTCATCTTTAAGAAATTGATAGGATGCGTCAATATTTCATCAAACAACAAGAAAAGAGGTAATTAGTGCAAGATTACGGTAAGATATGGTACGTGATAGGCTATAAACGGCGCATATTCCATACTTCAATTCAATATTACTGAGTATATATTTAATTCATTTGTCATTTGTTTTACGATTTGGCGGCAAATTGAAAATTGTCTGTGTCACGTCAACATGAATTCAACACGAGAAAATTTTCGTGCAATGATTTTTTATGACTTTCGATGTCATTTAAGTCAACAAGAAAGTTATGATTGGTTATGATAGACTACGATTGGCCTTTCACGATGAAGCCCCATCTCGTGCGACTGTTTACAACTAGTTTAAACGTAGTCGCACTAATCTCACTGATGATTTACGTGAGGGACGGCCTTCTACGGCGATGACTGAAGATAACATCTGTGTTGTGCGGCGTATGATGGAGACTGACAAAAGAGTGACCTATCAGCAGATTCGGACAAGCTTAGGCATCGGTATGAGTCAAGTGCACAAAATCCTCCACGAACATTAAGCGGTCAGGAAGCTTTGCGCCCGGTGGATACCTCATAATTTGACTGAGGCTCAAAAACTCCATCGTGTGGATTGGTGCCGTAAAATGATTGAAAGATTTAACGGAGGTGACTCAAATGCTGTGTTCGACGTACTAACACTACAATAAAACATGTAATAAAACTAATAACTGGCTAATGTAATCAGTTTCTGATTTTCTAAGAACTTTCAGTTTGACCCTCGTACCTCAACAAGGTAGTGAAAAACAAAATAAATTAAATCCATAGGCGTTTGTTGAGAGCGTTTGCCCATCTGTCCTTTCTGCTCTCTAGCACAGATTATCCTACATCCTACATCCTACATCCTACATCCTACATATCCTACATATATTATAAACGTGAATGTTTGTGAGAATGTATGGATGTATGTTTGTTATTCTTTCTCGCAAAAACGGCTGGACCGATTTGGTTGAAATTTGGTATGTAGATAGGTTATACCCTGGATTAACACATAGGCTACTTTTTATCCCGCTCAACAGGGATAAACCGTATTTTTATTAATATTTTGTTAAATCAGTAGGTATAGACGGCCTCTTTTGAGTTTTGCTGTTTCTTTTTCTGAATCGTGTATTTTTTTGTTTTTAGGGTTCCGTACCCAAAGGATAAAACGGGACTCTATTGCTTTCGCTCCTCTGTCTGTCCGTCCGTCCGTCCGTCCGTCTGTCCGTCCGTCTGTCACCAGGCTGCATCTAAGGAACCGTGATAGTTAGAGAAAAAAATTTTCACAGATGATGTATTTTTATTGACGCTATAACAACAAATACTGAAAACTAGAATGTAATAAATATTTTGGGGTGCTCCGACACAACAAACGTGATTTTTTTGTCCGATTTATAAATAATGGTACGGAACCCTTCGTGCGCGAGTCTGACTCGCACTTGGCCGGTTTTTTTATTAGTACGCAGATGTCAATCCTTTTGTCATTTATGCTGTCATAGATTTAGAAACCCACTACCGTTTGATAGATAGGCAATAGGTGACACATAATTTTATGCGATAAGAGGCCAAAAACTGACCCCTGTAGAGGCATGTAGCTGGCCCCCGAATGTGTAAAAGACAAATTTTTGTAACAAAACAAGCGATACTTTGAAAAATGTTTAACATTTTCTATGAATTGATTCCAAAAATTAAGAAACGCTATAAATACTAATACGTAACTCTAAATACTATAACTTCTACATAAAAAACCGGCCAAGTGCGAGTCGGACTCGTGCACGAAGGGTTCCGTAAATTACAGTTAAATCAACCTATCTCAAAAACTATAAGAGATACTTTGATCAAACCAAAAATCGTTGAAAGAGTTAATTAGCATGCATCACCTCTATTTTTTTTTGAATTTTATACCCCGTAGTTATAAAAATAGAGGGGGGGGGACATACTTTTTACGACTTTGAGAGCTGATATCTCAAAAACCGTTCACTTTAAGAAAAATGTTTTTTAGAAAACTTTATATCATTTTAAAAGACCTTTCCATTGATACCCCACACGGGTATGTACATCGAAAAAAAAAATTTCATCCCTCAGTTACATGTATGGGGGGCCCCACCCCCAATTCTTTTTTTTACTATTTAGTGTCATATTTTTGTAGCGGTTCATACAACACATATTCCCATCAAATTTCATCACTGTAGTACTTATAGTTTCCGAGTAAATCGGCTGTGACAGACGGACAGACGGACAGACGGACAGACGGACAGACGGACATGACGAAACTATAAGGGTTCCGTTTTTGCCATTTTGGCTACGGAACCCTAAAAAGTGTGTTTCGTTTTTGGCTTCACCAGAAATCACATAATGGTCGATCTATCTACTGTTATCTATATCTATTGACAAATATGGCTATCATATTGCGCTTTGTCTGTCAGGGCCATTGGAATTTAACGAAATTCTCCATAATCCGAATTTTGCAGATATATGTTGTCGATTCAAAATCAATATTTCTTTATGTTTTGTTATTCACACCTATAAGGTTTCGATCGAGTACTCCTTGACAAAATCTTACTTTTTATATTATAAATGTCAAAGTTTGTGAGAATGTATGGATGTAAGTTTGTTATTCAATCACGCAAAAACGGCTGGACAGATTTGATTCAAATTTGGTATGTAGATAGGTGATGATACCCTGGATTAACATATAGGCTACTTTTTATCCCGGTCAACAGGGGTAAAATTATTCAGCCACGGTCAAAGCGGCTCCATCTGTGGTATTTAAAATACAACAAATTTGACATTAATTAATTATCATGTAAAGTCATAGATGGAGTTGTGCATTTTTTTATATTTTTATATAAACAAATTGAGCTGGGGTTTTATTTTAGCTTATCTTCCATTAATGTGGAGGCTTAAAAGCAACTTACGTTAAATGAGTAGTATTAAGTAGACCTTAAATATTTTTTGTGTGGTGCAAAACATATAACGCTTATGGATCCTAAAAGAAAGGATAAAGATATGTCTCTCGCAAGCGCTGCTAAGCGTGAGTTAAGTTTCTGTAGCTTTAGAAACAAGCCCAGACACAAAGTGCACATTAAAGAAATGAGAGCTTCCTCGATTGAATATCACACGCACGTAAAATGCTTTATCGCCCATGAAAACGTACAAATTACGCGTCGCATACCAGAGACATATGTATGTACTTACTTTCAACTTCTGATCACAAATACACTGTTCTCCATTATGAATAGTCACAATCAGACCCGAGCTGAGTCTAAAAAGACACCTTTTATATATCTACGTTTACATCATTGATATCATTCAGTTACAAAGACTTGCTATAAAACGTGTTTTCGCTAAATGTACTATTATTTTTTTGAAAACATTTATTCCCAACTCTGATCTCATGGAGATGGTTTCCGACTATCACCTCTGTGTGGACTGTGCGAACTATCGGACCCGGCCCAGGTTTAAGCCATGGTCTGGGGCGAGAAGAAATGGGATGAAAAAGAATGAGGCGGCGGAACGATTGAAAATTCCCACTGCGGTAAGAAACCACGGGAGCCGATTCCCGGCCACCATAGGCGTGGGCGATGAGTTTTGAGTGGGTCGTCGACCATCCGGCTCCTAGGAGACCCGTGTCTAACGTGCCCATGTCAGCGATGCGCGTTATTTCACGCGCCCCTTTAGGAGATTCTGCAAACCCCAGTGAGGCCCACCAGAGCCAAAGCCTAACACTCCCTCACGCTGCACCCAATGCTGCACTGCTCAACGCACAGAAGACTGCATTCTCTAATGAAAAGTGAAACTATTGGCTGAGAATAAAGTAACTTTCCAGGATGCCATGCAACGTGTTGCACATACCCTGGCCTTTGGGAGCTTGGTAATCCTTTTCTCCACCTTTACAAAAACACATAGGAAGTGGTGAAGGGGTTTGGGGGCTGCCTTTGGTTTTGCTGAATTATCAGCCTAATTTGAATAATCGTTTTTTAGTTTTTTTCACTTGACTGTTGAATAATGAATTAGTTTTGGTCTCGGCGACTTGGACGTCTTCAGAACGTATTTACCAACTCTTAGTGGTCATCATGCACACCCGCTTCTCTAACACTATATTTGCAGGATCAACAAGATTGTTTTAGTTTGTTATATTAACTACGTTACTATAGCCCGCTGTCGAAGAAACTTTTTACATCAATTCTGGAGAAGCTACATAATTATTAACCTGTACACCAGCCTTACGTTTGCTGGCTGCACCAAGAAGTGACAAATTGCGAGAGCACATTTTGAAAAATAACTGCAGGCTTCAAGTACGAACACATGAATTGGACTCTCACAGATATTGGCCTGTTCGTGAACTAATTCAAACAATTCGGTGGAATCCCAACTTAACATAGAAAGAAGAAAGAAAGAAAGTGAGTGAGTGCACAGAAAATCCTCAAGTGTTTCCCCCTGTAGTGAAACTATGCGCCTGCCTGATGACTATGTCATCTTCCACCCAGCTATTCCCCAATTATGTGGTTGTTGGCTTCCAGTCAAACCGAATCTGTTTGAGTACCAATAGTTTATTTGGAGTGACTACCTACATGATCTCCTCAACCCAGTGAACTGTCAAACAATCATACCATGGAAACCACGTTATCCATGGTATGATTGTTTGACAGACTTTCTGGCTTCTGATAAAATGCAGTTGCTGCAGAAAATGTACAAATGACAGCTTTATCAGACCTTTGTATCCTGTGAGAATTACTCACGCCCCATACTTACGTAATCATTTTCCAAATCAGTTGACTAGGTCCAGAGATTTACACAACGTCACAAACTTTACTTCGTTCATTTAAATATAAAAGTCACACATGAGAGACGACGGCAGATAGAAGAGTATGGAAGGAGAAAAACATATTGACGACCCCTAATAAAATTGGGATAAGGGCAGGGGGATGATGATGATGATAAATGGCCACACATATGTAATTATACCGGATAAATATGTAGTATTTTGACAATTCTATATTGCCCACGCAGACGAAGTCGCGGGCAACAGCTAGTATATTATAATAGTGTCTCTAGGAATTATTGCGCAGGGTTAGTTCCGAAAACTGAACTAGATGGCGTTATACTGGAGAGGGCATTTTCTGAATCGCGGTGTTAAGATTCTCCCGCGTTGAATGGCATTGCTCTACTACAGCAACGTAAGAATCTACAGTAATCACCAAAATTTTTATTTAAATACGTATAATTTTTTAAACCCCTCCTTTGGTAAAGGGGTATATCCTCAAATATCCTGGCAAAAATGCAGATGCACGTATCTAGGCGGACACACACGGCAGTGTGTCCGCCAGCCAAGTTCGAGCAAAAAAGGCGACACACCGGCCGTGGGTTATATTACACGAACCATTTCGGGCCAAATTCGACCCCCCTGTAACCTGTAACTCAAAATCTATTTTATTTACGCATATCAAATTTCTAGTATCTGTTGAGACCCCCTCACTTATCTAAAATACAAAATTTCATTAATATACCTATTGTAGGTCTTGAGATATTGACGTCAGAAAATCGCTATTTTTACTATACACTGATTCACTTATTCACTTATTCACTGACTCACTCATCAAAAACCTAGACCACTTCCAATGGTCGTATTGACTTGAAATTTGGCATGGAGGTAGGTCTTTATGTCAAGGTAAAGGGAAAAATCTGAAAATGGCCAAGTGTGAGTCGGTTTCAAAATAATGAAGCTGTTTTATACCCGGTGTAAATTTATACCCCTAAGGAACTAAAACGAACTAAATTTATCTATATTTATATAATATATGTTCGAATGGTACAAAGGTTTGTATTTAGTCAAAGTAAAGTAAAAATCTGAAAACGGCCAAGTGTGAATCACTTTCGAAAATAACGAATGTGTAACTTTGATCCACGAACATAATATATGATAACATGTCATGTCAGTCAGTTGGTAAATCTAGTCCATTTAGTTAATCTAGTTCATTTCTTTGTAAGAAACATAGCGCATATTAAAAAATCTAAAAGATAGTATAAATGAGACATTTCTTTACCTAACTTCATCATAAGAAAAAATAAATAAACAACTTTACAAAAATAAATGAAATCCCACCCAAAACAAAAATGTGAAAGACTGCCAAGTTCGATAATATGGGAATGCTTCGCCTATAAAAGAAGTGAGATCTGAATAAGTACCAAGTTCCATACACATACCTCAGTTAAAAATAGTTACTTTTTAATGATGATTACTTGGCAAAGTGCAAAAACATTTTATCTTCCCACCATGACTACAAACCCACGATCGTCCCACGATATTTCGGCGCTGACAGTTTACCTCGGTCACAGCATCAGCATAAAGATCACATCTCATATACAATGTATAAGATACATGATATTTCGCGTTGGATGTCGGGTCGAAGGCACGTTCCCCCAGTAACACGGTCCGACCGATGCAAGCACGAACATTTTATTCCCACCTACGAACCATTTTTCGTAAGAATTTCGTGCTAGAATGTGCATATGAGAAATTATTATGATTATGCTTGGATATTCACTTGGAAATCTTTTAGTGAATGGATTTTGTACGGGTTCGTAGCATGCGGTCCGCTTTTGATGCAAATATTCGTGTAAGTTCGATTTTGTTAAATGGCCAAAGAGAACCGACGTTGAACAGACTTTATTAGTCAGTTTTCTTTTACGATTGATTTTAGGTATTTGATAATTTATTCTTAACTAGCTTCTGCCAGCGGTTTCACCCGCATCCCGTGGGAAACTCTGCACGAACCCGGATAAAAAGTAGCCTATAGCCTTCCTCGATAAATGGGCTATCTAACACCGAGAATTGTTCAAATCGGACCAGTAGTTCCTGAGATTAGCGCGTTCAAACAAACAAACAAACTCTTCAGCTTTATAATATTAGTATAGATTTGTAATCACGAACTTGCGACAGTTTACCACGCATTTTTTTATTTATTTATACGTATAATAGCTATGTGAAGGGACTTCGTGCTTTTATAAGTAGAAAGCTCATTTTCACCAAAATGATATGAACACCATAAAGAGGAGAGCAAATATGACCTTTCTTTGGCACCCCGTGAACCGAGAATGACTAATGGAAGGTGACAGGAAAACTGCAGTTGACTGAAGAACCATTAATCATTGCCACCCTACCACTATATCACGGACTTTGTTCGGTGAGCCGAAAATATTCCGAGCGCCAAAATAATGGATGCACTACCTATTGTATTTATAGGGCTCACGAAAAATTAATTTGATGAACAAGGTCCTAAATTAATTTGAGAATAGTAGCCACATCACTACTATGTTCTGTACTACACATCAGAAGGAAATATCGATAATCGTTTTCTTCACTATTCTCGAAGTTTCGGCTTTCTGAAGGATTCCTTTCACGGGGATACTATCCTACCATGTGATAAATAAAATACATACACATAAATGTCTCGTATATATTAAAAATTAAACATAAATATTTTTGACATTTGTTTTAATGACGTGTCCATGTAAAAGCATTGAACTATTTGAGCACACAACATAAGAGCACCCTGTCATTACAATTTGTATTAAAACTATAAAAATGGCTTATTTTACACAACGACCGACTATTGAAAGCATTCATTTTTAGCCTAAAGAATCGTCTATTAATTTCAGTTATTCTAAGTTCGTACAAAAAGATATAAAAACCACTATAGCACAGAAAATTGAATTGTTTATACAAATTATTATATAATAATAAATGTTGACGGAATACACGACATTTAAATGCATGCAACATTAAATAAATTGAGATTATCCGTGAAATAAGTGACTACTTATTATCTATAGAATATCTTAGTTTAACTTAAATATAGCACAAATTCAGTTCGGCAGTTAATACTTATGAAGATCATTCTAGTACAATCAATAGAGGATTCTTTAGTGTTGTACAAACTTTGTCCATCTATAGCATGCAAGCTCACCCAGCACTGGGCACCGTGCCCACGGTCCAAGCTTAGTTCACTAAAACAATAATCTCCTAACATTATTTATATTTAATTCATTCTAAACAATCCGGCAGTTCGCACCTCAGAAATTATCGAAAATAATAGAATTGAAATGGAAGAATTTTAATTAATTGATTTATAGTTTAGTTCATTGAATTCTCAACATAATTGCATAGGATTTGATACTTGTAGTAGTTTATTGCAATTAAAATAACTATAAGTCATTTTACGTTTATTTCGTCATTTTGTTGTCGTAACGTCAAATTAATCTCGTCACATGTAATACTTACCTGTACTTATTCTAATTGCAGTTTATTGATTGAAGTGATAGATTTCATGAAGGGAGAAGAGGTAAACGTGAGGTACCCAACAACATTTCCACGTAGGAAAAATTAGCTATCTAGAATTTATTCATTTGGACTTGTATGGTATTTAAAACGATGTAACATCGTCGACAATTTGTCTAAAACCTATAAAAATATTTGCTAAAATTAGATTTTCGATCAAAACGGGCTATTATTAAAAATCTGTATTATTATTATTTCCTATTAAAATAATCTGCATTATAAAACAACAGTTACGTTTGAGTGTATTACGTTCGCGAAGCCTGCACTTGTAAACTTCAAGCAAAACTCTTTTGTTTATAAATATTTTATTTTCAATGCGTACTGTTCGGTATCAAGTCGAAGTACAATTTATCTCGACTTTCATTTCTTAAATAAAACACTACACAAAGAGCTCAAAACATAAGCCGCGAATTAATTAGCTCTTGTCATTATTGCCTACACATAATTATTTGCTTTATAGTTCCATCAAGGAATACAATTTCATTAAATCTTTAACGCAGCACAACTACGAATCAGTACACATTGAAACGTATTTTCTTCAACTTGAAGTGTAGAACAATCTAGAATGATCTAGAACGGTCTATAACTCGAGGGGTACTTGGTCGGTAACGATAGTTGCGAGTACTTAGCGAAGAAGTTCCAGCCTAGTTGTCCATACGCCTCTATGAGTCGTTCCTCTACCTCCTTGGAAGGTCTTTCTTCTTGTATCTTCTGCAGTAACTTGATGGCGCGGCCCCATTGCTTGAAGGTGAAGCAATGCCAGACACCGTAGTGTAAAGCCTGCAGAAAAAATATTATGTAAAAGTTTTAGTTAGGTATTCTTTCGATAAAGATATCTTTCCAAAGTATTGGTTAATCTGAAATATGGTATCTCACTCTGGCATTGGCCCGGAAGAAAAACTAAACACCATGTTTAATATGAGTTTAAGAATGAAATACTTGAAAACTAAAATAATAAAAATAACGGTATCTGGGGTGGATGACGGGGAATAGCGACTCCGCGAGTATACCGAGTGCTTCAGGGAGGGTATACTATCCCGACCTTCGTCTAGTTGGAATAAGGACAGTTCATTCTCGGCTTTAGTTCGTTTTCATTGAGTCGCTAGAGTACGGTTAATAGTTTTCGGAGGTTGGGTACTTGTAGACTTAATTGGCGAGTGTGTCAAAAACGTTGGGTAAGTATGAGATTTGAGTTTTGAGTCTAGTGAGGGGATTTTTACTCATTACTATAATATATATATTCAGCTGTGGATAACGTAGTGAGTTGCACATTGATGTATACTTTTTAACCATTTTGTTTGATTTTAATAAGTGTGTAATTGTTTGTTTTCCCTAATAAATAAAATATATATAGTATATTGGTAATGTTTGGTACCTTGGAGTCGGTGAGGTCGGTGAACTTGAGCAGGTCGGTGAGGTTGTTGTGCAGCGCGTCGCTGATCTTGTCCCGCGCGGCACCTGCATGAGCCAGGGCTCGCAGGCGGCACAGCGCCGCGCCGCGCCGGCACAGCGCCTCCACCACCCAGCCGCGCTGCTTCTCCTGCTCCCTGCAAGAACATAAGTATGTCAATATAACTCTTGACAAATCATTTGAGTGATCGAAGTTAGTTATAGTTATCGACACGAATCTTGAGCTCTGACCTTCACCTGCGCAGAAGTAATTTATTGGGTCACTTTTGTGGTATGAAATGAGGCGCGGGAGCGGGCTAAAGCGGTGATTGGGCCACTCGGGATTGGTTCTTTGCTAATAATCACTTCTGAGAAGATGTAGGTCAGAGCTCAAGATTCGTGCCGGTAACTATACGTGCCAAGTGAATAACACCGCTAACTCGGAATGTCGCGGCGTGCGGTAGAGCGTATGAGGATGCACTGCCTCGCGCGTACAACGTGGACGCTACTCGTCGCAATCAAATGCCTACATTCAAAGACATATTATGAACTAAAAGAATGAACATTCAGACTGAAATTAATTCAAACAATTTTATGATCCTGCTACAATATGTTTAAAATCATAATAATCTAATAACTACTTACTGTTTAATCTTAGTAGCGTCAGTTCTCGTATCATTTTTCATTCCTAAGTACGCAAGCAACTTATCTTGATCTATGGCCTTGATAACCTGCAAAATAACAAAATATTGATAAACATTCAAAAAACTTAGGTTCCCAGATTTGAATGAAAACCATATTATTTTAATATAAGTTGTACCTTTTCAGATATAGTAATAAGTTGTTCACACCACGCCGTTGTCACGTCGGGGTCTTCGTTTGCATGAGGTAGTCTAAAAATCATAAAATAAAACATAATTTCTAAATCCTTAAAATAACGTAAATATTGTAACATAATACATTCGAGAGGTGTAACTAGTAAATAGATCTAGATATACAAAGAGAGATAAACTATATTGGGTTCATGTATATCTCTTTTCTTAAAGTGAGTAGATACTGAACTCAGTAATATGTATTTGTGTGAAAAATCCTATCAAGATTGTTTATCTCGAGTCGAGGCACTGAGCCTACTCAAGTCATCCTCTCCCGAGCCCCCTATGTTAGGGTCGGCTTTCCATCCAGTCGGATGCGGCTGAGTTACCAGTGCCTACTGAAATGAGTCTGTATGGCATGCAGTATGGTAAGATATATACTAACTTCTTGGCATCAGTGGGCGAGTCGAGCGCGTGCAGGTAGGCGACGTGGGCGCCGAGGTAGCCGGGGAACTTCTCCACCAGCTCCTCGTACACCTGCTCCAGCTTGTCGCCCTCTGGAAGAATAAATAAATGCTTATATTGAGATCCTGTTGACACAAACACACTGACGAGAAACATCCAATCTGAGCTTATAATCTAAACTAATGTAATAAAGAGGAAATATTTGTTTACCCATGCTTATTGTTTACCCCTAACTAAAGGCTTCAAAATTACTGATCCGATTTGAATTTTTTTTTACTGTTGGAATCCTAGCTAGACAATAGGCATACTCTAGTAATATAGGTAGGTTATATTTTTTCCAAGTATGGGAAGGATTTAATGTTCGAGAAACCGCGGGAAACAGCTAGTGTAATACAGCATACAAAAAAATCGTATATGCTACTCCATCTATTAGTAACTCAAGAACAGCTGAACTAATTTGGCGGAACTAGTTTGGTGTCTTTCTATTCCCACTAAGGTACGACGCAGATAGTTATTTAAACGTCATAATACATACCTAACTTAGCCAGCCAGTTAGTAGTGAAGTCCTTGACGGCGTCCATATAGTCGTCATGCGGCTTGGCCTTGTCCTTGTCTCGTGGCGGCTGGCTGCGCTTGGCGGGCTCGCACGGCACGTAGCTCACGCCGTACGTGTCCACCTTGCGGCCCAGCTCGTCCTTCGCGAACGTCACCGAGCCGGAGAGGGTTTGTCCTATGCTCAGGTTGGAGCGGCTAATCCTGGGAAAGAGGGATGCAGGGATGCAACATTTACATTAACAATCAATTATTTAACTTGGCTAGTTTTTAAAAGTCAAATTCAAAAAAGACTCAAAATACCTCTAATACGACCACCACTTCCTGCGTTTTTGCTAAGATGAAGTATATACTGTTTATCTTGAGTTCTAATGTGCCACATAGAACTACTGCCGAATGACCTTCTCTACCCGGTTTCCCAGCAACACAATATCCCTCTCTTTTGGCTTCTGTCTACTCGTAACTACTTCTCAGAATAAGAACATTCAAATGACAGCCAGAACTCATTATCGTGCCTTCCGAAACACAGAAGAATTCGTCATGACAAGATGGTTGCTTATCCACGAACTAAGCGTGCCAAGCTTTACTTCAATTTATGATCGATCGATACGCACTTTTCATGATGAGTTAATTATAACAAATAAAATATTTACTCACTTATCTGCAGGCACTGGTGTGAAGTAAACTGGTAATATGTGCCCACTTGGCAGAGGTCCTGATGTGAACTTCTTTCCGCCTGTGATCGCCTGAAAACATGATAAAATGAGTACATAGTTACATACATGTAGGTATTTAGAAGTAAATATTCCATGAATAAAACTTCTATAGTAATATAATACGGAGGAAACATTTTTGTTTGGAGGCCTGGCCAGTGTTTGACAGTGCATCATGCAATTTGCAATGGTATACCACAGCTCGACTAATCTCGATTGTTTTAACAAACAAATATTGCAGATTTTCCGTGCTTCTCTGCGTTCACTGTTGAGAAACTATCCTTGAGTAGCATAGGATATGTTGTTATTTGTATGTTGGAAGAAATTCCCCGGGACGCGATAAAACAGTTAACATGAATGTTACTGACCAGTGAGGGTGAACAGTAGACGTCCAGCGTGATGGGTTGCTGCAGCCGCTGCTGTATGATGGCGGGCAAGTCCTGCAGCTTCTCCAGCAGAGACTTGTTCTCGTGACGAATGTTCAGTCTCAGGGTGTAGTCGCCTTTCTCTAGTTTTATTGTGTACTGGAAAATTAAAATAACATTGTTTTTTTTTTTAAATAGTGAGTATGGACGACTCGTCTTTAATAATAATAAATTATTTATTTCAGACCAGAGATCCATACAAGTGTTATACTTTAATTAAGTGGACTTCAAGAAAGTTGACGCCCGAACCAAACAGTAAAATCCAATTTAAGGCTATAATTTCACTGTATATATGTATTACTGTACAGGACTTGTACATTTTTAACAAGAGATAGAATTAGGAGAAATGAACACATCAACAAAAGATAACACAGGTCAACAGCATTTTTGGTGCAAAGGTGAAATATACAATTTCTTGTAGGATATTAGATACGTAATCGAAGTCCAGAACATAGAGTTGCACTAGCACGTAGGGATTTAGAGATATACCCCTCCTAAAGTACCAAAAACGCGATTTTAACGATATTTGACGATTTTTTTGAAGTACAGCAAAATAGTTTTTTTTGTTTCTATCTATAGCATTATATAGTACCACTCTTCCCGATTGAAATTCATTTTTATTTCCAACGTTAAGAGTTTAAATTTTCATGAAATATGTATACAGCTACGATAGTTCGATCTTCCCTATATTTCATTTGGCCTGTTAGTATGAAAAAACTCCACTTTAGTTATAAAATGGTATATATCGGGAAATAAAACTCGCAAAAATATAAATTAAAATGGGGTTAATGCGGGGAAAGTAGTACTATATGATGCTTTAGTTAGAAATTCCTATAAAATTCTGCTGTCCCCAAAAAATGACATCAAATTTCATAAAAAAACGCGTTTTTGGTACTTTAGGAGGGGTATATCTCTAAATCCCTGCGTGCTAGTGCAACTTTATGTTCTGGACTTCGATTACGTATCTAATATCCTACAAGAAATTGTATATTTCACCTTTGCACCAAAAAAAAAATTATAATTTGTTGACCAGTGTAATACATATTCTTCACGTAGTTTTTGGACTTCGTAACATATTTTATAAAAGAATTCTTACTTTGCTAGGGTAAGCATCGCCGGTCATCATGAGCTGTTTATTGCTGTTGTACAGCATCCACATCTGCGACTCGAACTCCGACTCGTACAGCATGTCGCTTAGCAACGAGATTATTGGCGATACCTACCAAATTATTAAAAGAAAATAAGTAAATTATAAATGCGAATGTTTGTATTGTCTACTTATTACCATGCAAAAATTACTGAATGGACATGGATAATGCGCAACTTAGTGTAATAGAATACAGCTCATTTATCGGATTAACATAAAGGCTAATTTTTATTTTTCTGTGTTGCAGGTGAAACTAATTAGAAATTAAAAACTGATCAAGATGCTGCATTTTAATCGGCTGCAGTCACATGAAAAAACTGGTTACTATATAATAATTAAACAAAATCGTTTTTTTTACATATTTACCTCTGTGGCCTTAGCGATATGGAAGTTGTATGTGTTAATTAGTTGGTAGATCTGTCGACTGGGCGGGATGACGTCACGCGCCGTCAATGGCGTTAGTTTCGATTCTGTTGGCCTGGAACACGTAGAATACAACATTATCGATAAACATTATTAAGACAAGGCAGTGTTTCGTTAAAAACTGGAGAGTTCGTTTGTTCGAAAACTAGGAACTACTCGACCGATTTTAAAATTCTTTCAGAGTACTTAGTTATGAAGTGCGTGAAATTGCTGGAAGCTAGTTATTACTTAATTATTCAAAAATGTATGACAGTACATAATATAGCATATATAGCATAAGTAAAAGCATATTTTTATTACTTAAAAAATATTATTGAAACACTGCAACTGAAAATTGGATTTTGGTCCAACACAACCTCCTTTCATTTAGAACTGCTTTTTTCACCTTACTCTTCACATAATAATCACATCACCCAACTAATATAACTGCATACCTAAGCACAGGTTCCTGGTACTTCAGCGTCGCAGTGGGCAGCACGTCCTGCTGCCTCAGTGCCCTCAGGCGAACTGCCCGCACGCCGTCCGCGGCGCCCATCACCAGCCGCGACCCGAAGTCAGGCTTCAGACCGTGGAACTCCACGGAGTAGTCCACTACCACGTCGCCTATGTTCGCCCAGTACTTCGCTATTACTACTTCTAGTGTTACACCGCCCTGGAACCAGAAAATGTTTCATTAATATAAGAGAAGCAGAAAATGTCTTTCATTAATACAGAGGTAGTAAATTAGTTTTGACTTTAATTTATTTGCTTCTATGAGATATAATCATTGGCAAGGATATTGAGCCCTGACCTTCACCTGCGCAGAAGTGATTTATTGGTTTATTGCCTTAAGTGTACAGTTCGCAAAGCGATCCCCTCTCTTCCGCCGAGAGTTCATTATCCGTGCCGATAACTATATTCAAATACCACACTGACGGTTCGCGGAACATCATTTCAACATAGAGGAGCTATAGATACGTCCGTTATTACATTGTCGGACTCATTATATTTATCAATACATCGTATTTATTCATAGTGGCAACCTGCTTACGAGAGCTAATCAAAGCAAATTGTATTTTTTTACATATATCCAAATTAGTAGACCAGCACAAACAATGACAAGTAGAATATCTTAATAAACATCATCCAACTCACCACAATCTGGAAGGGTAGTATAGTAGGAGTTTCCGCCGTGACGTTGATCATCTTCTGCATCTCGTGGCACCTGCAACTCCTCTTGGGCAACAACTGCATGGTGTGAATGAGGAACCGGCCCGTCTTCTCCTTGCTCTCTGTTGAGATCTTCAGCACTGCCCATGTGGCTTCCTGAGGGGCTGTGGAAGATGTTTTATATGGAGATTAAAGGTAGTATAAATATACAGACAGCTCGTTGTCCATGTCTTCAGACTGTCATATTGTAACATCCAGTATAACAATACTTAAAGCCAAAGTCTATGTATTGGTCTTGCGACTTTAGTTAAGTCTATAAAAAAAATATCGACTTCTATTTCAGTTTAGAGCAGTTTTCATTAAACGATGTATTTATCTAAAGTTGGACAGTCATTTAATCTTCATTATCTAACCATTAAGTCATCTATCTTTTCTTAAGTTTACTGGCAACATTCACAATTCAGACCGACGAATAATCGAGACTCATAGTTTGTATACTGTCAATAACATTACACTAGCTGACAAATCAACAAAAAAAATACTCACGTATAACAAAATGCCTGACGATAGTAGCGGGCCTGAAGAGTACGTTTTTCTCGTGCAAGCAGGGCGGCGCTGGTGCCGCTACCCGCAGCGGCTGCGGCTGCAGCACCGTCACCGGCACGCGGAACACAGGGCCCTTCTCGATGCACGACACGTCGTACGCCTTTATACTGGGGATTATAAACAATCGTGAATGGGAAACGCGTAACAAAATGCAAAATATTAACTTCAAATAAACTCTTATGAACTTTGTCAAAAAATAATCATTCATTGAAAATAAAGCTAAAGCTATTCGAGATAGTATACAATATATTTGAGATAGATACTTCATTGGAATCTGAATTCCTTCCTAATTTTATAAGTACATAAACATATAAAGTACATACTAAAATATATAGTTAGACTTATAGATTTCGAAAATAAAACGTTACAAACATACTTATGGCTTCAAAAGAATATTCTGTCATGTATCAAAATGCACCTTAACAAAGCACTCACAATAACACAGGAATCAGGATGTTCAAGTTTTCATATTTCTCTGATAACAATTTTAACCAACGTAATTTTTTTACAAGCATCAACACCCAAAGCCATCTAAACAAACCAACATTAAAACACTCAAGTACAAACCTAGTAAAATGCGGTCCCGGCGGCAAGCCAGTAGTGTCGACCCTGACAGTGATGGGTCTGGAGGCGTTCATCATGTCGAGATGCTTGGCGGCCGACAGCCACGCGTCGTCACACGACAGCGCCAGTCGGACACCGAACGCTATCTGCTTCGGGATCAGGGTCTTGTCTGAAATATTAATTGTAAGTAAAGGGCGATTGCAACACTGGAGACGATAAGGTAACTTTTTGGAGGGTAAAAAAAGTGACTTATTGAAGCTATGACCCCTGAATAAGAGCGCAATAGGCGCGAAATGAGGTAAGAGTTTTGACAAATGTGCTAATCAGAAATCGCTCTTACCCTACCCCTATTCTACATATGTATTCTTTTAATTCGTGTCAAGCCAAAAACTGCTATTCGTTCGTTGTTTCAGCGGAAAGACGTACACTGGACAAAGGCCTCGTCCAAAAAATGCTACTGTAAAAATCCAAATATTGTCTACATAAAATAATTCTTAGACATACCAGCACATAAACATCCATTTACTATATCCTTGAGCAAAGGTACTTTCGTCCCTACGAATTGAAAATACTTGTGTCACTTGGCTTGATAAATTAGCAACTAATATTATATGAATACAGAACGCGAAAATACATGTCTAACCTAAAACAAACAAATCTAAAATATACACATCGAAAAGTGGACTTTATCTACACGGCATCACAGTATAACATTGAATTTATAAATAGAATATAGCTCGAACTACCACTACACCCCTACACTCTAAATTCACCCTCATTAACATAAGAGTTAAATTTCAACCTTATGTACACAGCAATAAGACTCACTCTCCATATCGTGATGGTCGTGCAGGAACTGCGGCTCCACAGTGACGCCGATGTCTTTGGGAGCGTCGTCGTGCTGCGGCCGCAGCAGAATGCCTTTAGCATTGGAGGCTCCGCATTGGATGGAGAATGTCACGTCACGTTCTGGCTGGTCGTGGTAGTTGCAGAGGATGTCGAAGGCCTGGGGGAGATGGTATTGGCAATTTAGAACATGAAAGTATATGCTTGAACGACCTCGAAAATTACAGATTATTTCAAAGCTTTCTAGAAGAGTCTGTATAAAATATTTTGGGGATATGAGAATTTTTGAGTTATTATTCTTTGATCACTCTAGAAGCTTTCAGAACTACTATCATTTATAATCAAGAACTTTCTAGAGCTTATATTCGAATAAGATAATTTTATGAAATATATCTAAGTGATTGAGGCTTTATCATGGTTTAAAACATTTGCAATCGTAAGAATTGAACATCCCCGTTACATTCTACCCTTTCAAAATTTCCCAAAAGAATATTGAGTTATATTTACCTTCTCAACATTGAGCAGTCCACAGCCCTGCGCCCAAGGTTCCACATGCGATAGATATGTAGCTGAGTTCTCTAGCGCTCGCTTGATGGAGTATGGCGAGTATGGTATGTCTTGCGCTTTCAGTCCCGACATTAACATTGCTGGGGAAATTATAATTTGTGTAAGTATTGGAACAGAATGCTCAAATTCGCCGACAACATAAAACCACTGTTTACTTTCAGAGAAAACTTTAGTTTTTAATGAAAAGGACGGTGAACTTGAGCCTTATTTAAGTCTTTGGGTGGAATTAAGTGCAAAGAGTAGAATAAGACAAATAAGTTTTGAATTATATATAAAAGGGTTTGTCATAGCAACAAATAAAGTAAATTAAGTATAGCAAAAGTAAATAAATGTTTGTAGGGTTTGGAGAAAATAACGAACCTACTGCACCGGCGACGTGTGGAGCCGCCATTGAGGTACCGTTCATAAGTTGTGATTGTCTTAGTGTAAATCTGAAAAAAAAAAAACAAAAAAAATACTGAGGTCAAATGATTTCTTCGTTTTTCTGCCCCTGTAAAATCAGGGTTTACAGAAGTACAGTTCGCGCAAAACTCGATGTCGTTGCGAAATTAAATTTTGAGCACAAATGTGCATGTTGGCTTTGTTTTATAGAAACGTATTCCGCCTATTCAGAAATTTATATAAACGTATAGTTGTGGACTGTAAACAGAGTGAAGGCTGGATGGTTCGCTACTCCCGTATCCAGCAGAGGCGACCCTGGAGCCCGTGCCCACTTCTGGTAGTGCAGTTTGTGTCGAGTAAAAAGTATGTCAATATTTGGGGCATTCCCTATAGTGTGCTATAAAAGCAGGCGTTACCTAGCGACCGCCGCCACAGCACCCCCCGGCGCACACACGGACAGTCCGGCGGCGCCGTCGGCGGTGGGTCCGCGCGAGCTCCAGCTGAAGGCGCCGCCGCACATCTTGGCGCGCATGGAGTACGCCGCTGACATCATCTCCGGGGACACGTACGCACCCACGCCTGAAACGAGTAGCTATATGTTAGCCATACTCCACACGACTAAAAAATATTATGCTGACTGTGACAGCGCAAAATAGTAAAACTTACCAAAAAACTAATATATGAAATAAAAAATAAACATTAACTTTGTTCTTTTGATACTTCTACATAAATGTAATGTATTTACTGTGTACATAAATAGTTTAATAAATAAACATGTAACAAAAAGGGACTTTTGTAATATTTCATTATAAAAACGATAAAATATTAAATGAGCTATTTGATGTAAAGTTATGCATAGTGAAAATATAACATATCTTTGAAACGAACCCTTATTACGAAAAACAAAAATGCAGTTATTATTTCTTCTTCACAGCTTCTGCCAACGGAATGGGCTATAGAACATTCGAAGAATTTTCTAAATCGGACCAATAGTTCCTAAGATTAGCGCGTAAACAAATAAACTCTTCAGTTTTATAATTTACGACAAACCTCTTCTGAAATTTCCAAAAACAGTTCTTTTACACTTTATATAATGATATAACGTACCTATAAGTATGGGCTGCACGATGTCCGGCGGGGCTCCGACGGTGCAGAGCGCGGGCCCGTGGTTGCCGCCCGACACCACCCACGACACCTTGTAGCGGTTCACCACCTCGCATATTATCTCACCCACTCGTCTGCGAACAATGTACACTTGATTAATAGCTGTTCTCAATATTATATCTATCTATTGTTTTGCACACTACAGATAGCATTGCGACATTACTTGTAATCTCTGGTAAGCATGGAAACGACTGTAAGTGGCAATACTGAAATAATATGTCTGAGGCATGCTTAGAGACGAGGTTCGCTTACTGGAAAATATTGAAGTCACTAATATAAGGAAATATTTTCCACATTGGCTTAAAAACATTTGCAAACTCACCCAGCATTAGACCAATGCGCGTGTTCTCCGTAGCTCATATTAATAGCATCGATCTTCATAGTTTTACTGAGCTCCATGATCTTGATGCAAGCCCTGACCAGGGCTGTGCCAGTCTCCATGGATCCTAGGCGACTGTCCCCAATGGTTAGGGAGACTATTTTAGCGCCGGGGGCCACACCGTTTAGTTCGGGAGCCTCGGGGTAGTAGCCAGCTGCGATTGCCGCTACGTGTGTGCCGTGAGTTGCTGAAAACGAAGGTATCTGGTTGTAAAAATGTGAATTAATGGCAATGTATGTTGTTTAACTAATAGTGATATGAAACTGAATAGACTTTAACTCTTCCACTGCTGTCTGAATGTAGGCTCTACCTCCAAGGAATGCCAAATATTTTTAACCCTTAACTTTTCCAAATCGTTATAAGACACTAGCTGTTGCCCGCAACTTCGTCTGCGTAGGCAATATAGAATAGTCAAAATACTACTTATTTATCCCGTAGGTGCATTCTTTCACGTGACAGTATAATTAGGATTAGCACTTAGCAGTCGCATAGATTCATTGATCAAGGTTCAAAATCGTATTTAAGCGAACGTCATCATAAAATTCTGATTCGTCATCAGGACTTCTTCATAAAATCTAAGAAGATGTATAAAAACTTTCATCCCCTATTTTATCCCCTTAGGGATGGAATTTATCAAAATCCTTTCTTAAGGGTTGCCTACGCCATAGTAGCTTTATGCATGCAAAGTCTCAGTCCGATCGGTTTAAAATTGACAAAGTTTCATACAAACTTTCATCCCCTATTTTATCCCCTTGGGGGTAGAATTGATCAAAATCCTTTCTTAGCGGATGCCTACGTCATAACATCTACCTGCATGCCAAATTTCAGCCCGATCCGTCCAGTGGTTTCAGCTGTGCGTTGATAGATCACTATGTCAGTCAGTCAGTCAGTCAGTCACCTTTGAGTTTTATATATTTAGATATGAGAGGCAAAACATCGCTCGCGCGCTTGTCAGCTTCACTAAACTCTCTTGAGAAAATATTAAAAACATAAAGCTTTATTAATTTATAAGGAACTCTGTACTGAATTTGCACAACAACAGTTTCCCTTTTCATGAACAAGCTACAAAATAAAACAATAATCGTACCAACTCTTACTTTTAATGTAAGGTACCAGCATCTTACTAAATATTAACTATAGCAAATATCTGAAAATTTAACAGTATATCAACTCACAGCACATGCCAACAACCTCGAGGGTATTGCCATCATCGTGCACGTTGATGCTGACAGTCATCTCGTCGAAGGGCGTGAGGTGCGTGTGCTCGTGCGTGCGGCTGTACTCGCCCAGCACCACGCCGCTCGACAGCTCGCCTGATTCCGTCGTGTCGATGCATGCTCTGATCACCACAGAATTACATTTATTCATTCCTGTTTTTTTTTTAACCCCCGACGCAAAAACGACGGGGTGTTATAAGTTTGACGTGTCTGTGTGTGTGTGTGTGTGTGTGTATGTGTGTGTGTGTGTGTGTATGTGGCATCGTAGCTCCCAAACGGATGATCCGATTGTAATGCGGTTTTTTTTGTTTGAAAGGAATATCAGTCGGGAGTGTTCTTAGCCATGTTTGGTGGAAATCGGTTCAGGTCTTCAAGGTCATCAGGTCGTATGTTAGGTGTGATAGGAATGTTATACGCTCAGTTTACTTGCAAGCATATGTGGGATCTGAAATTTGAAACACTAATGTCTTCTGGAATCACTGAGCTGGTCTGCTGTTAGGACACGAAGATAGGAGACGTAACCCTGAACTGCCTTTTAGTAAACGCATCGAGTTTGGGCTCGTTGAATTTGTCTTGACTAGTTCTCTTCATGTTTCTAATTGACGAGAACCTGATGCTGGAAATGGGATATGGCGGATGAGACCCTGGAATGCCGGAATGAAACGGATAAATCGATTTATATTTTTGCTGAAAATCTAGAATGTTCAAAGGTTAATCTTTATTGTTTCTCAATCTGTTCAATTCTCCCAGAGCCAGTTTCTCATGAGAATTGTTAAACAGCTTCCTTTGGCCGAGATCGCATATAGCGACCCCATCTTAAAATAAAAGAAATTAAATGAAAAAGGAAAAATTAAGGAGCTCCTTTAAAAAGCATGAAATAAAATTAAATTATAAATTTAAAAAAACCCCCGACCCAAAAAAGTACACAATAATTATGACAAAAGTTTAAAAACGCTAAACCCCATAAAAAGCAAAAAATAACTTTTAACACTACGTAAACTAAATTTTAACGTGTCGGGGGACCGCTTTTTACCTTCAAAAATACTTACATAAATCAAATGATACCTACCTAATTACAACATTCGTATAAAAAAAAACACGTATCTAAAGTAATGAATTAGAGCGGTCCCCCGACACGATAAAATTTAGTTTACGTAGTGTTAAAAGTTATTTTTTGCTTTTTATGGGGTTTAGCGTTTTTAAACTTTTGTCATAATTATTGTGTACTTTTTTGGGTCGGGGGTTTTTTTAAATTTATAATTTATTTCTTTTAAAGTTTAATATACAGCGCTGGAAAGGGAAGAACCGGCCGGTATTGTCTAACATTTGTCTAAATTAAATGTCATGTAAATAAGTGGATAGTATCTAAATCTACTGAATATTTTTTTTAGATTTTCCCTGAGCTGGCTCTATCAACATAAAAAGATAAAAATAGTTACTGCCTTCACATAACTGTTTTCCTCATAAAATGATGTTCTTGATTCTTCAGTCAAGAACTTTTTTACAAATATTAAATTAGTTGAATCCAATTTTTGCATTGTTTAATTAGTGTTCTTAGGTAGACAAAAATATTCAAAAATAACATAATTAAATATGGTATCTGTTATATGATTGCAATCTACCAGTGTAAAGGTATTACAGGCTAGTATTGTTACCTCCACACAGTTCCATCATGGAAGAGCACACAGTCATAGGTAGGGCCGACATCATTGTACTTCTTCTCAGCAGTTTGCAATACTTCTACCCTGGCTTCCAGTTCCTCTTTCAGTATTTTATCCTCAGGGCTCAACACCGGGTTCTTTGCCACTAAAAATAATACATAATTTTATTATGTATTAAAATATTTTTGATTTAAATAATGGTATTAAAGTTATTTGTAAATTAATTTCATATTTACCTTCCTTATAGAACATGTATTTGGTAAAAAAAATATTTCGTAACAAATACCTTATCAACTAGTATGAACAAGTCAAAAGTAAGTTTGCAATTTAATTTTAGGAAAATTGTCTTTTGAAACAACAAAAGAATTTAATAGTCATCATCCCAGAACGATTGGGAAAAGATCCAAAAAGCTTAGCTCACTTGAAAAAAGACAACATTCTTTGTGTGAGAATTATGTCTCTCATGACTCAGATGAATTCTTTTGGATTTTCCTCATAATATTACCCACATTTCAAAGGAAATACCCAGATCTAAATTGATCTATGAGTCTCCTGGACCAAACTATCCATATCAAAATTTCTAATAATTTAATTCACCAATTTACTAAGTTAAACAAACTCAACAGACACATAGAAAATAAGTTTGCGGTTTGGTTTTAAACATGATTTGTGCAATGATACTGACCGACATCAGTTTCAAAGTCTTGTAAATTCTTGTTGGCCTCAGCGAAGGCAGGTTTATAGTTGACATCCCAGTCATGTGTCTTGCGGTGCTCTTGCATGCGCTCCTTCAACTTTACAGGGTATAAGCTGTATGGATATAAGACACCCACTCTCCATACTCCCGATGGGTTCTTCCAAGAGTCAGGAATCTATAGAAATTAGTTTAACTTTGTATTTTTTTGTTTTCTAATATAAGAAGTGCGCAAGAAGGTCCAAACACTGAATTGTTTTTATTGAGTAGTAAGCAACACAAAATTAGATTATTTATATATTTGCTAATCAGTATGCTTTAACAACTAATTCCCTAATAAGATAGGACTTAATTTAGTATTATTTTCTGACTGATATGTTAAATATAGAACAAGAAATGCTTTGTTTATTTCAGGATTATAGATTACTCTCACAAACCATTAGTTTTGTTACTATCTGTGAGTGATAACACACATCAACAGAGAACAAAGAGATCTGAAATTCTTATCAGTCAGACAGCCTAAACTTACAGGGAATAATTTAATGAAAAAAGAAAATATATCTTGACAATACAGTAGCATAGTATAGAATAGTTTCAATAAACCAATTTTGGATGGCCATTTATTGAGCTATATTGGAAATTCTTGCAATTATATGATTAGGTTCAAGTATATGATTTTTGTAATGTACACAATAAAAGTGGAACGAACGTCAACAAACTTATTCACGTAACAAATTACCTTTAGTTTACGGCCCGTGAGGCCGGTAATGCACCCATCGGTGACTTTCTTAATGATAGTGCTGGTGTCCACATCACCGCAGCCACTGCAGTCGTACCTCTCGATAACCTTCTTCTCTCCTGTGCTGGTCACCTGCAACCTCAGCAATACTTATAACATCGGCAAAAATTGCAATAAAAGTGCAACTAAACAAATCGTGACATGACAGTTTTTTACCTCAAGACCAGTCGCTGCTGGGTCGACACCCGAATCCAAAATAGCAATAATGGTGCCCCTTCCATCATATTCTGGATGCTTGTTGATAAATGAGACGACGCCCGTCTCTTTTTTCGGCATTAATCCCCAAACGGGGAAATCACAGTCGATCGGTGCGTCTGCCATTTTTGATGACCCGATAACTAGTGTTGCCAAACCCAAGAAAAAATACCAAAAGCTATAAAACTAGTTAGGTAGTTTTTCTACCAATATTCTATTATTCGGTAATTTATTTTAGTTTAGTTGGGTAGACTTTTAAGATCCGTTTTAAAAGC
This sequence comes from Helicoverpa zea x Helicoverpa armigera, assembly GCA_033682625.1. Lineage (NCBI taxonomy): Eukaryota > Metazoa > Arthropoda > Insecta > Lepidoptera > Noctuidae > Helicoverpa > Helicoverpa zea x Helicoverpa armigera. The sequence continues at coordinate 13,766,595 of JAWIIS010000021.1, forward strand.
AAGCTGCTGGTGCTGACGTGCCGCAGCTGCAGTACTGGTTTGTATGTATTTACAAGCCATACCTTTAGGTGCGCAACGTCGTTCGTTTGACTTTGTTCTGTAATCTTTGCTGCTTTATTTTTGAAGTTACTTTCCCGAACAGCTAACAACAATACCTACAGTCATTTATCCAACAATTCTATTCCTGGACTGGGATTTACACTACAGAAGTGTGATACAACCCGGGAATAATTGCTTGGACAGGCAGATCGCACGCGCACGAATAATACTTTTCATATTATTATTTTATCACTAGTCTAAATAATTACTAGCAAATTGATTCTAAAAATACCCAAGCTACAGACGATGGTACTTCTAGCTAGCTAGATAGTCATCATGAATTTACAGTAGTAATTGAGTTTCTAGATTTTCTAGAAGTTTACCTCAAACTCTCAGACTACAACCTCATGCACTAATTTCTCCTTGCTGTATTGACTTATAGAAAAAGAAAAATAACAAATGCTTCACTCACTGTCATAATTATTGGAAAGTGTGATTCATAAACGATAATGTGGTTTAATATTCTTCCTGCTTGGGCCGTTGTTGTTACAGGAGTCTCAATTCCAGGATTCACGTTGTGGTGGGCTCATTATTTAATTATAGGAAACGTGAGTAAAAATGAGCTGAATGATAAAATTAAATAGCCAAACCGAATCATTTCATACTCTGTACTAGTCAACTGGCTTAGACTTTAAATATGAAGCGATTTTGGACCTCATTGGCTTTCATTCTCATAAGGGGGTCGCTAGAAGGTAATAATATAAAATGGTCAAGTTCCTCTGTATGCGATTGGATAAAACCTAACAAGCTGTCCTCCCATAGTGTGGCTGGTCTTGTGGTTTAACAAACGATAACTATTTTGAATTACATTGGGTGGGAGGATGTTGTACCTATATGCTTTTTTTACACTTTTTTGCAAAAATTACGGAACTGATTTTTATGGGACTTTGAGTAGGGCTGATTTTTATTCGCATTTAGGAAGTGGTTCCTTTGAGTTGTGGGTGAAACCGCAGACTGTTAGACCTATAAAACACAAACATGATTTAAAATATATAAAAATGGCTGCAAAAAAACTTACCTAATGCTTCTTCATTATTTACAAACTTTTCCTTTACAATATTTTGGTCACATTGTCGTTGCTGACAGTGGCAACTTTTCGTGTGAAAATCTGGTAACACACAGTTCACTGTCATTCGAATTCCGAACTTGTTACTGTGGAAATTCTGATATTTTGTTAAAATGTGGTACGAAATTCTGCCCAGTTTCTTCATTATTACGGCTGGCATAGGCCTGCCAGGCTGGGGCTTATATCACATTCACAATTTAATACTAGGCAATGTAAGTACACTTAAAGTAACATGTTAGATAACAACCAGCACAGTACCCTTTCCATAGATCTACACAATCAGCTCATGTGTATTTTTGGGACACAGATAATATATTGTATCCTAAGACAAATTACTTTGTCAATTTAAATAAACTACAACAACAGGGGCCAATTTACATGTAGATATTGCTTCCAGAGAAACAAAGCATCAACAATGTACAAATCTGGTGAATGATATCTAATACTATTCTCCCGAATTTGCCAATTTATTTCTAGTAGTAGCTGTATTCACGACTATAAGATGCTGTTGGTAATGATTGGTGAGCCTCTGCAATTTATACATAATAAAAGCAGTCTGTAACTAGAACCTGCCTGTAAAAAACCTCTGAATTATCTAATTAGGTGTAGAAGTTAGTAGACACTGTGTCTAAATCTGCGAACCATTTACCATTGTGTATCTTGTCCATCTAATACTAGCTTTTCCCCTCAGCTTCACCAATATTATGGAGAAGATCCTGTACAGAATATAGTCAATATCAAATTTCAAGTCAGGATAGTGTAGCTCCCCAACACAAATTTACGATGTGTGTATCTACAACACAATACTTACCTAAGTTATTCTTTCCTTCCCAATTATCTTCAGATGGTAATGATTGTATCACCTCATAAAGTATATGTCATAATATTCATATTTGTTTCACAGCACTTCAGACGCAACCTCAATGACAGGTGGGACCGCCAAATGTACCAGCGAGACCTTCGGTTAACTGGCAATCCCTACAAAGTAGCGGTAAGGCTTTATTGTTACTGACTTTATTATTGACTAAGAAATTAATACAATGTCCTTTATACCCTCTTAGCCTGAATTGAGTCAATAATTAGTAGTAGGCATAATGTAGTGTAATAAAAATATATAATTACATGAGATATAATTTGCAGATATCCTGTCTATCTGTTGATATTGTTATAATCATCGGCAAGGATATTGAGCCCTGACCTTCACCTGCGCAGCAGTGATTTATTGGTTTATTGCCATAAGTGTACAGTGCGCAAAGAGATCCCCACTCTTCCGCCGAGAGCTCATTATCTGTGCCGATAACTATACTAGAGATGAATTTTGACATAAACCCCATTCAAGTAATGTTAAACACCTATCTCTAGTAAGCAAAACAACAGATAGGTAACATACCAGGAACGGCCGTTGTCAATAAGTGTACCTCATTAATGGAGGAAAATAAATATTTTTAAGTTATTACAGATTTACAGAATATAACATTAAATATTGTTATTGTTTCAGGGACTTGAAACAATTGATTGAAGAGATGGTGCATTAGAATAGACCTTTATTAAATTATGTGCTAGATTTTGTTGGAATAAACTGGTTATTAATGTATTGTTTGTTTTTTTTTTCTAATATTTCATTAGGTGTTAATTAAATCATTCTTTACACTTCTCTGATCACAAAATTAGTTGGGATAAGGGTAGACTAATAATTAATTTATAAACATAAATTATATGGGTCCCCAGCTTGGGTGACAAAATTACAAGGCACTGCTAGCAATTATAATAGGTAAGGTATTTAGTAAAGTAATACTAATTTTATAAAGAGGAAAACTTTGGTTGTAATGGATAAACTCAAAAACTACTGGACCGATTTTAAATATTCTTTCACCATAAGGCTGCCTATCGTCGTGGAGAAACTGAGAAATATTAACCAACTAGCTGTTGCCCGCAACTTCGTCTGCGTGGGCAAGTTTCATACAAACTTTCATCCCCTATTTTATCCCCTTGGGGGTAGAATTGATCAAAATCCTTTCTTAGCGGATGCCTACGTCATAACATCTACCTGCATGCCAAATTTCAGCCCGATCCGTCCAGTGGTTTCAGCTGTGCGTTGATAGATCACTATGTCAGTCAGTCAGTCAGTCACCTTTGAGTTTTATATATTTAGATAGGATTGAGGAGCGGAGATTTTGGGCAATCCTATTGGTTAATATTTCTCAGCTTCTCCACTCCGCAGCCTAGCTCCGCTCCGGTGGACAGGCAGCCTTAGATAGCTATATTACCTGCGAGTAACATAAGCTATATTTTATCCCGGTGCGGGCAGTAGGTAGTTCGGCTAGTCCAGCAGAAAATAAGTATGAGAATGAAGTACAAAGCGATCCGTTTTGTTCTTTCGGAACAATCGGAACCCTACCTATAATCAAAGTCAAAGTAAGTATCTTTATTGTGGGCATACCTATGTAAGTTACAGATCTTAACAATCATGGGGTACCTTATTGATTGGGAGTCAACCTATTTGAAAAGAATTTAAACCTGGTTTTACTGTAACTGCAGAACCATTAGGTTTGTTTTAGGACTTAAAAGGCCTTAGTTTTTATTCTATGTAAATAGTTCATGTTTCGCTTTTAGATATTTTCGGTGAAGTACAAGCTTAGGCTGAAAATGCGGTGTCGATATGTCAAACCGTGTCAATGTCATGATTCCTTACGTCAATCTCGTTTGACAGTTGGTTGCTGTTTTGTTTACATTTTAATTTTACAAATTACAAAATTGAAAATCAAAAAGCCATTATAGCCATAAAATTTGAATATTACAGGAATATAGCTTTATGTTAATAAATGTATGTATACAATACATTTATTAACTAATTTGCTTGGTTATAAAACAAAGTGTTCCAATAATAATCACCAAATCTTGAAATCGCAATGCATAACTGTTTTGTGGATATCACAACAGAATTCTTAGCTGTAGCCTTTCACAACATTTTATATTACACGTCAGTTTATCCTAAGAGTATCTTCGACAGGCGGAAAAAGTATAACATCGTTGTGAACCATTCAATACATCCTGAGGTGAACCAGTACATCAACTTGTGTTTGAAGAGTATAAGCGAGTGCTTGAAGACTGATCAACTAGCATGCGTCGAGTTTGCTGTCACCGACAACCAGTACAATACGTTATTGAAATTTGTGTTCCAATTTCATCAAAACATGAACTTTGATGAAACTGGTGATGCCTATTTGGTGCAGTGCGAACAGAACCTTCGCACTTTTTGTTTAAAGTTGGCTGCTATAAGTAACCACTTCAAGCACTTACCTGATGACTGCAGTTTCTCCATATACATCCATACCAATGAGTCTAATGCTGTTGCCATATCAATCAATCCTGAATTCGAAGAGTTCCCGTTGGTTGAAGTCAGTGACAAGACGGAGGTGACTCAGAAAATTATTCCCCTCAGCAGGTTTTCTATTAGAAATTATGGTTTGGATACTTTCGTAGAGGTGAAATGAGAAATCAAGAATTACTGGCTTTGGCATCACAAAACTTAAAAAAATCACAATCTATTAAAAAATGAGGACAAACTGTAAGAGAATGGGTTATTAAAATAATAAAACAATAATTTGGATGGAATTTAGACTGTGCCAACTGTCTTCTGGAAAGTGTTATTGTAAATGTCTAAATCTTTAAGTGTATAAATAAAACACATTTTTTTTTATGTTATTACATAAGTATTTTTATTTGCAGGCATCACTGGTTATTCACACTCAAAATTGCATTCAGCAGATACCATCTTCATTCATTAGTTTAACTTTCAGGCATCTCAACCTTGAGTATATCTCATCCCAGTCCACATAGGCTCCTATCAGTTGTCTCACATTATTCTCGCTGTCCTCATACGCGTTCCTTCCATGCAGTAGTCGAATATTGTCAAAGCATAATATGTCCCCAGCTTTCGTCTTGAACCGCGCCGCGAATTTATGATTCAAAGCCAGGAAGTTTCTGTGAGCTTCATACCATGGCTTCACTGTCTCAATAGGCCCAGGGAACTGACTGCCTCTTTGTGGAATGGAAAAGTTAATTCGCGTTATTTCTCCGTGTCGGTCTAATCGAATAACGGGCTCGCGGTATAACTTAAAGAATTCGTTGCCGTCTTCTACCCCAACGTCCCGCCATTCGATTTCCGTGTCGGTCAGCAGCTTATATTGCTCTGGGTGATGCTCTTCCATATATCTGGCAGTAAAGTGACAGTCCGATAGTAAGTTTTCGCCACCTAGGCTCTTTGTTTGAACTAAACAATGTAGTAAATTCGTTCCCGGGCAGTACTCATAGTAGGGCAGGTCAGTGTGTAGCTGCAAGTTACTCGACAGATAGGCCACATTACTCGTGTTCGGTACATTCCGCACAACAAACTTGACCCCATAGTGTGTCCTCTTAGTAAATCCAATTTTGTTCACTATCGCGTCTACAGCTGTTTCCGAGTCTGGAGTATTCTGTATTAAGGCGACACCGTACACGGAAAACTGGTATAGCCAGTTGTACAGGGCCTCGTCCGAGTTTAGTATCTCGTTGTAATCATGTTTGGAAAATATTTTATTGAACTCATCACCATGCCACGTTTTCTTCTTGGGTTTATAGATAGTATCGGTGTAGTTCTTCTGATGTTCCGGCGTAAAACCCCTGAGTTTGAGCCAGTTCAAATTATATTGGGATGTGTGTCCGTCGTCCCATGTGACTTGCAAGTAGTTCTGGTGATTTGAAACATCCTTCGGTTTAACGTTGACGTCGAATTTGCTCCAATCAAGAATCCGGCTTTTGGCCGTGGTATGATAGCACTGTTCACACTGGCAGTTCTCTCGTAACCACACGTATGGGAACTGTAAAGATTCGCCGCGGATATCTACGTTTAATAAATCGTCCGTTTTATTTTTGTGTTGCACATTTTGTGTGTGAATTAGTTTGATAGAAGCTGCGCTTGGCAACGATTGAGCGAAGTGTTTCGCCTTAGTAGCGAGTCTCAAGGCGAACATGTTGACGTGCTGCCGCGAGCGAGCGGGCACGACACTGAGATAAAACTGTGATATAATTCATGTTCGGTATGTTAATGAACCGGGATGTTACGTTATGATATAACAATCATTGTTTATGTGATGGAGCGTGTAAGTGGTCTATTGTTTTGACCAGCTGCTCAATTAGCTTAGAGAATTATTGCTCATCATTTTAACCAGCCTTGGCCTAGACCATTGAACTTTATTCAAGAACATACTTATGAAGTGGACAAGGCAGCTTTTAGTTCATACCGGTTTTTATTTAGGTACTCAAGTTAAACATAGGTAAATAGGCACCGCTCGTGATTGCAAACAACAACTTTGGAATCTACTACAACATCGACCTTCGCAGTCTCATCTGACTGTCGCTAAAATAATCTTAATTAAACCAAATACAAATAATCGCAGTACTAATTAAACAGTGACTTTAGGTAAACAATTATTACGTTATCTAGTTAAATTATGACGTCACACAACAAGAGCACAAAGATCGGCAAATATTTGAACCACAAAACGGATATAGTTATCATCGAAATAACATAAACTAGCCATCTTTTCATCTTGCTAACAACATTATATTATCTCTCCTTCTCATCACATAAAGTAGGTAAAGCAGAGACATATCTAAAGCTAAACCAATTGATATGGAATGTGCACAGATATAGAGGACCTATATCTAGGGCTAGGTGTTTTATTCGAGGCTTATTTCCTCAAAAATAAAATACTTATTGCAATAACACTATTTATTGTAAAAAATATACCTTATTAAAAATAAATTGCTTTAAATACAACTAATAACAACATTTTTGATTCATAGTTACTTGATTAAGATTAATAAATAAAATCTATTTAGACGTCTGACATAGAATGGAAGAAAAAGACATGTAGCGCCGACCCCAAATGCATTGGGAACAGGGCAGGAAGGTGAATAAATAAAATCTATTTATAGGTATTTCTAGTGCGAAAATTGGTGTAAATATTTTTCATATAGCGTGGAGTATCGTATCGACCTTTCTGGGAATATATGTATTTATTTGATAAGGATAAGGCTGAAAATATGTAAAACAATGATATAAGATCTGGTAAGAGTTACTAGGATTATTGCTGATTTTTTAATTCTCGTCAAATAACTTTGCTCCTCTAAAGACAGCCATTTAACGACTATTGCATGCGCAATACTGTTTTGATCACACGTTTTGGCTAGCATGAAGCGGGGTGGTAAAGCTAGCAGTGTAACTTTCGAACACAGAATCTACAGTACTTACAACAATAATGTTACATACAGTTTATAAATGAGTATCCTATATATTGCTGATCAATATGCATTGACTATGTGATTTATTGTCAATATTTAACATTATTAAAATTCATCTACACAATTATTAAGAAAAACAAGACATTTTATGCCTACAAAATAACTAACAATATAGCAAATTCCAGTCTTACTGGCGGAATCTTTAGAACTTCGATTTTGAAAAGCACGCTTCTATAAAAAGCTGTTAATATTTGCGCGGCGAATAATATATTTGATTCTATTAAAACAAAGCCAAATATAAAGGCACCACAAGGAACTGGGATTGGCATCCATAGTGATGTACATATGAATGTCAATAAATTAAAGTGTTCTTATCGACTTTATTTGAGTATTTTGTTCTTAAATCCCAAATGCTATCGATCCAATATTTATATTATAAGTGCATTATACATTACAACAGTCTATTTTCCTTCAATCGGTAAAATAATTAAGTACTAATGTTTGATCTGTACTTTGATTTTATGGTAAGCGTTGCTAAGAACCCCTCGAATGTTCCAGATGTCATCAAACTTCTCTGGTTGTGTGTTGAAGTTACTGTCTGTTGCTTTCGCCCATAATTCGAGCTGCAGTGAAGAAAAAACTCATTAGTTTGATTGATATTCGAAACGATGTAAATATCGATAATTATGACACATCACTTTATATTATTTCTGTAAAATAAACTGTGGGTGTTTTGTTTAGTTTCACCTGTTGGATGAAGATGTTTGCGATAGAGTACCCTGATAAACAACTATTCTATACAGCGGCGGCCCTAGCCATTGCGAGGCTACGTGCGGCAGGTCTTATGCGAGGCCCTTTGTCCTACGTAGGGCTGCCATTTCGAATTCCGCCAAACCCGGAAAAACATTTAAAAAACCCGGACATTTGGCGTAAATCGCATTTTTTCCCCGTCCGATTTTTTTTTTAAACAAAACTAGACCTGTAGCGCGGACCTTGCCTATTGCCCCTCCACGCCCCTCTAGGTTAAGACGCGCGCCGGCTCGCTACCGAAATAATTAAAAGTGGAACAGCCGCGCAGCTTTTGCGTCGCGCGCGGAGAGCCGACAGTGCACGACTAACCGCGAAGCACGACGCATGCGCTCCGTTGTTGACGGACGCCCGCGTCGCTCGCGTGCCGGTGCTTAAGCTCCCTTGTGTTAAATAGTTTATATTGTGTTTTGTGTGTACGGATTATACATTTATTTTACCACCAATCTTTTTTTCAATAAAACTCGGAACGAAGCCCAACTATAGACCTATTTTTTTATATTACCATATACTTAAATTCAATGGGGTGCTTCCTTACTTGAAGAGTCAGGGCCCTAGCTCATGTAGTACCTAGTATTGAAAGATTGTGACTTAATATATTTCGAAGGTCATAAATAAGAATGCTCATATGGAAACTAGGAGTTACCTTCTTGTTAGTTAGTAATAGGACTTTAAAACGGCGCTACCTTTTTGATAGGTTATTTAGACAAAATAAACAAACAACTGTAAAGTGAAGTTGGCGCGAGCGTAGCGAGCGCGAAAATTTTTGAGTTTTGGGTCACTAAAGCACCGAAACTTGTATTAAAAATAAAACCGCAAAGTGAAGAAGCTGCAAGCGAAGCGAGCGCAAAATTTTTTGAATATTGGGATATTAAATTAGCTAAATGTAAAAAAAAATTGTGCCAAGAAAAGAAGCCGCGAGCGAAGCGAGCGCGAAAATTTTTGAGTTTTGTAATTTTACAAGGTTAAACTTCCATACAAGGCAAGCAATTTCATGTATACTATGTTTTCAACTCGTAGTTGATGAAGGCGAGGCAGGCTATGAATTGGCTTGGTTGGTGGATTTAACGATTTTTATTGAAAAACCTGTTTGACTTCTTATCCTCTCAAATTGAGTGATCATCCTCCGAAATTTGCTGGCCCTAGGAATGTATGGCTGGGTTATTCGCATACCCTGCACCTTAGGTTAAGACGGCCTTGTGAAAAATGTCCGGGTTTTCCCCGGACACTTCTTAAACCCTGCCCGGACGGCCTCCAAACGAGGACAGATCCGGGGAAACCCGGACGGATGGCAGCCCTAGTGCTACGTGAAAAGTACCTATGTGTTGCGAGAGTAAGCTGGTGTTTTGATTTAGCTAATCGTTGTTTGAGGAGAAATGCTCAAGTTAAACAAATTAATAAAATTTTATTTTTACTGCAGTTTATATTTAAAGAATCACAAAATTAACAAATATTAAAATGATCTGATGATTGCGACTTCTCTTAAGTCTAAAATCTTTAATTAAAGCAGAATAATCAAATGAATGAGCAACGTCATTTTTGATCGCAAGAATAGCAAGGGCTGAAAGTCGATCTTGTGTCATCGAATTCCTTAAACATGTTTTAATAATTTTAAGCCTCAAAAACTGCGATTTCTATATTATTATTTTATTATTCGAATTCTAAGGACTATTTCGGTAGGTAGTTTATAAATTTGAATTAAATTATTTTCTAATATACCTATGTATATTTCAGCTTCGAGATCATCAGGGCCGTCTTTAGATCATGTAGCGCCTGGGTGCAATCATGACCCAAGAGCCCCCTATGTATTGAAAGATTGTGACTTGAGTAGATCGAACGTCGTAAATAAGAAAGTTCTATAAAGATAGATCTAAAAAATATAAGAACGTCCTAAACTTGTATAATAAACAACAGTGCAAGGAGAAGGCGCGAGCGTAGCGAGCGCGAAAATTTTTGAGTTTTGAAAGTCAAAAAATGCAATTTTTTTTTCATGGATCAGATTTAATTTTTTAATTATAATTATTTTATATTAGTGTGGGTTGTAGCGCGAGGCCCCCCCAAGCGCGAGGCCCTGTGCGATGGCACAGTTCGCACACCCCTAGGGCCGCCACTGATTCTATATTTTAATCTGCCTCCACAAATAGAATTCGTTCAAATAGAAGAATAGAAAAGACGTTACCACAAGTAAAATTTTCTACTAAATGTCACTAAAAGGAGAGTACAACTAATGTTGATACTTTGTATACTAGCATACCTCCTTCTGTCCCTTGGCGACGGGTATCCTAGCCGTCCAGAGCGTCCAGGCGTAGTGCTGCTGCGGCGGCGCGTCGTCACACTGCAGCTCGTCGGCCTGCAGCCACGTCTTGCCGCAGTCGGGGGATATGTCCACACGGAGAATCTTTGCTCCTCCGCCGGAGTATGCGTAGCCTGGAGGGAGGAAAGGTATTTTTTACCCATTCTTAGGATATGTTGGATATAAAGAATTTTAAGAAAGTATGTAGACTACAACACTCTTGGAAAAATCGATAAAAATGTGACAGTGTACATATCAGTCGCATTACAGGTAACATTAATAGTAATGTAACATTGACAGGGACTGACGGAGTTGCTGTCGCATATATATTTTGTTAGGAATGGATTTTGATTATGTAAGTTCAAAAAATATTTTTAATATGTTGTATTGACTATCATGCCTACAACGACATATAATCAATATATATAACCTCTAACTTCCACCACCCCGTCCTTAGGCACCACAGCATCGCCATCAGCGGGGTCGCATATGGCGGAGGTGACGGGCAGGCTGTATATCGGCGGCGCGGTGGCGAAGTCCGCCGTCTCCCACGTCTTGGACGCGTTGAAGGATCGGTAATCCTTCTGGTGCCAGTGGGACGGACTCTCGTCGTATGATATCGTTATTGATTCTGTTGACAAGGTCACAAGTTGGTCAGTGGTCAGACTGGTTGATGGAGTTTTGGGGGAAATAAGTATTTAGAATGTTTGTAGGTAAATCACTATTAAAATGTCAGGGGGAGTGACATAGTCAATGATGATGAGATGCGTGATAAAATCATGCAATGACGGAGCAGTCCCAGTGTGGATGGAGCAAAAGGGAGTGTCAGATTTTAACGATTACGTTCGTGATCATACTAAAGCTGTTTGAGTACTGAGCCGCAATAACTATTTGGAACGACCCGCAGCCCTGGGCGATACCTCCGTTTGTTTTTAGAAACGTTTAAGATTTATCATATCGCCAATATATAGGTAATATGCATCCCATTTATAGATTTTAATCTCAATAAATTACAACACTTCACACTACCACTACCTACTACCTATTCAAAACGCACAAATATTAAAAGTACCATACCCAGCCACTTAACACTCCTCACAGCAGGTGCTCCGGGCACTATAACTCTCAGCGGGTACCCGTGGTCGGGCGGCAGCGGGTTGCCGTTCATATGTGTGGCCAGCAATATGCGCCCGTTCGGGTTCAGTGCCTGGTCCAAAGGAATGGAAGTCGAGAAGTTCACCCCTGTCGCGTCTATGTCGGAGCCTGTGAACTGGACAAATTGATTTATTGTAAACATTCGCCGATTTCTTTTAAGCTCAGTCAAATAAGCTTTCACGTAAACATAAGATTTGTAGACAATTTTAAGTTTTTAAGGTGTATATTATGACCTTAAAATATTTAGTACAGACTGTGAAATAGTCCTAAAAGACCGTTGCCCTTTGGTATCTCAATACGAGTACATTCGTGTGCATGTTCATTTTCTAGAACAACTCATGACCTAAACTTGCTTAACTGGCCTTTTTGAGGAAATATACAAAATTTCAAGTACATACCTTCAACATTCATTCCTATTATTTCGAGATTTTTTTCAACTTTGTGCCAATTTGACACGCTATTCTCCAAAAACAATATAACAAACAAATGAACCTTACAATAACATGTTTCCCGACAGTATTGGCGGTATCGACGCCGCAGTAGACCAGCACGTCGCGCAGGTACACCCCCTCCCACAGCGCGTTGCTGATGGCGCCGCCCTGCCAGCTGATGCCTTTCACTGGCTTCACCTGCTTTTTACGAAGAGAGAGGAGAAAATATGAGTCTAATAAATGGATAGAAGTAGGTAGTACTGAAGAGGAATAAAAAAAAAAAACAAATTAAACTACACGGGTCGACAGTCAAAGAGCCATTACAAGTTTTATAGGTGACCATAATATAATTATGGCAGTGTTCAGAAACACGATTATAACTACATCCAGGCCGTTTTGCTCTTGACAGTCATTACGATTAGTCACATGGTAAGTCCGACCAACTGTCAGCCGTTTAGGTCAGCTAGGTCACACCATTTAAAACGCTAAGCTACAAAAATTTAGATTCTAAGCCGACCCAAAAAAAAAATAGGAAATATTGGGAATAGACCAAAAGCCTAGACTGATGGACAAAAAGACTAAACCTCATTCATCTCACTGCGTCTATTCCCGGCACACATGAGGGCAGCTCTCACGCTCCCCTTAGGGAACATCTCCAGCTTGTCGAGGCTGAACTCTTTAACCCTGGTGCTCCCGTCTCTGATGATGACGCGGACGCTGTGCTGGCCAGCATCCAAGTCTGGAACAGGCATGTGTTGACGGACGTAAAATAATTCACTGCAAACAGAAGAATACGTTGTGTTTGAAGAAGTTTGGGAGTTTGGAGTTAGTCGTGTTGTTTGGGAGATTTGGTAACATTGAGAAAAACACTAACTTGTGCATTACCTACATGCAAGGCTGTAGCTAATTTCTAGGAGTAATTCGTTGTTAAAAGTGCATTTAATCACTAGTGTTTCACTACAAAGACAAAACCCAAAATGTTAAAAATGGAAAGTCCAACAGATAGTCTTACTAATTAAACTATAAACTTTGCTTAAGTATATGACAAGTACCTATTAGTTTAGTTTTGTGCGGTTAAGTGTCAATCTTTACAGTATTTGTAAGTCATTTGCTTTGCGACTTGAAGGTGTACATAGTACTGTACACACTCAACAATTTCACATCCAGTACTTTATTCATACAACACAAAACAAAAACACATCAAGCTGCAATACTCATACAAACACACATAGCTAGTAAAATAAAAGCACGTCAAAAACAAAAAACCATCACACACAACATTTACCAACATACTTGGGCGTATCAAAGTGTGCAATCTGCAGCTTGGCGGGTATCTCAGCATTGAACGGCTTGTTGGTCTTCACGATGAGCCGCTTGTCCCTGCTGGGCTCCTTCACCCAGAGCTCTTCGTCTGTGTGGTCTACTATGTCCTCTTCGTGAAGGTTACCTGTGAAGACGCTGCTTATGTTTTTATTGGGAACTTGGTTTTGTAATTTGGGAGTTGGTCTGCAAGATCTACGAGCAAGGGAGTTTACGATAGGAATTTTACTGAGTGCTAATGATTTAATGCTCACGTTCACCGACAGTTGTCACGTACAAACAATTGTTGTTTTAAGAAATAATGATATTATTTTAAGCGGTCAATTTGAGCCGGTGTAATGTATTTTCGGACCCAACAGGTCCGAGAATTATTTTCAAGATGTCCAAAATCTGAATGTGTCTTTTTGGAATCAGTAAAAATCCAGATATGACTGGAAATTTCTATGTGACCACTCACCTATCCTATAAGACTCTAGCAAGGCATAAACCTCTTGCGTCTTATGCATGCCGTATACATTCCAGAAGGGTTCAATACTCAACCCCGCCGCGTTCATGATCTGCTCCCCTCCGGGGTGGGAGGGGAGGAATGACGTCACGTCGTACACGCCATTCTTGTACGTCACCCAGAAACTTTTCCTGTAAAGAATATTAAAGGTAATCTAGGCTAATACTATAAGCTGAAAATACCTAGGTAATTCCTATGTATTTACTTTACTTATTTATCCTATTTTTATTTTACCGAGGAATGCTATGAGTTACTTTTTACCCACGTATGCAAAGCAATTCCCCCCAGGAGGGACGCAAAACCGCGGGAAACGGTGAGTCAAATAGAATTGTTTTACCAATAAGCTTTAGGAAATCACTTATATACTTGTTGGACTTTGAATCTACGTAATCACTGTGGCTGGAGTTTTAATAAATCATGTTCGTTATCAAAAGTTTTTGGCGACACTATCATTTGATGCAGGGGGCAGATTTTAGATAAAGCGATGATGCAATTGATATTTTTACTTCTTTTTATTAAGTCTGTAGAAGTTGCTATAAGTATCTGAGTTTAGCGTTTCTTGCTGTTTAATAGTGTAATTACGTATTTCATAAGTACCATATGGCCGCAAATATACGTTTATACAACGTCAATTGTACAATTGTATACGCAATCATTGTTGACACGGTTTTGTTATCGACTCATTAATGCGTGTTTGTAGATTATGCGTATAATGCGTAAGTAATCGACACATTGCGATATTTTGTGTTTGTACGTATGAACTTCAAACTTAAAATATTTATTGTACCATCTGATCGAAGTGTTTAACTAAGACACATCCTATTCAGCGGGTATTCCCGCTTAGCTTAGGGCTGCCATCGGTTACAACAAATATAGGTAGACTAAAATCTCGATATCCTACCGATTATACCTAAATGTGACTTTTTAATTGCACTTAAATATGATTCTTACTGTGACATTGATGAATGTTTAACGATAACAGTCTTAGAGCCAGAGTCAATTTATTTACACAATATTTGAGTACATAATCATTACGCTTGACAACAGTCATAAGTAGCAAATACTTGTATCTATATCTTTATCTTTGACTTATCAGTTGAAAGATTGTTGGTCAACAGAAGCCTACAACCGTTGTACGTTTATGTATGATTCTTATCAACGAGTGTTAATCTTGTTGATCTAATCTAATTTAAAGATTGGTATTGAGATTAATTTTGTTCTTTGAATTATAATGTTAAAGATAGTTACCATAAGGAAGAATACATATAATTAGTACACTACTAGCATACATATGGAGGATCTGTTAGTGTTTAAGAAAAGTCATGTAAAAGAACGAAAATAAATTAAAAACTCTGGTATTTTTACTGTCTAATTTACCAAGCAGTTGGTACATCACTTGGGATATCAACTGTGCATCGTAGACAGTCTGAGTAAGTGTACATTAATCATTCATGATATTGATTCCAATAACACATGCATTATAGTAAAAAATATCTGGAAAAAGTTGTAAGGGGGATTTTACCGAATAGATTTTTTTCCTGTTCGCTTCTTGGATATTACTTCTATGAGTTCTTATTAGCACTTCTTATTAGTTCTCTACTGTTAATAGCAAATAATATACCATTCATATTTACAGATAATTGACAACTCTAAATATTCCTTAATATCCTTGTTTTAAAACATAAGAGTTCTCTTGAAATTACACAAAATAACTTACTCATTATCATGTTTGCTAACTTCTTCAGCTCTGAAAGTTGGCAAGTCGGGCCTCCTCTCTCCGGCCTCAACTTTGGTGTCTCCATCCTTGTTTTTATTGCCCTTTTTATGTGATTTTTCTGAAACGTAAATGCATAATCTGCAATAAAAATATAGCCAATAATAACATTCTTAGTTATTCACAAAGTTATTTTTAAATATGATAACCTTACCACTTATAGATTCCACATACAGTTTTAATATAATCTTATAGTATTGAGGAAATATAAATTATTTATCTGACTAACAGTTTACTGAAAACATGTTTCAATACGTTAAGTTAATTTAAACCAGACCAAAATAAAAAACAATTTTTTCACATAATAACTGCGACTCTTCCTAATATTAACTTATACATAGCTTGTTGTGATTACACATTAAATAGCTCTACAGTTTGATATGAAACTGTTGTAGACGTGGGTCCCCAGAGACAGTTAAGGATTCCCTCATGATACAAACGATAGTCCAGACAGGTAAAAGATTTAGCCTTTGCCATGAAAAGGTGTGTGACTTTAAAGCATAGAATAAATACCTGCAAATACAGTTCCAACTAGCACTGAGCTAAATAATGCTGAGCCAACAATTCTCCTGTAATTACTATCATGTCTTCTTTGTTCTTTATACTCATGTTGTTCTTGATTTGTGAGTTTCACTGCAGTGGCAGCTACATTCACGAATTTGTTCTTTTGATGGATTGTTCTGAAATCCAAGGTTGGTAAATTAATATTTAACTAATCAAAAGACACTGAAACAGTCCCTAGATATTACGTAAATTACAAAAACATATTTAGGCACCTATTGATATTCCTGAACATTTGTAAACAAGCTACCAAACTTGCTCACACCTTTTATTATCCTGTTCGTAAGATAGTCCTATGAATCAAACTAGAATATGGTATACATAATGCACTGTCGAACACATATTTCTCACTGACCTACCTTAGCAATATATTTTTCAGCGACATTTTCCTTTCAATTCTTCAAAACACAGCTCGCTTACGACGTTAACATGATAAACTGGTAAAAGTGAAACTGACTGTTATCAACTATGAAAACAGTCTTACGGCCTTGAATAATGCCCTGTTTGTTGCGACCTTTTATCATTTAATCAATTTATCGTTGTTTAAACAACACGGCCAACTCGTAGCGAGAAAATTAAATTACGAAGTCGATTGATGAAATCGGGCTTATTTTCCCGTGATGACTGATGAAGTGACGACACTAATGACAAGACAATGTCAAGGATGGTTTTAAAAAACAGCTGACTTGGGAACTCGGGACATAGACATAATATTAGTAAACAGGACTGCGCATGTAAACCCAAAAAACGAGCCGAGTGAAACAGTTAGTACAGAGGCTGTCTGTCCCTTTCTGATAGGGTGACTATGAGATTAAGCTATGTGAGAAAAATCCGAATTTGCTAAGATTATTAAACGCAGATTGGTATTGAAGTTTCAACTTACGCAGTTTGTGACCTTAAGATACTTATAAAGGTTTTTAATAATTAGCGGGAATTAGCAGTATAAAAGCAGGAAGATTCGAAGTGAAGACTGTTTTTTTTTTTATTTCTACTTCATTATATAGACTGCTGAGCCATTTATGTCGCCTTTCTTCATTTTTGGGAAGCTATAACAATAGTACAACAGTTTTAAAATCCATCACCCATATTTTCACTCATTACAAGAATTCATGGGCACCCTAGTTGTTTGGTTTACGAAAATGTTATTATTAGCTAACCTGTGGAACGATATATTGCAACCACCATAGGATTCACTTTTACAAGTATAAACGCAACACTTTTTCACCATTTAAGTAGTTTAAATTGATTTAATACAAAAAATATAAACAAAATTTTAAATGCTGATTACGCGCCAAGAATGTTCAGGGTTACCGCTAGAAAATAAAAAAAAGCAAAATAAAAATTTATGTTGTTTATGTTTTAATAATAAATACGAATAAATTAATGCGATTGTTATAAATTTGTTGACTTACAATTGTTAAAATAAGATACAAATTTTATGTGATTCAATTGTTTTTTGGGAAGACAAAACTTTTGATCACAACATTTTTTTATCCTGGCAAGGTGTTAGAAAGAGACAAACAGCCTCCGTTCGAACTATCCCTCTCGGCTCGGATTTGCCTCTGTGTATTATGCAACCAATTTAGTACCTTATTGCGTTAGAATAGAGTTCATTTTCGTAAATATATATTTTGAGCGTGCGCAATCTTGTTTAGTAATATTATATCTATGACTCGGGAAGAACTGCGTTTAGTTTTTTATGCAGGGAGTACTTATAATTAATTTTAAAACTGAAATCGTTGTCTGATTCTGCTTAAATTATTTTGTACTATTCGTCGTTTTAAATGTTTTTATTGCTTTCATGTCGTATCCATCATTCAAAATTTCCGTTATAAAACCCAGGGCTACAAAGGAGTCGAAACTAAAAAATAGGTAGGTAGTAAGGTACTTAGATAAAAAAAGCTACAGGAGATGGAATATTAAGTCAATAGTTTAGAAATCTGATCCAACAGATAAACTGTGTATACAGTTTTGTTGGACATTTTATATTTTCTATAATGTAAAATGTACCTTTTAAGCAATAAATAAATAAATAATAAATAAGGGAGTACCTATATGTATGTATTTTCTACTTTCGTCGTAATTAACATCAAAAGTGATTGATGCACTGAAATGCGACAGGTGGTCACTAATAGATCACCATAATTGGATATTTTCGTGAGTGAATATTGTAGCGTTGGCATAAAATAATTTATTATGCATTATTTTGACAAAAAATGCAGCACTATTATGTACAAACTTCTTGGTCATTTCTTATTACTCTCTTTATCTAAAACCTATCTGCCACGACGCTTTTCGCTTTTGTTTTTTGATCTGTAAAATATCCTTGTCGCCCACGGACGGTCGTGCGATAGAAAAATTATCAAAAACCCTCGCTAGAACAGCTGTCCGCTAGTGCCCGTACCAACTAAACCGGAGGAAAGGCTTTGCCGAAGATTGTGCAGAGGAAGCTTCCCGCCGGCTAGCCGGCGGGCGTCGACCACAGATCCTTCTACGTCCACTCCTCATTTCCCAGGTAAGTTGACCTTTTTTAGTCATTTAGAGAGTCACGGGGTTTCAACGGTAAACAGAACATATTATGTACCTACCTAATCAAAGAACTACGTGCGAAGTAATGCTAATATCTAACACATGCAGCAGTCACTTCAACATTGTTTTTTAACATAATTAGCAATGGGATATTAGCAGAATTTGTGTAGGTTTCAACGTCTAGTTTACGTGAATGATGAGATGGTGTCTACTTTCTTTTTTTTTTAATATGGGTCGCTATTTGGATTTTAGACCCCAACAAAAATCATGAACGTCCACTAGTAGAGGGAATTACATTGGTTCGTATATTGCGTTGGGGTTGGGAGTCTACGATCTAATGGTTAACATTTTTCGAATGGATAGAACGGATTTCAAGTTCGATTGTGGGATCCGGTTTAAGTCAGTATATTCTAGACGAGACTATTTGTAGATTTGGGAAAGTCGATTACACTAGGGCTTGAATGCCTGTACTCAAACCTTAGCCTACCTTATGAGACGAACATAATCTTATTTTATTTTATAAATATGTCTTCTTCTTCTTCTTCTTAGCGTTTATCCCGTCTTGTGACGGGGTCCGCTTTCCGTATATTCTTTTCCACTTCGCTCTATCCTGGACATCTTCCTCATTGAGTTCGCAGATTTCCATGTCTTTCTTTACGACACTTTTTTTTTTTAATACATATTCATTTAATAAATATTTATTTTAAACATATTTGAAGCCCGAGCTTGCAAAGTTGCTGGCAAAAGTTAGTTATTACACAAAAAGGCTATAAATTTTAAAATAGGTACCTACACGTTTATAGCTTTTGTTGTAGGTAAGTAGTCCTACGTTTGTACGTCGTTAACCTCTTTCTCATGTTCTAATGAGATTTTAAAGACTTAATGCATTAGTTTTATAAGTTTTGCAAATAAAATTGTTGCTGCTGCATCTTTTTCTTATATTTACATACTATTGGCAAACTTGAATAATGTAGGATATTGACTGCATTCGAAAATAAAACGATGCAGTTCCAAATGCGATGTCATTTGTCCCAGATTTTCATATGTCGTCTTAACTAAAGTAGGTATTTGCATCTTCCAAAGTATTCCACTGCAACGTTGCTTTGACTATATTATTTACGTATGTACCATATACGCACTTCTTATGAGACTTCCTCTCTTGTTGTTATACCTATATACTTATGCATTGACAAGTAACTGCCCTGTTGGTTAAGTTGTTTTTTTTCTATGTTCGATTTCATGGTGGATCCGAAATCACTCTCGAGCTTTAGGAGCTTTCAAAAGACAGTCCGGAGTCTAAAGCATCTGGTTAAATATGTATTGTATTGTACCCCACATGTCTGAGGTGCAGAGACTTACGAGTCACAATTTATGATGCTGTAGGTAATCCTATGTAGCTATACCCATGCCACAATCAAGATTTTTAAGAGCTGTCGTAGCTACATTACCTACAAGTATACCCCCATGGAGAAGTACACCTGGAAAGTAGTTTATCAATAAAATCCTTTCATTATTACATTCCGTCGCGCACAGCAATGTTTTATTGCCCTCCTTACGAGAAATAGCCTCTTCAACTACTAGAGGAATAAAGTTTACTTGTGTCCGGAACGTGTAAGGGGTCGAATGTTTACCTAGACCCTACAGGTGCCTATAAATTCAACATGAGTTAGTATTGATTGGGTCTTACCTTTTTTTTAAACGGAGCTTAATTAAGGTTTATCAAGCCACGAAAAGAAAAAATGCAATAGTCTGATCATACGTCAATAAGTTACGTTTAAATATTTCATTATTTTTGTAAAGCGTACAATTTTCATCTTTCGTGAGGAAATGTTGTTTCCCAAAAAGACATGAAATTTAGTTTTTGTTGTAGCTTTTATTGCAAATGACCCTTCCACTTGCGGGTGCAGCGTGAGGGAATGGCTTTTAGTCGGACTCTTACTGGCTAAAATCCACCACGTTAGTTCTGGAACCCTTCATGTACCAGGGCCGCGATAACTATGGATCCTCGCTAATCTTCAGGTAGTTACCTATGCTTAGGTATGCCACAAGTATTCGCTCTTCAAATGCTCCAAAATCTTACATTAAATCTGGAATGACTCATGAAAACATCAACCTTTTTCATATATTTTACGACCCCCCTAATTTCTATTTTACGACCGAAATTGCTATCCTAATGGTTTCTGATTTTTTGAACGAAATAATCGTTCGCTTTTATATCATTCTCCCATAACGTGTTGAATAGAAAACTATTATTGTAGTATTAATAAAACGCTTTTACGACCTCAGTGATGTGTGGTCATGGAGAACAAAATGACTAGCGGAGGTGCCGTAACGGAAAATTGCCTAAAAAAAGCAGCGCGCGGGTGAACAGGGATGAGGAACGTTACTGTTTTCGGCCTTATACGCCTTTTTCGGACCCAACCATTTTTTGTAATACCAAGAATCGTTGACAAATGTCTCAAAGAAACCGAACGCCTCGTTAGTCCACTCGTAACTGATAGTTTTGGCCATGTCCACCGTTAGAATTTCACCCAGAAGAAGGCGCCTGACCTACCAGCATTAAGTACGGCATCTCCACTTTTTTTTCCTTACTCCGTGTGTGTGGTAGAGACACATATTGTACCTACGCACAGGGCCGAGGTGAAAAAATTTGTAAAACGCTGAAAACATGAAAATCCACAAAGTAGGATATATAATGTAAAACCTTCGAAGTGCTTAAAGTTATAAAATGTTTGAAAGTTTTCATCTTTTGTCTGTTCCGAGGTGGCAACTATGATTTAGATGGGCTTTTAAACATTCAAGTATCTATTTACCTACTAACGACTGTCTAAACTCAATTTGTATTTTGATTTATTCACTAATAACTCTTGGTGGTAAGATTTTAAAACACATTTTATAACTCAAGAATGGCTCAACCGTTTAATCGGAAAATTAGAGGGACGCATGTGAAACCGCGGACAGAAGCTAGTTTCTTATAAAGTCCACAGGTATTCAAGTTTTTTGTAAATAATCTTGTTAAAAAATATCAAAGGCTTTTGAGAAGGAAATGTACCTACCTAGTTTCTCAGTTTACCACAAGTTACAACATTGGCCATCTGTTAGAATAAAAAAGTCAGCAAAAATAAAAATAATTAAAGATCGTCCGTATTCCTTAAAGAAATGGTTGAGAAAAATATTTATAAATCTGTTCCTCAGTTCAAGACAGTGTAACGAGCTCCTATTTATTACTTCACTTGGGTAGTGCGCCTATAGCAGCGAGCGAAGAAGGCATAAAACAGCTTAAAAATAAATAAAATTAAGTAGGTAGCCTTTGGGCATTGTCACCTTAATACACTGACGACGTTAATTTTAAACACGGTTATTTCTGGTGAACATAAAAGGTGATTCGACCTTCACGAAAGTGTAAGGATACCTATCTTTAGAATTCTAGGCCGCTTTTATAAAAAAGATTTCGAATCATATTGTCTCTTGTCCTTTAAGTATTTCTTTTCATATTTAATAGAATAAATAACCATATTGACTCTGGTCCTTTATAAAGAAATAAATCATGTAAAGGAATAAATGGAATAAATAGCCCCGATATAGAATTTTGTTTACCTACTTTTAAATCACTCATAATCAAACTCCTGCCTAGTCTAGTTTAAGTTAAACACATCTACAATTTTATAAAACTTGCTAGACAAGCCCAATAATACTTAATTAATCATCCCAAAAGCGATTAATAGGTTAGTAAATATTCCCGCAATCAGTGAGACCCCGCTCTGATCGTGAGGTCCGATTTCCCCGGGACTCGGATCCCGGGGGACGGTTATTGAAAAAGTTAGCGGCGCGGCCGAGGTCTGGCCGTGAATAAATGCTGCGCAAATACAGGAACTATACGTATTGAGGGAACTGGATACCGGCCGAAGAAATCCAAGGGATTTCAGAATCCGAGTTTTCCTTACAGATTAAATATTGGACGACGAATTAAAATGTGATCGATGTTGATTTATGTTTTCTTCACCCATTTTTTTTGCAAACCAATACGTTTATTGGTTTTGATTACGTATTGTGTCCTCCCTTCTTTTCTATTAGCATGAAAATGAAGCCATCTCCCGAATAATAAACAAGATTGAAGGATGAATCATATAATTATGATAACGTTTTCTCAGATGATGGATAAGGTGGGATGGATTTATTGTATAAACTTCGCTTATGATGAAGTTAATATCACCTGACGTGTGGAATAGGATTAAGTTAAACTGTCATGTTTGAGTTTAGTTCAGGTAATTTATTCTGTAATTAAATTCTAAAGTTTTTTAGCGATAGGAACTAGTGCAAAGGCATTATATAAATGCTTTAAATTACTTTCTGTTTTAAGTTTTGGTGCATGCACTATTTGTCGACCAAGATATATTAATTAAATATTATTAAGAGTTTATATACCCAGGAATCTATTTTCCATATTGAGTGTAGCGACTTAAACTGAGCTTTCCGTTCAAGCTTTTAATGGTCTCGTTCCACTTTCATCTCTTACAGTTATTATAAAACTTTCAGACACGGAAATGATTGCATTTCTACACGTGCCGCCACTTTAAACATTTCACTTTATTTTGTTTTGCAGATTTGTTTTTAATTAAAACAACGACATGGAATTTTATTGCAACTTATTTTTTTAAGAAAGTAAGTAGTTTATAGTTGTCATAAAAAGAGGAATAATAGTAATAGTGGAAAAAAGCTCTACATTATTCTTGTTAATGGTAAGGTGGTTGTTATGACAGCTTGTAAAATCCTTTTCATAGGACCGTTGACACAAAAAATTGCGAAGAAAATATTACCTACGTCTTCATTCACATCGATCAGAAATTTTAAGTGACTGATGCTGTAAGTTCTGAAAGCAACAAACGCGTAAACAACACATATATCATACCTACCAGTATATTGTAGTGCAATATTTCATTTCGAATAGTTTGTCAGCGGTCGGATGGTTGGTCGATCTCGTTAAACTAAACTTACGCTGATCTATTACGTATCACAAACATAAAAGGAATAACGATGGCAATAGGAATTGACAACAAAAGTATGCTGGACATTTCTACGCATTTATTCACTCATATTTACATTCATGGGCAAGTATATGCTCCAGTTTCCAAGTATGACAGAATAGGAGGAGTCAGATAATTAGGTATATCTTTACCATAAATAAAATCTAAATGACCAAAAGTGGTATCAGAAAGTACACAAACAGAAACATTTTTTAATTTCGATGCAAGATATTTGACGTCTGTTACGTTGGCAACATAATCATTTTCACTGGCGAATAATACCCAAGGCATGGTGATAGGAGATAAATCGTACAGTGGCGGGCTTCTCTTTTTATATGTAAAGAGATTTTTAACAAGCCCGTAATCATATTCAGAGAAACCGTTATTCTGGATCTGTCCCCATCTGATGAAGTTCCTCAAAGAAGTGCCCGAAGGAATGTGACCAACGACCACAGGCAAAACATCATCAGTAATCTGGAACTTGTTATAACCTAAAACCGCGAAGATTAACACAGAACAGAAAGGATAAGCTAGATCAGTGGTCCCACACAGAAGTTCTGCGGCGTTATTAACTAAACCGTTACGTTTCAGCACTTCTACATTTAGTAAGTTGTCAGTTAACGTCAATCCTGGGGCAAGAATACTCTGAAGCTTAATTATGATGAATCTAGAGTGGTCCAACCAAGCTGTCGGTGATAGCCCGAAGCCAACTTTGATCTTCGCATTGTACTCGGGCTTCTTTGCGCAAAGAATTAATAACATACTAACTCCTTGTGAATGAGCTACGTATGACAACTGTGTTTCGTTTGTCTCTGCTAAAACGTAATCTATAGCTGCCGGTAGATCATAAAGTGCCATCTGGTCTACCGAAAAGTCCCAGAACTCTGAATCACTATCGGGATTGTAGGTTGTGTGGTTTCTGCTGTAGAAATTTCCCCTCACATTGGGAGCCCAGATATCATAGCAGTTATCGGCATAAACGTAGCAGTGAGCCTTACCGGGGCCTGGTATGAGGCAGTCGTCGCTGCTGAGGTAGAGGCCGTGGAAGAACATAATGACGCCTTTCGAGGCATTACAGCTTGCTTTGACGGGTAACCTGAACAAGCCGAGAATGTATCCATCTTCAGTGGTTACGTGATGATGTTCAGCTGTATAACCGTCGTAGTTTGCCAATGCCACAAAATTTAAGTCCTGCCTCGGCGATGTTCCAAAGAGAGATGCGATGCTGTTGTCATCGCATAATACTGTGTGTATTGCGTACAACAAGCTCACTGCGTATAGCAAATTCATGACTGTGGACGATTATCTGCAAAAGTACACAATATTATGTTAAATTTGAAAAAAAAAAATTAAGGTACCTTAAGGTAGCTACCAATATGTTAACGCACACTTTACTGCTCTCGTACTTTGAACTAAAAGTGAATCTATAAAATTGTCTTAATTTTACCTTCTAACTTGGCCGTCAACAACAACCGGTAGAAAATAATTAAACAAGCACATGTTGAAAATAATTAAACATGCACATGTTTAATTATTTTAGGTACGTATGTATGTACCTCTACATTTTAAATGGCTTTTTATCTGTCTAGGATATTCGATAACACTCAAATAACATATAGCCTAAAACAAGTAATTTAGTTAGTTTCATTATCTTATGCAAATAAAAAGGTTCATTGTCGTAGTTTTGCGGATAAGAGTGAAATAAATAACCTTTTGGAGATTAAGAATATATTTTGTTGCTAGTTGGCTTGTTGCTAGTCAAAAAGGAGGCCTAGCCTAGCACAAACGGAATGATGTAACTATAACGTTACGGTCACTGATTTTTGAATCGCAATCCTATAATTACTTAATGTTTAAAATGCAAAAAGAACTATTAAAATAAGTTCATAAAAATGAGACCTACTGACCTAAGTTGATGAAGTTTTTACACATAATTTTTTAAACTTAATTCTAGTCCACTATAATTAGATTATTTTTTTTGCCAGATCACTGATTTCGTCAGATTCTTTACTGGCTCTTCACACAAAAAAAGTTAAAACTAAGTTAAAAACTACTAAGACATTTAGCCAACATTTTGCCAACGAAAAAAAAAATTGTACTAACCTTTTTCTGGCCTGCGTGAGACCCAGTTGTTTCCTCAGGTGATGAACTTGCTCGCTATTTATTTTTGTAATTATTCACCTTATATATATCACCGAAAAATTACCATGTTCATTGTCTTGCGATAGTGTAGGCGTTTTATAATAGTAAGGATTTCTGCGCACGAGTTCGTTTTACATAGTTTTCGAATTATCCATTTATTTATTGAACGATGTTTGGTTAAAAATAACAATCGTTTGTCGTTTTTATTCAGTGAGCCTTTTATAAGTATCTTTATAGAACATTAATTACTTCAAGGAAATTCCACTTTATAGAAACTTACTACAGGCATAAATAGATGCACATATAAGGGATCACCATCGGTCTAAGTTCAATGGTAATATTTTAAATAAATATATTTTTTGCCTCAACTGGGCTAGTGATTGTCTAAATGCAAGGAAATACCATCTCTACTAGTATGAGAAAATTCTTAAATTTCTCTTTCTCAGAAACAAAAATTACTAGCTTTACAGATAGATTCAGCAAATACCCTTAAAATAATATCAAACCATTGTTGCCAGTTCTTCTGAATACCCTACCCTACTTATTTTTATTGGATTGAAGCGTTAACTTTGGAGTGAATTATAGGCTGATTCCTCTACACTTTAAGTCACTGTTCAAGCCAGGTAAAATAAAAAAAAAAGTTATTTACTGGACTTTGTAACAAGCCTATATAAATGGGTACATTATGTTGTGTAAACACACTTTTGCCTAGACAAAAGATGATAAAAATAAATTAGTCATGTCGTGGAGATGTTGTATGTTTTCGTTTATTTGAACAAATGTCTGAGAATATTGTCGGAAGATCATTATTGGTGGTTTTTCGCTATAAATAGATGACTTTGTTGCTCTCGCTATCCTCCATCAATAAATTCATTTATATGGTGTTCGAATAAGGCGAAAATGAAAGAGACGCTTTTATTTTTACCCTATAATGTTTTTATTAAGTACCATTATGAACTACGCCTATTATGCACCAAATGTCTTTGAAATCTTATCTGCCTTTTGAACATCTAACACATCATTTTATTTATGACCGATGTAATAAGAATTGTTTTATTTGATAATCATTAAGTATATTGTCTATTCGATAAATCCTTTTTTACGTCTAGTGATAAAATGAATATAATATAAAATATTATTTCTGAATTGATATTCGGACAAAACAAGTGGATATGCAGGCGTACTAAACGCTACTTATTGCTTACAAGCAATTCGCTGAAATGTAATTGTACTATTGTCTCAAATGGAAAATCTATGTTAACAGCACCTCTCTATTTCAATATTACACTTGACCCATTTTATACGTAGCCTATAAATTAATCCCATGTTTACTTTTCCTTTGAATCCTTGTCACTCGGAGATAAAGAATATAGACTTCCATTCAGGAAACAAGACGCGGCGGGCGGAGGCCGTTTTTTTACAAATATTATGTAGTTATCTATACTAATATAATAAACAGGAAATATTTTTTTTTGTTTATTGGCATCTTAAGGGCTCCGAAACTTCTGAACCGATTAAAAAATCTTTTTCGCTCGAAAAACTGCACTCTTCTTGCGTAAAGGGAGATGGGACATGGGACGCGGGATAAACCTAAAAAAAGGAAATAAAAAAAAGAATTTGCCTATTATTCTGATAGCCTACACAATTTCTATTGACATACGTAATAGACGCACGCGTGCACGGAACATTAGGGCAACGCAATGGTGCGGCTGAGATCCACTGGACTTCGCTCGCAGGACTATGTACACGTATAAACATTCATGCCTAAAGTTATAGGCAGCCTGTAATCCAAGAAATAACATGAAAATATAGGTACCCAAGTAGGTTTTCATACTAATTATTATCACCGATGGGACGTATTTTAATTAGTAATCAAGGAACAGTTAAGCAAAGGGTGTGTGAAGTCGTAAGTAGGTATACCTAGACAGGTTTACCAAGAAGAAATAATGTTTTTATCAATTACACCTGGAAATTATGATAGAACTAAGAAGGGCACGTCGAACAAAGACGCAAGAGGAATGTCAACTTAATATCATCTGCTTTATCGGTCAAGTTATAATTCCGTTAATAAAATTCTTAATTTAAGCCGTGCTGATAGTTGTTCATTACTTTATTGCTGTCATCATCATAATCTGACTTTATCAGTGCAGGGTACAGACACAAAATACATAGGTACAGAAGTCAATCTACATACAAAGCGCGTTCGAGTCACGCAGACATAGGTGTCTATGTGTGCGTGTTCACAGACGCGCTGTCTCAAAACAACTCAAAACAGTGCGAGCGCGGCTGTCGTTTTCTTGAGACACGCGCGCCACACACAAGGTAAATAAATGTGCACGCGTTGTGATACTAACTGTAATTTGACTGTAATATTTTTAATTTTAATAACAAAAGAAAAAGTAATAATGGAGCAACAAAAAAAGTCGTATTAAATTGTTCAGTGGACGGTTGTTTTAATACAACTATAAACAGTGAACAGTCGTTTTTTTAGTCTGCCGTATTACCTATAGTATGTACCTGCTTTCTCATATTTCGATGGTTCGTTTAATAAACGCAGTTGGTAGGTACCTACAGTTAGGTGGGTAGGTAAGCGCCCCGGCGCGGCGGCCTCTGGCCCAATGCCGTAATAAGTTTTGCTAGTGTCGACCCAGGCGAACTTCCCAACCTACCCTCAAAGATTATTACTAGTAGGAGTTGATAATTTTTGTGATCATGGCGAGAGTATGTTGTAAGGTAGACGAAATAAAACTAGCACATCAAGGTTTCTGTAGGCAGAAGCAAGCTTAGATCAGGGACTGTACATACCAACCCATTACACACAAAAATATTTTTTTCGCAAGTAAAGAGTAGGGTAAGTATATATTTATGAATAACAGAATTATAAATTGCGGTTTCTAAAAAAGTTCGGTATCTCGTTCAAACGAATTTCCTTTGAAAGTGTTTATTAACCTCTTGTAAGCCACATTAAATATTTTATTATTAGGTATTGGTTTATATTTCATTTTTCCTGTTTTATTCTCAATAATAAATCAAATAATTAGATACTAGTACCACTACCACGTTAGTTTTATGCGCATAAAAAAGTTGACAGCCCTAGCGCGACCGCCGAGTTTAGGCATGAAAAGTGAAGTACATACATGAGATTGACTTCTGTTCCTATTTTGTGGTACAGACCTCGTCTCGTGTAGAGGAGTGAGCGCTAATAATCACGTGTGCTCAAGGCGGATTAGCGATTTTTATTCGACATCAAAAAGGGGGTTCTCAGTTCGACCTGTATCTTTGTATGTTTGTGCGTGATTATCACAGATTTGGCTGAATTTTGATTCAGTCAGACTTAGAAGAAGGTCTTAGGGTTTCTGGTCTATATTTAATTTTTCTGCATTTGGAAAATACATATCTTTTTACACCTTACCTCATTTCGGAATGTGCGTCGTTACTCATCGGATCTGGATTTGAATCCACACGCTTAGAGATGCAGGTGCTTTTTTCCCTAAGTTAGCCACATATATCTGCCACCATAAACAATACTAAGACCTTAGAAGGAACCTTGCATTTTCCTCTACCGTTTGCACAAATCTGAGTTACGCAGCTATTCCTTCCGGGTATAAGGAGCCAGGATTCTGCATTGCTATGCAAATAGCGAGGATGCTCACTGGGGCATTAGGTTATAGATGCAATGTAGGTGCAACCAATGGCGCGGAAGATACGCTAGCTTAACAGGATTAATATTAATTGAGTATGAAGATTTATTAGTTTTTGTAACCTATCGGGTTTGTTGATATGTTAGGAAGATGCACAGGAGTAGAGTTCTTCCTTTTTGATATGGCAACCAATAAAATGAATCAGAAATTGCGTGTTATATAAAAAAGTCGTGGTGGCCTAGTGGGCAAAGAACCAACCTCTCGAGTAGGAGGGCGCGGGTTCGATTCCAGGCCAGGCAAGTACCAATGCAACTTTTCTAAGTTTGTATGTACTTTCTAAGTATATCTTAGACACCAATGACTGTGTTTCGGATGGCACGTTAAACTGTAGGTCCCGGCTGTCATTGAACATCCTTGGCAGTCGTTACGGGTAGTCAGAAGCCAGTAAGTCTGACACCAGTCTATCCAAGGGGTATCGGGTTGCCCGGGTAACTGGGTTGAGGAGGTCAGATAGGCAGTCGCTTCTTGTAAAGCACTGGTACTCAGCTGAATCCGGTTAGACTGGAAGCCGACCCCAACATAGTTTGGGAAAAGGCTCGGAGGATGATGAAATTGCGTGTTATATAACGAAATTTCATATGAATAAAATTCTATAGATGAGTCATGTGTCAAAGTCGTGGTGGCCTAGTGGGCAAAGAACCAACCTCTCGAGTATGAGGGCGCGGGTTCGAATCCAGGTCAGGCAAGTACCAATGCAACTTTTCTAAGTTTGTATGTACTTTCTAAGTATATCTTAGACACCAATGGCTGATAAAAAGGTGAAGGAAAACATCTTGAGGAAACCTGGACTATATAGTCTGAAATCACCAACCCGCATTGAGCAAGCGTGGTGATTAATGCTCCATCCTTCTCCGTGTGAGAGGAGGCCTGTGCCCAGCAGTGGGACGATAAATAGGCTGTAACTAGATGAGTCATATAATTACACAAAAACTGTATAAATAAATAACATTTCATCACTGCTTTGTTTTCTTCCTTAATTATAATGATAAATACAGATTTCAATAGAGTTTGTTGTTTCAAGTGTTTGGATTATCTACCTCTTACGTAAAAAGCCTTAACAAAAAAAGTATTGTAACCGGATTCTGAAAATCTATTTATTGTGCAAAATATGATCGTTGTCTTTACAAATACGTAGGTATATTAAGTACTTAATACTTACATGTGACTTAATTTTTTATATAATTACTTAATTTGTATGAAATAAGTTCCTTTCTATCAGTTACTAGCCGTTTTCCCACGTTTTCACCCGCATCCTGGTAACTACTGCCCGTACTGGGATAAAACACAGCTTAGTTATTCAGATATTTAAAATCAGATATATAAAGATTTTTAAAATCAGTTCAGTAGTTTCGGAGCCTTTAAGATACAACTAAAAAATGTTTTCTCTTTATTATAATACAAGTATATGGTATAGATTCCTACAACATTACCAAGCGCAGTCAGGGGCATATACTTGTGGTATGTATCAGCCAGTCGGAGTAGTGAGTACTAGGCAAACAGGAATGTTTGAAGGCAGTCGCCACTGCGGACAGTCGAGTGCGAAAGTGCGATGTGGCATGTTGAGCCGAGGCGATGCTCGATACTAGGGAGAGATCGATAAGTAAAGATAAATACTGAAATGTGCAGATGTGTGCACAATGCTTGGGGTGTTTACGCTATGCATTAGTTAGTAAATTATTTATACGGAAACGAAACCTCAAAGATTACAAAAAGCTCTCACAGTATCGAAAATATTGTAAATCGAAGAAACACATTTGATCTTTAACATATGAATTGTTTTGATTAACATTTGAAAATCGAACCTGTAGCGCTCTAGTTTTTCGCGCCATACTACATCCAAAAGCAATAAGAAACTACTCTTAGAAGTTTGAGTTAATTTTGACTATCTATTGATTTATTAATAAGTTTATTAAAATAAATAAGTCATCTCAAAGCCAAGTCCAAGCATTATTACATTTGCGCCTGAACTTGGAATCGATAGTACGCACGGAATGTTGCAAATGAAAGCGTTCACTATTATTGGGCAAATTAACCGCCGCGTGCTTCGAACGCGACCGAACTTCGAAGACGGCCAGTTTGTATATGTTTGTTTATTATCTGTGGTATTCTGGCTATGCTAGATCTAGGTCTATGCCAAGTTTACGGAGACAGTTATTCGAATTATTTGCAGGCAAAAGTTTGTTATTCCAGTTATTTAGCTGTAGTGTCGTGATTTGAAGGACTGCTGTGTCTTTTCTTGCATACCTCAAGATTTTAAGATGATTTTATAAATGTTTTGTGTTTTCTTCTACATAACGAGGATGATTTTTAACAGTGTCTTCCTTGTCAAAGGTAAATTAATCAACAGAAGTCTACTAAAAGTTATTAAGTATACTTGAATGTACTTAGTTACTGTAACCAGTAAGTCTCATCATCCAAACCTTTCAATAACGTCATGTCGTCGTATCCTATCTCAAGGAAATATGACGACACCTAATTTAGAAAACTAAATTTGATATTCCGTCGGCGCAATATGAAGTTCATATAGGCAGACTATTAGCTCCGTGGCGTGGCGTGGCGTGGATGATGGATGACGGCTTCACATATTGGCTGAGGAAATTGTGTTGCAGCCGCCGAGCCAAATTGTATTACGATA
Source organism: Helicoverpa zea x Helicoverpa armigera (assembly GCA_033682625.1). NCBI lineage: Eukaryota > Metazoa > Arthropoda > Insecta > Lepidoptera > Noctuidae > Helicoverpa > Helicoverpa zea x Helicoverpa armigera. Next base: position 13,798,922 of record JAWIIS010000021.1, read on the forward strand.
CCTTGTAATGAGCTCTCAATTTGTATACCTTATTACGTTTCTGCGTCATTGTGGAAGCTTCCTGCTTTGTAAAGGGAAGCATGTAGTTGTAGAGAATTAGACCGTCTAGGGAAATTCAGTTTCTACATAATTAAGGAGTCGTTTACAGGAAAATATTTTTGTTAGGAGATGTAGCACAGTAATGCCGTATCTGATATTTTGCCGGTTATATACAGTGATAATGGACATAATCTGTGTTTTTTGTTTCAGGTAGGTTTCTATTAAAAACATATAAGGACAGGGACATACGGACAACAAAGCCTAGGCTTCCTTTCGGTTAGTACCTTTATAGTGTAATTTTTCTAGCTTAAATTAAATTTCGTAATTGAATGCAATGAATAAATTAATATCAGGACCCATTTTCCGAGTGTTGTGTAGAAACTTATTATTGAGGAAAATTGGTGTGCCCACAAAGCTCGTGCTGCTGGCAAATCGCCAAGGAAATAAATATAAATCTCTGGATTTCTCTGTAAACTCAAGGTCAAGCTATCAATTGTACACGTGTGAAAGTATAAGAAAGTAACACTAAATTTTATCACTCGCACGCTTTTTGCAATGGGGAGTTGGACCGCAGAAGGTTCGTAACTCCTTGAGAAACGAACACAAGCCTCGTGAGTGTGACTTTTGCTTCTGAATATTTTCTGTGTACTTAATACTCGTATATTGCATACAACTTATTTACTGATATTCAACCTCGGTATAGCTTGACAGGTATCTAATTTACATAACCATTCTTCAGCAATGGATAGTTCCATTGCTGCACTTGCATATTGGTTGAGGCTTTTCATTATCAGTAGGCTTCTAGTACACCTTCTGGATTTCAAACTTCAAGTTGCCAAGCTTGTTATGATTTTAGCGACACGATTATTATTTTCCCTTTTATATTCCATCCCCTGGTAAAACGTCTCATGTCGTAAAATGACATTTACGTTTTTTACGATAAACTAGAGTTATTATACCTACTTCTCGTGGCGGCACTTATTTTTTTATCCTTATTATATTCGGTTGTATCTTTATTTTGTCGTGGTTAGATGAAGTGGCTCAGATTTGGCGTGTGGCAACATAATTTTATTTGCTGAGGGCAAAAAATTAATTATTTTTATTAAAATATTAATCTAAGATTGACGACAGCTGATGACACAAAATAGATGTCCTCTGTCACACTGACAGCGCTTTCACACTAGCAGATTTTCCGAGCGGCAAACAATGATAACCATAATCGGCTTAAAAGATGGAACGTGAAACCGCGCGTCAGGTCTTTGTCACTACAATCACGCGTAAGAAAAACCAAGCAGAAAATCCGCTAGTGTGTAAGCGATGGATTGAAACATGTTCAAAGTTAGTACAAAACTTTGTAGAGGAATATAAAAACCTTTATAAGCTTAAATATGATTTTAATATTATCAACCAATGCGTAGCTAACTTTATTAATTTGTTAGTAAAAGTGATTTTATTAAAAGTGAAGTGTTCTGTAGTTGGGTTCGACTAAACAATTTATCGTTTGTGGTGGTTGAACAATCAGGTGGAACTTCTAAATTAATTTCTATGTTCAACACTCACATGGGTCAATGTAACTTATGTTTAATAAATACATAGCTTTGAATGTTTTTGATTAATTATAAAAAATGCTATATATTTTTTTTTTATCTGAAAATTTTTGCAAGTTGTAACTTACCAATCAATTAAAAAACGTTATTCTACTACCCAATCCAAAAGCTTCTGCCCTAAAAGCTCGACTGTTGAGATAGGTTTAAAAAGGTTTTCACCATGTGCAAGACATTACAATTCATAACAGCATCCCGGTGCTAAAAAAACTATAAAATGAGCAGCATTTTAGCGTGTATTTCACGTCGTTCCTAACGCAATGGGCTGTGGTATTGAAAACATGGACTATGGAACAAAATCGTTGGGCTCTGATGAAGGATGAACGCTTTTTGTGACCCTCCACTGTGACGGACATTAAAAGGGATAACTTATAGGGACAGTATACTAGGCAGAATATTTTAATTTTCTAATCATTTTTTGAACACACGAATGATTGAGAGGCGTAGAGACAAAAGGGCCTTTACCCAGTTGTTTGCTCAGCACGAACAATTCAGTCTTGAAAAAAAGTCAAGCTTTTTCGGAAGGCATGTTTTTCAAAAGAAAATTATTTGTCCGTTTGCATCTTTTCGTGTATTAAGTAAAGCGTCAAAACCAAGAGGTCTTGAAAGCAAAAAGCCAACGTCACGCGGTATTCCCAGGCGGTCACCCATCCAAGTACTAACCGCGCCCGATGTTGCTTAACTTCGGTGATCGGACGAGAACCGGTGTTTTCAACATGGTATGGACGTTGGCGATTGCACAGATAAAATTACTGTTTCGTATCAGTAATATTGGCAGTTTTCCAATCGTGATTTATTTTTGTACTCAACTAAAATGCATTCATCGTCTACACCGACTAAACAGTATGTTCTTTGCACTATAATGCATAGTTCCATACTTTATTATGGAACACATTAACCTTCAAATATACATGTATGACAGCCATAACTGAAATCGGAGCTATTTCTGGACAATGCATAAAAACGAAACAGCCAAGCACTGGGTATTACAATTATACAAGACAAAAACCGCCTGTTTTCATTCAAACTTTAACTTTTAACTTACCTACTTACTTAATTCTGGTTTCCAAAATTAAATATAAAAAAAAAATGGTTTGGAATGGAATTTAATAACCCTCGTACAAACACTGATTAACCTACGTACCTATGTATGTATGTAATCTAGTGTGTGCACCCCTTACTAGCTACATACTCGTCATGAATGTGCCATTTCACACCGAACGCTCGCGTCTACAGGGTGTATAATAAGGGACATTCTTTATTTTTTCTCCACGATTATAAGCCGATATTCCTAACGTCATGTGAGCCCGTGACATTGTGTTAACGTCATGCTAGTCACATCTACAAAAAGGTTAGCTAGTTCTATTATATGCCGTAAAAAGCAGTTTTGTACAAGTGTTTTTCGGAAAATAATGTAAAGGAAATCCCTTTCAGCTGTACATTTATAGAGTACAGCTTTGTCGTTATCAAAATCGATGTCACGTTAACCAAGAAACGGTGACAAATGGACCAACAATACGTACATTATTAAATAAGAAAAGTTTCTCCTACATTTAGAAAACTTATCTACCCACGATTTTCCACGTTTCCGTTTAAAAGTCTGCCATAATACAAACGTCCTGTTGTACTAATCATAATAGTCAGACGTTACAAATTAAATGGATAATGTACTCTTACAATTTCTCTTGGTAACATAATTATTCCGAAAAACATGAATTGGTATAAAATGAAATATTACGTCGTGGCGAATCCCCGTGCCTAATGGACAGACCTTTTTGTGGCCATTAAAACTAAGTAAATATGAAAGAATTTTAAAAAACTTTCTTCTGCAATAGGGGAATAAAGAAATCCAATAGTTTTTATGGACCTGTGGGTTTCAGATCTTTCAAGGAGTAAGATCGTATTATAATTTAAATATTCTAAGACGGCTGAATCTGCAAACCATTGCCTGAAGTTTCAACCCTGTTCCGAATGATAATCTGCTTTCAACTAGTATTGAGTTACTACTTTCAGTTGAAGACATTCCAGGAAGAAAATAATAGAGATAAATCACATGAAGTTGAAGTCTTTATTTCGAAGATAAGTTTGAAACTTGATGTGCAGTAACTTTGTCACATTCGTCAAGATAGTAGCGCAATGACAGCTATCTATAATTTTCTTTAAAGAATTTCGAGTTTATGATAGATGAAGTGATTAAATCTTGAAAATCTTTTAGTACGTTAATTACTCGCTCGTCGCATAGCCTCGTCCAAAACGTTTTATTCGTGTCACGTACCGTCCCTCTCATATTTTTATTGTCCGCAACAGCTTAAGAAAATGCCCCTCACTGAAAAACAAGGGCTTTTAATGGTTTTCTGTGAAAACAATATGAATTATTGAATAACTCTTGTTTTTTCCATTGTGATGCTATTGTTCAAAGGCTTTGAGGTTTGTGATTTAGAGCCGCGAAGGCTTTCAGTCCACTGCGGGAAAATTCCTGTACTTATACTGAAATGGACCGAGTTTCAGTCATCTTGTTGACGATTATGGAATGTACATACAATTCGGTTGCAATGTTGGTTCAGCGGAATATATAGGCCACTTGTCACAACATGTGAGTATATAGAGAATTGAAGACAAGTTTACTTATTGGAAAAATATTAATGGACCCGATCTGGCAAGCGAATTAAGGCACTTTATACTACCAATGGCTCATGTACCTAGAAGACATTTCGAGCAATGATTTTGGCGTAGTATTGCTATAAACGATTACCCACTACCCACTAGAAAAAATAACTGAATTCTATCTCTCAGGATTTCACAAGGTACACAAATTCTTTATTAAAACTGTGTTCATGTCCGAAGAATGTTTTATTGGACATGTCGTATGTGTCGCTTACAGCGCTGAATGCGAGTGGCGACGCGTTTCGTATAAAAGTGCAATAATTTAAACATTCAAGCGGTCAGCGCTGCAATCTGGACAGCTGGACCGCTATTAAACGTGTTTGTGGGGTGACGCTCGTTCACTATGAGGGAGGTTAGATTTTCACGGGTAAATGCAGGATTTTTGCTGAAATAAAAATATGGAAATGCTGTTTTGATGAAGCTAACCTTTGAAGGGACATCAAAACAGTAAGTAAGTTTATCAAGAGATACGCACGGTACCAACGTTTTATAAAACTACTTAGCTGTTTAGAAATTTTCCTGTAATGTGCAACTCCGTTCATACCAGCCTGGATTTTTTGTAAGTGTCTCTGATATTGTGTTGTTAAAAGAGATATATGAGGTTCTGTAGTCAGCAGACCAGAAAGTTTTTAAACTTACCTAGCGTAAAACAATACGACCGCACAGCACATATTACTGAAAGAAGAACTGGCCAATAAATTGTGCCATTTCCAAGCCATAAATATCAAAAGCCATATATTTTAAATAAAAACCTGGAACAACGAACTTTGCCTGGACTAAGCTCTAAAATATTATAGCGTGCTTAATCCTAGCGTGCATCTGCGATTCCCAACTAAGCCCATTAAAGACTAAACTAACTTATACTTGCAGGTGATATGTTCCTTATTCCATTGCAATAAGGACTCTTTTTCTATCTTAATTGGTAGCTCCGACACAAAATTGCTTCTGCATTTTACGTAGACTTTATGACGTTGTAGTACGGTTGCTAATTGCAGTTGTATATTGCAAGTAATTTTGTCTGAACTTGTTGCATACGACTCCGGAGTTTGCTAGCGCCAGTTTTATATTTACCGAATGGCCGTATGTGGTTTTGTTTAGGATATCTTAGGATTCAAATTGTTGGAAAAATACCAAACAAGTCATTTTGTCGGACACGAGAGTATACGTAGGCCTACTGAGCATAAGCATTTATACTTATGTATGTAGATAAGTGCGATCACTATTGTTCAGATTTTAGTAAGGAACGACTATTCTTGGCTCATTATTTTTTATGCCATATAAATAGTGAACATTTTTTTTCTTTTTTTAATGTGGAAATCAACATTTTGTTTTACCATCAGATCATGACCCCTTCAACTTAGGGTGCAGCGGAAGGGTTTTAAACTGACCAAAACCCACCTTAGAGCCCTTTGTGTACATAGCCCAGTCTAGGAGAATCTCTTTTAGCTAAAGACATTCTTCAGGGAATAAGGCCGTGCACCTTTTTTCCATGTTTTAGATAAACTATTTGCTGAATAATACCTTACTTTTTCTTCGTCCTCGAAAAATTCTCAGAAGGTTTAGCCTCTGCAATATAAATGAAAAGTCTTTCTTTTTAATAAATAAATGTTAACATTACTTTAACATTTATTCTGTTGTAAAAACCAGTCTGCTAGGTTTTAATATTATGAAAGGTGACATTTGAAAATGGTATTTTCAAGAGTTCAGATTTCACACGTAGGTTACAGGTATTTGTACAAATAAATAACTACAGACTTTTAAATAATTAGATGGGCTGGTTTTATGGAAATAATTATAAAGTCTTTATTAAGTGTATTGGTAGAATATTTTTTTCGTAAACAATTTTAGTAAAGAATACATTTATATTATTCAATTCAAAGTTACATCTCATGAAAACCAGACCCAGACTATACTTGTATTAATAAAGGGTTATTTCCACAAGCATCTTACGACCTTTAACACGCCTTTACTTTTCTACATCAAATAAATGCGATATTCTTCAACTGAATCCCTAAGTAATGTTCTTTTCAAAGTCTCGGCCGTTTTCCCAGAATTTCACGGGACTGCGGTTTGCGTCCAATCTCAAGATGGCAATACCAGGGAACTTCGACGAGTGCACTTTCTATACTGTGACAAATTCAACGAAATGCCATTAGAGAACTCGTAAAACTTATTGGTTCTATTCAACCTTTTAATTTCGACATTCTGAATGTGATTTGTTTTCTATGTGGAATTATGTATATCTGGGTAATAATTCTCTTAAAACGTAAAAAGTTGAAGGTTGCATTTCTCAAAAATGAGTTTACCTAAATTCGCAGACTTACTCACATAAAAACCTCGTAATATTATTATGGTAGAGGTATTTGGCAGGATGCAAGACTCATATTAATTTGATGCATTTGAGTTATTCCCTGCTATAAAGATCCTGACAGCTTTTCTTCATGGTCATGCAGACTCAACAAATATAAAGTTTCACTCGATGCGTAGATTTCTCAGGGTTTCAATCACCAGATCCGGACCTGAAGACAATTGAACAGCCTGTCTCAATGTGTTTTTTTTTACACACTTGTCACCCACTCTTACTCCATCTGGACAGTACGACATATTAAATATCATACTGAATCATACATGAAATACTATACTTCTTCTGTTTGTTCACCGCATTCTGCTGATTCGTTCGATACGTCGCAGTTCTAAGATCGATAACAGGTGGTACTTGTTGATAATTAGGATAATGTGTGACTTGTCCGTTTTCGTCCGGCTATACCTCCACGCTTCCAGGCACATATGCACAGCACGTCAGCTCAAATGCTATACAATACACGATTATTACAGCTTTGTAATTCATCCTTCGAGTTTCTCGTCCAACTATTAGATAAGTATACTAAGGTATGACTACGAAGATCAATGTTAAAATGTAAGTGAGGACGTGGTTTAAATATAACAAAGTTTGAGAAAAGTAAACATTTTTATCGTTGATGAGGTAAATACATGATTGTAAGAATAAAGGAAATACTGATTGAAAGTGTATCGGGAACCGATGTTTATACAATTTCGCCACTACCTACTATGAAATATCTTGGACACCAGCGACTAAGTTTAGTAATGGTGAAGAACATCTTGACCTCCTTGAGTAAGCATAGTCATTAACGCTCATTCCTCGTCTATATTTTTCTTCTAGTGTATTGGGAACTTTTCACGTATGTACATTGTACGTCTACTCGCCACTTTTCCTGCGTTTTATATTTCTATGGAACAATAACTATCATTATTGGTTTACCTATTAGTCATCATTTGTTAGTAGATATTAGCCATAATACAGTCAATGTGTAACGAACTATTTACAAAATATCTTAATTACGTGATTAGGTACTTTCTTTATGTTTAGTTTGAGCTCACGTCACGATAATACTAACAATTCATGATAATTATTGTTCCATAGAAATATGAAACGCAGGAGTAGTGGCTTAGTCACTGGTGTCCAAGATATTTCGCAGAAGTGAGATTGTATAAACAAAGGGTCCCGATACACTAATAATCAATGTTTCCTTCTTTCGTACATTAGTTTATTTACCTCATTAACGATAACAATGTTTACCTTTCTTAAACTTTGTAATATTTAAGCCACGTCCTCGTTCACATTTGACATTCATCTTCGAAGTCATCCCTCAGTATAACCTCAGTGAAACTCGCAAGATGAATTACAAAGCTGTAATAATCGTGTGTTGTATAACATTAGAGCTGTCGTGCTGTGGTGCATATGTCCCTTACCCAGGCATACAATTCGGTTTTGGAATTCCGACGTATCGTGATGCAATGGATGCGAGTTACTGTCCACCGGGAACTATCAGAGTAAATGGGATTTGTGTACCAATAGACTATGACTATGCCCGACGACACCCTTGGCCTTGAGTTAAAAGAGACTATGACCCTTGAGTTTGTTTCGGCGTTTCTTCTCAGGGATCAGTCACTTAGGAAATGCCGTCCCCAGCGTTCTTAAAATGACATGTAAAAGTGATGTAATGTTCAACTTGTAAAATAAACGATTTCATTTCATTTCATTTCTAGTGCTCTTAGAAATTTTAGTTTTTAGTGATAGTAACACGAGTAAAATAAATCTAAAAGTCATTGTTTTATTTATGTGCATGCCACACCTATTTAAGTAAGAATCATTAATTAATGATATCTTCTTGCAAATATCATTAACTAGCATACACTGAACACCTATCGATGTTTGTAAACTTATATGAAACAAATCATTATTCGAATTCACAACTCGCATTCTTAGATAAGACCACAAAAAAGTTATTAAAATCATAAATTATTCTGAACACTACCGAACATTTATTTAAAGTTGTGTTTCCTCATAAAACAAACAACATCTAAAAAAGCCTTGTTTGCTTAAGCCATACTAGCATCAGTTCATAAGCTTATATATTGAGAATTCGGCTTCAAACCCTCTCACAGTTACTTGAGAAACCCGCAAGATGAATTACAAAACTATATTATTAGTGTGTTGTATAATATTTAAGCTGTCGTGCTGTGAACATGTGACTAACCCCAGTGGCGTGCAAGTGTGGATGCAGAAAGTACAAGTTACAGAAATGAACAGAGATGGTCAAGAAGTACTCTATGCTACTAAAGTCAGACCACGTCATGGCTATGGTGCGGTAGCATTCAGCACCAACTCGGTAGCCGCTGGGGCATACTGCCCAGAGGGTATTAGAGTAGGAGCTAGGTGTGTGCAACCACATTAATCCAATTCCACGTATAACAGTATCTTACTTTATAAGGCAATTTTTTCCTCGTACGTATATTTGGGATTTGTATAAGACTTGTAATGGGCATAAGATAAAATGAAGAATCAAATCTGTGTTCAAAATAAGATCTATGTTTGAGTTGAAAGACGCTTCATTCAGACTTTATTTATCATCATAATTCATGGTTTATTTTATCCAAAACTCGAAAACCCTGTGTCTATGTGTGAGTCATAGACCGGTATCGGTTCTTAAGCTAGTTTATATATTATTCTTCTAGCACAAATGTCATAGTTCTTTTGAAACTCGCAAGATGAATTACAAAGGCATATTATTAGTGTGTTTTATAATATTTGAGCTGTCGTGCTGTCGATATGTGACTTACCCCAGTGGCGTGCAAGTGTGGGTGCAGAAAGTCAACGTTATAGAAGTGAACGAACATGGCCAAGAGGTACTTTCTCCAAGTTATGGAGATTTTGAAATACCAGATTTTGATGTAAGAACTCCTGCATTGCCATGGAACCAGCCGAAAGTTGTAGTTTGGGTGGAAAAAGTTGAAGGGTACGAGTTGTATGAAAAACCGAAATTAGAGGTATACTACGCAGCAGTCGACGCGAGGCACTGTCCAGGTGGAGTGAGAGTGGGTGGCAAGTGTGGCAAATGTAGAAGCTGTTTACTTTAGCTGTGTAAAATCATCGTATTAAAAGCTGGAAATTTACTCTGTATTTTTTTTACCTACGTGAATATAACCTGGATAGGATATAAAATAGATAAAACAGTGTTTCAGAGAGGGCTTCAAAATACCATCGTAAAATCTGGGAATACACACTAGTTGTAGGGCTCATGTTAAATTGATTGGTAGTGATCTATACGCCCTAAAAAAGTTTAAAGTTCAACAAATGTCAACGACGATGAGTTATTTCGCTAGTAACGTCACGGTTAAGCCAATGTTTTGTTTAATATTATCAATACGTAAATAAATATTACCAATACTGGATAGATATCACATAACAAAGGGTAGTAAAGTCCTACTAATAAACGAATGATCATGTACTAGGACAATATAACTTATATGAGATGATTTCTGAAAATAAGTTTACTTTAATTCGGGCACTTATATTAAACCACATATTATTATTATTATGGTAGAGGTACTTGGAAGGATGCAAGACTCATGTTTATCTGACGCATTCGAGTTATTCCCAAAACCCACTGTCACCTTCCCGATGTTGTCAATTTTTAAACCATCTGAGTGCACACAGGTCACAGATTCAAATGCTATACATTGTTTATTAACTATTGGAAATTAATAAGTAACTGGCCGAACTTAAAAGCCAGCTGTAGCAAACAATATAAGAAGGAAGTACGTAAATACCCGTAACAAATAATTACAAAATATCCTAATAACGTAATTAGGTTCACTGTTTATGTTTAGTTTGAGTTCACGTCACCATTATACCATATACTAACAAATAATGATAGTTATTGTTCCATAGAAATATAAAACGCAGGAGAAGTGGCGAGGAGGCGTACACGCGTGAAAAGTTGCCAATAGGTACTGAAGCAATAATGAACTATTTCTAGCCATAACTTACGCAGATTCATGTTAAATTTGTTCACAGGTATTTATCTATGGCGTACAATTACTTATACATTACTTGCCCAGTCCCTGAGTAAGAAGTTGCGGTTTTAGTAATGCCATAATTTCACTTACTAACTTAAGTTATTAGGTGGTGTCACTGGTGTACAAGATGTTTAAGTATTTCGCACTAGTCATGATATTGTAGAGACAAAGTCGAAACACCAGGTTCCGATATAATTTTAATTATTATTTCATTCTTATATTATTTTATTCTTTCTTACATTCATGTACTTATTTAGCTCATTAACGATAAAAATGTTTATTTTTCTCGAACTTTGTAATATTTAAACCACGTCCTCACTTACATTTCTTACATTGGTTTTCGTAATTATACCTCAGTATAGATCTAATACTTGTCTCATAGCTTGACGAAGAAAAAACTCGCAAGATGAATTACAAAGCTGTGATATTAGTCTGCTGTATAACATTTGAGCTGACGTGCTGTGCATATTACGGGTATGTGCTTTACCCAAGTGGCGTGATAGTGTGGGTGGACGAAAATGGACAAATCATATATCCTATATATCAACAACAAGTAGCACCTGTCATTGATCGTAGCGCTCCAACGTTTCCATTGAATCAGAGGGAACGTGTGTACAACCAGGATAAAGATAGATTAATCATGGAGGCGTCATACTGTCCAGGTGGAGTGCGAATAGGTCACAAGTGTGTGAAAAGTGTCATTGATTTTGAAAGAAAACTGCATTAAAAACCGGAAAGTTACTCTGTATTTACCTACGTGAAGACTGGCTGGATAGGATATAGGACAGATAAGATAGTATTTAACCAAGTGAGAAAGTTTCAAAATCTATCGTAAAAACGGGGAGTAGTACACAGTAGTTGCAGGGCTCATGTTAAAAACGAGCATATTTAACATTAGCTTTGTTACGTACTAATGTCATTTCGGTAATGACGTTACAGTTAACCCAATGTTTTGTTAAATATTATCAATATTAGGTAGTAATACAGTGCCACTAATCAGCGGCGGCCCTAGCCATTGCGAGGCTACGTGCGGCAGGTCTATGCGAGGCCCATTATCCTACGTGAAAAGTATGTGTTGCGAGAGTAGGCTGCTGTTTTGATTTCGCTAATCTTCATGTTTGAGGAGAAATGCTCAAGTTAATAAAATTTTATTTTTAAAGAATCACAAAATTTACAAACATTAAAATGATCTGATACTTGCGACTTTTCTTAAGACTAAAATCTTTAAATTAAAGCAGAATAATCGAATAAACAAGCAACGTCATTTTCGATCGAAAGAATAGCAAGGGTTGAAAGTCGACCTTGTGTCATCGAATTCCTTAAACATGTTTTAATAATTTTAAGCCTCGAAAAACTGCCTTTCCTTTGCTCAAGACTATTTCGGTAGTGGGATAAATTTCAGTTAAATTATTTTCTAAATATATTTCAGCACCGAGATAATATTCAGTTTTTCGTATAACTGATTCAGGGCAGTCTCTAGCTCATGTAGCGCCCGGGTGCAATCATGACCCAAACGCCCCCTATGTATTGTCTGCGTCAGGACCACGCAGTTTTTAGGACCGCCGTCACAAATCACCGATCCTCTCGAAATACATATAGAGAGTTGCTACCTAATTGCTACCAGCTAGGTACCATTAGTTGCTACCAATTGCAAAATTGCTCGTGGTTTCGAAGATATTCAGCATCCCAAGGTGACAGTCATTCTGATATCAGGATGGCTGTCACTTTTCCCAGTGTGAAGAAACGGCGCAAAAGTATTGTTTTTTTTTCACCCAGAGTTGCTACCTAATTGGTACCCTCCAGAATTAAATTTTAGACCATAAAAAGATATTAAAAAATGAGGTTCGATTAAAAATAGGATGAAAAAATCAAACAAGTGGGAAGTAAAGCACGCGCGAGCGTAGCGAGTGCAAAAAATTTTGAGCTTTGGGTCACTAAAGCACCTAAACTTGTATAACAAACAACAGTGCAAGGTGAAGTCGCGAGCGTAGCGAGCGCGAAAATTTTTGAGTTTTGAGACATATAAGTACTCTAATCAAGTTAGAACTAAAGGTACTGTCATGTGAACAGCCGCGAGCGTAGCGAGCGCGATTTTTTTTAAATTTTTTGTTTAAGGACTCTCAAATTAAACTCGGAATTAAGCACAAATAAAAGGAATCCGTGACTAGATCGAGAGCCAGTTGTTTTTGTTACTTTGGTGTTCCAGCTTTTTGTTAAATTGAGGGCTCAAACAGTAAACGCAGAATGAATTAGAAATAAAGAAAACTTGCTCATTTTTTTTCTTGGACCAGATATATATTTTTTTATTCTATTTTTTTATATTCGTTTGGGTCGTAGCGCGAGGCCCCCCCAAGCGCGAGGCCCTGTGCGACGGCACAGTTCGCACACCCCTAGGGCCGCCACTGCCACTAATAAACGAACGACCGTGTACTAGGATAACATAACTTTTATGAGTATACCAGTCCTGAGTGAAGACGCTACCGCTCAAAAGTGGCGAGGAGGTGTATACGCATGAAAATTTCCCGATAGGTATGCTTGCTTGCTCAAGGCGGCCATGATGTTTTTCTTCACCTTTACTAAACTTATACACCAGTATTCAAGATCGCTGCAACTTTCCGTCCCCGGTCGAAGATCACGAGGCCGCCCTAAGACCAGACGGCGGGACGTGGTTTCGAAAGATATGAAGGAGTGTGAGGTGTCCGAGAACGATGTCGTAGATAGAGCGAAGTGAAGAAGACAAAATAGGAAAGCTGACCCCACCACCATGTGGGATAAATAGCTGGATAGCTGGAAAGAGAGAGATACACCAGTATTCAAGATATTTCGTAGTAGTGACGAGTTTGTGTCAACACCGGGTTCCGATACACTTTTAATCAATGTTTTCTTCTTTCGTACATTAGTTTATTTGCCTCATTAACGATAAAAATGTTTACTTTTCTCGAAATTTGTTATATTTAAACCACGTCTTCATTAACATTTTAACATTCATGATTCATCTTCGAAGTCATCCCTCAGGATAACCTCAGTGAAACTCGCAAGATGAATTACAAAGCTGTAATAATCGTGTGTTTTATAACATTAGAGCTGTCGTGCTGTAGAGCATATGTGCCTCACACAGGTCGCATGCAAATGTGGGGAAACAGAAACAGACGCTTTACAAATCCTATTTATCAACAAGCACCACCTGTTTTCGATTCTGACACTCCGAGGTATCGAAGGAATCTCCAGAGTGCAGTGTACAGACGGAATAAACTCTACGTAGTACTTGTTGCGAGCCACTGTCATCCGGGAACTGTTAGAGTAAGTAACAAGTGTGTACGAGCAGCGTAGTGCTCTCAGAAATTACAGTTTGTGGTGATGGTAACACGAGTAAAAATAAAACTAAAAAGTGAAAAAATAACATAAGTTAATAAGATAAGTTTGAGTGTAGCCTATTTATTAAATATACCATTAAGTCATTGTTTTCTTTATGTTCTCTTCATGTCGCACTGCTTAGTGCTATTATATTTAGAAATAATAATAAAATTATCTACATATTAATACTACATGTAATTAATTGTAAACTTAATAGCTATAGTTAATACCAATGTACCTAAGTCAATAGTTTAAAAAATCTGATCCAACAGACAAAAAGTTGTATACTTGTAATAAGCAATAAATAAATAATAAATAGTATACTCATCATTAACTAGCATTCTAATAGATAAGACCACAAAAATCTATGTAAAAAAAGTTATTTAAATCATAAATTATTTCGACCACTACTACCGGCCATTTATTTAAAGTTTCCTCATAAAACAAAACATCTAAAAAAGCCTTGTATGCGTAAGCCATACCAGCGTCAGTTCATAAGCTTATATATTGAGAATTCGGCTTCAAACCCTCTCACAGTTACTTGAGAAACCCGCAAGATGAATTACAAAGCTGTATTATTAGGGTGTTGTATAATATTTGAGCTGTCGTGCTGTGAACATGTGACTAACCCCAGTGGCGTGCAAGTGTGGATGCAAAAAGAACAAGTTACAGAAATGAACAGAGATGGTCTAGAAGTACTCCATGCTACTAAAGTCAGACCACGTCATGGCTATGGTGCGGTAGCATTCAGCACCAACTCGGTACCCGCTGGCGCACACTGCCCAGAGGGTATTAGAGTAGGTAGGAGCTAGGTGTGTGCAACCACATTAATCCAATTCCACGTATAACAGTAGGTAACCTACTTTAAAAGGCAATTTTTTCCTCGTACGTATATTTGGGATTTGTATAAAATTTGTAATGGGAATAAGATAATATGAAGAATCAAATCTGTGTTCAAAATAAGATTTATGCTTGAGTTGAAAGACGCTTCATTCAGACTTTAGGTATTTATCATCATAATTCATGGTTTATTTTATCCAAAACTCGAAAACCTTGCATCTATGTGTGAGTCATAGACCGGTATCGGTATTCTTAAGCTAGTTTATATATTATTCCTCTAGCACAAATCTCATAGTTCTTTTGAAACTAGCAAGATGAATTACAAAGGCATATTATTAGTGTGTTGTATAACATTTGAGCTGTCGTGCTGTCGATATGTGACTTACCCCAGTGGCGTGCAAGTGTGGGTGCAGAAAGTCAACGTTATAGAAGTGGACGAACATGGCCAAGAGGTACTTTCTTCAAGTTATGGAGATTTCGAAATACCAGATTTTGATATAAGAACTCCTGCATTGCCATGGAACCAGCCGAAAGTTGTAGTTTGGGTGGAAAAAGTTGAAGGGTACGAGTTGTATGAAAAACCGAAATTAGAGGTATACTACGCAGCAGTCGACGCGAGGCACTGTCCAGGTGGAGTGAGAGTGGGTGGCAAGTGTGTGAAAAAAATGTAGAAGCTGTTTTCTTTAGCTGTGTAAAATCATCGTATTAAAAGCCGGAAATTTACTCTGTTTTTTTTTTTTACCTGAATACAGACTGGATAGGATATAAAATAGATAAAACAGTGTTTCAGAGAGGGCAGGAGGATTCAAAATACTATCGTAAAATCTGAGAGTACACACTAGTATAGGGCTCATGTTAAATACGATCACATCTAACATTAGTCTTGCTACGTTGGTAATGATCTATACGCGCTAAAAAAGTTTAAAGTTCAACAAATGTCAATGACAATTAGTCATTTCGCTAGTGACGTCACAGTTAAGCCAATGTTTTGTTAAATATTATATTATCAATACGTAAATAAATATTACCAATACTGGATAGATATCACATAACAAAGGGTAGTACAGTCCTACTAATAAACGAATGATCATGTACTAGGACAATTTAAGTTATATGAGATGATTTCTGAAAATAAGTTTACTTTAATTCGGGCACTTATATGTATAAAAACCACATATTATTATTATTATGGTAGAGGTACATGGCAGGGTGCAAGACTCATGTTAATCTGACGCACTTGAGTTATTCCCAAAATCCACCGTCACCTCCCCGATGTTGTCAATTTTTAAACCGTCCGAGTGCACACACAGGTCACAGATTCAAATGCTATAAATTGTTTATTAACAATTGGAAATTAATAAGTTAAAAATCAGTTGTAGCGCACAATATAAGAAGGAAGTACGTAAATAGACATAAGCCAGTCAATATGTAACCAACTATTTACAAAATATCCTAATGGCGTAATTAGGTCCACTGATCATGTTTAGTGTGAGTTCACGTCACGTTTATACTAACAAATAATGATAGTTATTGTTCCTTAGAAATATAAACGCAGGAGAAGTGGCGAGTAGGCGTACACGCATAAAAAGTTCCCAATACACAAGAAGATGGAGAACGAATGAGCGTTAATCATCATGCTTGCTCATGGCGGTCAAGATGTTTTTCTTCACCATTACTAAACTTAGTCACTCACTCGTGTCCAAGATATTTCGTAGTAGTGACGAGATTGTACCCATGGAGAGAACCATTAACCCAGGGTCCCGATACACTTCCAATCAATGTTTCCTTCTTTCTTTTTTTTTTTTTTTTTTTTTTTTTTTTGGGGGGTCAGCTGCCTCGAGGTAAGCCAGGATCCGTCAACCTGGTCTGAATTGACGGTCTTTCAGATGTACCAACCTCATCCGTTGGTAAAAAGATCTCCAAACTGATATTGTGAACGAGAAATTAAGTTTCCTTCTTTCTTACATTAATGTATTTACCTCATTAATGATAAAAATGTTTACTTTTCTCAAACTTAGTAATATTTAAACCACGTCCTCACTTACATATTCGTAGTCATACCTCAGTATAATTGTCTCACAGTTGGACGATAAACTCGCAAGATGAATTATAAAGCTGTAATAATCGTGTGTTTTATAACATTTGAGTTGACGTGCTGTGCATATGTGCCTTACCAGAGACCCGTTTGGGCGGAGATTGACAAATCCGGACGAGTCATAAATGTTTACTATAAGGATATACCTCCTATAACACTGTACGCAAATTTGAGTGCACCGAACTGTCCAGCTGGTAAAGTGAGAGTTGGAAACAGATGTGTGACACCTGTTAAATTTATATTTAATTATTAATTCAATATTATTTTCCAATGTTGATAACACCGAACTTTGAGCCCACTAGAGCCTTACTGGAGTTGCTTGTAATTGTACGCGATCAGCAGGCAGTGCTCGCCAGCGGCGCATTCGTGAGATCTGTGTACACTGATACATTGCCAGAAATGAGACTAGTTTGTGATACGAAACGATGTATTTGGATACCTAATATATACGAAACCTCGTTGAATAAAAAAACTGAGAATCGACATTGTCTATTAGATTCTTAAAATAACCAAACACATAAAAAAATATTAGAGATTATAAGTTTAAGTTTCCTTATCAGAAAAAAAAATAGTGCCTTGTAGGTATGATTCATAGACCAGTATCAGATCTTAAGATCGTATAAATTACTGTACATTATAAAAACATCTCATAGTTAATCGAGAAACTCGCAAGATGAATTACAAAGGCATACTGTTTGTGTGTTTTATAATATTTGAGCTGTCGTGCTGTCGATATGTGACTTACCCCAGTGGCGTGCAAGTGTGGGTGCAGAAAGTCAACGTTATAGAAGTGAACGAACACGGCCAAGAAGTAGTACATCCTAGTTACATAGAATATGAAAGACATACTTTTGATGATACTTCAGTGATGCCAGAAGACCTGGATGGCACAAAAGGAGGTGGTTTAGTGGCTCCAATAATCTTCGATGCAACTACTTGTGCAGATGGAGTCAGAGTGGGGGACAAGTGTGTGCAAAAAGTGTAGTGATCTTACAAATTGTAGTTTGTGTAAAATGATAGTAACACAACTAAAATAAAACTGAAGTAGCTATGTCATATGACAATCCTTACGGATAACTTCATGTGTAACAACATATTTACTAAATATACCATTAAGTCATAGTTCTGCATGCCGCACCTATTTAAGTAAGAATCATTAGTAATTCATTATATTGCGCTTACTTTAGTATACTCATTATTGACCAGCATAAAATAAACACATAATGTTAACTTATATGAAACAATGTTTCGCATTCACAGCAGGCATTCTTAGATAAGGCCACACAAATCGATGTAAACGAACGATGTATTTGCAATGTTTAGATACCTAATAAGTACGGTAGTTGATGAGATGAAAATTCGTAAAAAGGGACATTACTTCTCCTTATCTTATGTAAGACGAACAATTATGTTACATCGAACCAAACCTCGTTGAATTAAAAAACTGAGCATCGACATTGTGTATTAGATTCTTAAAATAACCAAACCAAACACATAAAAAAAGATTTGAGATTATTAAGTTTCCTTATCAGAAAAAAAAACGAATACCTTGTAGGAATGATTCATGGACCAGTATCATATCATAAGATTGTATAAATTACTGTACATTTTAAAAACATCTCATAGTTAATCGAGAAACTCGCAAGATGATTTACAAAGCTATACTATTAGTGTGTTTTATAACATTTGAGCTATCGTGCTGTCGGTATATGACTTACCCCAGTGGCGTGCAAGTGTGGGTGCAGAAAGTCGACGTTATAGAAGTGAACGAACACGGTCAAGAAGTAGTACATCCTAGTTACGGAGAACTTGAAACACAAACCTCTGATGATACTTCAGTGATGCCAGATGACCTGGAAAGCATGAAAGGAGCTGGCGGAGTGTCTTCAATAATCTTCGATGCAACTGCTTGTGCAGATGGAGTCAGAGTTGGTGCTAGGTGTGTGCAAAAAGTGTAGTGCTCTTAGAAATTGTAGTTTGTGCTGACAGTAACATGAGTAAAAATAAAAAATAAAAAAACCGGTATTAAGTGCTAATCTCTATGGATAAGTTTATGTGTAACAACCTATTTACTAAGTATACCATAGAGTAATTTTTTTGTTTATGTTGAGTTCATGCCACACTTATTTAAGTAAGAATCATTAATCAATGATATTATGCTTAATACATATACTTACTACCATAGAGTAATCACCTATGTTTACTTATATGAAACAAATCATTGCTTGAATTCACAACTGCCATTAAGAATGGCTACAAATATCTACGTAAAAAAAATGTTTATTATTAAATATTTTTTACGTGCTATGAGTTATTTAAATCTGAAATTAGTCCGAACACAACTACGGAACCTTAAATTTAAAGTTTGGTAATTATTAAGTAATTTGTGGTTTTGTTTCCTCATAGAACAAATAACACCTAAAATTAATGCCTTGTTTGTGTGACTCATACCAGTACCAGTTCATAAGCCTATATATTAACAATTCGGCTTCAAAACATCTCATAGTTCTTTGGGAAACTCGCAAGATGAATTACAAAGCTATACTATTTGTGTGTTGTATAACATTTGAGCTGTCGTGCTGTCGATATGTGACTTACCCCAGTGGCGTGGAAGTGTGGGTGCAGAAAGTAGAAGTTACAGAAGTTAACGAAGATGGTACAGAAGTCGTCTATCCGACTAATGAAGATGTAGAAATGCCAGTTTTGGATATCAGAGTTCCTAATGCCTATGGCGGCGGAGAATCACCCAGTTCGGTAGCCTCTGGGAATTTCTGCCCAAGTGGTGTAAGAGTAGGATCTAGGTGTGTGCAACCACAATAATCCAATTGAACGAAAAACAGTTCGTTACTTTATAAGGCTATCCTTCCTTCTTAGTTATGTTTCTAATTTGTATCTGAAGCTAGATACTTTTGCTTCACTGTAGAGAGGATAAGATAATATGAGGAATCATATCTACGTTCCAAGATCGATGCTTAAGTAAAAGGAAAATCCATTCAAAAATATTAAGTCAAGGTTTTTTAAAAATCGAAATCCTTCTATTGTATCTATATCTGTGTGAGTTATAGACCGGTATCAGTTCTTAAGCCTTTATATATTATGTCTTAAGCATAAATCTCATAGTTCTTTGGAAATCTTGGAAGATGCATTACAAAGGCATATTATTAGTGTGTTTTATAATATTTGAGCTGTCGTGCTGTCGATATGTGACTTACCCCAGTGGCGTGCAAGTGTGGGTGCAGAAAGTCAACGTTATAGAAGTGAACGAACATGGCCAAGAGGTACTTTCTCCAAGTTATGGAGATTTTGAAATACCAGATTTTGATGTAAGAACTCCTGCGTTGCCATGGAACCAGCCGAAAGTTGTAGTTTGGGTGGAAAAAGTTGAAGGGTACGAGTTGTATGAAAAACCGCAAGTGTACCACTCATCAGTAGATGCGAGGTACTGCCCAGGGGGAGTGAGAGTGGGTGACAAGTGTGTCAAAAAAACCTAAACCAATCTTGTGTAAAGCTCTTTGTTTTTGTTTTGTAAGACCATTGTATAAAAACCGGAAATTTACTGTGTGTTTTTATTTGTGTACGTCTTTAACGCATTCTAAAAAAACTACTGGATCTCTTAGAAATATTAGACATGAAGATACAAAATCTCTATTTACACATGAGAATACACAGTAGTGGTGGTCGATTAAACAGAGTGTATTTATTTATGGTCATCAAAATTTTCTATCTAGGTACATAATTATACTATTGTTGGTCGTGAATGCAAAAAAACTTGAGGTCCTGCCCAAGGATGCAGTCCCCAGCTTATGTAATATTAGCCCTGCTATTCCGAAGTAACGCTTTGACCTTGATAGCAACCTATGCGCATTTAAAAAGTTTAGAGTTCAACAAATGTCAATGACAATTAGTCGTTTTGCCAGTAAGGTCATGGTAAACCGAATGATTCGAGATATACAATTTGTAGTATCAATATGTAAATTACCAATACTGGATATGACATAACAAAGGACTAAACAGTCTTTTGATTGTATTAATTAATAATACTTATACACCTTAATATTTGCCGTATAAGGTCAAAAGTCAATGTAAAGTCTAAAATAGTTTCCTCAAAACAATAATGAAATCTTTGACATGAGAATTTATATTAAGTACCATTTTTCATAATGATATATCCAAATGTTGTGGTTTTTTTGCCGTTGCTAAGGTTTTTTTTTATCATTATTACATCATCTGTAAATCCCAACAGGTAATTTTAGCTTCTTCGGTAAAACAGATAATTAAACAACGTATACTTAAGTAGAATTACCATACACCATTAATAATGATGAGTTATTTTTAGAATCTATGCTAATATTTAGTGATTTATACATACTTTGGTATCAGAATAGAATTCTAAGACAGGAAGTTAAAGTAATGCAGAACTTTTCATATTTCAAAATCAATTGAAGGCAAAAATCCTCAGATCTCGCAAAACTCGCGACTCTGGGTCGCAGAGATTTCTTTGCGAACTATTTCCGATATCTGTTGGAAATCCTACCCGTTGTAAATAATGAAGTATGGCCGGCGCCGCGGGGCGCAATTAATATTGAGTGGTGGGTCTCGCGGGACTGCGCGTATCGCCTTTCTATGTGTAATGGGGGATAAAAACGCGTCCGTATTGCCACGGCTCGTGTTAAAATATATCGGTATTTCTAGTACATTTCCACTGTAGGAAAATTTTGATAAGTAAGGATAATTTTCAAAGGTTGCCAGTAATCGATGTTAGCTGATGTTGCTCTTTGACTACATCGGAATTGACACACTGCAAGTTTTATTTGAATGAAGCTAGGTGTATTCCTAGGTTGTAATCAAAATGGTAAAATAAAATGTTGTCCACAAAAAACTCTGTAGGTAAGTAAATACTAGAAATCTTAGTTCTTTTATTTTGTATCTCTAACTGGTCAAAAAGATTGATGATTGCAGACAACGTTTTACTGTTTTTCGGAATCTCTATAGATTACTTATTTTTTAGGTCTTAATTCCACAAGTTTCTTCTACATATAAAACCGATATAACTTTCTGCTATAAAATATTCTCATAAATAGTGATACACTCGCTAACAACTTCAATATGATATGAGGAACGTGCGCGACATAAATTGGCGTCTTGTTACACTCAATTTACAGCGGCGTGCAACCGACGCGGGTGCATATGAGATTCAATTAGGCCGTCTTGGGTGCAGATTCTTGGCCCTTATATTTATGATAACTTGGCAATATGTGGGTTTCATAATGATGCTTGCAATTAGCAGAGATTTCCAAAACAATTTGTTTTAGGATAAGCAGATGACCTTTTCACACTAAAGTCTTCTTTTTAGGTTTAATCACCTAACAAACCCTTTGTCAGAGTTTTCTTAAAACCGCGTGTTGGCCCCTGACTTAAAATAATAATAACGCCTGCCACTAGATTGCCAAATTCACCAAAGTCATCAACGATATTTACTCTTTAAATGCCTTTTCAAGATACCCGTTCGCGATGAGACGACTTACAAGAGTGCCTGTGTAGGCGCAAGTAGCGCGTAGTACAGAGTAGTACCTAGTGTCTGCCAGTCCAATCAGACGCACTCGACGCTCATCAGTCGCGCATTATATGCATGCCTCACGTTCCACCTTGCACGAACAAATTGCTGCTTCAATAGCACTTATTACGTTATTGTCTGTAATTGGTGTTACATTGATATATTACATGAATAATATACTCATCTTCTTAGTCGATAGCATTTTGTTTTAGATCACGTTTCTCAAGAATCTTGTAAGTATATTTAAAATAAACAAATACCTATGAAAACAGGAAGTATTTATCAAATCACAAGAGGTTACTGGAATTTAAGACTTAAGATAAAGAAACAGAGGCCATTTTAAATGAAAAGCGCCTAAATCCATATCTAAACAGCGACAAAGCCCACTTGACCTCAGAGTACCGGAGAGTACATTCATACACGTGTTCAGGCTTACTTTGTTAATTGGACTGAACTATCAATTAGTGTATTTGTTCCATTACAGAGGGTTTTGTCGATTGCAAATTGTTTTAAAATTAATTTGTTTTGTTTTAGTGGGAGAGTTTTGGGTTCTCGGTTGCGGTCGGACGTTATTTGGAAACTAGTTATCTTTATAACACGTCGTTATCATATTAAGTTGTAAAGCGTTAAATGAAACATTTAAAGCCTTTTATGAAAGTAAAAACATTTTTTTTGTGCGTTGGCCTACACTAAGCTGACTACCGAGCCAATATTAAGTGCAGAAATGATCCCAAGCTTAAGATCACAAGTATAATGCGGTCATACTAGGTAGTCTAATACGCCTTGAGAACAAGTTCAGGAGGATTCTATGGTTTCAGCTTTGTCTTAACATTGTCTCCAGGACAAAGGTGAATATAATATTCTGTAGTTCAAAGGATGATAGGATTAAGGATTTGTCTTTAAAGTCAGAATCTCTTGTACCTAAGTACTAATACAGATATTTCGATACGTTTCTGTCACCTAACAAAGCCTTTACAGCGAAAGAAGCAAAAGTAACACCTCAAAATCAGCCAGATTTATCTCCGAAACGCCAAAAAAATCAAACTAAACCTCATAAAAATTCCGTAGGCCAACATATTCCCGCAAAAACGTGGCTCAAATTTAAAAGGTCAGTGGGGTACCATAATGCTTATAAAGGCGCTCTCAAACGCCTGTCAAATAAACCGCTGTATCTTGGCCGCGCATTTCGTAAGCAGAAACAATATTAACCGGGGCTCCGGTTTAATTTCCATAAGAAAATAAAAATGCCCGTTATTTGTCTTCGGTGGGAGGGGATCTTGGTTTTGTGGGGTTACTGTTGGTTTTAGAAGAGTTTAAGGTGAGAGTTGAGTGAGTTTTTCTTATGTTGTTTTATGGAGGGCGAACAAAAACGTCACCATGCGTCTGGGTCATAACATTGTCAGAGCTTATGACAGAACTATAATTGTTAATGGATTATTTTCTGAAGTCTATTTTATTATCATAGCAGGTAACTAATATAAAAATTAAAGGACTTTCAGCCAATTCACGAGCTCTGTACTTCCAAAAAACATTTTTAAGGAAAAGAAACAGCATTCAATTATGTTACTTTTAAGAAAGGTTAGACGTATTTACCATCTCACCTCGAACAAAAAACATTGGTAGTAGTACCAAAGTCCATAATCCTTAACTTATTATTTCTCATTTGCATTCCCAGAGTCGTGATTTCAGCAAGAATTTCAGTAAAAGGTGCTATTGTTTGTCAGCACTATTTTGGACTCAGTTTAATCCAGTTTTCGTTTTTAAATGATACGGTTTAAATCACAATTACCTAGTCTCAATATATGAATATTTGGATTTAAGAGCTTCACGCGCAAATGCAAAAATAATTAATAGTAGGCAAATCAAACACATAAGTATGTAAGTAAGGCCAATTTTATTGACTAATGTGACAATTCCTCAAAAAAAAAACATTAATTCTGATTTTCTGGACTACTTCTTTTTATAACCATACCCAATTCCATCCCACATTGGATTATAACTATTAGTCTTCCAGTCATAGCTATGCTGGTCCTTCTTCGTCACGTGGTCATGTTGGTCTTTCTTATCCAGGTGACATGTAGGATCCAGCCACTTATTAAGGTCCATACCCGGTATGTGATCGCACGGCACTATTTTGTTCCTGGAATTGAAAAGAACATTACTACAAGTTTATAGGTCATGGCTCCACAGACGAACAATCTTGTTCGCTTAATTGGCTCTTGTGCACTATAATAAGATGCCTTCTTGTAGTTTCGTACTTAAAATAGTTTTGTAAGCATAAACGGAATACTCGGAAACTACAAAGTTTCTTCTAAATAGGGAAACGAAGTTGTATTTATGATTTCAAACGTGCAAAAACGTGAAGCAGTGAAAATAGACTTTTGCTTTATTGACATAAGACTTACTTTTTGCTGACGTTGAGGAGAGCTTTGGGCTGTATTTCTTCTACGCCATCACCGTTGTCACAAAGCAGACGAGCTACACTGGTAGTCCTTACTTCGTTCAGTTGGGCTATAAGACGAAAGTATTTTTTAAGACAAGTATGAATTTATTTTTCGACAAATCAACACTGAAAAAGAAAAATAAATAACTTTTTCCTAGATATTTTTCAGGTCTTTTGATACTTACAAAGAGTTAGAGCAGAGTGAGTTTGTCCATTTTCAAAGAAGTGTCTGTCCGATCTCCTCCAGTTGACGAGATTCTCCACCATGATGCAGAACAGGGTCGGTCCTACCCACGCACCGTGCAGCAGCTTCTCACTGTATATAGCTACCATCAGCTCCATGTCATCCACTTCATTGTCATAGATACGACGGAGCTGTTCCACTTTCTGGGGACAAAATAATACCATTAGATATTATTATTTAAAAAAGTTAAAAAGTTAGGTCTAGAAAGATAAAGAAAAATAATTCATATGTATAGTGATAATGGTATGGATACTTACGTCAGCATAGATGGTATCTTCGAAGTCCTTAAACTTGTGAGCTACAGGCAAGCCGCATATCTTCCTGTATTCGTTGTACGGCGGTAAGCCCTGGTCACGACCCCTCATGATGTCAATAGCGCTCAAATCTGATGCTGATTGTAATTCTCCGAGAACACGCTCCGCTATCTGTCACGAAACACACACGATCATTTAAATAACTGATATCTACTACTTTGGACTCTCATTTAATGGAAGAAGTAATAAGTAAATAACGGTAACAATAGCGTTTTTGAATGGTATTCTTACATCAGGTTCAATGGTGTAATCAAACTTGGCCGCTCTCTGTCTGAAAGCACCCTGTGTCAGGTCTGCCTCAGTGTTGTTCACCTCAAGGATACCGCTCCTGAACTCATCGTCAACTGTGGTGCGGGTGCCAAGGTATTTACCCTTCTTGCTGTATAGGCTGGAAGAATAATATTAGTAGTTCTAAAAGCTTTCACTGCCATTTGCTATACCATTAAATACAGACTGTATTGCAATCATGTTTATCCAACAAAGTTAATGATATAATTCTGCCCTAACTACAACTATGTCTGTTTGTAAGCACCATTAATGTGGAACGCTTTGAAACAAATGTTGTTTAATGAGATAATGACACTTTTCAACAGTGTCTTTTAGATCTTTAAAAAATAACTGTACTGGCCAGGTCCACTTTTGATAAGTATTTACACCACTTTATTGCCAATAATTTAATTCTGGGAGAAAACACATATACATAATTCTATGATTGACTCACTCGGTCCTTCCATCCTGGAAGGTATGGAACCAGCGTGTTCCAATCAGATACTCGTGGTATACTCCCGGCTTGGAGTGCTCATCAAAATCATTGACGTAGCCAGTCGTCTCATATATTACTCCAGTCTCCAGGGCATTCTTTCGACCTAAAGCGAAAGCATCAAGTGATTACAAATTAATAATCTAAAAACAAAGAAAGTAATGTAGCCAAAAATTCGTAATAATTTCTTACCTAAGATATCTGCCATCAGTTCATAATACAGCATATACTGCCATTGTGCTATATTGATCTGGCGAGCGGTCTCAAACAGCTTCTGATCATCCCAGCATGGGTTGATAACTGCCAACTTGCGAGCCAACCTGTTATGTTCCCGGTAGAACCACATCGCAGTTAGGTATATGCCAGATAGGACGTTCCCATCATAAAAGTCACCTGAAAAACATAACCACCATGACCATTCAAACACTTTAAAATATCAGTGATTTGAAGGCATCTGATAAAAGTACATAATAGGGCTCTATGGATATTTACCAAATTCATAGCAGGCGTTCTCAATAGGTCTTCGGTTATTAACGCAAATAGCAGAAGTGCCCGGTGGTCTCTCCACGCCGTCTCTTTCTTCAGACTTCAGCAGTCCTCCCTGGTATGTTCTGATTTGTCTCTCCCGAGCGTCGGTATAGCCGTATACAATTGACAGGTCTTCTAACGGAGTTGGTAGATTGTACTGTGGAGCGGCATATATTTAAGTACATATTTATGGATCAGCTCCCATTTAAGTAATTAAATTAAAAAAAAAAATTAAAGCTTATTAGTATGAGTTGTGTTAGTGTGAGTTGTTAAGTCCTCAAACTAACCTTTGTATCTGGAGTGTCAAAACTGCATTTGGGGCAGATGGAAGTCATACTCTTCCATCCCTAAAGCGGAACCCTGGCCATTGGGCCATGATATCTCCAATTACTAAGTGGACCCCTCAACTCATGTACTTACTCGTTCAGCAGGAAGGGTGTTGGGTATGCAGCCCATCTCTTGAAACGTGGAGAATCTGGTGAGGTTCATGCACCTGATGCCAGTTCTCCGCAGGTAGGGATCGTCTTGAGGAACTGGTATGGGTATGCAAAGAGGATTGACTCGGTTGGGCGTGTTGCCCAGGCAGCAGTCGCTGGCGATTGCGTAGCGAACTGTCAAATCAAGAAGAAAGTATGAGAAGTAATTAAAAAAGTATTGTTTGTAGTAGGTCAAGGTTGTCAAATCTCAGGGTAATTTAACAGTGACATACTCATTGCTAAATCTGCTCTAGTTAACCTAATATTAATTATAGAAATGGAAAATATTGTGGTTACTTTTAAAAAACACAATACTAATGCCTCTAGCACACCTCCGCTGCGAAACCCAAAGGGCGAAACCGCCATAGTTTCGCTGTGAGTTGTGAGTTGTTGGGCGGCGAAACATCAATTCACGTCTACATCTCCGCCCGTTGTCCGCCAGTTGTCCGCCAGGGCGGAGATGTAGTCGGCGCCTAAGCAAATGAGCGAAATCATATTAGAAAGAGACAACGTCATAGTCAGTTTTGTACGTTAGAGCAGGGAATTTCGCTATTGTTTCGCCGCCCAACAACTCACAACTCACAGCGAAACTATGGCGGTTTCGCCCTTTGGGTTTCGCAGCGGAGGTGTGCTACAGGCATAAACACTGAATTTCCGAATATAAGCCATAAAGGTGGGCACACATTAAACGATCAAAAGACTTACGCAACACCGTCAAGTCAGCAACATCCACGATGGAGAAGACGAACACGTGGGTGGCCAGGGTATTGAACTGGTAGTCTTCTGGGAAGCCATCACTCAGGATCTTGGTGCGCAGCAGACGAGCTGATGGTAGCTCGGAGCCGTTCATGGCAGGTCGTAAGGTGTTACCTGAGATGTACCCGTATTTGTTAAGTAATGCCGTCCACACAGGTGCACTCTCTATCATTGTCATTGAAATTATTTTTGATTTATACAACTTAGCCAAGTTATAAAACTGAGATCGCGGAACTTACTAACTGAATTCAAAATTTTGGTCGTTTCGCATAACACGTAGGGTTATCTATTTATTTAACTTTATGCGATAGCATATTGCATCTAATAGGCGGGCTTAATGCCTCAGGAATTCTCTCTAGTTAACTTCAGGGTGATACAGAGATAATATGGGAGGTGCATTAATTACCAAGAAAGACGTAAAGAATAGGTTGTGGACATACTTCATCACCAGCTTACCGAGTCCGAACTTGGCGGGCCTCAGCCTCAGCAAGGGGGTAGGGGAGGCGCCTCGGGAGGGATACTTCGGGTTCACGCAGGTGCCGTCGATGCGCCGACCCTCGTGCTCGTCGCATGGTTGCACCCTCACTGTGCATTGCCTGGGCAGAACATCATTATACAACTGATTTATTAGAAGTTAAAAACAGTTCTGAAACTAGGATGTACCTAACGTGGTAGTAGGTGAAGGCCTTTAAATAAAAAAGAAGAGTTGATTCGGTACTTTTAAGACACAAAATTATTTCCAATCATTCGTATCATGATTCTAAGTCGTTTTACCTTTGTTAATTAATATTCACTTACATATTTAACAAAAAACCTTTTTAGGGTTCCGTAGCCAAAATGGCAAAAACGGAACCCTTATAGTTTCGTCATGTCCGTCTGTCCGTCTGTCCGTCTGTCCGTCTGTCACAGCCGATTTACTCGGAAACTATAAGTACTACAGTGATGAAATTTGATGGGAATATGTGTTGTATGAACCGCTATAAAAATATGACACTAAATAGTAAAAAAAAGAATTGGGGGTGGGGCCCCCCATACATGTAACTGAGGGATGAAATTTTTTTTTTCGATGTACATACCCGTGTGGGGTATCAATGGAAAGGTCTTTTAAAATGATATAAAGTTTTCTAAAAAACATTTTTCTTAAAGTGAACGGTTTTTGAGATATCAGCTCTCAAAGTCGTAAAAAGTATGTCCCCCCCCCCTCTATTTTTATAACTACGGGGTATAAAATTCTAAAAAAAATAGAGGTGATGCATGCTAATTAACTCTTTCAACGATTTTTGGTTTGATCAAAGTATCTCTTATAGTTTTTGAGATAGGTTGATTTAACTGTAATTTACGGAACCCTTCGTGCACGAGTCCGACTCGCACTTGGCCGGTTTTTTTAAGTAAGTGATCAATTTATCTCTAATGAAAGCTGAATTTTAATTTATTGAAGCGGGCCAACAACCAGAACAGATTTAATACACATTCTAACGAAACATTAGCAAAAAACAGTTTCCTGAAAATAAAAAATAAACTCACGTAGTCAAATTCAAGCTTTCCAACAGCTTTCCCCGTTCATCCTTTACAGGTTTGCCGAAATACGCATCGTATATCACTTGGGAAACCACAAAATGGCCGAGTAATAAATAAAACGTGAATTTGACGATCATCGCGGCCAACAAACACGATTTCTGTAATTAACTCGTAGCCTATCTGTTGCATTTATTTATGCTGTTCCGTTATTTTGTGCAAATTTAATCACTTAATTGTTAATTGCGCTAATTTATTATGGTTTAGGATCCCTGCACGCTTTGGAGAATAAATTATGCGGGTTTGGTCGGATTTTTTTGCACCTTCTGTGCGGAACTTAGCAATGATTTAATTGACAAATTGTAGCATTTTTATCAGTAGGTGAGGAGAAACGTGAGTTTTCTACCTATGTTGTGTATTTAGTTGAATTATTTTGTAGGAAACACATAAGTTAGTTGCATTTTACATTTCTTAATGAAGCAATTAAGTCATTCTGTTGTCGGTATTGCATAGCATTTTCTTCTTTAATTACATAGGCATATACTTTGCTATCTGTAACCACACTAGACATCAAACAAAAAAATCACACTTGACAAATTATTGGCGTATCTTCAGATCATCGAAGCGGAAAGAATGATAAGTAGTGAAACATTGCATGCGCATGCGCTGATACTAAGGAACCAATAACTACGGCCTTCCGTTTTCTAAAAGAATTAAAATGCATTAGAAGTACATTGCACTGAATTGAATAACCATTAGGATAGAAATAAATTAGGAGTGATATCTGTTTTATAGTTCTACTGACATATGCTTCCGATGTTGAGCAATTTTTGCGAGCATTTTTTATTTATTACTACCTATTATTAAAAGAAATAAGCGTAAAATCACTAAGGATATTAAAAACAAACATATGTACTTTTTTTCGTGCAATAATTGAACTTGATCATTGATTTAGTAGAAGGAAATGATCGTTAACTCGTAACTAATAAAAAATATTTGAGCCAATTACACTACTTATTATAAAAACAAAAAAGGCCCTTGATAATTCAAGGGAAATGGGCGAAGGTGATTTTTTATCGAATAATATGTAAAAGGTAATGTGTGTCATGTACCTATACCTAAAGATAAATACAATAGGGAAAAATAGGTAGGTAAGCAATTCAGTAAATAAATGAAAAAAAGGATAACCTAGGTACACAATTTTCCTGTATTCGTAACTAAAACAATTTTTTTTCTGCCAAATAGTCCAACAATTCAACAATAGGTATAATAATATTAATCAATAGCTACACATTTGCCGTTGATTCTGACAAAATTTGCAGGACATGCATTTACTTCGAATATGACTCCAGTCGGTACCTCCGTGATGTTCCCAGTAACGGTTTCTATCGGTTCATGGTAGTCACTGGATAGATGGGACGTAGTCACACTGGCACTCATTACACAGAATAGTACTACAGTGAAATAGAACCTCATTGTATAAGATCTGCACTACTCGCTGTGCTCTATCAGAATAGTATGATGATATTGAATAATTTTCATATTTATATGAAACGTAAATAAGTTATTTACCTGTTTCCACATTTTTTCCCCTGTGCGTCATTGCTTAACCACAAATCGATTAAAGTTAAGTAGTGTGCAAACATTAAAATATAATTTGCCTTAGGTAAATAATGCTCCATAATTTACAATGAAAATAATACGGCATATCTTTCTACTTTATGTGAAAAAATAAGTGCAGTGATTATGTCATTGTCGTAATAGTCTGCTTCTGTTACTGTGCTGGTTTGAAAACTGACCAGTATCGCCTCTTCAACAAACAGGAAAAAATGTTTCGTTGATAGACGAGGTGTATACTGACATATTGCCGTAGAGTTAAGTATGTCAGTTTCATAGTTCTTCTTCTTCTTCTTTCGTGTCGATGACATGTCATATACAATGTGTCCCGGGGATAAGTGACCGCCCGAAATTTTTAGAATATTTGTACAAAATTAAGGATAATTTCTTTTATGCATGCTTGTTGGCCGTGGTCTGGGTGTTATAACATGTATTTATAAATATGTATATATGTAGCTATATGTAGTTTATCAGTTGTGTTAGCACCCATAACACAAGTTAATTAATAACTTACCGTGGGGCTAACCGACCGTGTGTAAAAATGTCCCGGCATTATTTATTTATTTATTTGTCTCGGCATTATTTACATATGCGTGTAAATATATTTTTTAAGACTATCTATTGTAATTGTTTGTCATGAACCGTTGTAATGATTTTGTGTGTCCATACAGACGCGCAAGATTGCCTGACAGCATTATTTTACGATAGGCTGATGATGAAGATGATGATGATTATTTTACGATAGACAGCAGCGAGGACCTGAAGATAGTGGCTCTTGGAAATTATTGATCACATAACATAGGCTTAGCTTTAACTTTTCGGCAAGAGGGGAAGAAGAATAAAATGTAGTTACGTTGCGGAAGTCTTTAATCAATAAGAATACATTTATTGTTGACTCTCACAAAGTTAGCAGGGCACAGGTCACCTACAAATATTGCTTCATCTATGGTAGTAGAATTCTCTGCCGCATCAGGGTCGTCACCACTGGCCACGCACGTAGTCACGATGACACTCATTATACAGATTAATAGGGTCGTGAAATAGAACCTCATTGGCATATCGTCAGGTCTTCACTACTCCCCGTGATATTACAAAATAGAATGCTTTCAGTGCCTTCTGTCCTTTATACTAATGTATTTGGGCACAATGTATTAAGTATTTAAGCAATTTTGGATTGATCAATTTACCAGTGCGTCATAGCCAAGGGACAAATCATTTAAATAGGGACGATTCATTGTAATTTTGTTTTTAGTCATGTAATTTATAAATAATGTCTGGACACATTTTCACACACGGTCGGTTAGTTATGGTAAGTTATTAATTAACTTGTGTTATGGGTGCTAACACAACTGATAAACTACATACAGGAATTTATTTTAAGCAGTGCACAAAAAAAACTGGTGGTCCAGAATCTTTGACAGAACATATTTGCATCATCAGTAAAAAAAAATATTTCATTCTTTTGTCCGCCCTAACATCAGCAAAATATGGATACCAACTATTCTTACGCGCGCCGAGTGGCGCTCGCGTCAGTAAATCGGTTTCGCGTTGCCGGCGTGCCTACTATGACAACTGCGACCGTACAATCGGTTACAAAATAAACATCCTTCGATATCAATAACTTTTCTTTTTTGTACTAAAACACGACAAAATAAAAATATACCTATCTATAAAACTTATTTAACTATAAGTTGACAAAGTTTGCGCACTGGATAAAATTCATTCCTGTATAGCTACATACAAGCTGTTGATTTGCATCCGTGCCATATTAAAGGACGTAATTATGCTAATGATTGGTGGTAGAAAAAATTGGTAGGTATTTTTTTTTTCCGGTTGTCCGTCAATTTCATCTAGCCGTATTCAAACTTGTCGCGGCCTTAAAACCGTGCTGAGCCCTCACACAAACGCAAACACAAAGCATACGCAACGATTATTCATAATTTTCATTCATAAAATAGGATTACTTCTGAAATACTACGACATTACAATGACAAAAAAAGCAGTGCATATTAGCTATTTCCCGTCTACTGTAATTCCAATCGATTATTTACGTATTTTATGTCCTCCTCCTGAAGTATGGCACAAATGCAAATCTACACCTTGTATATGTATACATATTGATAAATACATATTGTAACACTCAGACCACGGCCAACAAACATGCTCATCACACACATATCGACCGAACCGGGAATCGAACCTGCCGAGACCTCAGGTTCGGCAGTCCGGCATGGTGACCATTGCGCCATCAAGGTCGTCGATGAAGACTTATTTAGTCGTTGGCAATTTATGAACCTAGTTACTGATATTGCAGTGAATCTAGTATGGGTATATCACCACGGTTTGATAAGTAACTCCCCTCCCGGCATCGAACTTATCGTGAATTTGTTTCGTCCTTGCGAAAACCGGTGGCGAAGTGTTCAGTTTCAGTGCAGATATAAATACATTATTGGAAAGCTGCCAATGCAATGCGCATGATACTAAATAGTAATTTCTTATGATCAGTCGCCAACGTCCATACCATGTTGACAACACCGGTTCTCGTCCGATCACCGAAGTTAAGCAACATCGGGCGCGGTTAGTACTTGGATGGGTGACCGCCTGGGAATACCGCGTGACGTTAGCTTTTTCGTACTTTTTATTTGTTATTTAGTTTTCTTCTCTATGAAGAGAGTGTAAAACCTTACATGCGGGCCGGAGCTAAGCGTGTAAAGGGATCTACACACCAAAGCCGCTGACCCGGCGGCACAGCCCGGCGGCACGACTGCCGCGGCATGTGGTGTTCTAGTAATTGTCAAATACTCTATGAAAGCCGGCGGCATGATTGTACAAAATACGGCCGGCGGGTTGGGCCGCCGGGCTGTGCCGCCGGCATCAGCGGCTTTGGTGTGTAGACACCTTAAGGGGATAATTATTAAATGCGCCTGATTTATTATATTTATTGCTCCAAACACTATAACGTTTTTAAAAGTATTTTTTGAGCAATGCAACCTTTCGTCAAATAACGTGGCCGGAAACAGAAAACCTACTCATACATCATACATATATCATATTATCATCTGCCTGTCATTTTCTCTTATATATCTCATTTATTTATTATATCATCGCATTGCACCTTATTTGTGATGAGGTGACATGACGACTTATAATAAGGTTGTAATACTTACGATGAAATGTCAAAATAAATAAAACTATTGAATCACAATCATTTAATCAACAGGCACACATTTATTTCCTAATCTAATGTTATTTACTGGACATATGACGTCCGCTTTGAAAATGGCTGGGGGATACATTGCAATATCTTCCGAATGCTCTTCTTCAGTTGTTGATTGGCACGTAGACACGCTGACACTCATTACACACAATAGTACAGTAATAAAGTAGAACCTCATTTCGACACTCAACTGCTCGCCGTGATGTGGTGGAATAATATGACGACACTGCACTACGCTTTTATGTACCTATGTGCATTTTTAAATAGGTATAATTTGTTTAAAATCATTTGCTTGTCATACAGCTACAAGTTGATTTCAAAGACCATTTATTTATATAACTACATCAATTATGTTTGCACAATGTCAGTCCCTTTACTGGGCATTTTCCCCTTTTTAGGGTTCCGTAGTCAACTAGGAACCTTTATAGTTACGCCATGTTTGTATGTCCGTCCGTCCTTCCGCGGATAATCTCAGTGAACACCCGCTAACCAAGCTATAAAAAAACACTATTGAGTTCCAATAATTTAATCAACAAGCACACATTTACTACCTATTCTTACAAAGTGATCGGGACATACAATGGCGTCCGCTTTGAAAATTGATGGGGTAGATTGGATAGTCGCCTCGCCTTCCGGAGGACGCTCCTCAACAGTTGATGAGTGGCAGGTGGTCACGTTGACACTCATTATACACATTAGTACTATGATAAAGTAGAACCTCATTTCGACACTGGATTGCGCGACGTGATGTGGGCTAATGGTATGACGACTCTGAGCTACGCTTTTTAGGTATACCTATGTGTATCTACCTATATACTTATGTATTTATTATTTACAATTTGGTTGAAATAATTTACTTGTCACACAGCGACAAGTTGATTTCAAAGATAATTTGGATAACTGCGCTGTATTTATGTAATACATAAATTATGATTGCATAATATCTGTCCATTTCCTGGGCATTTTTCCCCTTATTAGGGTTCCGTAGTCAACTAAGAACCTTTACAGTTTCACCAAGTCCGTCTGTCTGTTCGTACGTCCATCCTTCCGCGGAAAGTCTCAAAGATCGTTAACTGCCTATCTCCTCAGTCTGAGTTTCAGGCTATTTGATAAAAATGAATAAATTATTTGATTTGATTAAAAAACATCATTGAGGAAAAATAATTTAATCAACAGGCACACATTTGCTACCAATTCTTACAAAGTGTTCAGGACATACGAAGGCGTCCGCTTTCAAAATTGATGGGGTGGCAGCTTGAATAACCGACTCGCCATCCGGAGGACGCTCAGCATCAGTTGTTGATTGGCAGGTGGTCATGCTGACACTCATTACACACATTAGTACTATGATAAAGTAGAACCTCATTTCGATACTGGATTGCTCGCTCCCGCAGTGATGTGGGGGAATTGTAAAACGACTCTGACTACGCTTTATGTATACCTATGTATATGTATATTTATTGGTTACAATTTGCTTTACATAATTTACTTGTCACGCATTGACGAGTTGATTACAAACATAATTTTGTATAGCTGCGCTCTATTCATGGACTACATAAATTGTATGTACACAACGTCTGCCGACTTCCTGGGTATTATTCGCTCTCGTTTAGAGACCTAGTTGTTTGTACAGACAAAATGACAAGTAAATCATTATTGGAAAACTGCCAACAGAACTGCTAGCAAATTACAACTTTAGCTCATCAGTCGCCAACGTCCATACCATGTTGAAAACACCGGTTCTCGTCCGATCACCGAAGTTAAGCAACATCGGGCGCGGTTAGTACTTGGATGGGTGACCGCCTGGGAATACCGCGTGACGTTGGCTTTTTGAACTTTTTGCCCTTTTACTTAGTTCCTATTTCCTAGGTTTTTATTGAGATCAATTAATTACAATATCGAGGAGTACCTACTTGAGACCTTTAAATGTTATTAACCATCGATATATATGTATTATTACTGGCTACTGTATTATGGCTGAGTTCCGCAGCTTATGCAGTCAGAAAAATAAGACAGATTACTGACGTTGCTACTGCTAGGCTCGTGTATTTTGCTTACTTCCATAGTATAATGTCCTACGGTATTTTATTGTGGGGGGCAGCGGCGGACGTAAATTCAATATTTGTACTCCAGAAAAGGGCAGTTCGTGCAATTTATGGCCTCGGCCCTCGCGAGTCACTGAGAGAATTATTTAAAGAAATTGAAATACTTACACTTCCTTCTCTTTATATTCTAGAAAATATAATGTTCGTACGTAAAAACATAAATCAGTTTATTGTTAAAAGCAGTGGCGGATTAAGAGTATCCGAGGCCCTAAGCACAGAGCCTGTGTAGACCCCCTATTACTTAAATGGAAATAGAAGGTTGAAGAAATTGACCGAGTGAAGCGAGCGTGATACACATGTAGTTTCAAATGCGCGAGCGAAGCGAGCGCGAAATTTTTTTCGGACTCGTACGGAGGTAAAATTTATCCCAAACGTACTTAATTTTTTGTTTGTTGACAAATGCAAAAACGAAGGCACATAGTTTCTGAATACGCGAGCGAAGCGAGCGCGAAATTTTAATTATTTTTATTATAGACTCAGAACCAAAATTACGTACAATGTAGCCCAAACGTACTTAACTTTTAATTTGTTGACAAATGTAAAAACGAGGACATATAGTTTTTGAAAACGCGAGCGAAGCGAGCGGGAAATCTTGATTATGTTTTAAGACTCAGAACTAAAATTTCGTAAAAGGGCTACATTTCAAACCTTCATTTCTTTCTGTTGGACAAGTAAGATGGATAACGTAAGATCGATAACAACGTCCGCGGACTTAACCGGTGGTCCGCGGACCACTTGGAATGCCTCCAGGCACCACCAGCCCACCACCACCACTGATCTAAAGCATCCAAAATTTTCGGATATGTTTGTTATATTGCACTCGTAGTTACAGCGTGAGCTTCCCAACGACTGTACGATAGCGACTTCGGAACGCTATCGTTGCCTATTAATTCTTTGCCCAACGATGAGTAGAAGCCGAAAAAAAATTGTATAACAACTGCACAATTGAAAAAAAAAATCACTGCGATCGTACAACAATCAACAGCACTGCGACCAATCAAGTTTAGAGGCGGGGGTGTATGAAGGGTCACTCCCGAACTGCTCGCGCCTTGTGATTTCGGATATATTGTGGATGAATCTCGATAAAATGTAGGTATAAAATGAAACGCCAGCAGAGGATGGAGGCCCCTGGAGAACAGGGGCCCCAAGCACGTGCTTGTTGTGCTTATAGGGTTAATCCGCCACTGGTTAAAAGTGATATACATTCGATTAATACAAGAAACAAGCACAAACTAGTAGTTCCGAGATTCAGATTAACGAAATCGAATAAATCGTTTTTAGGGAATTGTGTCCGTTTTTACAACAAGCTGCCTAAGTGTGTAACCGATCTCACGGATATAAAATTTAAGAACACCGTAAAATCCACCCTCATTAAAAAAGCTTATTATAAAATTCAAGACTTCGTTGACGATAAAGATATTATATGGCGATAACTCATCTCTCCATGTGTGGCTTCCCTGGCAATTAAACGTCTTTTTCTTTTCTCTTTGGATTGTATTGATTTACTGTTTACCTTTCAGTTGCATTGTATAATTTTATCAGCTTACTATTGTTATGTAATAGAATGTTTGTGAAAATATTACTTTTTAAAAGAGTGTCTATGGAGTTTCTTGCCAGCTCTTCTCCATGAGACCAACTTTTTGGAACCGTGCAACTAATTTGACGTTTCATAAGAGCCTGCAAAGGCCTATTTGAAATAAAAACAATTTGATTTTGATTTTGATTTTGATTAACCTTCTTGTAGGAAAGGAAATCATACCACAGCGGTCAAAAGTTAAACTAGTATGCTATACCGCATCAACACACAATATGTAATATTGAATACCCATACAAGGAGACCTACCTTTATATGTATAATTTGATACACCATGAATTGCAGAAAAAAAACACGATTTAATAAACAAATACTAATTTAATCAACAGGTACACATTTATATCCTACTCTCACAAGATTCACTGGACACGGGTCTGCTTGTATGGCAGCTCCTGAAGGTAGAGGTTGGGTCACAATATCTCCGTTGTCACCATCGCCATCACTGGTAGAGTGGCACGTAGTCACGCTGACACTCATTACACAGAGTAGAACTGTGATGAAATAGAACCTCATTGTGTTAACTTTGAGTTGTTGACCGCACTTCGTGATGTACAAGTATAGACTGTACATACATTTTGTGCGTTTGTATGTTTCAAGGTCAGGCAAATACTAGCTTGATCATACGTTTTTGTTTGCATTACCGACGTGTGTTTTTTGTTCTAAGTGGATCTTGTTTTGGCACAAAAAATGTTACATTCCAATGCCAATATAAAAAAGCCCATCTGTTTTATTATGTAGTAGATGTATAATTTTTATCACAGATAAAACTACTGAATATACCTAGTATGGTGTAGGTAATTTGATTATATTATTAGTAAGTACGTGTATTGTTGCTGAATGTTGTTGTGAGAGACATAAAAAAATTACTCAGTTATTCGTACACACATACAAACAAAATTAAAATTAGTGATTTATTACATTTAGTGGCTTTATTTCTGGACGGCTTATTGTATGCCAAACTATAGAAACGTTTAGATAAAATTGTTTACATAATTTACCACCATGCTCCTAAATAAATATTGCACAGTGAATGATTTTAATGAATGAAGTTATTATTTCGGTAACTATGTGGCGAAGTATTTTCCGTACTCTGCTTTTTGGAGTACTTACCTACATAATCAAAACCGGGATTATCAAATAGCACAAAAGTAGGTAAATAGACGATAACATTAACAAAGGAAACTTAACCACAGTTCACAAATTTTAATAAAACCACAAAAGCGGAGCATTTAAATTATATTCGTAAATCACTTGTCAGGAACAATACATTTATTGCCTACTCTTCTTCCTGACGGACAGTGGTCACCTGCTATTCCTGTATACCCCGTAGAATCAATGATGTTCCCTGTTCCAAACGGTTTCTGTGGCCACCCTGGTTTTCCGGGGTTGCTCGGATACGCCGACCTGATATCTATCAACGGTTCTTCATCATTATAATCATGTATTTCTT
Source organism: Helicoverpa zea x Helicoverpa armigera (assembly GCA_033682625.1). Lineage (NCBI taxonomy): Eukaryota > Metazoa > Arthropoda > Insecta > Lepidoptera > Noctuidae > Helicoverpa > Helicoverpa zea x Helicoverpa armigera. The sequence continues at coordinate 13,838,472 of JAWIIS010000021.1, forward strand.
GACCGTATTCGTTCACTTCGTAAACCTTTACTTTCTGGATCCACACTTCTAAACCACTAGGAAACCTCACGTATCGAGAGCTTGTAAGCTCCAGCACAACACAGAGAAATATCACGGATAGGTATTTCATCTTGAATGAATTTTGTGTCACTGAGATTCTTATCCTTAATACAGCCTTTATATTTTATGGTCTCAAAACACACACATTCACAATGTTTTTGAGATTTAAGGAAAAAGCGTATAGTGGATACGTTTGATTAGCCAGAGTGGTTTCGAATAAATTAATGTGCATTCTTAAGAGATAAAATTTTACTTTCTCAATATGGCCATTTAGTGTAATGTATTGACATGCCATATAATTATATTCCTAAAGACACCTTATATGGTTTTTTGGTTGTTTTATTAGCTGCAGATTGTTTTCATATTACAGGTGTCTTATGATCATAGTATCTACTTACATAGCAAATAAATTTATACGAACTCTTTTTAATTAGTCTAACTTATTAAATATTTTTAATCATCCATACTACGAACATCTTCATTTGTTAATTTCTTATCTGGAAACTATTCACTTTTAAGAAAGCCGACGCCTTCCTTCCCCCTTTCACCGGTTTTGCGAAGTACGCATTTTTGTTTTTATTATTTTTCTGTAACTGGTACTTTTTCTACCATGTCCTGGTCAACCAGGAAAACAAACCACATAGCACAGTGTAGCCAATACTTTATGTTGATTATCTTTTGAGTATATCTCTGCTGATGCATACTTATTTTTCATTAAAAGATTCAAGGTATTTGGGATTTTGGATTTCGTTTCTCATTTATTTATGTATATTGTTGTGGAATGCAAATTTTGCCGTGCCCACCTCAAAAAAAGGTTGGTCGTAGACGCGTGTTTGTTCATAAATCACCACCACCTGTTAAACCGGTATGGGAAGTTCCGTTTACGACCTCTCAGATGTCATGGTTACTCCTACAATCATATTTGGTCGTTGGCCTTGTTCGTCTAGCAGGCATATAGCACGACTCTGTGCACGGAGTCGCGGGTTACATTCCCGAGCCACTTCGTTTTGTTGGATTAAGAAATTTGCACACGGCAGATTCTGCAAGTTGGTGATTTCCTTAAATGGGATCAGCCACCATGGCTAACAATCGGCCGGGAAGGCATTTATTAATACACATTGTTAAGTTTTAATTGATTAATTTAAAGCTATCGTAACTAATAAGCCTCATTAACTGTTGGTAGACTGTTGGGCGCGCAGCATCATGACATCACCGGAGCGGTGGGTGATCTTTGAAAGGATCATTTGGGGGCCCCTGAGCGTATTCGTTATGTGTTTTTTTTTGCATTCGAACATATTGGTTTTTGTTATTAAAATTCTAAAACTTTTTTGTTTTTTTTTTTACTCACGGCGGCGGGGTCATTGGTTTATTTAACGCTTACACAAAAAAATATATCTTTAATTAATTATTTTGCTGCGTTTGTCTACCTGTTGTAGTATTTTTTAGATTATTATTATGTGACAAGGAAACTGAAATCAAAACGTCTCGCGAAAAGATGGGCACTGGGCAGACAAGTTGTAAAGGTTACCGGTTTTTAAATAATAATGCAAGAAGTCACCATAATTTGAATAAGCTACATATTATTGCAAATATGTGTATTTTTTCTATAGATCACGTAAAATGCCGGAATCTGCAGGATTGATAATCGTTCAAGTACCATTTCAAATAATTCTCATTTTATTGAACATGATGTAACTAACTATAGAGTCATCTCAAATGACAATAGTTTAATTCAATGTCAAAGGATCACCTTTAATCGATTGATGTATTCTTTGGTCAAAGTCAAATAATTTATTGCCAAAAATATTAAACAATAAAGGACAATGCCTAAAAACGTCCCCACCCACCAACAGACTTGAAAGTAGTGTCATTGGATGCGCCTCATTTAATAGATCATTTCTTATTATGGAGACATATTCCAAAAGTATGGGGTTTAGGAACTATAAGACAATTTAGTATCCTTAATAATCAATTAACTTCAAGTTTGTTAACCAATTACTCAGAGTTGGGTGGACCGATTTTGATGTTTTTATTTTTATTTTACAGAATCTATCTCAAAGTTAATCTAATTTAATTTTCATCAAGATCTTTTAAGCAGTTTTTGAGTTATCATCGGTTAAAATAATCGGTATGAAGAGGCAATGTAGGATGTCTTAAGGACACCTTCACCACCACCAACAGACTTGAAACTAGTGTCATCGGAAGCGCCTCCTTTGATAGGTCATAATTATCATAATAATTTAATCCAAATGTATGGGGTTTTGGAAATATCCGACATTCTATTATCTTTGAATTAAAAAAAAAGTCATCAAAATCGGTCCACGCAACTCCGAGTAATTGGTTAACAAACTTGAAATTAATTGATTATTAAGGATACTGAAATGTCGTGTATTTCCAAAACCTCATACATTTCGAGTAAATCGTTTTGATAATCATGATCTATCGAAGGATGCGCTTCCGATGACACTAGTTTCAAGTCTGTTGGTGGGTGGGGACAGGGTCCATACAAAATCCGGCATTGTCCTTTAAAGATATAGCTGTCTAAATAGATGATGGATCCATATCCTTTTACGGGCTTAATGCGCAACATAGGTTACGTCATGCAATTATTTTGCTGAATATGGAAGAAATAAGTTAATCTCGACGTACATGATATAGCTTACCTATGTGAAGGTTACGCCTTGACAAAAAGTAACAATAAAAAAAAAAAATTGTATGTCAGGCAAATACTTTGACAATATTTATTTATGTATTACCAAATTCACTTTTTCTCGTCCTTTGGACACCAGTGGTCCTTCCACTTGTTCAAGTCGATGCCTGGAATCTCTTTACACGACACCGGTTTGTTCCTGGAAATGAGCATTGTATTTAGTTACGAAGTTGAAGAAAAGTTCCCAATATGTAACTCTAGCACCAGATTATCTTACATCCCTCTGACACTAGCATATTTTGTCTCGCGTAAACGCTCGATTTTTCTATGTGTGACTAAAAACTATTCACGCAGTTTGAGATGTCATCGTTTGAAAAAGTGTTTGTCAATAGTTTGCTATCATGCGTGAGCTTACGTTGCCGAGGAGAAAAGCCGCTAGTGTGATAGAGTTGTTAGTGTAAAAGGACCAAATTATTTACTTATGCTCCTAGCATGTTTCTTAGACCCTCCAGATAAATGGATAGCTTGTACATTTACTAGTAAATAAATAGGGTAGGTGTAGGCAATATGTTTAAAAGGTCGGTATCGGTATCTACCGCACGTACGCCATAGTAAATATTTTACGTCCGATCGTCTGTATATTAGTTTCCCACGAAATGTTTTGAGAAGGTTACTTTATCTTGCTTTTATTTTATCCTACTTCTTTTTCGTTTTATAGGACTTTAGGTCAACCCCTTTGGAGTGTTTTAGTTACTAGCTGGATTTTTGGCAACCTGTAGTGATATTGTAATTATTAAATGGTAGCCTTACCAAGGTCCTTGTCTGAAGAAAGCAGCAGGCTGTATATGTTTGACGTCATCTCCACTGTCACACAGCACACGGGCTATGCTCGTCTTCCGTACTTCGGTCAATTGAGCTGAAAAAGAGAAAATTTAACCAGTACCAAACGTGTGCTTGTAAGATTCAAGAATGACTTGTGCGGCCCAACATTTTCTGTCACGTCACTAAAACTCTGATTTCATTTTTAATCGTTTTGAGAGAATCGTCATTGCCTGAAAGAGAACATGAAGCAGAAGGGAGTGGATGTTAGTATGACGTCTGATATAGAGGAATGGAAGAAAAAATACATTTTGCGCCGACCCCAAATCACTTGGGAACAGGGCGGGATGATGATGATGAGAGAAACGTGTAACAAACACTAATATTCACTCACGGATCGTCAGCGCAGCGGGGAAGTCTCCGTGCTCAAAGAAGAACTTGTCGGAGCGTCTCCACAGTAGTAGGTTGTGCACCATGATGCAGTAGAGCGACGGCCCGACCCACGTGCCTGGCATCAGTCTCTCCATGTAGATTGCCACCATCAGTTCCACGTCGTCTATGTCGTCGTAGATGCGCCTGAGCATTTCCACTTTCTGGAAAATTTCATTGAATTCGTGAAATAGCAAGGCTTTCTTCTTCTTAAGCTACGTCAATTAGGTAACAGTTTTCCCTTTGAAAAATAAAAGCCATGATGAATTCTCACCCAGTGTTCTATGGTTTAAAATACTTACATCTTTATCTATAGCGTCATGGAAGTCCTCCCAGTGCTTGGCAGGCTTCATGCCGCAGATCTTCCTGTAGTGATTGTACGGGGGCAGACCGGCGTCACGGCCTCGCATTATGTCAGTAGCTGGGAGGTCGTTCACTAGTTGTACATCCCCAAAATACCGCTCTGCTAGCTGGAAGGAAGCAAAACACAGAGGTATGTAAAGAAACCGAGTCTGAATGACAAAGATAATCTTATTCTAGAGGCTGTAAATACTAGTTTGATATCTCAAGTTCAAGTTATTGGGTCTAATTTTGAAAAAAGACAATTCTGTAAAAGCACTCATCTTTTGAACTAAAAACAAAATGTTGCTACCCTCCACATAAATTCATATCCAACAACGCGTACTATTGTGCAACTAAACAACTGGATAGATAATTACATCAGGAGCCATGACGTAATCGACCTCATCGGAGGGTTGGATATAGGAGCCCTGCGTGAGGTCGGCCTCAGTGTTGTTGATAGCTAGGATACCGCTTCTCAACTCATCATCAGGCGTGGGCCTACTGCCGAGGTACTTGCCGTTTCTGTAAAGACTGAACAGGAACACGACTTAATTTCATTTGAAATATAGTTCAACAAACAAGTAGCGACTATGCTGTTTAACTGTGAATATAGTGAAAGTGGAGAAACTTACTCCAATTTGCCTGGCTGGATATTGTGAAACCATCGGAAACCGATGATATACTCTCGGATGACGCCAGGTTCGCAGTGAGGATCAAAGTCGTTCACATAGCCATCTGTCTCATATATAAGACCTTCTGCTAGGGCATTTTTGCGACCTGAAGTAATAAGTTATACATTATGAACTGTTCTGGGCTTTGGACTTAAGCAAACAATTGGTAGCTCCTACCAAGGAATTCCACAATCAGTTCATAATAGAAGATATACTGGTACTGTGCGATGTTGATTTGGCGAGCAGTTTGGAACAGCTTCTCATCATCCCAGCAAGGGTTGACCTTGGCTAAGCCACGTGCTATTCGATTGTGCTCTCTGAAGAACCACATGGTGGTCAAGTAGATACTGGAGAGTAAATTGGTTTGGAAATCATCACCTGAAAGAATAGTTAAAGAATAAAATAAAAATATAAAAAATATATGCTGTGCACATATTGTCATGTATTGTATACCAACCAAAATTGTAGCAGCTGATTTCAGGAGGTCGGTTGTTGGTACAGAATACGCTATTGCCCTGTGGCACCTCCCGGTCCCCTTCCATCCTGAACGCCAGTTCTCCTCCTTGGTTTGATCTGATCGTCTTAATCCTCGCGTCCGTGTACCCATACACAGTCGAGAGGTCCAATAGAGGAGTAACGACGGAGTACTAAAAATAAATCTTATTGTTAGTAAAGGTTTCTTTTATCAGCGTCAAGATGCGTCTTATATGCAGAGTTTTCTTACCTTTTCTGATTATAAGCTTTTAAGAGCTCAGTATCTAGGAGGCACATCAAGCATGTCAATTACTGATTACTAAATGATACTAAGTAAGAACATGGATGACTTACTCTTTCAGCAGGCAACGAGTTGGGTAGACACCCAATGTCCTGGTAGGTGATAATCCTGGTGAGGTTAAGGCACCTGACTCTGGCAATGCGAAGATAGGGGTCATCGCCTGGCACGGGGATGGGGATGCAGAGGGGGTTGACGCGATTGGGGGTGTTGCCGAGACAGCAGTCGCTTACTCGGGAATACCGATCTGAGATACAACAGAAATTATAAGCGGTAAAGCGGTTTCTCAGACCAGGACTGTTTTTTAAATCGAAACTTACTTAGGTAAAAGAGATCCACGTTGTCAGCAGCTGAAGTGACTAAGACATGAGTAGCTAACGCAGAGAACTCATGATTAGTGAACGTTCCATCTGCGATCAGTGACGTGCGTAAGTATCGGGCTGATGGTAGCTCAAAACCATCTCTTCCTGGCCTCAAAGTGTTACCTGGTGATACATAGATTATTTAACAAGGTAGTAGAACAACCGTTGGAATTAGATTTTTGAGGCTATGTTGGCCAGGTGTAAGGGCGGTATCGTTTACGAAAGAAAAGCAAAATGCGAATGGGTGATCGCAGCCAAAATTGAATTCAAGGCAGTAAAACCTGGGTGTTCTTAGGATATAAGACTCTTTTGACATGGTAGTCACTTGTGTGTATCTTGATACTAAATGCTTCTCACATACCTGGTCCAAAACGCGCCGGTAGGAGTCGTGGCAATGGAGACATACCGGCTCCCCGGGAGGGGTGCTTGGGGTTGGTGCACGTACCGTCCACTCGCCGCCCCTCTTCTTTACGACAAGGCTGCACAAGTATTGTGCATAGGCTGTAGTAGCAGTAAACAAAACTTTTGGATCCGTATCATTCTAAACATCAAGTTTCGCAAAGGTGTCTGTATTTTGCATTGTAGTGTATGGTTACGTAGTTTCGATATCACATCTTGGTGCTAATGAATAATGACAATAAAATGGGTTTTGATTTTCATTATTCTTATTTACTCACCTCGTCCTATTAGCGACTCCTGCCAGGTATCCGCTTCGTTTCTCAGTGACAGGCTTCCCGAAGTACGCGTCATACAGCACTGGCATTTCTTGAGCTAACACAGAGCCTAACACCACCAAGAAAAATAACGCTATTTTCCTATCCATTTTTCTATCAATATATTTTTATTTGAGCAACATTTGTTTTGAAGTTACGTTTTTTTTGTTTGAACTGTGGTTTTGAACTCGTAAGATAGAAAAACGACCGAAAATTCCCAGTGTGAAAAATCAAGTAGTATTTATATGATTCGTTTAATGAATATCAAACGGTTGCCTTGTAGTTTTAGAACAAAGTAATTATTTTTTAGCACCGTAATGGGTGCGTTTAAATGATTAACCCCAAAAAAGTGTTAGATAATGAGGAATAACTATGAATTATTTATAGTGTTTAGAATTAAGAGGTAAATTCGTTAAAATGTTGTGAATCAATTATTTAAATATCACGTGCAATGTGCAACAGATGCATTTAACATCATGCATCGTAGCTGTTAATATTAGCTCAAATCTATGTACATAGTTCTACTCGCATCCCGTTCCCTCGTTTATTGAGTAAGTGCATACCTACAGTTAAAAAATATCCTGCATTATTTTATCCTGTATTTACACACATAAAATAAATAAAATAAAAAAAACACATAACATAATATAATTATATTATGTTGTACATGATTACCTTTATAAGCGCTCCATATCAATGTATCTGTTTAGTTATTTTGTAGCCTGCTGTAATAATGTGACCCACCCAAAACAAAAATGTGAAAGACTGCCAAGTTCGATAATATGGGAATGCTTCGCCTATAAAAGAAGTGAGATCTGAATAAGTACCAAGTTCCATACACATACCTCAGTTAAAAATAGTTACTTTTTAATGATGTTACTTGGCAAGTTTTCATACACCTTGTTTTAAACCTACTAAACGCAATGAATCAAGTATTTAATTTTCTATTAAAACTTGCCAAGTAATCATCATTAAAAAGTAACTATTTTTAACTGAGGTATGTGTATGGAACTTGGTACTTATTCAGATCTCACTTCTTTTATAGGCGAAGCATTCCCATATTATCGAACTTGGCAGTCTTTCACATTTTTGTTTTGGGTGGGATTTCATTTATTTTTGTAAGGTTGTTTATTTTATTTTTTTCTTATGATGAAGTTAGTTAAAGAAATGTCTCATTTATACTATCTTTTAGATTTTTTAATATGCACTATGTTTCTTACAAAGAAATGAACTAGATTAACTATGAATAGATTTACCAACTGACTGACATGACATGTTATCATATATTATGTTCGTGGATCAAAGTTACACATTCGTTATTTTCGAAAGTGATTCACACTTGGCCGTTTTCAGATTTTTACTTTACTTTGACTAAATACAAACCTTTGTACCATTCGAAGATATATTATATAAATATAGATAAATTTAGTTCGTTTTAGTTCCTTAGGGGTATAAATTTACACCGGGTATAAAACACCTCCATTATTTTGAAACCGACTCACACTTGGCCATTTTCAGATTTTTCCCTTTACCTTGACATAAAGACCTACCTCCATGCCAAATTTCAAGTCAATACGACCATTGGAAGTGGTCTAGGTTTTTGATGAGTGAGTCAGTGAATAAGTGAATAAGTGAATCAGTGTATAGTAAAAATAGCGATTTTCTGACGTCAATATCTCAAGACCTACAATAGGTATATTAATGAAATTTTGTATTTTAGATAAGTGAGGGGGTCTCAACAGATACTAGAAATTTGATATGCGTAAATAAAATAGATTTTGAGTTACAGGGGGGTCGAATTTGGCCCGAAATGGTTCGTGTAATATAACCCACGGCCGGTGTGTCGCCTTTTTTGCTCGAACTTGGCGGACACACTGCCGTGTGTCTAGATAATATTATAATTGCCATTGCGTTGGATTGTACTACATATGAAGACCTTTTAGCCTAAATGAACACTGCACACTAAGTAGTCGGCCGACTGTTGGCCCAGTGGTTGGAAAAACATTTTTTCTTCACTCATATGTCAAAGTTTTTAGTCGATCTGATACCGAGCCTGATCGTTTTTACGGATTTACTTTCATTCATCTTCATACTTATTTATTAGCCCAAACCAACTATCGGTCGACTAAAAGTTAACGTGCGCGTACTATATAATATGTAGACTATGGAATTACTTAGAAATCGTAGTAGGTACTTTAACTACATTACTTTGTGCTGTTGTTGAAAAATTACTCCAAAATTCCTACACTTTTGCCGATGCGTGATGCTCCTAAAGCGTGTATTGAGTAGTTCGTGTAAGTATCTATGTAGAACAAAAAGCGGTTTAACGATCTGATTAATCGATTGTAAACGTTTAATCATGATAATTGCAGCAAAGAGTTACCTATCATGTTACTGTTATAAATGCCCCTACTTAAAGTTCACTTGATTAAGGAATTTTAATTGCACTCGTAAATCTAGTGTAATTTAAAAACAATAATCTGGAAATAATGTTACAATCTGATTTTTTTAAGTTTTATTATCCACTGGCACCAATTGATCATTATCATTGTCACGACAATTTCTTTAATTTTAATGATGGCCAATATGAATAAAAGAGACAGATTCCTGATTCGGCGGAATTAATTGCCAGTATTTATTTAATTACAAGATAATCACTTTTTCTTGTCCTTTGGACACCAGGGGTCCTTCCACTTGTTCAAGTTGATTCCTGGAATCTCCTTACACGAGACCGGTTTGTTCCTGAAAATAAGTGTACAAATAAATAACCATTAGAACTCCGTAAAAGTCCAAATTATATGGAACAATGTATGTACCGTAAATTACCACTAAACTTTTCTTTTACATGTTTTTATTTCTGTATCTATATAATATATTTTTTTAAGTTAAGCAGTATTTTCAGGTTATATATGTATACATAGTGTACATATTTGACTGAAAATAAAAACATTATTATGTTGTAGTTATGAGGTTGTCTTACCAATGTCCTTGTCTGAAGAAGGCAGCAGGCTGTATATGTGTGATGCTATCTCCGCTGTCACACAGCACACGGGCTATGCTCGTCTTCCGCACTGCATTGAGTTGAGCTGAAACACGAGATTCATCATCATCAACATTTAGGCCATAAAACTTGTTATTTCAACTGACAAATATAGGAGAACATTCCCTTCATCGAGCCACTTCGTTAAGCATATGGTGATTGAAGAAACAGAAGAATATTTGAATTGCTTTATTTTACTCTTCTTAGTTCCTCTTTATTCGTAGACCTGGTTCCAGCTCTTTGACACAACTAATTAAATAATTGATACCAATATTTTCTTCATTAAAATTTTTACCGCTCTTTTACGTCTAACGTTGGTGACATCACCCTGGAGGCGATTGAAAAGGATGACGTAAAACGTGTGTTAGTACTTACGAATGGTCAGAGCAGCGGGGAAGTCTCCGTGCTCGAAGAAGAACTTGTCAGAGCGTCTCCACAGCAGCAGGTTGTGCACCATGATGCAGTAGAGCGACGGCCCGACCCACGTGCCTGGCATTAGCTTCTCCGCGTAGATCGCCACCATCAGTTCCATGTCATCTATTTCCTCATAGATACGCCGGAGCACCTCGACTTTCTGGAATGTTCGATAAGGTTTGAAAATTAGATAAGGTTCACCAAACATCACGCCAGTTATTTATAAAAAGATATTATTTTTTTGGATTGCATTTTAATTGATGATGTCCTCCTAGCCGATTATCGACTACGGCGGCTGTTCTCATTTAAGGAGACCAGCCAGTTGCGCAGGACATATTATAGTGCTCAAGCATTTGCGCAGACACAGGTGCACTCCCTATTCCTTCACTCTCATAACCCGATGGGACGGCAAATCCGACACGACCGGAGAGAGATCAGGCGCAGGACCGACATTTACGTGCTCTCCGATGCACGGGTGTATCAATCACCAACTTCCAGGCTCCGGGCTGCTTTGTGAAAGTCTTCTAAAACCCACAAAGCGATTTCGGCCCGACTCGGGAATCGAACCCGAGACCTCGTGCTCAGCAGCCGCACTTGCGACAGCTAGACCAACGAGGCAGTTAGCATTTTAATTATAACAAGCATGACAATTGCTAAAAATTGAGCTGTTATGTCCTTAGAGACTTATAAAGCAGTATATTATGACGTCATACCTTCATTCCACTTCTATTTCGTAAGATTTACTATTCTCCACATGGCTACTTACATCTTTATCAATAGCATCATGGAAGTCCTCCCAGTGCTTGGCAGGCTTCATGCCGCAGATCTTCCTGTAGTGATTGTACGGCGGTAGACCGGCGTCACGGCCTCGCATCATGTCAGTAGCCGGTAGGTCGTTCGCCGTCTGCACCTCACCAAAGTACCGTTCTGCTAGCTGTACAAAATAAAATACAACGAGCTTTTGAGTATGCTGAGATCTCTTTGGCAAACGTAATGCATCAATGTTTTGGATGATTCAAATGATAGGAAAGACTTTCGCGATATTTAAATAAAGGAAAATTATTGTTGCTTTTCAATTAGAACTCGAACAAAGCAATGAAGAGATAATTACATCAGGAGCTATGACGTAATCGAAGTCATCGGAGGGTTGGATCAAGGAGCCCTGTGTGAGGTCAGCCTCAGTGTTGTTGACGGAGAGGATGCCACTCCTCAGCGAGTCATCCGGTGCGGGTCTTCTGCCGCGGTACTTGCCGTTCCTGTACAAGCTGATTGATAAAGAGATTACTTAGTGTGGTTACACACAGTTTTAGACAGATATTCGTAAAATCAAACAAAATATTGAACTTACTCAAATTGACCCGCCTGGAAATTATGGAACCATCGGGCGCCGAGGATATACTCTCGGGTGACGCCAGGCTCGTAGTGAGGATCAAAATCGTTCACGTAGCCAGCTGTCTCATAAACGATGCCTTCTGCTAGAGCATTCTTGCGACCTGCAAAAGTAAAATATATCATACTAGCTTTCCGCCCGCGGCTTCGCCCGCGTGGAATTCGGTTATATTGCGGTATAAATCACAACTATAAGAAAACTTCTCATTCCCACGGAAAAATCTAAGAAGCGCGATGTAACGCTGGATACGATTAGTTGTTAAACCAAAACTGAATGGTACACTTTATTATACGTTTTCCTTTGTGGAGCAAAAACATGCAGATTTTGGGCACTGGAAACCCGGGAACACGCTACATAGAGCTGACCATGCGAAAAACATTTTAAAAACACATCGTTACCACGTTTTAAAAACACCCAGCGCCATCTATCGCATACCTCAAGAACTAAATAACTTAACTAATACTTATACCAATTAGTAATTCGTTGAATTATAGTTATTTCAGGATAAGTAGATGTAAAAAAAAACAGTTAAGACGATAAAACAAATTGTACGTCATCCCTCGGGAATTCCTCATTTTCGAGGATTCATTATCGTATCATTTAGCTTCTAAATTTATATGTTCATATTCGTTTGCAATATATAAGTAGATGTAAAAAAAAAACAGTTTAGACGATTAAACAAATTGTACATCATCCCTCGGGAATTCCTCATTTTCGGGGATTCATTATCGTATCATTTAGCTTCTAAATTTACATGTTTATATTCGTTTGCAATATATTACCTTGTTTTAAACGACACACAGCGCCATCTACAATCCATCCATCAAGCAAACAATATTTTTGTTATCCCTCGGGAATATCTATTTTTTTTCGGGATAAAAAGTACCCTATTATTTAATCCGGACTTCTAACTTTATGTCTGCAAAATTTCAAAGCAATCGGTTCAGTAGTTACGGCGTGAAAGCGGAACAAACAAACAAACAAACAAACAAACTCACTTTCCGATTTATAATATTAGTAAGGATTCACTCCGATTTTTGATGAGTTATTTGATGAAAAACATTTGCAATTTCTTTCAATTTTCGCTCTTACCAAGGAGTTCCACAATCAGTTCGTAATAGAAGATATACTGGTACTGTGCGATGTTGATCTGGCGTGCCGTTTGGAACAGCTTCTCATCATCCCAGCAGGGGTTGACCTTGGCTAAACCACGAGCTATTCGATTGTGCTCTCTAAAGAACCACATGGTAGTCAAGTAGATCCCCGGGAGTAGATTGGCTTGGAAAGCATCACCTGAAAAACAAGCCGGTCAATTAACTAAATTAATTCTTCCATGAAAAGTGTGCGCCTTTGGGTTTTATGTACTAACCAAAATTGTAGCAAACGACTTCGCCTTGCAGCGGTTGGTTGTTAAGACAGTTTACGCTTTGACCCTGAGGCACCTCTCGATCCCCTTCCATCCTGAATGCCAGTTCACCTCCTTGATTAGATCTGATCATCCTATTCCTCGCTTCCGTGTTCCCATACACGAGTGAGAGATCCAGCAGGGGAGTTACTACGGAGTACTAAGAAATGTTTGTGTTAGTAGAGGGATCCTTCAAGAGGTATAGTGAGGGAAGTAAATGAGATAATTGAGTCACCGGGATCGCAATTAATCAAGAATAAATCACTTACTCTTTCAGCAGATAAAGAGTTGGGGAGACACCCAAGGTCCTGGTAGTTGATGATCCTGGTGAGGTTAAGGCACCTGATTTGCGGGATGCGGAGGTAGGGGTCGTCTCCTGGCACGGGGATGGGGATGCACGAGGGGTTGACGCGATTGGGGGTGTTGCCGACACAGCAGTCACTTAATGGGAAGTACCTGGCTGTAGGACAATTTTAAATGATTGAATCGAGTCCAAAAGTTTTCCTTAGACAGGTTTAATAAACAATTTTAGTCTTACTACATCTAATTTAATGACGACACAAGAAGATTATAGAAATCATGCCAATATACTTACTCAAGTAGAAAAGATCTACGTTATCAGCAGCCGACGCGACAAAGAAATGTGTAGCTAATGTGGAGAACTCATGATTAGTCAATGTTCCATCCGCAAGCAGCGACGTACGTATGAGTCGAGTTGATGGTAGCTCTGAGCCGTCACTCGCTGGCCTCAGGGTATTACCTGGCGATATGATAGTAACGGATGTTAAAAGCTTCAAATTCAGGTCAATTCATGAGTTTTTGAAAATACTTTAATAAACCAATTTTTTTGGGGCCCTAATTGTTAATGCATTTGTTAACGGCATCTGCCACATACCCGGTCCATATTGCGCTGGTAGAAGTCTTGGCAATGGGGTCATGCTGGCTCCTCGGGAGGGATGCTTGGGGTTAGTGCACGTGCCGTCCACTCGCCTCCCCTCTTCTTTACGACATGGCAGCACTGGTACTGTGCATACGCTGTATGAACAGTTTGATATCAAACATCTTAGCACTTTTGCTTGCCCTAGATACAATTCATACGACAAGATATATTGTCCTGTGTGAGTTCAAAGGTTATCCTTTTCAAAACTTACGTGGTCCCGTTAGCAACTCCTGCCAGGTAGCCGCTGCGTTTTTCACTGATAGGCTTTCCGAAGTACGCGTCATACAACACTGCTTCTTGTGCCAACACAGATCCTAATGTCACAAGGAAAAATAACGCTATTTTCCACTCCATGTTTTGTTGCTTTTAGTATTGCAACATCAGTTTAGACAGAAAAAACTATGATGAGAACAACCCAGTTTTCTTAGCTACTTGAAAATAGAAGAATACTCGTCTTTTCGATAGTGTTAAAAACGACCGAAAATTCAGATGTGAAAAAGCGAGCACTATATATATAGGAGTCGTTAAATTAAAATCAAACGGTTGCCTTGTGGATCTAGAACAAGATAATTATATTTTGAGATCTGTAATAAGCGTTATAAATAATTAACCCCAAATAAGTGTTCAATAATGAGTAATAGCTATAAATTATTATGCCCCCGGCAGAACATAAGCATTATAGGTTCGTGAAGCTGCGAAGATTAAATGATTTTAGTATAACATGCAATGTACAAATTACTTAACATCATGCATATAGGTATATAGATACTTAGGTTTTCAAAATTATTGTAGTTGTTTTGTGTGAAAACACATTTTAGAGTATCATTAATTGCGTAACTTTTTTGTCGGCTGTATTGCGTTGTATAGGCATCGGATGAGCTTTCTAGACTTTCTTATCTACATATATTCTTTAATCTGATCTTTGTGTTCTTACTAACATAACTTTACCGATAGTTTTCTGTGCATGATTATTTTTGGAACACGAACGAACTCGTCATGAAAAGATTGTCACCCATCCTTGGACCGACCGCGCCAAGTATTGCTTAACCTTAATATGATCGATGGGCCCGTGCGGCTTTTACTCAGTAACGGGCTCCCGTAGAACGCCATTAAACAAGAAAATGCAAATAGGTATTCAAGCTAATCACAGCATGTAATTTCCTGTTTAAAGATCATAAATTCGGAATTTTAATTGCACTCATAAATCAATAAAGTAATTAAAAATATGTTGTGGCCTTATTTATATCAAGTTTACACGATTACTGCTATAAATCAGCTAAGTTACGTATAATTTTGTAGTTTCTGTAATTAATAAAAACACATTAGCTTAGGTTATTTAGTCACTAGCTATTTAGCACTATTTAGCAACCGCGTTCCGCAGCGGTTGGCGATGACGCGAATGTCTTGCCGTTCCAACTTCTATGAAATTCGTTCAAACCTTTCTCAATAAAAACGTGCGGAAAACTGATGCGGCACCCGAGTCGTGTATCTTCAAGTGAAAGAAGTAAAACAATAGGCGAACATGATTTTTTACCACACGATCCATTTACTACTACATACTTTATAATAATTGCATTTGTAAAACTAAGAATAATCGATAGACTCAGTCCCGAATAAACTATTTATAAGTATTTATTTTCTCTATTTCTATCTTCAATATTTCTCAACATACAGCCCATACAGTTTTACCGGCTTGCCGGTTTTCCTGTAAAATAACCGTAATAATACAGGAAGCGAGAAACCGTATTTTCCTGTAGAATAGAATACAGTTTTTTATTTATTATGTCGATATTGCTTTAGTCGATATTTTTATTTTTAATCTAGAGCTACCTATGTAAGATATTTAGAGCAATTCTAATTTGCTATGATATTTAATTAACTATGAATAGTTAGCAAGATGCTATATATTTGTTTATATTGAAGAGGCCTTTATTCAATGCCTACGACAATTCAGGGTTTAGTAAAAAACTGGCTGGATTTGCTGAGTGATAAGTCTAAACAAAAACCAATCGAGATGATGTTGTATTTTCCTGTACTCCCCTCCGTCCCTCCCACTTTTTATTTGTATTTAAAAGGCACGTGTATTTGATCATGTATTAGAACACACTACAGACTAAACAATCGGCAGACAGTTGGCCCGATGATAGGTTTATTCCTAAAAGAAAATCATTCAATCAAAGTTTTTAGTCTGACACCGACTCAGTGCCTCATCGTTGTTATGTGCTTACTACCATTCATCTCACGACGAACTCAAACAAACTATCGGCCGACTAAAAGTTTGCTGTGTGTGTGTATTCTTAATGTGTATTTTGTGGTATTTTTTCGACTCTGTCAACAAAGTCTTTGAAATCTAATTTTGTGGTGGATATTATGATTTTGTGCTAGATATGCATAGTTATAGCCAAGCCTTTTTTCATATTTTTTTGCATCCATTGAAATCCTGAGCGTAAAATTCTGCTAGATTAAAAGCAGTGTTAAACGAAAATATCTAATTTATGCAATTTGGCTGGCGAAGAATTGTTGATCAAAACATGTATCGGTATGATGCTTAATAGTATACGACAGTCAGTTTCAGAGTTTTGCCCACCACCACTTAAAACTCATATTTTCACATTTCTCAAGAACTCACGAGCTTTCATGTATTTGTCGTCATCGAAAAATGATATTTGTCAGTTCCGCGTGACGCAATATCCGGGGCTTCCGACCTCATATGAATATGTCTGAGGTGAACATCGCCAGATAGAAATCAAAACGATGTTTGCATTGCCTAGACTAGAAATTGCTAGGAATATAAATCTACGAGTTCGCCCTCTTTGCTTTAGGAAAAACTGGATCATTTTATTTATTACTTATCCTAGAAATATTTCAATAAAAGCATCTTGTACAAGTCCAAGTTTGATTCCAGGTCAGGCAAGTATCAAGTCATTTGCTTGACATTATTTGTCGTGAGGAAACATTTGCATTTTCCGCACCATATTCAAACCTCCTTTCGATATAAATATACATTTTTGACTCTAAAACAAAATTAGAAAGGAAATAAAAACTATTTCTGCGTCGCAAAGTGCCGAATTCTATGTTACTTGTCTATTTGTCGTGTCATCGCACGGTTGCGTCGGTCGGAACTCCCGGATCGCGTCACTACGCACGGTTTGAATCCGGATTGTGACGTCAGCCGCACTGACAGAAATGTTTGCTGCAAACGACAGACTACGACGAAATATTTACGCAAGTTTAGTTTTCTTCAGATGAGTTTTAGAGTTCTGAAAAGGTGGATAATGTATGAAGTCGGTTTAAGTTTCTTATTATCTGAACGTGGAAAGGTAGTTCCCTCGGGACACTCTTTTGATACAAGGGCCACTGCTAGTGGAAAATATTAGAGTACCTAAGGAAGATAACTATGTATTTTCCAGTTATGAGGTATTCAGACACCACATATAATGACTTTCCTTATTTTACCCCAATTCAAAGAATTACTCATATTCATTTATATAGACCAATTTTATACCTCATTTCTTCCTATATGCGTCCCAATTTCACGGTGGTTTTTCAGGTGCCAAAAAGGAGCAAAATGGAAATCTCATGTTACAGGAAATATTTGACTGGCAAATAATAATTGCGGCGGGAAGGTTGGTTACCTTCACAACAATGAGTGTTTCCCACACTCCGACCGTACAATTTGTGAAGTTAAGTGGTCCAATCCGTGCCGATATTTTGTATGTACGAACAAAATACGGTGTTTTACTTATTGGGGAAATACAAAATGAGGTTTATGGTATTCAATTGAAAGTACGGAAACTCATTTTTTATTTAGTACCTAATAGGTAAAATGTTGCATATTTGTTTTCAATATACCAGGTACAGTGTTTGTCCAAAGTTTGCTAACACTCAATGGCCACTTAGTGGTATCTAATATGCACTACATTGCTGTCGTCAAACATTGCCATAACCAATATTAAGAACACAACATTTCCTCCAATCTTCGGCAATCGTAACAATTACCGTTTAGCCCAACGCTTATTATCCCTGTAACAACTACAATTCTGCATGACAGTCCGATCCTCAAATGCACGGGGTCTTAGAGAATTGAACTAACTAAAGACACCATAGCAGTACCATGCGAGTAGGAGCTCCGTTTTTGTACTTGTACAATATTTTACGTTGGTTTATCCATGATTTGTGTGTTTGTTCTATTTATATTTGGTATCTAATCTATAAGGATTTAAACTGTTTTTGTAAACACAATCTGTTTGTTTTTGACAGTGGACTGTGGATGACAATGACAGTGATGACATAACAACAAAAATAAAATAAATGTGTGTTCACCAAATATATAATTTAATTAAGTAGTTGGCAGTATTATTACTCCCTACTAATCCCCGCGATCGCATTGGGACCTGGTACTCAGTTCAAGTACAGTACTTTTAACAAAAAACTGGGCTCATATTGTTTGCGTCAGCTTTAAGCTTCTGTTTGTCAATTTGCTGTGTGCATATGTAACGATTTGATTGAAAATGTATTAGTAAAATGCATCAGTAAGCTAGGCACTGCTAAAAAGTCTTTATTTATATTTGTGCTCATCACAGATATTTGTGGTCCCGTTGGTTAAATGCTCCAAGCACGGGCATAAACGCACGTGGCATTACGAACGCACAATTAAGCCGGATGGCCCCAGCTGCGAGCACTTGACCCCGGGATAGTGCGGTAATAGAATATACCGTAACATCTCGTGCCGTTCGTGACCATCACGGATATGCCTTTGAGGTTAGTGGACACAGTGTACATTGGGGTATTTTGCTAAGGATTGGCTTATTAGGATGTTTCTGTTACTGTTAAGAGGACACCTGCCATTTAACACAATAGGCCACATTAGCCCCTTATAAAAAGCTTCTTATTGCTAAAGCTTCATATAGTAGTAAGCGTAAGTACACACAATATGTGAATTGAATAATGTAAAATCTAAATTATATATGAAAATCAAAAAGATTGCGTTCGATTAATTCCTAAATTGTACTAAAAACGTCTTACACGACTGCAATGGCGAAGAAAATCCCAGAAATAAATAACATTACGGAGACCCAGCAATTTCTCACACGAAATCCAAGTCGTTATCTTCAAATAACTGTAGGAGTCGCCACAATTGTACGTTAAGTTGCAGAACTAACCCCCATAAGTTACGCGCTAACAAGAAAATCCATGCTAACCAGACCGCTGCCGACCCAACTTCCTATAACGTTACACTTATCATCCGAGACGGTCACCGCCGTGGAGAACAAAATTAATAGCAGAGGTGCCATAGTGGAAATCTCCTAAGAAAGTAGCGCGTCAAAATACGGGTGAGCGGAGGATGAGGAACGTTACTGTCTTCGCTCTTATACGCCTTCTTTGGACGAGCCCATTTTATGTAATACTAAAAATGGTTAACAGATGTTACAAAAAACCCGAACATCTCGTTAGTTCACTCGTAACTGACCATTTTGGTCAAGCCCACCGTACGAATTTGACCTAGAAGAAGACGCCTGCATTATGGCATCTTCTCTCATATTTCCTTAATCGGTGGTGACCACGCGTACCCCATCCTTGTGTAACAAAGAACAATGATCTGCAGCCGGCCTTCCTATCTGAAAGGATTAATATTCCATCTGAGGTAGTTCCCCTGCAATATCGGGCGTCCACAAACAATTAAAGAAAGGTATAAGGAACGGCTCTTCGCGTCAAAACGATAAGAATCTTGTTATTAAATTGAAAAATGTTGGAAGAGTTCAGTTGTGAAGTTAGAGCGGGTTCAGATGGATTGTTTGACTGTCTAGTTTTGAATGCATGAGTTATTTGATTGCATCTCAAGTAAGTCATTCGTATGCAAATTTTTTGTCATTGAGTACTGTCCATTTAGAGTTACTTTTAGTGCAAGCAAAGTTAAACGCATTACCCTCTGACATTCGGGTCACAGGATCTGAAAAAAAAAAGCATAAAGATGATGAGTTTTTACGATGTGTATAAATCTGTGATACATACCAGATTTTTCAAAATAATGACTTACGTTTTTGACAATACATAATTTTTTGAAAAATGTTCCATTAAATAAATTTTTAAACACATTCTGAACTCGCTCCTTAGGAAGAATTGCGCCGTAGACAGCATTATTGAAAGACACTCGTGCAGAATGGAATCGCAGTGACTCGCCCCGTCTGAACTGACCTTATCGACGGAAGACTCCAGCGGCCTGACAAGCCAGTGGAAAGAAATGCTCGCTCTTCGCGGAAATACTATTTTTGGACAAGTTTCAAGTGGAAAATACGAATTCTATGTAAAGTATCAGGTTCTAGATATTTTTATATGAACTTATTTATATTTTTCCAAGAATGATATTTTATGGATTTAACTGTTATTTTTAAAATGTTTATGATATTTTATGGCGTAATACATTTTTAGGTATACAAAATACTGGGCTGCGGGTTGTTCGAAAGAGATACTGCGGCCCTAGCACATAAAAAGGCCTACGACGGAACAAGACGGTTTTTAGTCAGTAAGAGTCCAACACTCCCTCACTGCTGCTAACCCACAGCGGGAGGGGTCATTTGATGATTTTTGACGTCGGTAAAAAAAAAAGTATATAAAATCCTGTACTGAATTTTGAACGCATCTGATAGTTACTATTATTGTTTAAGGTTTTTTTCAAGGTTCCTATCATAACACCCCTTCTGACAAGTTTACCGCGTATATGTTTTGAAAAAAAAATACACCCGCCCCTATCCGATCCCCGTATATATCTTAAAAGTAACTATACATTCTGGAGGTACCTACAACGTAAAGCCTGTAAAATATATTGATATTATTTATCTTCAAAGAAAAAGCATTTTACTATAACTTTTCTTGAAAAAATAAATATTTTTACTTGTATCATAAAGCTGTAGAGGAACGCACAAATCTTAGGAACTACTGATCCAATTTAAGAAATTCGAAGAAGCTAGTTGCATATGAATATGTAACCCGGAGTTCTTATTTTTCAACAATTTACTTAATAATGTACCGCCTATAATATGTATTTTAACGAACTTCTCACTCTACAAAATTCATATATAAAATACGTCGTTGTCACACGAGCGTTATTGGTGTTTGTTGAAACAGATGGTCGAACTTGGCTTCATCCCGTGAAATATGGCGCCCAGCGGGCTCGAAACTGTTCCACAAGTTTTTAACGTGAGCACCGCGACGTGAAAGCTTTCGGAGCTAATTAGAACACAGTTTTATAATGGAGCTCAGACTTTTTGAGGTGTTTTCCAATCGGTGTAAGAAATGACGACTTATTTACTTTTTATATAATTTTAAGTTAATTAGCGTTCTTACCTATATTTTCTTGAGTTTGTGTGTCTTTTTTATGTTTTTTAAAGTGGTAATAATTATAGCATGCGAAAAATTGGTTTATTGTAATTGAAAAATCACGTGCCATGCCCAATATGATTGCAAAATATAATTCATGATGAGCCATCTAGACTGAAGAATCTAGACGAATTTTACACGGAACACCAACACAGTCTATACACCATCTTCCGACAACCATATCGATATAATTCGTCAATCAACGAAACTAAGAATTGAGACCGAGCATTCTCGATATTCGAATGATATCGATATAACCCGTCCGTGGGCATATGTAAATACATAACATCTGTTAGTATATTGTTTCTGTACAAAATACGTGGACATCTCTAAAGGGTTTTGTCTTGGAAATAGGATTTGCTGATTGGGTCCTCGTTATGTTTGGATTTCGGCTTACTGAGCAATATGTTTTTGTAACGTTTTTTGTAGAAGTATTATTATATCGATTGGTTTCTTGCGTCATGTGACCTGAAGACATGATTTTGGTGCGAAAAAGCGATAAGTTAATCATACAAATACTTTTTTCTATTTAATGCTGTATGTTTCTGTATAATTAACAATCATGTAATACGATTTTTGTTTTACGATATTTATGGCAAATACGGTCAAGGAATAGTCATTCCGTCTATGCAAGCGGTTCAGTAACATTTGTATCATTTCCTACCGCAACGCACACTTATAACGATACAGTTACAATCCGTTTCCCACTTATACATATACATATGATATGTGATATCGTGTCCTATGACCTTTACGCAGATTTACCTATGAAAGTGATGGCGAACCTTTTTTGGCTGCGGTAAACACACTTCCACATTGCACAAAACAGATCAGAAAAGATCACTCCGACAAATAGAGCATATAGATATGTATAAGCAGAATTTATAAGACTCTATAGAAATAGTGAAAGTAAAGCTTTAATAAAATATCTACGATCATTTATTTCCCAGTCAGCGCCTGTTGTTTACTTAGCGACTCAATTAAGAGACTCATTATCGCCTTATCAGATAATATATCTGTTCCTGCGAAGGTTTTATTTAGAACCTTGAGTTACTGGAATTGTTATTCGTTATTGGAAACTTTAAAGGTCTTTATGCGATTGTATTTATAGTGATTATCAGTTACGGCATTTCTTTATAGACATGATAAAATACTGGGATAAATCGTAATCGTAATCGTAAGAGTTTTCTCATACATCTAGATTTTGAAACAAAATCGGTCGAAGTATAATTTGGTGGATTTTATATTTCCAAAAAGTAAAATGTGAAATATGGAGAAACTAGTTATTATAACGCCCATCCACGGACAGACCGCATCAAGCATTACTCGGCCTTATGGTAAAACGTTGGGGTTCTTACTTAGCTATCAGCGTCTTCCATGTCCAACAACATGAATTTATTTTATACGTAAAGTAAAAACCCACATATTGCTTTAATTTCCTACATTCGTTTTCATTCCTGAACCTAGGAGTTTACCCCTTTTACTTTACTTTATATACTTTTCTGATCACGAACACAAATACAATTTAAAGTTTTTTCCGAATCAGTTTGTGTGGGCCTGCCGTCCTTTCTAATAAAGGGCTGCTTTGGAAAATTCCTTTTATGTAATTTTGTGTACGTTGTAGTAATAGGGACCTTTCAAACTGTCCCTATTGAGGCAACCTTTTCGAGACTATGAAGGGAAATATAACGGCCTATGTATTTAATTAACTAAAATTGAAATCAAAGCAGTCATGTTGTCTGTTAGAATTTTGATTTTATTTTATGAACTCTCTTCATATTTTTTTTGTACTGTTGAGCTGTGAGGTCTGTAATTATTAGCACCTACCTAATATTGAATGTATGGGGTGGCTATTGCAATGGAAGATCTAAATTTAAAAAGTCACAGCCAGCTGGTTCACTCAAATACGGGCTACATACAACATTGTTCAGTAATTTTAACCACTTCAGGCAAATGGGTGTAACATAATTATCTACTACAAGTTAGAAATGCAATTTTCGTATGTTGTAATATTTTTTTTCTTAGAAACAAATAAATATTTTTATGTATGTTTGGTCCTAAATTGCAGTGTCGATCTTAGGTCTGAAAAATCAGTCAAGGGCAACAGATTTTCACGATACAATTATATTTTAAGTTACAAACTTACGCGTTATTTTGTGTTTTGGGAACAAAAATCTAAAAATACATTTAATTCCCATTACCTATAATGTTATATAACACATTTATCTATTTTTCTACTCGTCCATAATCATCATCATTAACTTTTTACCCGACTGCCAAAAAGGATTACGATTTTACTATCTCACCGCACAGACATCTGCTCATATAAAGACAGAATGAGCGTTTATCACCACGCAACTTTTTTTCTACCCAGTATTATTGTAAATCATCATCATCATCATCATCGTCTCAGCCATAGGGGCGTCCACTGCTGAATATAGGCCTCCCCCTTAGATCTCCACAGATACCTGTTGGAGGCGACCTGCATCCAGCGTCTTCCGGCGACCTTTATAAGGTCTTTATAAGATATTGTAAATCGCTGTCCGCTTATGTCCTGTGCGGGCTCTAAGTCAGCCAATTTGTAAAGGCTTCCTGTTACCGCCCTTGAGGATGGCATTGAGAAGTGTGCTCTGTATCTTGAATTTAAATTGACCGCCACCTACTTTTGTTTGTTTATTCTTCTTTAAACTGATCAAAGAAATGTGGGAAATTCGTTACTTTTACCTGATAATGCAGATTTGCATTTACTACTTATAAAATATTCGGGTACTGTGCATCTTTTATGATAGCCTTATTTTAAAAACAATATACTTTTAAGTTCAATGATTTGCCAACTACATCAAATTCACTTCAACTTTCCCGCCCATTGTTTACTGAAATCTAGTTTTCACAAAACCAACATTTTACTTTAAATTTAAATTCCATACAGTCCACGCATAAAGCTTCGGGCCGCTGCGTTCCGTCGCCCATTTATTTTACATGTGATGGAAAATTCCCTGAACGTGGAAAGGGTTTTAACGCGTTTGGTATGGTCAGAGATAAACGCGGGACCCACTAGATACGCGAATAGAGCGCCACGAACACATGCCTGAGTACGTCCCTGGTCGTGCACACAGATGTAATCGATGCGTGATTGGTGGGTTTTGGTGGCTGATACGCATGTGTGTGCGCTGTGTGTATGTTTGAACAGGACCGGTGTATGTGTGCTCGTGTAAGTTTTTCGCTGTATTCGTTACTTCGGTAGTGTGTGTGTATGATGTTTGATGGCAGAGCGTTCCGCATCGTCATCACGACTGATTGGAACCACCTGCTGCCTGTTCGGCGGAACTCTAACGATTATTTTCTCGCTCGGGGATGCTTTGTTCGTTGTTAGTATGCTTTATCGGTTTCAAAGTTGGAAGTGAGAACTATGTGTCTTCAAAGTATGGGCTGTCTTTTGAGTATGATGTACCTATGAAGTCGTAGAAACATTAACAAAAACACAAGAGAGTATGCTTTAGTAGTATTAAATGACGAAATCAAGTAAAATTATTGAACTTTGTGTCCAAATAAGTGTTACTAAAAAACATATGACTATTTTAATTATTCGATAGAAACCTGCAGAGCCTTGCGTGGTCACGTGCTCTGACAAGGGACTGACAACCCCCGGCTAACACAACGCAAGTTCATCACTCAATCGAATACCCATTAGGCGAGTAACGATTGCTAGTTATTGGGTGAAAGGGTAAGAGCAATAGGGTGAATTGTGTTTTTCCAACCGTAGTGTAGTAGGTTAAAAGTGGTAATTTCTTAAATCGAAATTAATGAAGTGGTAATTTTTATACTACACTACGGTTTGAATACCCAATAACTAGCAATTTGAGTTACTCTAAACTTAGTTTTGAGTCAACTCATTTAGTGGAGGTCAGATGGACAGTCGTTAAAAAAGTCGTGGTGGCCTAGTGGGCAAAGGATCAACCTCTCAAGTATGAGGGCGCGGGTTCGATCCCAGGTCAGGCAAGTACCAATGCAACTTTTCTAAGTTTGTATGTACTTTCTAAGTATATCTTAGACACCAATGACTGTGTTTCGGATGGCACGTTAAACTGTAGGTCCCGGCTGTCATTGAACATCCTTGGCAGTCGTTACGGGTACTCAGAAGCCAGTAAGTCTGACACCAGTTTAACCAAGGGGTATCGGGTTGCCCGGGTAACTGGGTTGAGGAGGTCAGATAGGCAGTCGCTTCTTGTAAAGCACTGGTACTCAGCTGAATCCGGTTAGACTGGAAGCCGACCCCAACAAAGTTGGGGAAAAAGGCTCGGAGGATGATGAGATGGACAGTCGTTCTATGTAAAACACTGGTACTCATCTGCATCCGTTTAGATTGGCAGCCGATTCCAATAGTTGGGAAAGGCTAGGCAGATGATTGAGTTTACAGTCAATGCTGTAATATATAAACTGTAGGGATCAAAATAAAGGCAGAATAAAGCAGATCAGTAGCAGCAGTCATCTAGAGTACCTATTAAATGTATTTTTCAACAAAATAAACATTGTTTACAATTGAATTCACAACTATAAACTGAGCCGTAAAGAAAGTTGACAAGCCATTTCAGCGAGTAAGAGGGAATTTAAAACTACCAAGAAAAGCTTTATAGTTGAAGTTCTGATGAGGTACAAGCTTTTCTATTTACGAGTTGTTTTCCTCCGGCCGTAAACAATATACTGTAAATTAAAATAGAAAAAATAACTACCACTACCTACAATATTTTTCTAGATGTACTTCTAAAAATAAACACGAACGTCCCTACATTTTAATATCAGCATAAAGAACTTTAATAACCAACATTCCTAACGTTCTCAATACTTATTGGGACAAAAACTTAAAATGAAGAAAGTTAACCAATAAGAAATATAGTGAAGTCGATCGTCTCGAATAACTCGCATAATGCGGAGTGACCACGGAGTAAGTAGATATAAGCGGAGATGCCAATTGCAGGTAGGCCAGGCGCCTTCGTCTAGGTCAAAGTACCTACGGAGGGCATGACCGATTAGAACCAACGAGGCTTTCGGGTTCTATGAGACATCTGTCAACGATTTTTGGTATTACAAAAAGTCATCGGTTCCAAAGAAGACGTATGAGGGCTAGTAACGTTCCTCAACCCCAGCTCACCTGCCTTTTGGCGCGCTATTTTCTTAGACGATCTTCCGTTTTGACACCTCCGCTAATCATTTTGTTCTCCGTGGGGGTGACGGAGACTTTTAATTAAAGAAACGCTCATGGCAGCCACCTGAAGCCGCTGGGATTAGAAAAAGTAGAACGATCTGTATATAGCACCTGGGTTCCGTACACGCATAAATATTCACGTGAGAGACGATAACTCTCTACTTGATATCGGTATGGTTTACGAATAGGGTTTTAATAATGAAACATTTTGGAGCAAATTTCGCTATTTATGATACATATCAATCTATGTTAATTGTATACATAAACTAAGCGCTGTTTTATGGCAATTGATTGCTGCGATGCGTGTTGCTAATTTCATTTGCCGTGGATATTTCAGACTAACAACACATTATTCTTTATCATTACTTGAAATTCCAACAATCTGTAATACATAAACAACTAAATAACCTTGATCACCTAATGGCGATCTCAATTTCTGTCTTGCTTATCAACATATAAGTTGATAAAAGTGTATGTGAGTAATGAAATACCTACCAATCATATTCGCAATAATATTCAAAACCCAGTTGAAACAACAATACTCATAAAGGTCTATAATAATTTGAAGTTACGTTGCACGTAAGCCTAATTTAACGGTCTTTAGTATCGATTTTACTCACGGAACCCTAAAAAGTAGGTTTTAATGGCGGTCGAAATAAATTAATGGCATTTTACGGAAGCGCCCACAAACCACTCGGGGATGCTCGTAATTGACTTAATTTATATTTATATATAATACTGAGAGCTTTGTGTTTGTATGTCCTGTAGTAGGTTATAAGGTAAATACATGCAAATATGGAAAATATTATTATAAGTATCTCGTAATAAAACAGGAGTTTGGAGAAGACACACAAGCATTTATAATAAGATCTCGTTAAGATTTCAAACTAATGAGAACTAATCTCTAAACAAACCCGCATCGCAAAGCTAGTGATTAAAAATATATTCGCGGAGAGCGACGCCTTCACTTAATTTCCCTGATATCTTTTTAATGGAGTATTATAAAAGCGTTAGTACGGAGCGGCTTCAGCCCCCAGAGGTTATTAGATAAACAGTTCCATAAGTTTACTACAATTTTGTATAGATGCTTAAGTAGATAAATAATTACTAGTGCTAAAGTTTCGAAGAGAGATAATGGTATTTGTTGCTTTTCAATTTATAGACAAGTCGTTCGTTGTATGGCTTGGGTCGATGACCGACTCCATCAAGATTCTATAAGCTCTCATAAAGAAAGTTAGCAACCAGTGTCTTTTCATTCTAAAGTGATTTTCCTTCAAGTGTATCTGACGCGTTGCCACGGAGACAAAGAGAAAACCGACAAGATAATAAAGTCAAAACATTTTCAAAGGTTCAAATCGGACCAAATCCCTAATTAAAATGAAACCGCACAACTACATAATCACTAAAGACCTCATAAAGGGCTTGCTTTAACAAGATTTCGAAAAGTAATTACAATTTTGAAGAATAATCTGGAAGTGGGGTCAGACGAGCCGTCGCAATCAGCCGTAGATCAAACAGTGATTAACGGATTCCGACGATGTTTGCACGGATAATTAATAGATCTATGACAGCCGAAAGTTTTCAAACTTCATCAATACCTTTAAACCCTGCCACACAAAACTAAACCTTATTTCAAAGGGAATAGAATCTATAGCTAAAGTGGAAGAGCGTTGGGAAACCAGCACTAATCAAGTTTGTACTCTCGGAATTGGATTAAACGAATTCTTTGATTGAGTTAACGTATCTCATGTCGATTTTGGTTTAAATCAAGAGTAGTCTTTTGCAGTAGTTTGCAGGGTAAAGTGTTTCATTATTTGCTTTGTTTGATTTCTTAATTCAAGACGTTAGAGAAGTGTGTTTTTTTGTTAAGTTGGTAACCTAGTCCTTATTTCGCTATTGTGAGACTTGAACACAAAGACACAAGTTGCAATTTCGCCGACATTTTAAAAATGTTTTTGATTTTATATACCTAATGTAGAACGATTTTCGCGTTTACACTAAGCAGCTTTACTTACTAGTTATAATTTATAATATATCAAAGGTTCACACAAAATCTCAAGGTAAAATACGATAAATATACTGTCGATACGATCCAGGTAGTTAGTTCATGAAAGTTTAACAAGCAGCAGTACATTACAAACTCCGCTAGTTATCATTGACGTTCAAAGTGAATGGGGCTTGAAGCTTGTGCCAAGGTAGTATGAACTAGCAGAGCTTGTCTAATTGGCTGGCTTTGATACTAATGTTGATACAAGGTTTTTAGAATTAATATATATCATATTTACGATTTATGACATGTTTTTGGCATTGTCTGTTCATGTTTTTTGAAGTACTCAAAGGATCAAGAAAAGGTTATTTTAAAGTAGAACCATCAAGAAAATGGTTTTCAAGAAACAAAAGAAACTAATAGAAAAATAACAAATGATGATCACTTTATAATAATTTCTTAATTACTCTGAAAAAAGTTATTCAAAAATTTAAAAAAATACTAGGCATAAAACCAGCTAGGTCTACAAAACACAAATGATATCTAAAGAAAATTGTTATGTATTTAGTAAAACGTTTTGTAACACCACCTTGCACTTCTGAACGCAAAGCCTGCCTTAATTGGCGTAAGCTTCTTTGCAGCCACTTCGTTAGCGACTCGCAACCTTGTGGCTAAAAGCATAAGGTTCAAAATTAAATCTCAGATGTGGAGCCTCTGAAAATTATGAGTGTTTTCGCAAAGATACATTAAAAATGACGCCTTTCGTGTTTGTAAAAAATGGTTATGACTACATTTTTGTAGTTTTGTGCGATATTTTTTTTTATGTTACTTAATTTAAATGTTGAGTTAATACCCAATTGCTTACAAACAGATCAGTTAACCAATACTGTTCAAATAGTTAAACTGTGAGCAACTTCACATACAATAGCTAACAGTTTCTTTTACGGTGTTTTTATGTAGTTCACGTGCACTATAAAGTACACTATACAACTGTACATGGACAATTGATTCTACACTCGACTCATAAAAACTACTTTCTTAACTCGGTTCAACACG
Organism: Helicoverpa zea x Helicoverpa armigera; assembly: GCA_033682625.1. NCBI lineage: Eukaryota > Metazoa > Arthropoda > Insecta > Lepidoptera > Noctuidae > Helicoverpa > Helicoverpa zea x Helicoverpa armigera. The sequence goes on from JAWIIS010000021.1 coordinate 13,868,102, forward strand.
TAAAGGTGACTCTTCACTGTGGTGCTCTTCATTTGTTAACTATGGAATTTGACGGTACCTATTCATTGCGTCTTGTGTTTCTTACTTTTTAGCTACACGTATTATTAAATAAGCAACACTAACGATTACCACGAAGTGAAGAAGGGAGGACAACTAATTGATGTGTAAAAAATATTTTAAAAGGAGTCGTCTAAATAAAATACTTCAACTAAACACTAATTATCGTGATATCTATAAACAAAAAGTATCATCACCATCCAACACACATTTCTCTTTACGCATCAGCGTTCAACCTCAGTGGTTCCACACCCCACTCCTTAAGAACTCTACAAAAGAATGTATTGTCTATGCGAGCGCGATCTACCGTGAAGGTGACGATAAAGTATTATTTTCTTTTCAGATCGCTCTCATGTAAACAAGGCACAAGGCACAAGGTCGGATCGATCGCGCCTCGCCATTTGAATAAAATATACTTCGTAACATGAAAACGCACTCTGTTTTTTGATTGTGAACTTGACATTTTGTGTTCATTTTTTTTTTAATAGAACATGCATTCTATCTTTGTTCTATGTTTGAAAATACGAATTTGAATTCTGTTATTTTTATTTCAAATGTTTACTGAACCAAACTTGATTCTATTTGTTGTCAATGCGACTCAAAACAATAAAGGTCGGATACCTGACAGTGGTAATCTGTGCACTCACACTGATTTATGAGCCCTATCAAACTATCGACCGGCTAAAAATGTGACGTATGTTCTTTAATTTCTTAACCCTTAAATTGGCAAATCAATTTACTACAAAAATTTAATTATTTTTTGTTATTTCCTGGTTTATTACGATGACAGATGACTGAAAAAAATTGAAAAAAAAATCTACCTATTACAGTTTTCGCGAAAATCTATGTACTCCGGGGAGTACGTTGTCAACTATAGTAGTTCTTCTGTTCGTACTACGTGGAGTACGTTGCCAAAATACGAATAAAACACATTTTAGTAAAATCTTCAGTTTATTAATCATAATTCTTATCAAACTACATAATATGCATTTATTGCGTGTGAGATTAGCGGAAGCAATTTCTTTTGTTACTTTCTCCTGCCATAAAACACAGGAGCACATTGCATTTCAAGCAAAAAACTTTAGTTCTTCTATCTTTGCAAAACCTACAGCGTGATTGCTGATCTGCTATTTCTGGAAAATGTCCAACAGCATTTTCTGATATTGTCCACCAGCCGTTCAGCTGTAGGTTTCTGAATTATTTTCTCCTTCATCTACCCGAATACCACCATGTACCGGACCCCTTTCAAGTCGGCTCTTGTACAAAGCTCGGTACAAAGATATAAGCATATCTGCTAAATCAGGTCGTGTCAGGTTCAAGCACTGCTGAAAATGAAAAAGAACATGCTGTATGACATACAATTCACGACACAACTGAAGTCATTTTACATAAAAACCAATAAAACAAGGGTAGTTTGCATTTCTAAGTAATAGGCAATGTACTTCGTGTATACCAAAGTTTATGTTGTGGACTTCACTACGTACTTGGCAACGGTATTCAGGGAGTACATACAAAGTTATGAACTTATAAAATTGCGATTACATTATTTACACGCAAAATTACGAATGATTGATATCATTTATAATGTTCCTATGCAATTTAAAAACAAATAACCACAAGTCCCATCCAAAAAAATGTAGAAAAACACACAAAACTTACCCGTGACGCAGATACGCCAGACAGCTCCAAAAACATTTTGAATTTGACAGCTATTTTTCAATGGAACCACATTCAAATATTTTTTCTAACAAAATATACAATAATTGCAAGCCAAAAATAATAATAAATTGTATTTTTTTTTAAATTAGTACCTCAATAAATTTAAAAAAAGTTAATGTCTTTGGTGGAGTACGCTGCCAATTTAAGGGTTAAAGAAATGGTATTCAAACAAATAGTTTCTTCCAGTAACACAAGCGCGTGCACATTGCACAAGACAGTACATTCTCTCCACGTACACAACAAATTAAAACAGCACTTTGTACAGTTCCCCCTAAGAGGAACATTGTGCATTTCAACGTGAAACACTTGTACATTTCAACGTGTACTGTTAGTGTAGTGTTTCGCGACCTACAGTTGTGCCTTAAATAATCTAACTAAATGGAGATGCCATTTCCTTGTCTTCCTCTTCGCTAAAGATAATATCACTGGTCATACTCTGATGTACAATTAAGTATCAAGTTTTTTATACCAATATAATAAAGAGGAAACCTTTTCTATTTGTATCCTAGAGGCTCCAAAACTACTAAACATTTTTGCTGTTGGAAAGGTACACTAGTCCACAAGTATCATATCCTATAATTTATCCGGGAATGGGAAGAAGTGCTCCAGGACTCGAGTGAAACCGTGGGTGAAAACTACCACGTTACACTTGCGATTATAAAGTCAACAATGTGGTAGCAAACGAGTCAGATAACACTATTGGTTGCATTGCTTCACCCCCTTCTGATACCCTCATTAGCAGACATTTCCTCACGGCATTTGTCTTACATATCCAGTTGGTGAGAAACTCTAAGATTGGTGTAGCTGATCTGGTGGACAGACGCATTAGTCTGGTGGGTATTGGCGCGGTGAGTAATGGCGGGCGGCGCGTGTGCCGAATGAGAATATTATAAACTATACCAGATGCTGACCGGCGCGGCTAATGGCGAGCTTTCATATTGATGGCAGGAATATTAAATAGCTAATGTAAGGTAGATTAAGGGTAGCAAGGCAAGAAAACTTAAACTTAGATTAGTTTACCTACATCTAGTTATAATTTATATGTTTGTGTCATTCATCAGTGATTATAGATATTGAATCCTCATTGATAGGTCAAAACATCTCTTATTAAAAACACAAGCCCATTCGTACATAAAAGTCAATTCCACCACGACAAGCAAAAAAAGCCTTTTAGAGAGACAAAAACCCTACTTTCCAAATAACAAGTATTCCCAGCTAATTCAAACATACGTTTTCCCTCAACAAATCCGACTTGCCGCAATCTAACACTAAATCTACGAATATTCCTTACCTTTATTGGAAGAGTTTGAAATCCTAGCTGTCAGGCTGGAGCCCTATCGCCGTGGTGACAAGGGTCACCTGAGCCTCTAACGCCTGCGATAGGACTGATCGCCTTGATGCGTTTAGGACTGAATATTAATGTGGCCCGTGACTGATGGATTTATTGGTGATGTGAGCGTAAGTGATTATTATTGTGTCTGGTTTTAATTGATTGCAGGAAGCTTTCTGAATAATTGACTATTTATCTTTATTAGAAAAAATGGCCGTAATACATGAATGAAAATCATTTGTAACACTTCTCGGCTTATAAAAACCAATATGTTTTCAGAATTCGTACAACTCTCATGACCATTTCAAAAGTCAATTCCTATTCCAAAAATTCTTTGTGATCGCGGCTCAAAAGACCAGCCAGGAACAAACCACAAAATTCATATTTCGAACAACGCTCTTTAACACACGCAAACTTTTTGGATTGCAGAGCTGCTTATAATGCTAAAAATAACGAGTCTCTGCCGCTACATACTGGCCGCAGAGAGATTAAAAACATTTTTTTGCTCATTTTCCATCTAAGCGTAGGAAATAACTGTTGCTATGCGGCTTTAATTAAAGGCCCACATGGCTGGGATAATTCATTAAGAATTTTTGGTGAGTTGCGGGTTAGATTAGACTTATGTGATGCGAAAAATCGACACGTAATTTATTTCATCTTTCTTTTGTGTCTTTCAGCTAATGGAGATCTTATATTTTGAGAAAAAGTCTTCGGGCAAAGTAGTAATTAAGGTATTTGTGAACAAAGAGTTACTTTGTTTGTATACCTTTGAACCATAGCTTTGTTAACTCCACGTAACAAACATAATATTTGTTATCTAAATACTAGATTTAAGTCTATCAAGTTTAGCAGACCGCGGCACAAACACAGACCAATCAAACAAGGTTCATCCTTTACTATTTGTATGTTTTCAGCGCTATTTGATCAGCCCTGTCCCAAAGCGCTTTAAGATTGAAGATAAAAATGTTATTCCATTTAAAAAGGATCTCTCCAAGATTTGTTTCTGTTTGAACTACTGAAGGAAAAATAAAATATTGTTTATTTTTTAAGGGAAAATACAAAACCACTGAAATTAAAATGTCTGGGCTTTTTCCTGTTGCTATAGACTGATTACTATGTATTTATTTGTTTTATCATTGAAACAACATGGATTTTTCGAGACCTTTTCTTCATTATTGTTGTTAAGAAAATTGTAGCGGTTTGTTACTTATACAAAATCTGTGAGCAACATAGCCAGATTGTTAATTAAAATATATCTCCACTCATTGAGTCTATTTGATACTGACAGCATCAGCATTCCCGTTCAATTAAAAGTAAAAACGATGTCATCTCCACAGCTTCAATTTCCAGTAATGTCGATTGATTTGAGTTTAAAACATCCATTATATCGTATTTTTCAAATAAACGTCGTGTTCCGTAATAAAGCGTTGTTTGAACAATTCTTTTTCATTGTATAACTTGATTGAGTAACGATAGTTTTTTGTTTTTAGAGGTTGATTAATTTGTAAGTGTTATGTGGGTTTATTATTGCTATATTTTAGTTGAGCAGACTTTTATTATATAAGCAGTGAATAACGCCAATGGTTAAAATATGATTTCAAAATACAATAAATAGTTCTGTGTATTTGTAATCCGGCTAAGCAAGCGTGTACTGACTCTAACCTCTCACCTAGTGACTTTTGCGTATCTTAACATAGATATTAACCTACATATTTTAACTTAAAAATAAATACAAACTTTTTGTTAAGCTGGTTCACGAATTAACAGCAATAATGTTGAGTAAACCAGGAAACTTGGAAGCTGCGGTCAGAAGATATGCCGTTAATGAGCACTCTGAGTTGTTACTGAGGCGCAAGTTAACTTCTACTCATTTCTGTCTTTTGAGCATTTACTAGTTTTAGCTAGTGGTACAGGTATTTTGTTTGCTTAGCGCGATACTTCAACTGGCATTGAGGATAATTAATTCGGTAAATAGGTTAGAATACACGCACTTATTACATGTTTATGATTTTGTATCTCGTAGAAGTTTTTCACATGATTGACATACGCAAACATGAAAAAATCCTCTTTATAATTTTAGATCATACCTATAGCCATATTTTAAAGACTATTCCTCATTAAAATAAAAGCCTACCCTTTAAATTTGTCATCAAACATTGCATTTCACAAACAAACAGTAGCAACGGCTACCGATCGCAGTTTACACAATAACAGCCCTTTCACACGGCAGTCCAGTTTTGCGGGACCGGCATTTTACTGTATCCTGCAAAACTGAACTACGTGTGAACACAGCGTCCGTTTTTGCAAGATTCCCGCTTTATACTGGACGAACGTTCCAGTTTCAAATCGACGGGAACAGCATTTTGCAGGATCCTGCATACGGTTTGCTCGTGTGAACACTATCATATAATATCTTTAGCGATCAAACAGGATTCTGCAAAAAACGGTATCCTGCAAAAAACTGGACTGCCGTGTGAAAGGGCCGTAACTCGCCGCATCGAACCAATCCATTACGTTCGTTCAAAGCATGGAGAACAAAATGACTATCGGAGGTGACATAACGGAAAATCGGTTAAAAAAGTAGCGCGACAAAATGCGGGAGAGTGAAGGACGAAGAACTTTACTGTTTTCGCTCTTATACGCCTTCTTTGGACGCGAAAATTTTTTTGTAATACTTAAAATCGTTGACAGATGTCTCAAAGAACCCGAATGCCAGCTAGTTTAATTATAACTGATCGTTTTCGTCATGCCCGCCGTACGAATTTGACCTAGAAGAAGACGCCTGACCTGCCTGCATTATGGGATCTCCGCTTATGTTTCCTTGCTCCGCGGTGTGGGGCTTTTGGTCAGCTACACGTGCTGGCAAACGTACAGGGTCACGGATCGTTTTGTCTCTTCTCACTTATTGTAGCGTTGGTCGGTGACCTGGGTTAAGTAAGTGCCTTTGTTGGGTTTCTAGGTTACAGTACATTGTTAATGATGTCTTTGGATGAAGATTTTTCTTATTTGTTTTAAGAAAGATAAAATTTACTCATTATTTTTCATTTTTGTATAAACTTTTACTTCGAGTAGATCTTGGTAGATCCAGTCGATCTTGGTTGCACAAAGATTTACAAGTTGTCCGGGCAGAATATATACCTAGGTAAAATGTTTTTTAGTCTTTACCTTAATTTCAAAGTACGATAAGTAGAAAATATGTACACACGTATCTCCATAAATCTGTAGTAGTGGTGTGAGCTTTTAAAACCAGTTTTGAATATAATAGTACTTAAGTAAAACGACGAGGTGTGCGGTACTTTCCCTGGTGCTATTGTTTTCATCACGGGTTGTCATCAAACCAATAATAAAACTATTCCGGGGGATTCCCCTAACAATTTTGCATATACCTTACTCGACCCATTTTATTCAACCCATTCGAAGACAATTACCCAGTAATTATTGATAGTCTAAAAGAATATATCTCCTTATTTAACTCGTAAATCATACAAGTTTTGTTCGGCTGGAACCAATGTGGTTATTGAAAAGTTGTTGGAGTCTCGCGGCAATAGCATTCGCTTCGGATCGGATGTACTAGAGATTGTGCCATTTACAACATACGGCACGGGGACGGGACGACCTATAAATGGACCAATATCCTACCAATAGCTGAAGGCTCAGTAGAATCTTACTAAACGGTTTCGTTTGAAGGCCATAGTTTGGTTTTATTAGAATAAGACTGAGTAAGTCGATTTCAAGTAAGACTTCTTTTTTGTGATGGAGACTGTTATTTACTAACTAGTACCTAATCATTAATAGGGTTAACCGATGTAGGCAGGTTATATCGGCAGCTGTTATTCGAACCACTTTGGAGTCGGTACGGTTGGTCAGAAACCAGGAAGTCTGATCACACTCAGCTGCATCTAGTTAGGAAATAATTATTTGGGAAAAGTCTAGGCAAATGATGGTCGTCTATTAATTAATGTAACAACTGCAATATCGTTTGGTATAAATTCACCTGGCTAGTATATCGGGCGCCGGATTAAGTTATAATCGGCGGCTGTTGTGCCGATCCAGATGTACTTACTGAACTATGCCGAACTCGTTATGTGATCTGCTCCAACTTGGACCTGATAATATGTGCATAGTGGTGGCTTGCACGATGAACTGAAATGTGACTTTTTTCACCTTTTTTACCTATTATTACTATTTATTTCGTTATACATTTTAAAATACTTTACGTTTAATAAAACGTTGGCTTTGAACAAGAGTAAAAAACAGTTAAAGATATAAGATTATAGGTAGAGGTGACAATGGCAGGTGTATACGTTCGAAGTGGCAGCACGTTGTGCCGCGGGCGCTCACAATTAGCACAAAGGAAGTTTGTTTTCCTCTTTTTTTACCTTATTTAGAAGCAAATTAATGAGTATCGGATATGCTGCTTCCATCTTTTTATGTTTGGATCTCTTTTGATCAAAACTAGTTGTCATCATTTAATTGGAGAAAAGCACTTCATCTAATTCCTACCATCCCATTTTTTTTTCATTCTTAATGTCAACACACATGCGAAAAATGTATACTTTATCACTTGAGGCCACCATTTTCACTTACAAAAAATAATACTCCTATAGGTATTACAGGGAATATAAGAATTTGATTTTATATCAGAAAATATCGACTGTGTACAATGTAAACGAATACTTTTCGATACGAACTTGCTGTCTTACAGGTTTTTGTAACTACCGCCATACCACCCAATTTACAACTTTGACCCATCGTAATAAGGATCATGATGACTGCACTAATAAACATGTCCAAGACTTCACCAAAAGAACCTAAGGAGTCGTTGTAAAATGATTCTTATTCCATGGCAATAAGGGTGGTAAATTAGATCGATTGTTCGTTTTCCCCACGTGTCCAGATTGTAGTATATTTGTATTGATAGTTTTCAAATAAATATCTTGTTGTATCGCGCGGTTGATATTCAAGATGCGTAGCGGAGGGCCCAATTTTTATGTAGGTATCTTTCTATATGTTTAGTATAATATATTATGTGTTGTCACGTAGTTTTGTAATGCGGGCTAGTGAGGTTTCGTGGCAATATGGAATGATTGGTGGGCGCTCGGTAACGATGTCACCGTTCCATCATTTTGTACACTGTCCGAGCCTTCGAGCAATGGGTTTATACTCGATATGTTGAATAATAATTAGAGTTCTTCAAACTGAAGAAATGTTTTTTAAAATTATTGCTTACTTTGTACATTTTTGGACTATAAGGCAACACGTCTTATACTTTTGGGATACTGAGACATTTATATAATTATGTTACTGTTAAAACTGAATAGCTTTCCAATAAAATACTCATTAAACTAATAACTCTTTAGCACGAATTTCTGTAAATATTTCAATTTATTTTCTTTAAGTAGACTTTACTGAAGTTTCATTCAAATAAACTTTAAATTCATCTTTACATTTTAATGTACCTACTATCATTCTGATTATTTTCGAAGTTGCAATTATCGTACTTCTTGCGAATATTATGTACTTGTAATAAACAATGTTTTTTTTAAAGATTAAATGTAAATCAGGCAATTTTCTCAGCACTAACTATTAATACTAATAACAGTCTATTATGGACATTGAGGCAGCCACCGGGATCACGTAATGCTGTCAACTATACACAGTAGAGCGTCGGAGGGAGGAAAGCAAGCGGAGACACCATAAGGAAAGTAGGTAAGGTCAAGCAATGTACGGTAGGCGTGATCAGTTACTAGAACTTACGAGACATTCGGGTTCTTTGTCACATCAAAACCAATCTGTTAAAGATTGGTATTAATTGATTGGTGATTTTATTTTGAAAATAATGGGCGAGTTCCATAGAAGGCGTGTAAGGGCGGAGCTAGTAACGTTCCTCGTCCCCAAACACCCGCATTTTGGCGCGCTTCTCTCTTAGATTTTGCGTTAGGAAATGTCCGCTAGTCATTTTGTTCTATGGTTAGCAATAGAACCATAATAGTCGGCAATATATTTGGTAATTAACGACCCGGATTCCAATTGTATCCCAATATGCATGTGTGGGTTACGTAATGATTGCGTATTGATTTGTGTAAGTGTTGGATGCATTCTAGGAATAGATTTAGGTCGTTATTGATTGGTGTTCAAATACAATTATACACAATGAAGAAGGGATGACGGAAATGATAATTAGACCTGTCGTCCTGTATGGATCTAAGTTCTGGGCACTAAAAAAGAATACATGTAGCAGTAATTAGAATGTGAAGATGGATGCGTGGTGTGACAAGAATTGCTAAAGTAAGGAATAATTACATTAGAAGAAGTCTAAAAGTAGCACCGGTTACAGCAAAGGTGAGAGGTAAGAGGGTGTCATGGAGTGCTATCTAAAAAAAATTACAGTTAATCAAACACAGGGCTCTGGTATGTTCATAGTAAAATAGTATTCTTGCAACCAAAAGAACCATTTAAACCATTTATTTCGCCACACATACATACAGTCATTGAAAAAGAACACAACAACAAGAAAAATAAATAGTGTGGCAAGGGTTATATCTCAGTATAAGCTGTGCTCCCTGATTTTCAGATTCTCCTGACCATAATTGAAATTAAAAAAGGTACAATTTACACGCAAAAAGTACTATAGACGATCAGTCAATAAGTAGGTAATGTGGTTGACTAGTGTATTACCCGAAATTCGGAGAACTAGTCTAACCTGAAAATACTGTTATTACTTAGTAGTTACCTACACTATGTAGGCCAGACATCTGTCTTCTTAAGAACATACTACACATACTGATTTATCTGCTTAGATAAATCCTATATAAAAGATATTAGTATGTATGGATGTTTGTTCCTCAATTTTGATGACACTTAGCCGAAACATAGCTTACAGAAAAACATATAGGCTACTTTTATCCGAGACTGGGAGGTGGTTCCCTCAGGATGCGAGTCAAACCTCTGGCAGAAGCTAGTAAATTATATATATTAAAGCAATTATCTATATAGGTATAATTAGACAGAATCGGAGGTATGGGATTAATACCACTCCCTCTTTTATACATCGGAATATAGATCACTATAACAAATATATAACAATTTTGATGGATTAATTGTACGTAGTGGAATATTTTGAAGGAATACCTTTATCTCCGAGTTTTAATTAATAACTATTTACTTAATCATTAATTACGTTCTAGTTAAATTTTATTATTTAGATACTAGCTTCAATATAGACTATTTAATAACATTTTGAGACAGGGAGGGAAATTGATGGTTGTAACAGAAAGAAAGGAAAAGTTTTGTTTTGTTACCATGCCATGAACAAATGAAGGAAAGCTGCGTTAGTGGAAAACAATACCGCCTTTGTTACATGTGTAAGATGAGCCATGAGCTGTGCACCTACTTCTTACCACTTCATTATGTTCTTATAGCTGCTGAACCGAATAATAACGGATCTGTCATCAAAAAAAATCAGAGACCTTATAACTTAATAACGGTTACCTTGGTACCTAACTTACCTACCCTGGTTACCGGCGTAAAACCTAAGATCAAATGTTAACTAATTTAGAGAGCGGAGCAATTAAATTAACAGTTTGGTTTCGATAAAAGTTAATAGTTTAGATGTTATAAAAGTATGACCTTGTAAAATTAACAATTGTAAAGAAATATCAATATTAACTTTTTAATCAGTTGTTCCGGTTCCGTAGAACATTGATTCTGTCAACTTTGACCCGGGGTTGTGCCCAGCTGTCTGATGCTTCCTCTGTTTGACGCTGAAATTCTGACAACTGTGGTGGTCTGATTTGATTAAATAATATCAATTTGAGGCTTGCTTCTATTAAAGGTACAGTAAGTATAGTTTATGCAAATTTATGTAGGAAGTCAAATTACTATTTTAATTTTTAGTATGCTTCACGCCTCAGTGAGTAGGTATTCTATAGATATTATAGAAGAAAATATTTTCTAATAAGTGAAGTGGACTCTATGTAGTCTGTCTAGTCTATGTTTAAAGCTGGTCATAATAATATGGTTAATTCTTTTCACTATGAATCCTTTTTTTGGATATTAAGTTTGAAAGGAAATTAAAACGCTGAATGAAATCTTAAAAACCACATTTGACCTACAAACGCAGTAATTAAAATAATATCATGAAATTATGCGAGAAACTTTCAACGGAACTAACGATGATAATTTCAAAGAACTTCAGTAAGTTGAGAAAACGTTTCCTTAGTTAATTAGCGGCACCTATAATTACATTAGCAGCTGCAAGAGATGCTGCATCTCGCGAGATGGCGTCACTTAACTCAAGTTTAATGGTCCGACTTAACTGCGCAGTTAACTTCCAACTTTCATTTTTACAGGAAAATGGGAAAGTTATTGAAAAGCCGGTTTCAGCGTTTGTTTTTGTTTCTTTTGTTTTGAATGGAAAAAGTTGCGATTTAAAATCCTTGGGGACAATGAACTTCGAAGTGTTTTGTTTATTTGTAATGTGGAGAAACCTTTGCAAGTATTTCATTGTGAACGTTTTGTTTTCCCGGATTTTCTTTGTCAACTAGAATAGGAAAAAGAAAAATTACCCATTTTTGTCAAGAATGCTGTTTGTTTTTATCATTATGGACTGATTAACTATTTTAGAACAGATGGAACTTCTGATTTTGTCAGGCTATTAAACTTATTCTACCGCTGTTTATTTTTCTTTTGCCGTTAGCAAACCAATAACAATACATACTACAACTGATGTAGGGAGAGGTAAAATAACTTATATGCGTGCATGAAGTAGCGCTTTCAGGACGAATGTGATATTATGGTGAAACTATAGATAGAAAATAAATGACTAAAACAGGCTCTCTGCTTATTATTACCTTTCCGGAGTCATAAACTTTCAAAATTGTTTCTCATCGTTATAAAACACGGAATATTCATATATTCGATTCAAATCGATACCTGATGGTCGTAACATTAAAATCAGTGTGTAGCCTAACTACAATGTGGGCTGAGCCGACCTGCCTACATTATGCTAAGTCCGAAGGCTTCGCTTTGTGATGCTAATGCGAATTCGTCACTTTCACCATTTTCTATGAAGTGCTCACTCGTGTATTTATATTTATTTTGTATAAAATGGATTTGAACTTTATGTGTGTAGACGTTTATCTGTTGTCTGAAGTGAAAGGTCGGTGTTTTGACGGTCATTGTAGTAATTGAATAGTAAGTATGATTTAATGACAGACATGCTCATATAGAATGTACATATTGTACAAACACACACAATACATTTAATGTGAAAACTAAGCAGGAATGTTTACCATTTTCGTTATCATGAATTAATTACCACGTTAGTGTAACTTTTGGTATATGTATCAAACGTTTGTCGTACAAAAATATATATCTAGAATCTTAAAAAAAAAAACACCAAAAATGTTTTTATTCTACAAAGTAAATGTAAATTAAACACAAAATACAAAACAAAAGCAGCACTTTGTACTAACCTTTAGTTTATAGAAACTTCAAAGTTATTTACTCTGTTACGTTAGTAAGCCACAGCTCCGACCTTTCCAAATGTCAAAGTTACCTCAATTTTACTGGACCATTAACAGTGATTTCACACTAGCCGATTCTCCAGTCGGGTTTTCCTTGCGGCAACGTTCGATCTATTGACAACTATCTGTTCAAAAGATACGCGTGACAGGTTTTTTCCAGATTTTATGATGCATAGCAAAACCGAGTATAGACGTATGACAAAACCCACTAGCTTACACATAATATTTAAAAAAATATATCCAATGAAACCGTACCGGAAAATCCGCTGGTGTGATAACGCTCTCAAAGGACCGTTTCCTTAAGAACGAAAATTACCTTACAATCGTAAAACTCAAAACAAAATTTAGTTGAGATCTCATCTACAGATAATCTGTATCTTTTCAAACGACTCAGAGTGATTTTGATGGAGTTCTCGGGGGCTTTTTAATCAGTAATTAGATTATATTGCTCTCTTGTCCTCTCCGTCGTCAAGTTGGAGTAAATGTTTGAAGCTTCTTTATCTAATGAAAATATTTTGTAGGAATTCAAATTGTAAGTGTTTGAATTTCCTTCTTTTAATTGGACATTTTCATGTATAATATACTTACTTCTGCCAGCTCTTTAGACTATTCATGCATAAACAAAACGTAGCATATATGTTATTCTGATTATAAGCTACATTACTACGCAGTTTCATTAAAATTCATACAGTAATTTTGTTTTAATGTGTAAATGTAGGTAACTAACATATCGACATGACTACGTAAATACGTACATCCATATATCTGTACAAACTTTAGCATTTCTATTATAAAAGGTGTTACCATTTGCTTATAGATAAGTGCTATGGAGTCACATATTATACAGCACTTTATTTTACTGGCACTAGTTACTTTTACCACCCAAAACATAAATGTGAAAGACTGCCAAGTTCGATAATATGGGAACGCTTCGCCTATAAAAGAAGTGAGATCTGAATAAGTACCAAGTTCCATACACATACCTCAGTTAAAAATAGTTACTTTTTAATGATGCTACTTGGCAAGTTTTCACACACCTTTTTATAAACCTACTAAATGCAATGAATCAAGTATTTAATTTTCTATTAAAACTTGCCAAGTAACATCATTAAAAAGTAACTATTTTTAACTGAGGTATGTGTATGGAACTTGGTACTTATTCAGATCTCACTTCTTTTATAGGCGAAGCGTTCCCATATTATCGAACTTGGCAGTCTTTCACATTTATGTTTTGGGTGGGATTTCATTTATTTTTGTAAGGTTGTTTATTTTATTTTTTGACGTGACAACGTCTTATAAATCGATGGAGCCGGCTGCACGCACGAAAAAACATGACTCATGCGGCGTTACCTCGCTCTGAGGTGTTCCGTTTAAGGCTTGAAGTGCAAGCGAGAGCACGCAGCGAGCAACAAAGAGGCACAATCGGCAGCTACTCACGTTGTCACGTTCAACTATCGTCAGTAAAACGACTTTACAACTTTACAGACAATGGTTTTTTTCATATGACTAAGTTAGTTAAGGAAATGACTCATTTATTCTATCTTTCAGATTTTTTAATATGCACGCTTCTTACAAAGAAATGAACTAGATTTACCAACTGACTGACATGACATGTTATCATATATTATGTTTGTGGATCAAAGTTACACATTCGTTATTTTCGAAAGTGACTCACACTTGGCAGTTTTCAGATTTTTACTTTACTTTGACTAAATACAAACCTTTGTAACGAATTTCAGATCGGTACGACCAGTCGAAGATACATTATATAAATATAGATAAATTTAGTTCGTTTTAGTTCCTTAGGGGTATAAAACACCTTCATTATTTTAAAACCGACTCACACTTGACCATTTTCAGATTTTTTCCTTTACCTTGACATAAAGACCTACCTCCATGCCAAATTTCAAGTCAATACGACCATTGGAAGTGGTCTAGGTTTTTGATGAGTGAGTCAGTCAGTCAGTCAGTCAGTCAGTCAGTCAGTCAGTCAGTGAGTGTATAGTAAAAATAGCGATTTTCTGACGTCAATATCTCAAGACCTACAATAGGTATATTAATGAAATTTTGTATTTTAGATAAGTGAGGGGGTCTCAACAGATACTTGAAATTTGATATGCGTGAACAAAATAGATTTTGAGTTATAGGGTGTTCGAATTTGGCCCGAAATGGTTCGTGTAATATAACCCACGGCCGGTGTGTCGCTTTTTTTGCTCGAACTTGGCGGACACACTGCCGTGTGTCTAGATTATCGTAAATTCTTGATGCAATTTTTTTATGAGTCTTGTGCACTAGATATAATTCACAAGCATGCATTGAATTCACAAACACAAAAACTTCAACCACTATCTGACTTCTTAAAAACACTATCACCAAGAACCATAAAATTCATAATTACCTCAAATATATTAGATAACTTTAAACGCATCAGCATTGGAACGAAATAAATCAGGTAGAGTCGGCGACAGTATCAGTCGGGGCCATTTGGAGAAAGAATCAATCCATTAGAGCGCGACACCGCGGTATCGGGCCGATCTTAATGTGCTAGTGATGGCGAGAATACAGCCTTTTATAATTATAGCTTTGTTGTGCTGGGATATTTTAATGCAATAGTTCATGAGAGCGTAATTAATAGGATGAGATATAAATTATTTCTTTATGTATATAGTGTTATGAGGAATATAAAATGTATTTATGTTTTAAGAACAAAACTGTAAAGTTGTTTAAAACTCGAATGACGAAATATTTGCAAATCTTTCAAGTTGTTTAAGCCCCATTTTAATTGTTTTTCGTTAGGTTACAAATAAATCTAAAATCAGAAATTCCAAATTGAATATTGTGATTTGCAGTTCCATCTATATATCACCAAAAAATTGTTACAAGTTGCGAAAGTTTAAACTCTTCAATAAGTTATTTTACTTAATATTCTCCATGCAACTTCAAGTCCCAGGCTGTCACATCACTAGCAACATTCCGCATGCTTTCGCACGAGTTGGTTCGATGACGTACGATCTCAACGGACTCCAACATTGCCATTCCAAATTTAAAATTGAATTTCACGTCGCGCTCCGTTGATTGGCGTCGCGATGATTAGTGCTGAACACTCGATCGATATTTTTTATCGATAGATTGATTGATGAGTAAAAAGGTCTTTGTTCGGGATATTTTTAATTATTGGATTCAGTGAGAATGACTTGCTATGTTATGAGAAAGGGTTTTAGTTTTAGTGAACGTGATTGATGCTTGTGTGAGTGTTTCAAAATGAAAGAATAATGACAACGAGAGTATCAACTTAAAAAAAAATGCTTTAGTCGTCAAATTAGTAGGTAGATACAGTTTTACCCGACTGACCTAAAGAAGGTTTATTTTACAAAACGCAATTACCTTTAAAATATCGATAAAACCGATGACATATAGCCCACCTCTAAAGCTATTTACCTCGGCGGTAATAAATAACGGACCGTCATGAAATCCTTCACAGAGTTGAACAACAATATATTATTAGAAAAGCGAACAAAGCCGCGGACAAACATGAGTATTATAGTCACGGTTTGATTTATCTTAGATGAAAGGAGAGAGGAATTCATTGCTGAAATACTGCATTCAGAAAAAACAGCATTTTTTAGTTTTATTTTATACATGATTTTAGTAAAGAAATCGTATGTTTTGGTAATTAAAATGTTGAAATGAATAAACTAGAACATAAAATATACAGTCATGGACACATAATTAAAGACACTGTTGGAATCTTAAATTGCTGCCGCATTTCATCTGTATTTCTTTTTTCTGATTGCTACTGGAACTTTATTTTCTATTTTAAAATATTTAAGAGGGCATTGTGAAATATTAAAACTAAAGACTATCTTCAGTGATCCTTCGCGACAAGTTTTTTTTCGCTTTATCCGAATCTCGAGCGGTATGAACCATAACGTGGCCTGGCCATATAATTAAAGACACTCCATTTGCTCAGAGGAAGAAATGCAAATTATTAATATTATTGATGGTACTTTTCTATAACAACATTCCCTACACTGTAACTAAGCATACTAATGAGTACTAATATTTGGTTTATTTCCTTTTACCTCAATGACAGCACGACATCCCTAAGCGTGCAAGCGGTCAGTTTTGTTTTAAGTCGCTACGGGAACTTTCTTCCATGCTTCATAAAAATCTGTGTAAAATTGATCAATGTTTCATGTATGACTTATCGCCATTGTGTTTTCTGGCCGATCACCAGTTTTTTTTCTATTAAATTTGCGATGGGCCAAACCAAAACCGTTAAAGTTGCTCGATCAAAGAGTCCTTTTTACTACTCTTACAGTGTTTTTCAGAACTTTTCTAATTTGGAAAGCGCTAAGGACCGGTAAATTATGCTTAGCATATAACAAAATGCTATTTCTAAAATATTATAGTACTTGAATTCGCCTATTTTTAATAATATCTTTCTAAAAGATCACCACACCAAGTAGTGGAGAGAAGCCCCACACTATTACTTTTTCGCCTCCTATGTTTGAGAACTTTCTTAGTGTATTTTGGTTCCATCTCATGTTTTGGAGGCGAATCATTTCGATACATTATTTTAGAATTATTCGTATCCCTTTGTTTAATGAGAAAAAAAAAATACATTTTTGAACACTTGTTAACTGCACCTTTCACATTTGATAGAAATAGCCACCTACAGTATGGACACGCGGTGCTTTTCCAAAAGTAACATCTTCCGATACCCATGCCTTACGGCTTTTCCCGACCCGGTTGTAGTCTAAAAGTTCTGCAGACACAATTGTCGTCCTTTTAGCATCAGATGACTCCCAAAAAAACCAGTACCGAATCATGTAAATGGTTCACTATTTGCCTATAGCACCGCCTTAAAGTCTGTTTGCGGACAAGTTTTCCTTGGGGTCGGTTTTGAGTTGTTCTCAAACCATGCCTTTTTTAGTGCCATTGATAAGAAATCTTTAATAATAAATTTATTACCATGTCCTTACTACAGATCAAGTGGTATGAATAAATCCGTATGTCAAAATATAATATTAAGAAGCCTAAAACATTTTACTTACCAGAATTTTTGTTCTAGTCTTATTGATAGGACTAAAATGAAAATTTTTAATGAAATAAACCTAAATTATTACCTAACTCGAGTTTTCATAAGTATTTTACTCACTTCTAAAGAAAAGTTTGGCAACAATTTGTATCTTTCGTTTTTTTTTCTTAACTGGGCTTTAACTGTCTTTAATTAGCTGACCAGCCAAGTATCAGCTACAAAAGTTAGTGTTCATTTCCCATAGAGCTTTATATCTAAAGTATTAAAGAAAGAAAATATTTTTTGTCCTTAATTTAAAGAACACAATGTAATGTTTGTTTTAATAATTATTACACTACAGTTTATACCGTGCTTAAGCTCATGTCAGTACCATAACTATTTATTTCACTTCGAGTCGGGGGGGTGTCTTTAATTATGTGTCCATGACTGTATATGCTATCTTTGTCAAGTAAATGTAATATTGTATGACATAACATGAATAGCATTGTGTTATAAAACTTAATAAAAAGTATGTTTTCATCACTAAAATGTTCCTTAAAGTGCGTTCCTCCTTTTATATTCCTAGCGTATGATTACACGAAGAAATGTTGAAAGAGATATAGTTTCCTACAAACGGAGCCAACTTGATAAGTTTTATGAGAACATTCATAATGTAAAAATGCTCCTACAGGACACATTTTTATGTTATTTGAATTTTGATATGCTTTTAAACATAAAAGCGATGATATATTTTTTATTGTACTGTAAATAATAGTAACGGAATATTGCTTAACCCATATCATGTTAAAATACACATACTATGTAATACTGGTCTTGTAAATACCAAAACTAGGACAGCCGGAATGTTTCGATCCCGCCGTAATACGTAGAAGCTACGCGGCTGCTACGCGTGGGCGTAGACGCTACGAGCTACGAGCGTAGTAGCTACGCCGTGGCGTAGCAACGTTATTGTATATTTTGACGGCGTCTGGCAATCAGCTGATGCGTTTGTAGTATTTGTAATTTACACACACAACTGCGTAATAATTTACATATTACAATAACATTACGTTTTGTAATATAAAGAGATGAGATGATATTAACCGAAGGCTCAGACTCAAAGAACCATTTACAAATGATATTTCTGAGAATTCGTGATGAAAAAAGATAGTGGATCCCCCAAATGTATAGTAAATAGTATAAGTGAAGGTTTACCGTAACGTTTGGTATGGACAGCTGGCGTCAAAGACATTAATCAAGATAATGCGGGTAGGAAGATCAATCACATGGGCGGAATAGTTCTTTGACATTGTTCAAGGTCAAATGGGGATTGGAAAGGTGGGGTTAGGGTCATCTTACGTAAGTTTTTATTGTTACATAATAAAACGGGGGAACCATTTCTAGATTACTACGAAAGCTGTACATATCATTTTCATTTTTTTTACAGGATACATTTTGTTTACATATTTGAATTTTAGTTTGTACTTTTAATTATAAGTTGTAATTCATGTTATTTGTCTTACTTTATTACGCGACACAATACCAACTTTCTCACTAAAAAAAAAAAAAAATATATTCACAAAACTACAAACGAGAAAATAAACGTGAACTGTAATGCTGAATAATATCGCGCATTCGTCTAGCTCAGGCCGCGGCGTCGCCCGCGATAACCGGGAACTGTTACACTCTCATAAATATTAGACCAGTCGAGGCGTGGAGGTGTAGTGTTTAAAGGCTGTATGATCGAACGAGGTTTGAGTTTTGAACCTGTTTTTTTATGGGAGAATGCTAGGACTTTTGACGACGTTGGCGTAGTTGGTATGAGGTTATAATAATATGAATTGTCATGAGGTGCAGTAAAATTGTTCTTGGTTGTCGAGAAGAAATTGCTTTTTAGCGATAAGACCATCAATAGTACTTTAATTTGTGTTTGTGATTTCCAGTGTTGTTAATTATAATTATGGTGTATCACAAAGAATAAATTAACCATCTAAAAACATAAAAAACAATCTTGAAAATAGTATATATAATATTTTTTTACAAATAAACGTCAAGTCAAATAGAACACGGTACAAGGGTACAAGTCAAAAGTCAAAGTCAAAATCATTTATTAAAGTAGGCTAATACGATTAGCACTTTTTAACGTCAACATTTTACAAGAATGACAGCACCCCCAAAATGCCCCCCTTTCACCACTTCATATTGCACTCTACTGATTTTGACTTAGGTATAAAAATGTATGCACCAAGATCAGAAGCTTAAAAAAGCCAGCTGTCTGGCATATATCGAAATTCACGAGCTGCCAAACTTGTACAAAGAAGCTGTGAATTCCGGCGACTTCATTGTACAAGTTTGCACAAGTCTTCAGCGTGCAAGAAGCATACTGCATTGAGAACATCATTTCGTGAACGTATGTGTATAAAAATATTTATTGCATCGAACTACTAAATATGTATACGACATGTGGAGGTCTTATTTAGTTAAAAAGCTTTTTATAATCAGTTTAGTTTTATTGCTAATTTAGGGAAATGTAACATGAACATACATATGTATGTTGGAGTGTGTACACAGTATTTCAATATATTCAAATGAAAATTACTATTATATAGTGCATGCAATAACCTAAATACATACAAATTAAAATACTTGCTAATGGTAAAGATGCAATTGGTACAGAAATAGTCTAGTCAAGAATCCTGAGAAAGGACACAGGCTACTTTTTAAACCCAGGTGTGGTAAGTACTATCTCGGAATGTGGATGGAACCGTTTAGAATGGCAAGTTAGAATTCAAAATATGAAGCGCAAAGCATTAACATAACACGACAACCTGACTCAAAGAACTCCAATCACACCGCCACATCAGTATTGACCCAAATAATTCGGTGGACGTTTACAAAATAATCAATGTTATCTATTCATGCTTCGGTAAGGGTTACAAACGTGTTTCTATGGACAAATACGCTAATGATTCAAACATACACTAGCTTTCAACAGTGCTTTCACGTGCTTTATGGCAGGTCTACTTATGGCTTTTACTAGGCTTTATCGATCAAATGAAATATCTACCTCTTATAGAATATTTGTTCCTGAAATTAACTTGTTCATATTAGTTCAGATGTTTTTATAAATAAAAAGTGTAGTTCGATTAATTATTACCACCAAACTAATGATGCCAATCTTTTTCAAGACTCAAAACTACACATTATTAAAGTCAATTTTGATAAATAATAATAAAGATACAAAATTAACATTGAATGTTTACCACTTTCAGGGAAAAACAAATATAAAAACAAGAAGGAACATTTTTAATTATGAAAATAAGTTGATGTCGGTTTCAGTCCCACGCACTTCAGCAGATATTTTTGGAAATACACCTTTGTTTTCGTTTACTCTTTATTTTGTTTTGGTCTTCTCCGTAAAGGGGTTAAACTGGGTTTTTTTCACAGACAGTAGTAAAAATCTTTTATGTATAAATATTATTTAATTAAATGTCATCCATATTTTGCAGTTGTTCTTGGGACAAAAGGAGCAATATTCATATTTATCAGTAAATTTTAATCCCATGAATACATTACTTGCTCTATAGACAAAATAATTCTCAAAGAGAACACCAAAAACTTTGATCGTTAATATTCAATGAATAAAACTTGCTTTTAAGTAGTTATTTCGTTTGATGTTTTGTAAAATTAATTCAGAATCTCCACTTGAAAGGGAATATAAATGTTCATAGATATTTGTTATTACTAACCGCGATAGAGGACTGTAGACATTACAAATGTTGTTAATGTTGAAGATATATTTTCAGTAACGACGTGAAAGTGATTTCATGATACATAGCTTTAATGCCATCACATGAAAATAATGTTTCTAAGCTTGATAATAAAATTTTAGGAGTGTTTCTGTTTTTTTTAGCTAAGGATGATAAATCTATATTATCCTACGGCTAGGTAAAAGGCTACTTCAGTCTCAAACTACTGAAAGTCAACTTAAACTGAAATTTTCTTAAGAATTTGCTTTACAGAAATTGTTTCAACAATAAGAAAATTAAATCTCGTTTCCATAAAACAATGTTTTCCCTTACAACTGGCAAATCATTAAAAACACAACCGTCAACCGTCAAGCGAATTCCAAGGAGGCATAAATCCTTTTCCGTCGGACTTTTTTAATAAGCGGCAAGGTGTGGCGGGGTGGCGGGCGGGGGGGTGTGCGGCCGGCGCTCGCCCAGACGCCCGCCTACGCGCGTCGCTGCGGACGTCTCCACGTCCCGGCCCCGAGACAGTCCGCTTGCGGTGGGCCACGCGCCCGCCGCGCCGTCGCGACTACCACATACATGCACGTTCATATTTTCTACACATTTGTATTTTAATATTTAAGTTACGAGGTGAGTGATAAGTTTTAAGTGTCGTTTTAACAGTGTTTTTCAAATTTTTTGGCTTATTATTTTTTTGTTATTTTTATTTTTTAAGTGAATGCTTTTGTTGTGAGTTTTTATTGTGAATAAATAAATCGAGAATGTATTTTGATTTATTTTACAATTCAGTGAGACATTATTCAATATTTACTGACGTGTTTAGCAAAAATAATAATTAAACATACTCATGGAATAGGTATTTTAAAGTAACTTTTTAATAAATCGTAAATAATAATTCTGCTTACATTTTTTTACCTGATAATTAGATACAAATGTATTGGCTTTGATTCAAAGTGTGAAAACCGTCGGTAACTTTTGGAATCATAATACTGATACTTTTTAAAATACCTATAATAATTTTCCTAATTACAAGTGGATAATTAGAACATAATTCCCACAAAGCCTTATAGTTCTAAACTAGGCAAATCTTTTAATATGTGTACTGGACAACTGATAAACATACTAATATTTTATCCTTTTTACAGTTTTCAAACATATATAAATACAAACATATTATTACTTAATCAAACATCCATGTTTAAGTATCTGGTAATTAAATTTAATAAATTAACACGATCTTTAAAGCTTAAAATTGTTGAGTAAAAGTAACTTTCCTTCTAAGAACCTCAGGATGGTTTTGATTTACCAAAGCGGGCCAAATAATAAGGCTGTCTTAATTAACTTGAATCGAATTTCAAAAATGTTTTATAAATAGAGTTAGCTAACGAATGCTTTTCAGCTTTTCAAGGAAAAGGCGCCTAAAGTAATAAACTGTAGATAAACAAAATTTGGAACTAACAAAGCACTTTACTTGTTTTTATTCGTGTATATTAAAAATGATAGATTTTTTCAATTCAAATCCATTCGGCATTTTTCGGCCGTCAAAAAGCCGCCGGTAAAATTTTCCCGATTCCCGCGGTTTCTGTCGCATTCTAAAGCAATTGTTGTATACAGTTTAAAAATGTAATACTAAATTGGTTTTTATAACATTATCTCTACGTATTTACTATTATTTCATCTTAATAGGTAATAGTCACTTATAAACTGACTAAGCTTCATAATGCAACTGAGCAGCGCTACTTAAGCAAATTGTTGATGTTTATAATAGCTTTCTTAGAATTGTTTCTATTATTTACGCATTATACCAGAAAAACAACACCGTCTTTATCTTAATTTCATCAAATTATACGCGGTTCTTAAAAACAAAAGATTCTTAAGGTAATTAATATAATCAAGCATAGACACTTATGTGTATAAGTGTTTTGATAAACATGAAAACAAACATTTCGTCAACGTTTACACGATTCTTTGTCTTGAAGACTAACTAATTAAAGAAAGAAGAATAAAGTTTCAGATATGAATTTACACGCATTGTAGTTATAAAATGTACATAAACTCCTATCTTAAACTGAATTGTAAAACAAAGCAATACAATACCTTATATGTTATGAATTAAACTTTCTATACCTGCATTTCATCTTCTTTTTATTGAGTGAGCTGCATGTTTGATTAAACCCTGATTAATGACACAGGTCACTCAATAACCTAATAAGCTCTAGCGTCAGACTTCAGACCTTAGTTTTCTCAAATCAGCCTGACAGTTTCTGACGTGGAATGAAAAGGCTTAAATGACAAACCATCATAGACCAAAAAGTAATCAATAAACAATTATCAAAATAACTGCATCAAACTGAAATACAAACTGTATAAGACAAAACAAAACAAATGAAGTCTTCATAACAAACCCTGGTCTTCTATACACAAGTTAAAATAGCTTACACAGCAGCACAGTACAGTCGCATTCAAAATAGACCCCAAGACAATAGTTGAGTACTATCGAGCACATGTTGCGGGTATTAATGAACGCTTTAATTAATACCGCTTCGGGCGAGGTACTAACTTGTCACCGTACTATAAGTAGGTAGGTACTTGTAAGCTATGTGTAGCTATGTATACTTGTCGTTGTTATGGGTTGTAGTCGGCTGGTTAAGGATTCTTGGTCCTGTTATGTATTTTGTGTGGGGTTAAGATCTGTAGCTTTGAAAGGTTTACTTGAAGTCATGCTTCTGTAATGATCCAATTTTGTTTGTAATCTTATTAGAGCAATATGATATTTCAGAAAAATGATTTCAATTTAATTGTAATTGAAGGAATGTAGGTAACTTTTATGTCGTTAAACAAATATCAAATTGTTTTCAATATATAATTTACATAAAATTGTGGTGTGCGTACATAACAATAGGTACATAATTTTGTTTTATTCATTTATTCCTTTTCCTTATGAAATATATTTCCTCGTTGATTTCCCATTTTATTTTGGTCCTTTTGAACATTTAACAATAATTAGTTCCGGTTTCTCTTTTCTATATAAAAACTTTATCTCTGAAATGATTTTACACAGGTATGATGGTGATTGATTTCAATATTTTCTGGACTTAATAATTGCCAAGGAGCAATCACGTTCCTGCGTATAGAATCTCAAATTACTCGTATTATTTTTTGACACAAAGCTCATAATAATTCTCAAAACATACCATCCCTAAGCAAAACGAATCCTTTTCCGCATAAGAGATTTTTGCGGTATTTTGTGTATGCGCTTGTAATAAAACGAAAAATTCCGTACGTCCTAACGGCCATCAAATACCGCTGCTGGCTATTTTACAAGGCAATTTAATATCGTGAGGTTTTCACATACAACACGCGGACCCTTAATGAACGCACGACGGCTATTTGCATATTTTCCAACGTTTTGGGTTTCAGTATTATTTTTTAGGATTTTTATAATATCTTAAGCATTTTTGTTTTTCTAGTAACACCTTAACAGGTTATATCAGACAGTTCGGGTACTGGTTTGAGTTCAGACAGGCAGTCTAGAAGCCCCCAACATAGTTGGAAAAAGCCTACGCAGATGATGAATTGTTTTCCTTACTAAATGAGAATGAGAAAATGGAAAAGAATATTATATGTGAATGGAAACTTCTAGAGATACTTTAAAGTTCTGCGTTAATGTCGAAGAACTCAAATGCGAGTCAACATAAGTTATTTAAATCAAAAGTTTCCTCTTATTAGTTAAGTGCGACAAAGACGCTCGTAGTTTGACATAACTTAAGTAGTGTTTTTAAGTAGCAAAAGTTCGTTGTGAAAGAAATAATTTTAGTATTATGTTAAGATACTAGTTCCTGAGAGCTGTTTCGCAGTCCCGTGGGAATTACGCACTCAGATAAAAAAACATATGGCTTTTTTTGATAAATGGGCCATCTAACACTGCACAGCATAACACTGGCTACACAGAATTTTTCAAACTTATCCAGTAGTTTTTCAGATTAGCGCGTAGGCATTTACCTGTTGAAGGAAATACTCTATGGTCCTACTGGTTTTCATAAACTCATTTCATTATGTATTTCTTTGTTCAATGTATTCAACGTGTAACTACTATTGTAGGGCGACATTATTGTGAAAGTCATTTCCCATCTGTCTTGAGCGTTGGATAGTGTGATGTTCCCAGCAAATGTGTTTATAATAGGTACCATTGCGACGCAAAGGACCACAAAAAGGTTGTAATTTTAGCACTTAGTACCCTTAGTGCTGTGTGTAGCATAGTGCTTTCGAGTATGATTTCTTTGAATAAATATACTAGTAACGATTTCCAAAATAATTATATACGATCCAGATTTTATATGAAACATGAATAAAACATAAATCATGCTACACACAAAACACGATGGCCACAATATTCCCAAAAAACAAATTCGGCGCAATCTTTCCGCCTTCTTCCCTCACGTCACTAATCGCTCACACTCGAGCCCTTCGTCCCTCCCTGTCCCTCGCGTGCTGAGGGAGAGAGATCCCTCGAGTCGAGCCCCGACCCCCGAACGTCTTATTTGGGTCAAGTTCAGCAACCATCTGGGCCGTTTAGTGCTAACTTTGACAATAAATATCGACTTCTTAAGAATTATTAGGTTGCCATAGGTATTAGTGAAGTCGGAATGGCAGTTTGGTTTTTGTGTTCGACCAAGTTTGAGACAAACATATTGTACTGTGGAAGTTAGACGTATTCACCAGTAAATATGATAGAGAATATTGTTATGTCATTATGTCTCCAAGGCCTGTACTGGAATGGTAAAAACATATTTAGTTACTTAATCGTAGTATTTTTTATATTCTGTAACTCATTTATAAACTGGCCTTTCAAATATATTTATTTTACAATTCAGACAGACTGCACTACAAAAATAGAACAGTTTGCAATACTAAATATTTAGCTGGAACTTAAAAAACTGCCAAAATGTTGTTTCATTGAAACCAAATTATATCTCTAATAATCCACCGAGATTAACTGTAAAGCAAAACAGATGGTACCCACAAAACATGCACATAAAAATATAGCTGAAGACATTTACGTATAAGTATCACAGTCACCGGTCAATAAAAAAACCTTTGCGAAAAACAAACGGGTTCTCATTGAATGCTGGCCATTCGCTTGTTTTTTCTCTCTCCACAAAAAAGCAATAAAAGTTTGTTCGAGCAGAAATCTCAATTTGCCCAAAGTTTAAAGACGCCCTCAGTTTATCATCTCTCTAACATTATAATTGGTTTATCGTGAGTTGTGATTCCAAAGATAAAAGACTTGAGTCCGATGTCAGCAGATTTATTGAGAACATTTTTAAAGGTGTTTTCTTCTATTGTAAGATTTTTTTCACTGTTATTGTTCTTTCGTAATATTAATGAGTTTATTTTTTGTTTGACGAAAAGAAAAATTCGTGCAATTTAATTCTTAGCTTTGCTTAAATCAGCTGAAATAATCGTTTTAAGAAATACTTTGGGAAGTTGGTTTCACAGTGAAAGTACAGTCAATAGGAGTAATGTATTGTTGGTATTCATCGGGGGCAATATATCAGAGCTGGGAGCACCTGTATTGTTTGCGATACCGCTCGTAAATTTGTTTTATTGCTTTGGATATCAATTTTCGATGCAAACTGTACTTTTTGTGGCCCAAATTGGTAGCCGCTTGTTTGTTAAATATATTTCTATTTGTCGAATATTTTAATTCGCGTATTTTTCAGCTGTTATTTTCAGATTCACTAAAAAAGATGCCTTTTTCATGCACGATGTTTTGTTACATTTGTCTGGGTAAACAATACATTTTTGCATTTATGACCCTAGTATATTTCCGTGCTCCGACATGAAAACATTGAAAGTCAGTTTGGATTTTTCGTTTATTCTCACTAAAATCGAAGACAAAATCTTATCATCGAGTAACATTCTTAACCTCAGATTACATAGAATTTAATGATCTACATAGTTAGTCTAGTAGTTTTTTGTGAATCCTCAGCAATTATTTTTAGAGCGACTTTGAAAATTCATATGGCTTGCAAACCACGTATTCTTCAAAGATTTTTCTTTTTAAACTGAAGGTCAACTGTCTCTTCATATCAAACTTATCATTAACATGTAAGCAAATAAGAGGTTTACAACCTTCTTAGTCTAATTTGTACGCAAAGACAGACAATCCTGTTTGACATTGAGTAATTAATTTCTCTCACGTTACATAAACATATTTGAGGCCTAAACGAGCTAAATGTTATAATACTAGACGTCTATTACAGCTTTGCTCGCGCTCTGAGGATAATACTTTCAGTACCGGGATACAAGTATGTAACCTACACTAAAATAGGTATAAGAAGCCTTTTTATACCTCCTGTATCTGCTGGGTGACAACTATCGAAAAAGTTCAACTCAATCGGTGCCATTTTACACTTAAAACAAAATAATTTATGATTCCAGGCATAACAAGTAGTATCTTTAACACGCGAGTGAAAATTAGTATGTATCATACAAGTATGATTAGTTAAAACCACTTATCTACAGTTACCTTATTACTAAGTATTAGGTAGTAATATTGGTTTCAGGTTGTTTAGTCATTGTTATCATGTTTCCACGCCAATACTCGGGTATCTCCGCTTCACACACGAAATGCGCGAACACACAGATATTGAAATTAAAGCCGTAGACACGAACATCGATATTAATCGTGATAGTAGAAATACATACCTAATGTAATTGTTATAGAATTGCTAACATATTGCTAGTTGCTAAGCAAATGGGTTCAAATCAAATTGGAGTTAGATTTGTTTTGTGGCGTAGACATGTTTGTATCCGTAAAAAGGCATCAACTGATATTTGGGCTGTTTAATTACTATGATTAACGATCCCACTATGTAAATATATAGGTAGACTACATTTATCTGGGTGCGAGAAGTAGTATTAGATATCATAAAAAAATATTAATGCCGGCAACAATAGTCACATAGGTACTCGCTACGTTTCAAACCCGCTTCTCACACACGAGACGTACTTAATTACCTGAACCAAAGCGACATACATTAATCCCTATATCGACAAAACGTTACGTCGATAAAATGTAAATTACCGAACGACAGTGACGTCAAATTCTGACGAATGCGAATAGATGAACCAGTCAGTGACTGAACAATTGATCAGAGGAACAATTGGCGGAGATTCGAGTCGGAATCCGACCAACTGCGACTGTTGATCGATTCTATATGTGCATGGAGACTGAAGCAATCAAATTAAACTTTAATGATCGAACTATGTTTAAGAAGTCTATGATGGTATGATTTCTGGCTATTTAAATGTGACTAATATGCCTTTTGATGGAAACCTTTTAGGAACCAATTCGTTGACTAGGTATATGAACTATTGAAATTTCTAATGTTTATCGAATCTTTAATTTTGTTTCCTGCTGCTAGTTGCTTTTTCATTACAGCTATTAAAGAAAATGAGAATTCTGTAAAAAAACTTTACTGACAGTATATTCGGTTTGGTTTCTCAAATCTTGTCTGCTATCAACCACTTACCAATATTTACCACTTTGATTTTTTTTGGAACAACACAGCTCATTTCAATTAAAGTTCTAAATATTTGAATAGGGAACAAAATTGAAATACTCATATGTTGTGATGCTTTTACATGAAATGATTGTTAGGCTGCCTTTAATAAGTAAACATACAGTACAAACTGAAAAAAAAATACGTTTAATATGACCCTACAAATGTAATATTGTTCCCTTTATGTTTGAAAACGAAATGCCCACATTACATGAGGCAGGTATTCTTTGAAATTAACAAATGACTGCGGTACACTCGCTCTAAGGTTTGCAATCCCGCAAAGTGGTTACCCGTGACAGCGGGACTTTTATATTACAGCTTGTTCAATGAGAAATGTACATACTTTCATATTATGTGGGTTAACTGTGGTTGTGATTAGGTTAATGAAAGCTGTGTGTGGTAGGAAAGGACTTTGACGCAAACGCACAAATAATGTGAAGGAACTTGACAGATTTTCCTATGTTCATCAGTTTGCTATGGATTGACAGGTTTATATGACTAATAATTAAGTTTAACTTTATTTGTTTTTTTCATGTGTCCCGTCTAATTAGGTACTTGTATTGCTTAATAAGTTGTTACTTTTTACCTTTTGCCACCT
The DNA here is from genome assembly GCA_033682625.1 of Helicoverpa zea x Helicoverpa armigera. NCBI lineage: Eukaryota > Metazoa > Arthropoda > Insecta > Lepidoptera > Noctuidae > Helicoverpa > Helicoverpa zea x Helicoverpa armigera. Next base: position 13,897,673 of record JAWIIS010000021.1, read on the forward strand.
TAAAAAGTAATCGACTTTCTGGTTTCTTAATTAGAACTTAAAGTAACAAACTTTAAAGTAAAACCTGGGTCCTTTGTTCATTCACATCACAATGCAAGTACCTATGTATGTACGTACGTACAGTACCTATCCCTTGACTCAGCCACACAGACGTACACAAACGCCAAAGGTTCTCAAATTAATCAAGACAATAATTATACGTAACAAATGTATATTATTATGGACATATACGTAAACATACAAACTGTATTGTAGATGAGGATTGTAATAGGGATGTTAGTTGTAATCCTGTTACGTTGTAATGAACATAAGCTGATTCTGCCGGATTGTGGGATGGATTGGAGTAATTACAATGTCTTTTCGCCCTGCCGTATGTTACTGTACCTAGTTCCTTCCCCCGACTTTGGACTAGCAATTCTGTTGATGCTGAACTCTCGATAACTATTTGATGCTAATACGAAGATAAATATGTATGTAAATGGGTGAGTATTCCTTAACCCTTGATCCTTGAAAACGGTGTGAAATGTCTAATCTTTAAAAACCCAGTAAAATTAAACACCTAAAATTTATTTTAGCACGTCCAAACGAAGCTACCTCCGATTGATATTTTCCTTAAACGATATGATAGTACATATTTTCGGTGAGATTTGCAAATGTTTGTATACAAATGCAATAACAGGTATAAGTCAATATTGATTTAATACAAATATTGACTTATTGACAGAACCTGAATAAAAGCATTAATGAGCGTGATAAGAATTTATTTGAAAAGAAAAACCAAAGTAAATAATTTTATCAAAACAATTTAGAGGTTTTAGGTCCAATATAAAATAAATTAACCAAAAACTAAATTGACTCAAGAAAAAAATATGATAAAAACCCGTCGAATGGTCCATTATGTACTTCTTTGATGTCGGTTTTACCTAATTTGCCTGTACTACGTGGAGAGTAGATACTTGGTAACCAAATAAATAGTATCTTCTAGTATTTGTTTTTCGTTCGAAAAGTGCTGATTTATCAGCCTAATTTGAATAAACGATTTTGAGTTTGAGTTTGATTCATAAATGCTTTATCTTTTGGCAAACAAAAGGCTTACTTTTCCCACCATCACATATTGGCATATCAAAACATGTTTAAAATATAAATAAAACCAAACCTGAGCGACAGGCAATTAATTTATAAATGATACATTTCAATAAAAGTGGCGTTTATCTCGTTTTAATTAACACTAAAAGGATTTATTTCCACTCATTAGTCGGCATCATCCATTTAAAACAATTATTTACATTTTCCATACCGTACGGAGAAATATATGAATATTAAACATGAACTGGGCGATGCTACTTTTATGTATTTTTTTCTGTTTTTATTTGCATAAATATTGGCATTTAAAGATCTCGTCCGATGCCAGGCCGCTATGAAACACGTACTCAGGAAATGAATCTCGCGCCGCCTCGCAAACATCATACATTTCGCTTTAACAGCATGAAATTTAATATATTTTAGTGTGCCTTTTTATTAGTATTCTTTCATTTTGATTGTTTTTGAGATAAAGGAGGAAAGAAATAGGATGTCCTTTGCGACATTTCCTTTCTAGGAAAACAATTTAAAAGATTGAGCAGGAATTGCGTTTCTGAAGTTTTCACTCTAAGACGATATAATCTCTTCACGTGGACTGCAGTTTTATTCATATCCCTTGTAACATAATTAAGCAACATTATAACCACAAGAAACAAGAAGGTTGTACTGAAAGGCTCCTATAACAAAACGACCATTTTTATTACAAGTCTACCATAAAGAAGTGTTGCTAAGCCAGCAATATATCTGAGAAATAACCACACTTTTGTAGAGCACCCTTTGGGAGGAATGAACCAGATCGCCAGCGGCGACGCTTTGAGCCTCCCTTTGAAACGCCGCTCGAGTTATTTAGACGAGAACTTGGGGTGAGAAATATCTTGAGAACATGCCAAATATATTTTTAATGACGCCTAAAAACTTAAAGAGCCGATAGATCTTAAATCCTAAAGTAATTTGTACCTACTTAATTGATTTTCAAATAAAGGAACATACAATTTCTGTGTGTGTAGGAAAATAGCCAAATATCGAAACAAAACTACATAGATCAACATTCGATGATATATGATAACAATGCTTCACAAGATAAGACATCGTCTTAACAAAATAAATAAAGGAATAATAAAGATGGATTATACAAATACAATTATGATTTCCCGCCAAGCCTCACAAAGGAGGAATGCCAGCTTAGCAGCGCTCTTCCGTCAAAGATAATATAATAAACATTGTTTTCACGTTTATTTACATACAAGAAAAATCAGAACATAATGAGAAATACCTATTTACATTCTTATTGTAAGCTACTTTTTGTTTGTTTATTTATAAGCTACTGTTTCCTTATAAAAGTGAGTTTTATTGAAATTGTACGAATTACGTTTTTTAATTTATTTTATCTTTAGATTTAATATAATATTTTTCAAAATAAATAAAAAAATGACTTCAAAAACATTAGAGATACAAATGAATTGCTTGTAAACTAAACCTTTCTCTTCATGTATGTGGAAGAAATGTACCAGACAATACTTTGTTATCTACAGTTCACCGTCAAATAACTCAGCTACTTGGCGATAAGCATGAGCTAAAATCGGTAGTCAAAATGTAAAGTCAGTGCAGCCAACTTGATTGTGAAGCGTGATAAATAATTCCAGTTATAAGATATACATACATCCATTAACGTGTAAATCCTCTGTTTCCCAGATATCCGCAACGCAAAGTGACAAGTTCCGCGCGGACATCGACGTGTAGACAGCGGAACTGATAGATGAGAACGGAACGGACGGTCGCGCGGACACACCATGGCGTCTTTCAAAGGTAAGAGAATAACTAGAACATTCTTACAGCCTTTTTACATTGGCGGATATCTCGAGATACCCGGTCGTACGGTACGGGCGGTGTAGCGCGGAAAAACTGAGTGAAAAATACACAAGTGTGAAAAGGCTGTATGTTGTAAATTTTACTAATATTATAAATGTAAAAGTATCTGGGTTTGGATATTTGGATTATTGTTCGGTAATTACGCTTTGACGGCTTGAAGATATAAGCTATTTAGCTCATACATCGAACGAACTTAACACATAGATTTCTTTATCTGGGGTGATGGGCAAAATTCTGGGACGTGAGTGAACCACGGGAAACCACGGAGGACAGTGGTTAATACGTATTTTTAAAAAATAAAAATGTAAACACAAATTATCTTAGTATGGCTCACTCTCTTTCGGGGGCTAAAACATCTGTACACCATACTTATAGGTGACGCATGAAATGTGGGCGAAGGTCAGGGGTCAACTCTGCCTAACCTTTTGGACAAAAAGGGCACAATACATCCCTGCTAATACATATCATGAATGCGAAAGTAAGTTTGTTTATTTTGCTTTTATGGTAGAACATTTAGAGATTTTGGGTATAAAGGTGGTGGGGCCATATAAACATCTATAAATAGATGAATGAAAGTTACTTCGTGACACGGGTGAAACCGCGTCAAAAATCTAGTGTATATATGTACCTATAGAAAAAGTTTACAAGATGTCCGTAAGAATAGTAACAGGTTGTACGACAATCTCCCAGGCTCCGTTGCCATGGCAACGCGATCACTGCTCGTCGCGAGATCGCTTGGCAACGCGACCTCGCGAGATGGGATCTGACGAGTGTACTCTATCAAATGCCATCTCTATTGAATTACGACGAAGTTATTTATTTATTATGCCGACTTTTTTAAGAAAAGAATGCTTATTACTCGTGAAAATATGAGAAAAGATAAAATAGTGTGTTAGTCAAAATATAAATTAACGAATAACGACGGTAAACTCGTTTTTACATCGACAGCCTGACAAAGATATCAAACCTATTGCATTAATCAAAGTTTTATATAATATTAGGTAGTTTTGTAATTCTGTCTTTAGTACCAAACAATTAAGTATATTCGTTAGTCGTCGTCCCTGAGGAATAGGACAACATACTCGAAACAATTTACAGAAAATGTCTACCAGCTCTTGGACTATATTTTCTTGTTGAAAAATACTATTGGTTTTTGATCCAAATAAATAAATTAATAACCAGATACAAAAAGATTTTCTATTCTAAACTTCACCATAATTAAAAACACTTACCGCTTTACAAAATCAACCTCGTAATTAAGCTTACTCTCATAACACATTATCTCATGTTAGTCTATTCTCTCCAGATTATAATGAGAACTAATAAGCCGGTATTGGGCACTTCGGCTGTCGGTAATTCCTTATCAGCGAGCCGCACTTGCCTGCCAATGTATGAACTTAGGTATTTTTATGTATTTACTTACATACATTCACTTAGAGTGTATTATGTTAGGTGATAAGTTGGTGTATTAACTGCCTCGGTAGACGGCCGTTTCCAATATATGTATATTCAATCCATATGTTGTTTTACATACTACAAATTGTATTTTGACATATGCTCCTTACAAGTAAGTAGAGGTATATAATGTCTTTCTATCTCCAGTAATTAATTCAGAAAGATAGAAAACTGATTGAGAATGGATTGGCTGTTAGTGGTCAGCAAGTGCGACTACTGAGCACGGGTTCGAAACCCGATTCGGGTTGAGAAAAAATTTACGTAGCTGTCAAGTTTCTATTTTCTAAGTATTCATTTTCGAATTAAATTCTTTTATGTTTTGTTTGACAACACAAGGCTTACTGTTTCTTCTATACGACGGCGATATTCACAAAGTCTTAGCGTCTGTCGAACTATATAAAATGTTGAGTCGTCACGGCTTACTAGAGGATTTGGCTGCATCGACGTTAAGAATGCAACGTTTATCCACGTTAACGACTGCAAGCTGCAAGGGATTCCTAACTGCAGTTTAAACACATTTTTATTTGATACTCAAGTATTTTCAGCAGCTTTAAGTATTTAAACAAAGCATAGTGACGATGTTAACTATGTGCAGAAATTGAAGAAAAACTGTGGGAGGTATCTTAAAAGCATTTTGCCGATTTTTCTGAATTCAAAATTGCGAATTGGAACCCGAAATCGGGCTTTAAATAAACGCCTTTGTCAGTCAAATAAATGTAAATAAAAATCTTTTGAATCTGCGGGTAATGGATATCTATTATGATTTTCCCAAATATTTTTCTTCATTACCACAAAGTTATTTTTCAATCTCAAAAATTATAATATTCTTTGAGTCTTAAAATTAATTAAACGATATTTTCCAATAGATGCTTTGAATATTGAAACATTTTTAATATCACTTGTTAAGTCTGCAAGTCAGCCGGTATAACTTTAACCGCTAAAACTTCAGCCGCTGTAAGAAGTATCTGAAAATTCATTTAACCAATTATTTTATACGCATTTCATCAGATTAATTTTATTGAACTGATAAGTCGCTTTGTTTCCCTTGATAAATCTAATTACTTGATTTAAATGCTAAAATGTAACCGTGTACAAGAATAATTGTAAATACAGACAGATTGATATGTAAAAAAAGTTTTAGAATATGTGAAGTAAGTACCAGTTTATAGTTTAAATCTATCATTCAATTGTTTCTCAATTGTTTAAAATTTGCCACACATGCATAGAATAGTGATGTTAGATCCATTAATTCACAATTCACACACCCCCAAAGTCATGTAAAGTCAGCAGTCTAAACATAGTGATTCTAAATAGGTAACAAATATCAATAGCGCATTACCAGCTAAACTGACCTTACCATGAGCAGTTGACCTACATCAGTAGTATCGGCTTACTTTGGCGAGTTACCAACTAAATAACTTTCATGTTATCGGGAATCCACCTTTGTTGATGCAAAATTAATTTCGCTTCAGTTACATAGCTTTCGAGTTATCATGTGGTTATTTACGTCAGCTTGTTTCGTTATTTTGATGGAATACTTCCTTGAATCAAGACGAGTATCTTAAGTTTAGATATAAAGTTTTCAGAACTCTAATATTTCTGAAAAGGTGTATTTTTCTACGTGTATTTCAAATTGTATTGACGAGATAAGAACAAGAGGATACCTACTTATTATAATAAAAGTAGGTAAGATAGAGTCTGTCGCATTTTCCCACCAAAACTACTAAACTGATTCGAATATGGTACCTAGATGGTCTATAGCCTAAGAAATAACGTTATAAGCTAATTAAGATGCATATCCTTTCACAACTACATTCCAAACTATCTCCTTCAATAATCCCCATGTCTAAGCTGTTGACCGATGCATCCTCAAACTTGTTCCGGAATTCCCAAGTCCACATTGAATGTTCCAGAACAAACTTGTTCGCATAATCACCAGGTTCATCCATCACATTAGTGGCACACGCATTCTGATTACCATGAAGGTGATTAAGCAATTATAATGCCCCTTACAAACCTCCATACAAACTTAAAGTTTTCGTGTTGATTTTTATGAAATCTTATGTTTATGAGGTTATTGACAGTGGACGATGTAAGTAACTAAACGATAACCCATCAAAAACAATATTTTTACTGAAACATTCACTTCCAGTTCGATTCTTAATCCAATCACAGTGTGAAACTTTATTGATAAAAGCAGTTACCTATAAAAAAATAACAAATACGCATTGCGAGTTAAACCGACGCCTCGCTCGCTCTATGGAACTGGATAGCTCTGGGATTCGGCAAATATGTACTGACAGGATAGAACTCTGAGGTGTAGCGAAAAGGGATTTTTTTGATGTCATTCGTAACTATTGAATTTTGATATGATTTAAAGTTTTATAGAAAACTGAATATGATGCCTTGTTTCAAGTGAAAGTATCTACGTATATCATAGACATTTGCAAAAAACTTTGGATCTACTTAATAGTCTCATTGTGGCATAGATAGACTCATCCAGGAACACACCTCAGTGAGCGTTGATTAACCTCAACTATCAACTGTTCTTAAACACGATGGAGCTTATGTGTAGATGCAATGGTATTAACATTCTCCTACCTCATTCACAGAACAAAGTCAAAGTAAAGTCAAGTCAAAGTCTCCTACCCATGCACAAACAATAATCACATACACCTCTAATACCTTCAGATCATCTCTGCTTAAAGGAATATCACCTGCAGAATACACAATATAACTGAAGCGAATTTAGCTAAATATACAGAATCAAGTGTTATCCGGCACAATGGCGTTTTAACAATACTGTAATTGACACCCTCTCGACAATGTAGTCGCACGAACACTGGGGGACGGAATTAGGGTAACATTTCGATATGACGAACTTTGAAATGATTTTATGTTGAAAATTGACTCTTAATATATATTTTGAGAAGCTCATAGATAAGTAACGCACGGGTCGATAGATCGATGAAAAGGTTAAGCAATGCTTGGCGAGGGCGGTCCGTGAATGTTGGACCATCAATGTCTCCGTGTTTCAAATCGCACGTTTTTGTGAGTCCCACCTGCCATTTACGCATCTCTAGTAGTCAGTACGGGTAGTCAAAAGCAAAAAGAAAGTATGACAATCATTTGTATTTATAATCTCAATTCCGGCACGAGTCTTCTTAAAAAACTCCATCATTGCATATGTCATTCAAATAGATTCTAACCGACTTTAACTTCTCTTCTCCTACTACAATAGTAGATAGTTTACCAAAACTACAATTTCAGCAGTAAATCATGAAAGACACAAACCTGTAAACAAGTGAAACAGCGGTGTTCACAACTTCTGTCCACAGCACATTGTTTTGTGTCCCCTAAGAAACCAGCAGCCCTTCGTATTTATGTTAATTGTTCTTACTAACTTAGTTCTGATGGCCGGTCTGAGGGCGCCCTTATGCCTTTATTGTGTTTTACTTGCGACAAAGTTTTTCTAGTTTGCTACTAGTTGTAGGAGACTTTACCCGATGTTTCTAGATGATTAAGATGTTGGAAAAAATGCGGTGATTATTATGTAGCGAAACTAAGTGTCAAAGATATAAATCTAAAATCATAAAGTTTTCAGAAATTAATTTTCTTGTTCTTGTCTAACAAAATTCATAATGGAAAATTAGATGCCAATTAAATTCCAAAGATATTCTCATTAAGATTTCTGCAATATCAGGTGTTAATTAATCGTATTAATTTCATATAAAATACAAACTATTCAGTTATTAGTACACGAGTATTGGATTAATTACACTAATTGAGAGCATTGAATAGCATTTAGTGCGGTGCACAATTTGCACGCGAGTGTACGCGACAAACGTCGCGGCGCATACGGCTCATATTAATTGAAGATAATCGTACATACATTGCTACTATGTAAGTATACACAGAAAATCAAAGACGAAATATTTTGATGTTTAAGTTTACTCTTCTTAGAAGATAACCAGCACAGTGTAATCAAATGATAAGTCTTTTCAGTATGTGCCACTATTAACACATTAAAAAAAATAAAAGCTCTTTAACTCTAAACTTTTTACAGTTGTTTCAATTCTTACAGCAACAATTTTTATGGAAATGAAACTTTGCCAAAAAACTATGTCTCAAAACACATGTTATACCTGTACCTATTATCTTTGTTCGTATTAAACCTACTGTATCTATCCTACATAGTGGCGCGCAGTGAATAAACTGTGGCCCTTAGTGTGACATTCAGCGTAATAAGTTTAGTTCTAATTGAACCACCTGCGAGCTTAGTTATCGTGTGTTTTACTGTTTACGTGGGGATTCTACTAACTCCTGTGAGTACCAACATATTTATAACATTGTTTGGCGCGACTTTCTTAACAAAAGTGTGTTGTATCGTAAATCTGTACAAATACAGCTGAAGATTTTGTTGGTTGTTTATTTTGAACGCACTTATCTCAGGAAATATTGAACTGATTTGAAAATGGATTTCAGTGTCAGCTGGCTCATTTATTGAGAAAGGCTACAGGCTACTTTTTATCTGGTAGCAAATAATATTTTCTATGGATCGCGGAGGACATCACTGGTAGAAACTATTGAGTTTAATAAATGACATAGATTTTGATATAGTCAATTTGCGTTTTGAAAACCTCACTGTAGGTCATATTTAGACAATATCTCACTTTGACATTGAACCAAGACTTATCTTTGACTTCAATTTAACCAATATTTGCTACAAATAAATTCAATTAATTCACGAAACTTGATTACAACTACAAATAGCAATCGATACAAAAGTGCTTACTTAACAATGACGACTATTGTACTTAAAGAATTAATTTAGCGAACAAGTTAGTATAAGACAATAACGGTTATTAATGGGTTATTAACAAAGTGTTGTACAATGGTGATTACAATATGCTTTGTTTGGCTCGCAACTATTTCGGAGTAAGTTCTGTGAAGCCGTACAGTGGGTACAGAAATAGTTGTTGTTTCAGAGTTCGCGGCGGGACGGTCAGCTTTAACTACACTCTGTGAACTGTCTATTCTTAAACAGTAGTTCTATTACATTGCAGTTAATTCTTAAGCATAGTAAATCTTACTTGTTATTTATCACGGTTTTACTCGTTATCTAAAGCAACTTATATTATTAATGCGATCGCATGTTTTTTTCTGAAACGGCTGAGCCGATTGAGATGAAATTTGGCTCATGTAGTTGGTACCTACTGGTCTGGAGAGTGGAGACCAAGATAGGCTATCCTGATGTGGTTTGTATGCCTAATTATTCGCAGACGAACTGTTATTACAAAATAAGTGTATTATGTACTTTTCCCGGTTTTTTGACTGTCTTTATAGTTTTATTAGATATCAGCAATTGGTATTTCGAAACCATATCAGATAGATTGAGTTACAATCCAATTTAATATAAGTAAAGTTGTCGAAACGAAATTACGAAACGGATAACCTTTGACATTTGTCGGCACATTCCGCTTTGGAGATGTTTCTCTGAGAGGAACTTATTTGTCTTCTGAAATCATTAGTCAATTCATTCCACATGGAATCGAATTCGAATCTACTATTTAGAGCACACGATGAAAAATTTTATCTGAGAAAGCTCACACGGACTTTTTAACCGACAAGAATAAAAAAAAAATTGAGGACAGTACGCGTTTCGCAGTTTATTTCAATGCCATAGTATAAAATGTAAAATACAAATTTCAATATACGTAACTTGGTATGTCCATTAACGATACATACAGACGATGTAAAACAAAACTACATAGTACACAAAGTAGTTCACCCAAGACACGAGCAGTCCCGTGAAAACCAGCTAGTCTTACACAGTCTGACATAAGAAGCAGTAAGGTTCTAACTTGTAAGACGACGTCGAAATAGCCTTCGCTAACGTTTTTGTTTGCTCCGTTGAGCCTCTTCCGCAAACATTAATATCATGACGCGAGATAGCGATATGTGAAGTTATATGAGTGTGAGAGAGATGCAGCATCCCTGGTGAGTTAGCAAGGGTTGCTACACGTAGATTTCGATAAGCAGAGACAGTGTACGGTTGGCAGATTAGTCACAAACTTATTTTTATCTAAGATTCCCAAATATATAATCTTTACAGGTAAAGTTGAAAACTCTTTTTGTAAATGGACCGTTAATAGGTACGGTTTAAGTAATAATTAATGACATGTGACATTTATTTAGGAATTTTAATCTGTTGTTAAATATAATTATTATGCTATGTTTGCTGCTTTGCTACGCTATGCTATGCTTTCACCATGAAACGTTTGACAGATTTTGATAGATTTAATTAATTACCATGACGAATATAGGTACTTATTAATATCACAGACAACTAGCTTTATAAATAGATATCACAAATTATTTAGAGCCAATTTAATGAGTTCAAAATTATCAGTTAATGTTAATAAATCTGTTTAAATTCTGCATTATAATAACTGTATGAATAAACAGTTAAATGATTAATAGTTTTCCAATAATGCACGCAAATGGTACGTTGAACAAACAGCCTCACAATGGGAGATTAATTCATACAATGAATGAGGGTAGAAGTGAATTAACTTGCTTCCATATTTCCGATACCGGGAATATCAGTGTTACTTGTACAGAATTTTAATGGTGAATTATTATATCGCACTTTTTATGTACTTACAATGGGAAATATAAGAAGAATTTTTCTGGTTATTTAAAAGAATATTGAAAGTTGTTCAACGGAGATAGGATATTTTTAGACTACTACCAACGTTCTTCCCACTGTTTGATTCGCATCCGAAAAGGTAAAATTATAGTATATTAATCTATCCAAGTATATTCATAATTTTACTACTATCGTTTTGTTTACCCTGAAACCAGAGCAGAAAAAATCGAATTTGTAAAAAATTGAGGAATGACTGACATTTATCCGTGTAGTGTTTCTGCTATCGGTACACAAACCGCTTACGTCCAAAGAATGTAGTCGTGTGTTTCTCTTTCTTTCGACAACTTACAGTCTTTTGTACCTGAGCTTTGTACGTTTGGACGTTTTCTTAGGCCACACTTTACTAGCAGGGTTTAAGGTAGCCTAAGACCGGGTTCAATAAAAAATAGTGCGTATTTTACGAAGAGCGATTTGCAAAAGGGATGTGAGGTACTGACCCTTTTAGGGAAATATTTTGTTCAACAAAAGTAATAAAAAGCTACCTAGGTACTTTGGTTCGTTGCTCATTGTTGTTACATAGTTATAAAGTGGAATCGTATACTTTATATTTCTAAAGAGTTTGTTTGCAAACGAAGTATCTCAAGCTTGAAAAATAAAGCAATTTTTCACCAGCAATGGTCGGAGCTAATATAGTTTGTACCAATCTTACCACATTGTGTGAGTCGGACATCAGAGCAATTGTGGTAATTCTGTGTGATGGAATAACCCGGCTGCTCCATTGCTGCCTATTAAGAGACCTGCAATCACTATACAATATACAATGTACATGCATTTGAACGTATTTGGTACATGAACGATCACGGCAATTGGAGACGTCGCTGTTGACCTAGTGTTATAAATGTCAGCCAATGAAATCATTCTGTAAGCGCTGTTTTGATTTCATAGAGATTTCGAATACGATTGGTAGGTATTGTTCCAAATTATAAATCAGCCCGATACATCATCCTTTCCAATATATCCAGCAGTTCGGTAGTTCCTCAGATTAGCACGTTCAAGCAAAGAATCTCTTCAGCATACATCATCATCCTCCGAGCCTTTTCTCAATCATGTTGGGGTCGGCTTCCAGTCTAACCGGATTCAGCTGAGTACCAGTGCTTTACAAGAAGCGACTGCCTATCTGACCTCCTCAACCCAGTTACCCGGGCAACCCGATACCCCTTGGTTAGACTGGTGTCAGACTTACTGGCTTCTGACTAGCCGTAACGACTGCCAAGGATGTTCAATGACAGCCGGGACCTACAGTTTAACGTGCCATCCGAAACACAGTCAATGGTGTCTAAGATTTACTTAGAAAGTACATACAAACTTAGAAAAGTTGAATTGGTACTTGCCTGACCTGGGATCGAACCCGCGCCCTGGAATCTCTTCAGCATACATAATATTAAATATAGATAAGATACTCCCTAAATAAATTCAAAGTTCCAAATGAAATAAAATCGTCCCGTGATATGAAACATTCATAACTCGGTATCGGGAAGTAAGAATCGATCGTCTGCCGACTGTAGGTAATGTAATACAATAACACATTTACCCTCCTTAATTGTCCAAGTTACACTCACAAAGGCAGACATAGGGCTGTCAGTTTCTATAACAAATAACATTTTGAGAAAACTTTGACAACTTTTAGTAGGTTGAGTTTTATAGGATTGCAGAAATCAACAATTTTGGAGAAATGCATAAAAACATTCATGTCATTTATTGTGATTAGGATGGATATATCATAGTTTTTGTTTTCAGGGAAAGATTTGATTAGGCTAAATGTACTGTGTAGTAACTAAGTAATAGGTAATAACTACATTTAAAAAAAACTTCTCCTTTGTAGTAACAGAAGTTTTGTTCTTGAAAATTGAGTAGTAAAATAACCGTTTGAATGTAACTGGTGACAGCCCTAAAATCTCCGATTTAGATTTATTACCGCCATGAAGCTGTGCTGGTGTTATTCAGATTGAATTCTCTTACCTGGGAACTTGATTTCATCAAATATTTTCTTGAACACGTAATATCGAAGTTTTACATATAAATTAGATGAATTTACTTGGACTTATATTTTTACCTTTTGAAAATTACAATTTAAGACCATCAAAATATTTATGAGTTTCTGTAACCAAAACACACATACGCGCATACACGCATATACCTACACAAAATAATTCATAAATAAATACCTAACTAATTATGCTACTGTTCGCTAAACACAGAGGGAAATAATTCTTAATAATTATTAATAATACAAAATGTTTGTCTGTACGTGTTTGTGACATAAAAACTAAGCAATATGTAACAATGGAATCTCTTTGTCCTGTTTTTGTAGAAACATGTTCTGCGTAGCTTTTTGAAGCTTGTTTATTATGGATCGCTAATTGACCTAGTTACTACTTGTTTAATTAATTATAATTATGTTTGAATTTTATGAGAATTTTTTATTAAATTCCATAACATACAAGTTTTATATCCACTATAAGATGGTAATAAGGTCGTCATTGTGCTCCTCTTTTTTAACTGTATTTTTTACTTTACTCGTATAAACTGAATAGAACATGGAAACGTATACAAGCAGATTAGTAGAGTTACATTTTTGATAGATTTTTCTTCAAAAGTCAAAGTCCAAACAGATCGTTTAATATAAGTTAATTCAACAAGCTCTTTTCAAAAAACACCCTTTCATCGCTTCTTAGTGTTATGACTGAAAATTAGAAACGGTGATGAGCAAACTCCTCAACAACAGTTGTCGATACAATGAATTTAAAAATGCATTAGTCCAGTTCAAATCTGCCATCGGCATTTATCATAAAATGATAATTTCCATTATAACTCTCAATATAGTATGGTAACCGTTCATTGACAGCCCTATTACACTAGCTGGGCAGATTTATTAGCATCATAAGGCTTATATTGGAATATCCAGCCTTTGGTCTCCGCCTTAATATTCATTTGAAGCTAATGTATTCAGCCTTTTACTTTGAAAGTCTTCAGCAGCTTGAATACAAGTTTATATAGCTATTTGTGCTAAGATACTTTACTGTAGGTACTCGGAATTTCGACCACTTTTGGCAAGTTTAAACCTACTTTAAAAAATATCTAATTTATCGTACTGCTTATACCAATATACTTAGAGCTGTGCGCTAACAGGGTCCGTAATTGTAATGAAGTTTTAAGCCTTGTATAGCCATCTGTAACACACATTATGGAATGCAAATAAATGAATATGAATAGAGAAAAATAAAATAGCATCCTTTTCAAATGTATAAGAGTTAACCTTTTCAAATAATTAGGAAATAAGCCGTGACTCAAGTGAAAGTAATTAACAATTTCTCGCATAACTCGGATCCAATTTGTCGAGTGATTTTGACAAATGAGGTGTCTGCCTGGCCTCGTCAGCGGCGGCTGTCAGAAGACATGAAATGTTTACATAAAAGAATTAACTCTACGTTATTATATTAAACTGGACGTCGACTATGAGTACAGAAAATACATTTTTCTGAGAACTCTTATGAAATTTTTACTTCCTGGTTCTTTGTAACAATTATTTGGGCTGTTTTTTGCTATTTTTTTCTGTCGACGTGGATATCCATCAAAAATGGTATTTCTAGATTGCCTTATAAATACTGCCATCATACCAAAGATATTTTCCAAAACTATGATAGCTCTTTTATCCTCCAAAGCATTATCCAGTAACCTAGACCATAAATCAATTATTTTTCATAGGCACTTAAAACAAACTATGCAAACCTCTTTGTTCTTTAACAAAGGCTCGACAGACGCCGCAGAGTTACCTTAGCCCTCAGGTAATATGTAGAAGCATAACTCATCGCTTTGCATAAATCAGCCGGCGCTCAGATTCGATTAAAGTAGGGTCCTTTGCCGACCACGTTATATCCTCTCGGTTCTAACAGCTTTGCTAAATTAGTTCCATGATCAAATTAAAGGATAACAGATATACCTTATGTTAATATGTTAGGAAGGTATTCCAATTTAATCATACAAATCGGACTCACCATTTCAATCTGTATATTTCATTTAGAAGATAAATCCTCCTAATATTTTGATAAAGTTATGTATGTGATATAAATTAGAAATAATAATAATTCATACTAATCTCCGGCAGCTGGAGTTGGCCTCTGGGAGTTACCCAAACGTATGGTTTCTGATTGACACCTTTAGGTATTATTTGCCAAATAATTCTGAGTGTTCTTTTCATCAAACTAGGTTTGTAATGTAAAATAATGCTTTTGTAGCATTTGTATCTCACCAGTTTGATGTAATTTTGACTATTTTAAAGTTTTAATTAATCTTGACTACTTGTTCAGGCTATACCTAAAAAGATGCTTGAACATCTCTTCACATTTACTCTGTACAGAAAACAGTTTGAAAATAACTTGTTCTGTAACTTAGGCAAAAGGTTAAACCTCTTTAGTTAATTGTTATGGCCAATTAACATGGTGTAGGTCCTTATTTGAAAATTTTCAATTTATATATTTTAAAGGTCAGCGTTTTAGTACAATTTGAAGATACTCAGATGTTCGAATTTTGAATAACAGTTTTATTGCTTTCTATTCTAATTGAAAGCGTAGGCCTAATAGTTTGTTGGTAGGTTTTATGATGGATCAGGATGTTTTCTGTAATTAAACACAATGCTTGAAGATTTTCAGAACTGAAAATGAAATATATAAGACCATTCTGTTTATTTTATGTACTTTAAATTCCACATAATTTTTTTTTTCGGCCAGCAACAGAAACATTTTATACATTACCTACTTAGTACCTACGTATGCATTGCATTGGGTGAATAGTCAACTGTTCTGTAATAAGTGATTCGATCACCGAGTTATTACATGCTCTTGTATTTCATATACTGAATATTTCATATCAGTATAAAAACACAATAACTTCATTTACATAACAAAACACATATTTACTTCTTTATCAAGACTTTATTACTAGCGATCTTTCAATATCGTAATATATTGGATTTTTTATATAATGTTCTTGTATGGTATCCAAATTCAATCATATTTACTTTACTGTTACAAATATTGAGTGTTATTGTATCTAGTGAATCTGTAATCTTTCAATAAAACTTACTATCTCTGAGAATCTATGAGGATAAACCGAAATGACTGTTGCTACATAGATAGTCCAGAGTCTAGAAAGTATATACTAACATATAATATGCTTACTTTTTACCAAACCGATAGTTTATCCAAAATCTAGCAAGAATTTCCCAGAAGATACTAATAAGAAATATGTAAAGTAAAACTTTACCTTCCTACTTACATATATTTATCCTATACCTACTTACATACAATTATTTGACACATACATACTTACTTACCAAACAGTATTTATTGGCAATCCCATAGACGCAAGGAATAAGTGTGAGTGTAGAAACTATTAAGGAAAATGTCTCCCGAGACGTTTCAATCTACCCTCCTCAAATGTCTGACGTTTGGATTCTGCATAATATGATATGAAAATCTCATAGAACGTTGTAATATAATGTGTGGGATATACCAGTGTAATGTGTAAGTTACATGATAACTTTTTTGTGAGACATGTGTGAAAAATATTATGGAAAGGTTTTCTTAGGAGATTTACCTCGAAGTACTTAAACGTTACTTTAGTAAGTATAAGTATTACTTAAAACTTGCCGCAACAATTTACGTAGGTGTCACGTATGTTTTGAAAACCGAGTGGCTTTTAATTATTCGGCCGTGAGAGTTGTGAGACAATTTTTAAATATTTTTAAGCAAGTGATTTTGATTCCTGTTTCCTACCATATCTCTCAAATGTGGAGGAAATAACAGCCTCGGATAAAATAAATAGCTTTTATCTTCCTCCATTATGAAGCTTCATAGCCACACCATAAATGTTACGCTACCATAAGATACAGATATAAGTTATTCATTGTCTATTTCAAAAGCTATGTTTCTGCGGTAATTTCGAAGTACACACACGGATTTTTGCTCAGGCAAAATTTCATAATAATTCTTGAAAAATAGACAGAAATTACCAAAACTACATACATTTGTTCTACTGTCTCTGTGTCTACTTTAATATTCAAGTTACCCTTGAAAAGAGATACCATGCCGTAGTACGTCGTTGGTCAAAGAGAACAATAATTATGTTCGTTGGCGGCCAGCCAACTGCGCACTACACGGAGCAGGCTGGAAGTGCCATCGTCTCACTTCTACTCAAGTATTTTGTACGGCACTACACTTTTGTACTTTGAAACAAGGAAAGTAATTAGTCATACACCTTTGTATCTATGCTAACATTCAAACTCAAATAAACTATGGGGTTGACATATCTAAGTAGGTAAAATTCAGAATTCAATAAATAGAAAAAAAATAGTTTCAGAATACAGCAATACATACAACAATATAGTAGTATAACTTACCCTAACGTTAGTATTTTATAAAACTGATATTAAAATAATGTTTCAGAGTTAAATTGTGCATTTATAAGGAAGGTTGTAGGATTCTTTACCCGAGTGCTAGAAACTAGGTTTCAGGGAAATGATAAAACGCAAAACGATTACGTGAATTGTCTTGTAAACGATATAAAAAAACATCTTACGAGTACTTTTCAAAATTCACCTGAAACTGATATACCAAACGCAAATATTCAAACCCCATGTCACTTACCTTGAACCAGAACATAACTACCGCTGTCAACACAAATAGTCCGACATTATTGCATTTTTGCGAACCGCGATCATCCACTACTTACATACTATACATACGTATTTATGTTTCTTATGTGTGTAAATCACGGATTAAGGAAAGATAAGTGGAGATGCCATAATGTAGGTAGGTCAAGCGCCTTCTTCTAGGTCAAAAACATACGGCAGACATAAGCAAAAAGATCACTAACGAGGCATTCAGGTTTTTTGAGACATCTGTCAACGATTTTTGGTATTACAAAAAATGGGCGGCTTCCAAAGAAAGCCCTCGTCCCCGCACACCCGCATTTTGCGCGCTACTTTCTTAGAAGATTTTCCGCTATGGCATCTCCGCTAGTCATTTTGTTCTCCATGATGCAAATCCGTACGAGCTGACGCGATTGTGCCGTCTCAACCCTTTTCATAGCTGAGTTATGTGGACTGACGGGCGACGGCGCGTTTGTGTATATGTTAATATTTAGAGAATGCTTTTGTCATTATGTTGTGTTAACGCCTTCATTGTTGGAAGGATCGTGGCTGGTTAAAGGTGGCCGAACATTGGATGAGTGACTTTTAGCAATGACCTTGCTGTTTGTTACAAAAAATAATCTAATTATACGGAAAATAGAGCCAAAAGTTATTACAACAATGAAAGTCGTGTCAAAGAATTCCGTTTTAATTGTTCTGTTGATTACAAAGAGAAAAACAAAAGCAACACTTATTGTAAACATTTAACAAAGAGTAACAATGTATTGTGGTGTTTAAAAAGGTTTCAGGAGGTTTATGAAAGTTGGTGATTTAAGGTGTTTTGGGAGGTCATGCGTTTATGTAAATAAACAATATTTTGAAGCATTTTTATATTCTTCTTCTTCTTCTTTTCATGTTTTAATTGTCAACAAACGATTTTTTAAGTAAATTCAAATTCAGTCAGTATTTGTTATTTATTCCCTTAAAATATTTTCTGTACTCAGTGTAATTATGGGATGTACGAGGAATAAATTGTGTGAAAGATTATATGGATCAAAAACTGCTTGCCAGTGAGATGGCTCTTGATAGAGAGAAGTTTAAAACAAGGCGTTATGCTGCGTTGTATTTAACAAAAACTGAAATGTACGACAATAAAAAATCAGGCAAATAATATTCTACCATTTCATAAGCTAGCTATCAATTAATGAACCAATGTATCATTTAATTGTCATTTACATTCACAGACCTTATTCAGCTGATAATAACGTTTATGAAAATGTATGAAAAATAAAAATGTGCTATTTGTCCAGAAGACTAGGGCAAAATAAGTCCGCTCTAAGGACTTAATTTTAAATAATATTCTAATGAATATTCCTACATTTTTAAGATTTCTCCTTGTCATAATATTCGAAGAGCGTCGCGAGGAAAAATGTCGCCGTAATAAAGTTAATATTATCCGCCTTACTTATTAAAATTTTACGAAAATATTCCAGGAAGGGGGTGTACCGAGACTTATTTAATATTTTGTTATACGTTTATATTGGAGAGGTTTCAAGAAACCAGATTTTCCTATGATCAGCAAACACATAGTATTGTCAGAAAATGTTCTTGCTTTGATACATACATAATTGTGGCTTATTATTTACTTGAAGTTTAAAATATTTCAGTGGGGCACCTATAATAATTCATAAGGATTATTTTCTTAATCCTATATTCGGTATCCTTGAAAGTATGAAATATGGCGTAAAGCAAACGCGAAATGAGTCCGAACAAAATTATTTCAGAACAACCTTGGACGGTTTTATTGAATAAAAACTTTTTGATTTCTTATGAAGGTAGACTACTGTGAAATCTGCGTATATAGTAATAATGACAAGGTTCCTTTAAGCATATTAGAGTCCTTTAATAATGTTATTAAAATTAACTACCCATTTACCCACTGTTTCACCTACGTCCCATGGGAACTATTGCCCATAAAATATAGTCTATGTTACTTGGGAAGAGTGTAGCTTTATAACAGTAAAATAATATTTAAAATCAGTTTGGAGGTTTTGGAGCTAATAGGCTTTACAAACAAACAAAAAATATGTTTCCTTTTTATTATATTAAGTGCAGATAACGCAATAACTGGTTCATTTTCCTCTATAACTGTTTACTTGAACACCCTCAGAACTGGCCATACCTACAGCTCCATTTAACCTAGAAACCTCTTTTATTAAAATTCCTTTTATTAAATGATCCGGTATATCTTCGCAGTAATATAGAGGAAGTCCTTTTGTGTGAATCGAGTGCCTTCATCCCATTAGCCGTGTTTAATTCAATTACGATGGAGGGTAGTTATCTGGGTATCTTCGATCGGGTACAAAGTATCCCCGATACTTTTTTGTTTGATTCCTCAAGCGTATCTTGCGTGGGGGTTTTTTGAAAAGGACCCCAGTTCCCGCGTAGGGCGTGGGAAATTTTTTTTGTTAAGTAAAACCTGGATTTCTTTGAGGATTTTTGCTAGTCTTTGTGAAAAGAGTAGTGCTTGATAATCACGTAATTGTGGTTTTACAAGGAGATTGCGTTGGGTTTGTTAACGTTCTTCATCTTCAATTTCTTAGTTATATTGCCTTAAATAAGCAGTGATTTAAGCAGCAGTCAGTCAAGATTATATAGATAATGTTTAAGCTAACAGTCTATAAAAGTATCTAACTGATTGAAGTGTAAAGTAAAAGCGATTACGAGTGTAAATCTTTATTTAAACCAAGTAAACATCCTTTGTAAACAGCCCTTTAAATGGTTGTTTACAAGGTTTCAGTTCTTAAATCTACTCTAAAGATCGCCCACTGAAATACGGGGACGAATTCGAAATAGGGATCAGTTTTTGATTCCGAGTATTCATATTAGATAAATAACTAACAGCGGTTATAATCTTAAATGTTTTACTGAATTTCCTGAAATAATTCGTTTTAGGCAATTATTAAAGAACATGTTCCTAATTTAAGATCTATAATTATTATGTATTCAAATATACAAAAACCTGCGACCGTGCTACAAAATGTAGTATTGAACGCGAATATTCTTAACAAGGGAGTGTCAATAACAGTTCGTTAGCTCTGCCTATTGAACTACGTGTGACTGATTTATACACTGAAATAAACTTTCTTTACAGACAATTTTAGGCAGTTTTTTTTAAATCTTTTTGTTTCTGAGTTTTGATGTAAAATGTTGACTTGGGAATCGAACTAAGTTTAATTTGCGGCTTCCATTACAACGATGGCATATTGAAAGAAAACGGAAAATGTCTCAACATGTACAACTTACACAATGTTGAAAAAATATTCCCTTCTTATTTTAGCTGTCAACAAAATAACAAAGAAAAATATCGAAAAAGGGAATCCTTAAACTAGGGATCGATCAAGTTGAAGTTTGTTCAATCCATCATTGATGTTACTTTCGGATTCAGTCTGATATTTATCACAATCTGTGCTCTGTAATGTATAGGGGCTTACAATGTATCTTTTGAATATTTCAGTTTTGAAAACAGTGTAAATAGTACGTCAGATGAAGATTGAGTACTCTGTGAAAATCTGTCATAAAAATTATAGATAGTTTGTCACTGCAGCGATTCATTGTCTAAATTAGCATACGTTTGGATTGTAGCAATCTTGGCTAGGTAGGTATTGCGAGCCACCTGCCTTGGTGCAAACATCACTGATGCACTGAGAATTCACACCGATATATTCACAATACATTCAATCTGACCTCCTGTCAGCCGATCTTTGCGTTTATATGTTTTCCACGGAGGATGGAAAGATGAGATTGTCCTTACAAGTTAATTCTTGAGTACTCTCTATGTTAACACCTAGCTAAGTATTGATGGTATACGTTGTCTCCAGATTGGCTGACGGTGACGTGGGCGCAGGGTGGCATGCAACTGCAAGGAGACGCCTCCGCAGACGACGACGACTCCGTCAAAGGAAGGTGAGTTCAACACATCTCTTCAACTGAGAACCTAGCTTTGAAGAGATAAGCATTATTGACTATGACACTACTATAATAATTATAGGAATGAAGGCACATTTTTTAAAGATAGCTACTCGCTGTTTCTCGCGGTTTCATAGACGTCCCGTGACCATGATAACAAGGAGCCAAAAGCTAAATAGGCTATCATTAGATAACCTCAAGCATTTTAGCGAATTCAAGCAAAATGACGATTCAGCTTTATAATGTCAATATTGGTAATTTATGCGATAAAGAATAGTGGACTCGTGTTGTGGATAGACGCTTGCAGAAGTGTATGATCGTAATACAAAAGACCATATTATAAAGCTTAATCAAGATGAACCTATAAATAGATTTACATTTCGGGTCTCTTGCAGCTATACAAAATCTTGTATATTATAGATATAGGAGCGATGGAGCGAGACCCTTGCCCAATTATGCAAAGTTAAGGATACCTAAGGCTCTTGTGTTGAAATTCGAAATATTAATCTTTGAAGCATTATGATAATATACCCATTCTTTTTTATCTGTAAAAAAGGTTAATCTTATATACGCAAAAGTTTTTACGGGGTAATGCTCAAGCGTGATCGTGCTTTAACCATAAGGTACTTGAAATATGATATTTTTCAAGATTTCAAATAACGCAATATATTTATTTATTTATTTATTTATTTCTCAACCTTACCACTAACATTACAGACAGGTACATCCAATGCGTTAGGGAGGCACTTATTTAAAATACTAACTACTTACAAAAATAAAATAAAAAACAAACAACAAAACACAAGATATTTACACAAAATAAATTTAAAGTGAAATAGAATATAACAATACAATAAAATAAAACAATAATAACAAAAGTATGTCCTATAATGCTAATCTAGTTTATTACATAATATAAACAAAATCATCCTTGCGAGTTCACTGAACTGACACGAGAAAATGTCTATATTGTTCTGGATTTCGTTTATAGTACGGATCGCTCGCGTGAGAGGCGTTTTGGCCAGTAGGTTGGTCCTGGCGGTCGGCACTGACAGCAGTGGCGGGCGCCGTCGTCTCTCCACGTAGCGGTCCGGCACACAGAGACACAAGCACCGTAGTACGCCGGGATTGTGTTCCTTGCCACGGAGTAATTTAATAATATATAATATAAGGGCAAATTCTCGCCGCACCTGTAACTGGTTGTACCCGACCATACCCAGCACGAACAATGTGGGGTACATAAGCGGGTACAGCGGATACACCCCGTACAGCCTCCAGTACAAGTGGCGCGTGAACTTGTTCTGCACGCGCTCCAGCATGACAGAGTACTTGGCTTCGTATGGAGCCCATATGACACCACCATACTCCAAGTGACTCCTAACGAGTGCGTCGTATAATACCCTTACTGTTGTTATATTCGTAAAGCCCTGCGACTGCCTAAGTACAAAGCCTAGGTTTCTGTACGCCTTCTTGCATATCTTAATAATATGCTCGCGAAACGTGAGCTCTGGAGTGAGATGAACCCCCAGATCACGCACCTGTGTCACTCGCGTCATGGGTGTTGCCTCTGCTTTGTACTCATAGCAGACAGGGCTTCGCGAACGCGTAAAGGATATTACCGAGCATTTGGATACATTGAAGTATAGTTTATTGTCATGACTCCACTTCACCACTCTGTCAATGTCATCCTGGAGTCGCGTACAGTCCGACTCGTCCCTCACCTCGAGCAGCAACTTGAGGTCATCCGCGAACAATAAACATGTAGCATGTCTGACGACTTCCGGCAAGCTGTTTATCATTATGATAAATTCTAGAGGCCCCAAGTTGCTGCCTTGGCTTACTCCAGACCTTGTGTAGTATGGCTCTGACTCAAACCCATTATAGTCAACATACTGTTGACGGTCTTTCATGTAGCTGACAAAGAACTGCAACAGATGTGGTGTACAGCCAATATCAGCCAGCTTCCTCAATAAAACATCATTGTCCACGGTGTCGAAAGCCTTTTGGAAATCAAAATACGCCGCATCTACCTGGACCCCCGCGTCGACTGCCGGTATAACCTGCGCCATGAAGTTAAGCAGGTTGGTGGAAGTGCTGCGCCCCGGCCGAAAGCCATGCTGAGCGTCCGATAGTTGTGCTCGGACCTGCCCCTGTATAGAACTTTGAATGGCGGACTCAAAAACTTTAGCCGGTGTCGACAGCACTGCCACTGGTCTGTAACCGCTGACATCTGGACCTGACTTACCCTTAGGTACTGGAACGACGCGTGAGATCTTCCATCGTTCTGGGAATGTGGACTGTTGTAAACAGGTATTGTAAATGTAATGCAGGGGACCCGCTAAAACCCTGGCACAGTCCCTGAACAGAAAAGGTGGTATACCGTCCGGACCAGATGAGCGTTTTGGCTTGAGATTCTGCAGCGCTATTTGAACATCATTCAGGGTTAAGTTGTTTAAATGTACCCGTGCACTGGTAACACCGGCTTCCGCCGCCGCCGCCTGTGCATCTAGTGTCGGTGGTACCTGGTTATATACCGACTTAAAAAAGTCGGCAAATTCTCCAGCACACTGGTCATCTGTCAAATCTTCACCATTTTTCATTATATTTTGGCGATTAACTCGGCTTTTTTTGGACCTAATATATTGCCAGAACGCTTTTGGATCTTTCGCGAATTGATTTTGAATTTTATGTTTGTGATCTCTGTATGCTATTTCTATTGATTTTTTAATTTGTGCCCTAATCTTAGCGTATTCTTTATAATCGCAATCAAGTTTTGATTTTTTAAATTTTTTGTGTAAATATGCTTTAATTTTAATATCTCGAATTATTTCCCCTGTGTACCATTCGGGATACACGTAACGCGAGTTTCCCCGGATAGACGCCTTCCTGGGTACACACAGGTCCAAAGTATGACTAAGTTTGTCATAAAAGATATTTAAAATCTCATCCAAGTCATGTGTCTCATACAGTGTACTCCAGTCAACAGAAATTAACATTGTATATAACGACTGATAATCGGCTTTATAAAAATTCCACTGCGGTCTAATACTGCGCGGTCTAATCTAATATTGGAGGTACCTAGTGTAAATAAGCTAAATGGTGGTTAGCAAAATGTACCAGTATAATAGTTTTCGGAATATTATACAAAGTTATCCAATAAACAATAACTTATCTCTACTTATATGATTATTATCTCTTCCTAAACAACACTACGTATAAGTAAGAACATCGTAGGTAATGTTGTTTTATCCCTTCATAATAGCATTACGATTTTGTAATATAGTTGTATCATATTTATTTATCAGTTTGAACTGTAGGTCATCGAAACAAAGGTTACTGAGAGTTAAAACTTCAGTAATCTAGTTACAGATCTTGTAGTTTACTCAGTAAAGCTCCGACACGCCACGGCAACGCCACGCCAACGCGACGGCCGCGCCACGCTGCGGGACGTTCTTATTGCGGAAACTTTAGTCTTGTGTTTTAATTAAACGGATTTGTTGAAAACTTTATGTTTTATTGGTGTTGTTTAACTTAGGTATCGTTTTATTTTGAATATTTTGAAGAATATAAGACAATATTTAATTTGTATATAATCCCTACTAGGTAAATTATGTAGGCATTCTTCTGTTTCATATTTTTTTATGTTATTGTAGGCATGTCGCTAATTGTGAAACAATAGAAAATCAATTGTGTCTCGCGTATATCTGCGGTCCGACTTTCAACGGGTTAATGAAAATGTTCATAAGCATAACCAATATGTTTATACTAGATATCCTAACATCCTCGCCTTTTACAAACATGGTAACAAAAATTCATGAAGCCAGAACATTTTCCAACCCACCTGATAAAGTGAAACTATGAAGTCGATTGCAACAGTTGCATCACCGTTTACCGAGCAAACTAATATAGCAAGACTTTGCCAAGTTTCCAGCAGAACGGACTGTCGGACGCAGAAACGTGCCTTATTATTACTCCACAGGAAAACCCGATAAGAATATTGTGGCATTTTCTTACTTTGACCAAATTTTAAACAAATCTGTAAGGCATTTTCTTTCTTTGACAAAACAAATATATGTAGGTTTACAAATATTATAAAACTGAAGTTGGTTAGCTTCAACGCGGTAATCTCAGGAACCTCTGAGCTCATCTTTCAATTTCAAATAGTTTATTTATCGATAAAGACTATAATCGAGAATAAGCTTCTTACTTTATCCGGGCAGTCGGAGTAGTGTCCACTAAACTCGGGTGAAACTTGTGTGAAAAATAATAACCTAGTAACAAATCGTGATACATAAATCCATTCGCTGTACGAAATTGACCAATAGAAACACTCAACCGCCGTGAACAAAATATTAAAGCACACGCTGGATACATTCGAATCCCATTTTTCTTGCAAGTACATGTATACCGTTGCAGGTCAGTGACCTATCGATAGAATTCTGTAAATCAACAAATAAAATACACATTGTAACAGTTCATGAAACTGAAGAATATAAAACATGCGAGTAGCTTTTACTTTGTAACGAAACTGATTTACGACAAGAACAATTGATAATATTTTACGATGTTTTTGTACTGAAGACGTGTGGTGTGTGGTTTTAATGATGTGTGATATCTTCAGTATAGCGTGTTAAAAATGTTTACACATTATTGAGTCATTGTCTTCTGTTGAATTGTATGATTGTGAGAATAGTGGTAATGATTGATGATAGCAAACAAAGTAAATTTTGAAAATGTGACATTGTTATATCGTATGCTACTGCTATGGTGCTATGATTAACCCACTCACCAAAGGCAAAGCAAATAAATAAAGTAACATGGTTATTTTAAGCAAGAGGTTGTACAGTTCCAGAAATACAGCATAAACCATTTCCTGAAAAAGTTGCTATCACGTAAAAACGCTCTCAATTGTATCATTCAATTTCCCCGACACACTATATTGAAATAAAAGCTATAAAACAAAAATAAACATTGTGTGGACAGCCTGCATTCGCTTCCCATTCATAATTAAAAGTAAACAACACATACAAAATATTTGGTTATTTTATCAACAACTGACGATCGGGTGAAAAGGTTCCATGTGAGACTACCCTGATCGGTTAACGAGCTTACTTGTTTGAACCTATGATGAATCAATGTTTTTTTTTGTAATTTGAAAACAAATTGTTAGAATATCTTGATAGAACTGCACCTTGAATTAGTAAAAATATTTTAATTATATTTGCAAGAAATTAAAATTAAGCTCATTATACGAAAAAGGTTTTCTATAAATAATAGAGAATTCTTATTAAAAATATAAGAATATTATTGCCATAAATCTTCCACCTGTTATTCGACAACTTTGCTTTTGCAAACCAATACTAAGTTTGTTACCACTAAAATCACAATGGTTCGCACGGGCGTTGACATCTCAGCGTATAATCCGTTCCACCTGGCATCTCTCATCACAACTTAGATGGAAACCCTCACCGGACAGTTTATAGCTCAAACAAAGCTCTAAGCTTTTAATTAACTTTGGTTGCACACAGGTACATTCTAAGTATTCTATACATTGTACTACGCAATTTTGTGGCTGTTGTTGCTACGGCGTAGCCAATGTAGCTTCGGTTACTACGGCGTAGTAATATAAAAAAGTTTTAAGTCAGAAGCTAGTAAATCTGACAACCCGCCCGGGTTGCCCGGGTAACTGAGTTGAAGAGGTCAGATAGGCAGTCGCTCCTTGTAAAACACTGGTACCTAGGTGCGTCATAACAGATGAGGTAGGTATATTTATGTGCGGCTACTTAAACAAAATTAAACAATTATGCATTTTAAATCTGCAACTGAAATGTACAATTTGTGTTAAGCTGTTATAGTTGTATTTTACTTTCCAATAGTTATTTGTTGAGTGACTGACTGCAGCTGAAGTGAGCAGCAACGCTATGCGGTTGAAGTTGAACGCTATTCAGTTAATAGTACTAGTATGAAATTGTTGTTAGCCAAAATGTGGCAAGCAATGCTCAATAGACATATAATACAATTTAAACATAAGAATATCTGCATCGAGTAAAACAAAAATTGATTTAATATACTATCTTTTAATCTTATAGGTATATCTCGCAATATATCAAGAAAAGTCTCCCAATGCATTAGCTTAAATCCAAAGTATATTGACCTCGTAAGAGGAACTTATAATTCTGTCAGAGTTCCCACAAAACTCATAGAGATTGGTTTTCCCCAAGTTTTTTCGAGAAATCCAAGATTGATAACAAACTTTCTGATTTGTCTGTTAGGGAAGTTTAAATTGAAAGTCGATAGGCAAATCAACGTAATTCATAGTGTAATCAGTTCCGACATTAAAACATTTTACTGTTAAAGTTTGTGATAACTATTTCATTGTGGTTTCATGCTAGTGTGGGAGTTTGTTGCCAAGCGTGTTCCGTGTTGGTATCACTTAAATAGTCGATATTATAAATGGTCTGCAACTTATGTTTATGTTACCTATCAGAATTACAAAGCACTGTAGTAATTTCATATTTTAGTGTTAACTCTGGAACAAGAACAATAAAACCTGTATTGATCAGGAATTTTCTTCTTTGTCATGTATTAATGGATGTGATGTTAATATCCTTTCAATAATGTATATAGTCGTCAAATAGTTACTTCACGAATCCGAGGATTCGTACAAAATGAAATGTTGAATATTTATCCCTGCTCAACTGTTGCATTATTGACAACGTATCGCAAGAATAAATTGGACACCGACGTGTTAAACTGTCCTATAGTTTTATAATTGAATTTATTTCAGTTTATGTTATTTATTCCAAACTAAAATATATGTATATGTTTTCCAACTGGCATATTGCATTATGTATTTTAAACTTCAAGTTGGCCTGCGTTAATTAACCACAACCAACAATTATTTTGTACAATAATTCTGTAATATTTGAATACATTATTGTACAATTTACGTTTTACAAGCTGTTTCTCTCGCTTGCATCCGTTTCAATTAGTGGTTCAATTGCTTTATTTTTTTATTTACACTTACAGAGATATGACATAAGATAGACTTAAATAACATGCCGTTTTCGTAACATCCCACGCCGTGTATTCACCCCCGCAGGTATTAACAATTCTAACGTAACCTCTGAACAGCAATTAATCACAACTCCTTTGTATATGTGACAAATATCCCCCATTTAGTGACGTCACAAGCCAGGGGGCTTGATCTATTGGCCCCGGAGTACCTAGGCTAGGAATTTATTTTTGGTTGTATACAGGAACAACTTTTTGAGAGTTTCAAAATAGTTGCGACCATCCAAATAAAGATCGAATGCCCACATAGTCAGAAAATAACGTAATTTTAGAATGTTTTGCTTATCTTGAATAAATATTTTAAATGTCAGGAGAATCACCTCTAGAAAAGGTAAATAAAATCTAAATAAATAAATAAAATAAAAATAACACTCGTTCACGATAACCAAATTCAAAACTTCAAGTACCTAATCACAAACAAATTTTGGAAAGTCTCAAAAACGGCATTTTCCGGAAGGTACGTGCTCATTCCATTGGAGGCAGTTGGAAGCGCTCCAAGTCATTTACAAGAATATTTGTTGATATTAAATTTACATAAGCCCCACTAGCAGTTACGCGGTGATTTTAACTTGAGAATATAAACTATGGTGTGTATGATACCGGCAATCTGCGAGGCGCGATGTTTGTGCATATTTTTACCCCGACTACGGAGAGAGGGTTGTGAAATACAATGATTATGAGCAAACATTTGTATGGTATATACGGAATCAATGTTTCACAATTATTGGGTTGTTACATAATATGACATAGAAATTATATGGATACATAGTCTAGTATTAGGGCACATCCCGATACAAATAACTAAGTTCTTTTCTCAAACTTAAATAGTTTATGCCACCAAAAGCTGACCTTCTTGTCCCTTCGGTATTGAGTAGTCTCTACACACACTAACCCAATATTATTTTAATGTCAATAATCATTTTCTTCACGCTCAAAAATAATTTCCACAAAGCGTTACCCAATAAAACAAATTCATTCTCATTCGTTCAGAAACATTACAATTATTTATTTTATCATCGGATAGTCGCGACATCGCCGAAACGTCCTCCGTAACATGTTTCTGTGGGAACACGATTAATCACACCAATTTGCGAGCGTTAAGTTTGCCAACGAGGGGAGCCCCCCCTCATGTCTCCGTCTTCTGGTACAGGCAAATTTAATTTTCTTAATTGTTCCACTTCAGGAGCGGTGAAACTTCGTAGTGCGCTAGTGGAATTCTTGATTGGTGTTAAAAAAATCATACTTTATTGGAAGTTTACATTGTACCTTCTAGCATACATGAACTTACATATTGAGTAGTTATGGATTACTTAACAATAATGAACGACACTCCAAAAACAACGCATTGCCATTATTAGGGTGATTACATACATCCACGCGCCAACTCCCGTGCTACTGTTTTAATCGTACCTACTTACTTTGCTTTGTATTTAAAACACGTGCAGTGGAACACACTCAACACACTGACAACATATGAACTCTCTCTTAGCTGTGAGGCAGTGTGAGATCCGCCTAAGTACTACCCATCTTCCTCCTCGCAGAGTTTACGTCATCGTTGCTTATCATCATCGGCGTGACGTCACAACCGGTGACGCTGTTTAGATTAATATCCTGTCAGACAAAGGGAAGGGAATTAGGCCTGTTAGGCCGGCTGAGTTCACAACTGTCTTGATATATTGTAGTAGTATTTCCAGATGCTAACGGGGTTAAGGGTTCAATTGGTGTAGAAAGGAAAATTATTTATATTGGTACTTACTTATTTTACACGTAACTTTCTAAAAAAATCAGATACTTTCTTTTTTTTATTTATTTACCTACTGGAGTCTAAATAGATATTCTGAAGTAATATTACTACAAATTGTCACAGTAGGTAATAAGCGAAAAAATTGCAATGGTGGTCCTTACCTAAAAAGTTTGGTGTGCACAGAGCTTAAAAACAGATAGAATGTCACATCCCAACCAATCTAAAAAACAACTTACAAATCCGCTGTAAAACCAACAAAATTGATTAAATCGAAGCGCTTGCCGGCCGGCGGTGAAATCAAAGCGGCGGCATTCGATTCATTACGGGCATGTAATCAGCAGCCCCCATTACTCGCTCCATTTACCCCCTTAATGGCTGGAACAGAACCTTCTCGAGTTTTCACCGGATTTCTATGTGGTTTTTGTTGTGGTTTTACAATGTAAACAAATGCTTTGGTTAGGAATTCTTTCCTAGATGGCAGGGGACAATTGCAGGTAGATTGGTACTTGCTGTGGTATACTTTTTACGTCCATGCGTTGAAATCTGAGTTGCATGCACCACAATAAAAATGGATTTAAGATTAATGGATGCAGGTCGCTTCCAACAGGTATCTGTGGAGATCAAAGGGGGAGGCCTATGTTCAGCAGTGGACGTCCTATGGCTGAGATGATGATGATGATGACATGAAGTTAAAATCAAAATTTTGTTTATTTACATGAATATCCATAAGTTTTCCATTACCTTTGGGAACCAAATATTATCTACTCGCAATAGATTCTTCAACAATAGAACACGTGAAGCGACATAGTGCCTAACCAATTAGTAAGTGTTTTTCATTAGCTTTGAGAGTTAAAGTGTTAGTATGTTCTAGCAAGTTCTACGCAAGGAGTTGTAGGTATTTAACAAATTAACGATTTTGCGCCTGAACTGTCGGCTGTTGATTTATTTGTTCACTAACTTTACAGGAATACAAAGTTTAATGTAAAATCAATATTTATTCATACCTGACTGTGGAAACAAATACTGAGACTGATTTCCTTATGAGCGGTGGTATTTAGGTGTGTATGTATGTATCTAATTATAAGCATGTCAAAGGTGCAATCCAAAAATAATCATAAAGAAAGATGTGCAATATGTTTTCAATATAGATAATTTCTTTACATACAAGATGCAATTGGAAGTGCATACAAAATCCCATGCAAAAACCAATAGCATAAAAAACTGCAATACACTACAGACTATGTATTTATAATGCAGATGCTCATTACAGCAGCCTTACATCCCACCTGTCCATTACATTATTCAGGCACATACCCACTGACAGTGTCCACTCCACTGGCAGTGCCGTGTCCGGCTCGCGACGTTCATTAACCGGAACTATGATCACCGGGTGACGTCACGCAGTACCCGTCCGTCTGATGTATGGCGTGTGACGGACAGTGAGCTGCTAATACAATGACTGTGTGTTCGTTGTGATGATAGTTAGTTTGTAGGATTGAATATGCATTACCAATGACATTCTTTCCATTTGAATTACCTTGAATTGGAATATTAATGGACAATGCATTGCAATCGACAAACTTTGCTACGCTTTACACGCCTATTTCTTCCGAAAAGAATAATTAACTTGTTCTGCCTATTAAAAAAAAAACATCAGAATTGATAACCTCCTCCTTTTGGCTAGTCGCATAAAAACTTAACACCACATTCTCAACCAAAGTTCTCATGCAAAGACATGAAAGTTTGAATGCACTTTTGATAGCAATTAATTCTGCTACCACTTCCTAAAAGAATTTGAGCTCAGATATTCGTGCGAGATGAACACATATAATTTATTCCGCACCCCGCTTAGCCGGCGAGTGGTTGAATTGCAGTGGCCTACATCCATTGAGCGGCGGACGTGTAATCGCCGACCGGACCGGCCGAGTGCCGGCCATCCGGCTGTTTGTGCAACTTTACACTGTTGACTTTGGTAGTCCGGGGGTTGGACACTGGGCTTGTACGGTTTAGGGGTATATAGTCTAGAGTGGTCTGTTGAACAGAAAGCAATCCCGATCTTTTAATAGTTTGAAGTTGTGTTTGTTAGAAACGCAACTTACTTAAACAAACCGCAATGTAGGTTGCTATTTCAATAAGCAATTCCTTTAATAAGCAATTAAATGATATGTATACTGCAAACCTCTTACCTCAATAAGTAACAACAGTAAAAGTAGTAGGTATTTTCCAGAGTGACTATCTATTCTTCTGTTCAGAATTCTCAAAGTCGAGTCCATACCTTCACACAGCAGTATCAGCATAGATTCGGCGATACAGTCGTTAACGGTTCCCGCTGAATCAATACTCGTGCGACGTCAAATGGTTAGATGTAACAATTGCAATGAATTCTATTCAGCACCGCCTGATGGCGTCCGACGATACTGTCGCATTCCTGTGTATAGATTTTAAAGCTTCCATTTTAATGGTTTTCGTTCAATTCTGCTCGACTGTTCGTACCGTTCAAATGCCTGGTATTGCCGTATGAGACCGTCAGACATTTTACAAAAAGGTGATTGTACTGCAAGGATAGGAAGTGGTAAAAATGTGTTTGATGTTGGCATAATGTGATGAAAATTATTTGAAGAGAATTATCAAATTGATAATAGATTTAATAATGACATTGTCCTCAGGTGTGGACGTGCCGGCAGCCTGGCAGCGACTCCAGGCGAAAAACTTCTAGAACTGCTCCGACCGAGCGCCGGCACGCCGCGGCGACACTCCACGGCGGCGTGTGCGCCCGCGCAGCCGCAGCGGCCCGCGGGCTTCGTGTACTGCCCGTCCGACGCGCTGCCCTACTGCCCACCTTCCAGGATCGCACCGCCAAGGCCTATTATGAAGGTACCTACATTATTTACCATGTACTTGTAGACTACTATCAAGTAACATGTAAATGCTGAGTTTATGTTTCTCTTTGTGCAGCTCCAGCCACCGCCGCAACAAATCCAGCCAGTCCAGCCACAGCCGCCGCCCGTGCCACAGCGTACAACCGCAACAGTCGCGCCCACGCCCCTGCCAGTGCCGCCGCCCGCGCCCCCGCGCCGCTCCTCCCCGCAGCCGCCCCGCCGCGTGCCCCCGCCGACCCCGCCTAGACCCCCGACCACAACGCCCCAAATAGACCCCAACGGCAACAGAAGAACAGTCGCCCCAGTGCAACCACAACCCCGACTCGACTGCAACAGAAATCCTCAGCCCCTTTCCGCCAGAAGAGCACCTCCTCAGAGAATTCCTGATTCAACGCCATTTACTCCCGCGCCGTTACCTCCTCAGAATACAGTCCAGCCTATGAAACGGTCCCCTAGTTCGGGATCGAATATCAGCGTCCGTCAGGACTCCAACGTATCTTCGGACTCGTTTAGCCAGACCTCCTCCCCGTCATACACGACGAAGACAATGGAGGCCCCACTACTACCGCACCAGCATGTGAACAAGAGCCTCAACGCGAAGATAGCGCGGGGGCTGCTACTCAAGGAACAGCAGGACCGAGACTCCGGGAACGGCTCCATCACCAAGAGTATGTCGACGCCGGCTTCACTACAGACTATCGTCAGATTTCAAAATGGCAGCAACATGTCTTTGCACCATCGGGTAAGTACATCTTTTAAAATAACAATGTGGTTTTTAACCTGTAACAATTTAAGTGCCACCATAACATTAAACATTAAAACTGCTGCAGTACACAGAGACAATTAATTCCATCAGTCAGTTTGTATTTTCCAGTTCACATTCCGCTCTCCACGGTCCGAAAATGGTTGCAAAAACATCGTTTACAGAAACATTTTTGTAGCAAGTGTTGGAGAATCTGTGCGTTTGATAAAGCACCGTAAATACAAGTCGTTAGAGTATATTTTCGCTCGAGTGTTTGTATGACACATATGGCCACTGAACAATTAAGTGTCGCTCGCAAGCGCTGCGTCGCCGTCGTAATTAAAATATTGCGCTGCATTAAGCGTTTGCTGTGTTTACAGTAAAAGCTTCAGTTGGTCCGCTTGTGTCCAAGCCACAGGAGTTAGCAAATCAACTGATTTAAACATAATGTTTAAACACAAGGGTTGATATACATATTTACCTCAATTATAATACAAGTTTTTATATCATTCATACAAGAAAGTACATGACAAGTATTCATCTTTCAACAAAAGCTGCACGATCATATATCATGTTGAATACTTCTTTATTACAAAACCGCATCAGTTTCTCGCTTATTCCTACAACTTCACAATCGAAAGCGGACTTTGCTATATCGAGTCGCGTCTCGGTTACTCGGGAATCGTATCGAAAAATTTCGATTTCAAGATTAGGTTCGCAGCACATTGTGTTCTGAGATGAAATAGATTCTGTTATTCGAATTTAGATGGCTCAGTACCTATGTAGAATTTATTCTGTAACTCACTAAATACTTTGGAATATACCTATAAGAAATCAAATGAGGCAGGAGATTATAAAAATAACTTAGCAGCATCAATATGTTGTTTACGAGCAAATCTTCTTTTAAATAAACACATCATATAGATGGTTTCTCTCCTAGATTGATATTATTTTTAATTTATTCCGGTTTCTGTTCTCATCCGCAAAGTATTTGAATATTTTGACCGGCAAAACATAAACTAGTTCTATGGAAGTAAAATCGATTTCCAATCACTGGGAGGCTGTAGAGTCCTAATCCTGAGATTATAAGATTATATCAAATAAATCGAGAAACTGATTGCGATGCCCAGAGGTTCGCCCGCCTGACGGAGATGGATTGTTATTGGAAAATCAACCGCTGGCTGCTACCTTGGAACATTTGTTATTAAAATACTAACTATTTGCTATGGTTCTAGCTATCGTTTCGCTTTAGTACCTACTTGATCATTTAAAGGCACAGTTCCTAAACGGTAAAATAAAAGTGCATTTTGACTTGCAGATAAAGAGACATTTGCAGTATATCATAGTAGATAGTTAGGTTTTACTTATAGTTTTGTACATAGCATTGTGACCTTTCTTTAAGATATAAGTAGTTTTGGTAAATCGTTATATAGCTACAATAACGCTCAGTTAAAAATGCTCTGACAGTACATCTGACAAATAACGAGGATTCGCAAAAACTTGCAAATATTTGCTCAAAAGACGAACTCTTGATGAAGTCTTGCTCCCACACAAGCAAGTAAAACTTCTCATAAACTCTTAATAAAATCTTAAAGTCCGTCCTTTTAAGTTTTCCACACACAATCTCGAAGTTTCTAATCAGCGTTCGCCACATACGTATCTGCGCGGGAGGGTGTACGCCCGCCCGTACGAGATGTAGGAAGGAGTGTACAGTCCCGGCCACATATTACTGTTTACATGAGTCAAGATTGCGCCCCGCTCTCCGTATAACTTGGGGGAGTAATTCTGTATTGTATTGCGAAAGAGTTTTGTTGGTTCGTCGTTTCTTTCAGCGGGCTGGATCTGTTTGTATTTATATTTGTTTTGGAGTTAATAAGAGGTATCTCTTTGTATTATACGAGTCTTGACTTTTTTGGTACACTGAGAGGCTGTATGGCGAGTTCGAAACTCTTACGTTACGTTAGGAAGTTTTACTTTGGTAAAATAAAATTATCTATACACATAAGACGTACTTTAAATTCACTAGTACCTACATAAGTAATGTGTCCCATTCAATCAGGCTAAGACCTATCGTTGAGTGGAGCTTGTACACAATCTAGTACGCGTTGATCAGGTGCAGCCGACCTGACGTATGTAGGTCACTCTGTCGAATATGTTTAGCATGCTAATGTCCCGTACGGCGCCATTCAGGGATGGCATTACACGTTAGCT
Organism: Helicoverpa zea x Helicoverpa armigera; assembly: GCA_033682625.1. Taxonomy (NCBI): domain Eukaryota; kingdom Metazoa; phylum Arthropoda; class Insecta; order Lepidoptera; family Noctuidae; genus Helicoverpa; species Helicoverpa zea x Helicoverpa armigera. The sequence goes on from JAWIIS010000021.1 coordinate 13,934,036, forward strand.
AGGTAACACTTTTACACAAATCCGGGATAAAACATGTGCTATACATATAGGTATTTAAAAAAAGTATCCATAATTACCTGCTAATTATATGGGGTCAGCTTTATAAGCATTATTTAAAAAAGATTTCATACTTTCCATAATCTTGCAAGATCTATACGAAGTTTGTTAGAAATATATCATTACTAATCGGAAACCCAGTACAGGTGGCAAAACTCTTGTTTATCCAAAGCTAATCCCGAAGAAGACATCCAAACAATCAAAGTTAAGCCTTCATTGTTCGCAAACGTACTTTAATTCCGTATCAAAACCTGGAAACAGGAATTATTTGAAATGTGAGCATTGTGAATAGAGTCGACGTAACAATTATATCTGCGTGGAGTCCACAAAGCGGGCTCGTATTCAATATGAAACAATCGTAGTACGCTCAGCCATTCATGATGTTACTGCAACTACAGATAAATCCTTTTTGCCCAAAACGGTAACCAGCTATGAATAACTACTGTTTGCAGTTGTAGTTTTGCGGTACTATTACATTTTTAGACAATTTCTTTTGTTAATGACTATAATAAGTAGAAATATGGTTTCAGCATGCAAAGCAAAGGGTTCTTTCAGACAAACAGTTGCATCTCAGATGCACTCGGAAATGGAGTTGGTCAGTTTTACCGAGAAATCACTCAGAAACTGAAAATTACTTAGACACTAAGAAAATATATTTCTGCACCTTCACTTGGTTACTTCCAAAGCTAACATATAGTACATCAGCTTACCCAAAGTTCTGCTTAACAATTTGAAAGCTGTGTTCGAAGCCTTTTGTTAGCAGCTACCTACAATCGGGAGCATTCGGAAGCATTCGGCATCTGTCGGCTCCAGTCGGCTGCAGGGAAGCAATCGGCTTAGTGCGCAGGACTTGCAGGCTTTAACTTAATCGGTCGAGTACAGTTAGGAAAGATTATAACAGTATCGGTTGCTAGCGAGCAAAGTTTAATAGTTTCCATATTTTCATGATGAGAGTTTTCCTTTGGAGGATGCCGCAACTATCCTATGAATTGTACTTCTAATAGGTACATACTTTTATGGTGTGAAAATTGATTCTAAAGGTAGTCTGTAGTCTAGCGGTTTTATTTATTTTTATTTATTTATTTATAATACTTTTTGCACAAATAGTACAATGGCGGACTTAACGCCTTAGGCGTTTTCTCCCAGTCTACCTTTGGGTGGTGGGGAAATAGCAGTGGTAGGTGCAGTTTTTAATACAATCTACAACCTCGTTTTACTCAAGCCTTTAAAGATGATATGAAATGACTTTATGCGGGACAGCTGTGACTATCTCATAGAAACTTCTTTAGGTTTCTGTGTCACTCAGACCATTGAACCATTTGGAGCACACCTACTTTTTTAATTTTCGTTTATTACAAATTGCAAAACCCTTATTTAATCAGTTCTTATTCCCACCAGATGCTCCGAGACATGCGCGGCGCCAGCACAGACCCGAACCCTCACAAGTTCAGACTGATGCAGCTGGCACTGAATGCAGTAGCGCTCCTCGCCATCACCGGCGCGCTGTTCGCCTACTTCAGAGCTAACCCTGCAGTACAGGTGAGAAACTACCACCTTCGTGGAATGGAGGAACAAAAGTATATAGGGTATTGTGTAATGTATAGGTATATGGTCGGGGTAACCGTGGGCTTGTAACAGTGAGTGACGGAAGACAGACAGACTGCTCTGAAAGTGTACATGTTTCGGTATGTAAGTACGTTTGTGATATTTCAAACAAGCACAATTATAAAAGTAGCAAGGGGTTAGCTTAGTTAAAACGAAGCAACTGTTATTGTGCGTGTCCTAGTGTAATTAGGGTCAAAAAGCAGCTTGGTTTTATTTTTATATTCAGTGTAAAAGAACTCTAATTTTATAATTTTACCTAGATAGTCCCTATATACCTTTTATTAAAGTTAAAAACTGCTCGTTTTAGTTGTTTTTGTACAGTCGATCTCAAAAACCACAATTCCATAAATGGAATGGCCCTTTTATATCTTCAAGCTCTATCAGCCCTAATACTATTCATGACAATGTGTAAACTTTTATAAATTCGGAACATACCGTGCCAACGTAACTTTTGCTTTTATTTCCCCTGGCTTCAACTCGTTCAAACAAACTTTGAATATTTTTTCACTATGGAGCACGCCACTCCTTACTGAAAAAATCAACAAAAAGAAGCAACTCAATTACTGAACCGCTTGTGTTCAGCTGAAAGCCATTCCAGCCTCAAAAACGTTGGAAAGGTAAAGCTCGGCTAACAAAACAATTATTGTGGTCGTTGCTCAAAGTCGCGCTCAGGCGGTGGCCAACAATTCCGTCTTACCTGGCGCTTTGTCTGTTTTGTGCGAATTATCACAATAGGCACATTGTGCGCGACGCGTTCTTGTGGATACATATTGTTTTTTGGCTTCCACTGTAAAAGATTTTCTTGAGAAGGTAGTTTCTTGAAAGTTTCAGCTTTGTGGAGAATTAAGACTTTTATGCGCCTTTGTCTTTGTCTAACTTCAGCGTGTACTTGAGGCAAGTCCTACATTTATGTTCGACTCAAAATCTCATCAATCATCTATATGATGATATTTATTAGGTATTAAACCTACCCCTTTGTCCTCAGTACGTATCACAAGTAGTGAACCGATCAACAGTGGTAACGTGGCCGGCGCCCACCGACCCGCCCGGCGCGAGGAATCCAGCGCCCGGGGTCTGTCTGCCAGTCATCGTGAACTTCTGCCAGCAGCACAGGATACCGTACAACTTCACCGTGTTCCCTAATTACATCGGACACTTCGGACAGAGGGATGCTCAGCAGGTTTGAACTTTTTTTTGATAACAAGCCTTATTAATTGCCGTCATCCTCGACGGCGATCCCATACTACCGGACGTGATCATCTTTAACTCTCTTTTGCATCTTAAAAATTATAAGAACATTTTTTACATAAAAACGATAAATTCTATTTATCAGGACGATCATCTTTCTCAAATTATTAATTAATTTAGGTTGTATGCGATGCGGCAAAATATTTTGCTTGTATTTGAAGGATTAAAGGCTAAAGACGTGGCGGAGAGATTAATTAATCGAGCTACATAAAGCAAAACAAGTTAACATATTAAATACTTACTAATAGTGAGGTTTACTTAACAGTACTTAAGAGATTCCCCGAAAAGGGCCTGTTAGCTTAGTGGAGATACCCACAAATACATAATTATATTGATACATCCCCTGGACTTGTTTACAAGACAAATAAACCAAGTCAAACGTTTCGATACGTCAAGTTTGAAATTGGACGAGTTTCGTTTGCTAGTCGTATTAGTTTAATTGCCGTACGAACAAACAGACGACGGGAAATTGAGTTTGCTAAGTGATAAGTGATTCGAGGTTTTGTAAATATTCCGTTATTAATTAATATCGTAAGATGCGACGTTCTCTTTGTTTAAGGAAGGCTCAATAAAAGTAGTCGGAACCAAGAAAGACTGACAATTAGTTGTATAAAAGGGGATCGTGTTACCCAGTATTTGGCCTATCTATACCTATCTATTTAGCCAAAGCCACTATCAATAATGCTATCAGTTCCACAATTCAAGTTCAATCTGGATTGCTGCCTAACATCAATGCTGAAGGTAATCCAAATGAATTGAACCTCAGCACCAGTAATGAGTATTGACGGACAGTACACGCACATTTCCTAGTAACGCTCTCTGTGCTAACCGAGCCTAATCACTATTGACTGCTGTAATGGAACTGCAATCCGTAGGTATTAATTTTGTGGCTGTTAGTTGAGGCTACGTACATTGCGAGTTTGTTCTAATGTAAACGCAAAAATCTGTTGATTATGTAAGTAACCTACATATATGGTCGCGGTTCTAAATAATTTTCAATTCATAGACTGCAACTTAGAAAACAAAACTTTAGTCTGGGTACATTAATTTAATAAGTACCTAGTCTTAGGAAATCCATGAAACCGCAGCTAGTAATAAATAATGACGAGAATCAATCAGGTTTCAAGGGGTACAAAGGTCTAAAGACGTCAGCCTATAGCTGGGCAATAAGTTTAATGGCCCGAATCCAAGGTGAATCGTTAAAATACCATTAACAGGCTTAAACAGACATTTGGCGGGCTCAGCGGCTCGTTAATTAGCCGACCTGTGAGATTTTTCATTTTGACGAGAATTAAAATGGTCTTGAATGCCGATAATATTTTAATCTAGCGCTGTAATACCTAACTACTTATTTGCGGAGACAGGATCTTTAATTGTTGACAAAACTGATGAATAAATACGTAACCTACATTACAGTAATCTTAAAATCTTTATTCAGATTCAGAAATCAGGAGATCTGAAGTATTATTTACCCACTATTATATCTCTCAACATGTACATAGCGAGCAATCTAAGTCATGCAAAGACTAGATTATAAGGTCGTTATCGTACAATATCAGGATCATTCACCTCCGACCAAACCTATCAAACTCCATACAGCGAAGTTTCTTCAAAATCCTCTTAGTGAAAATGATCGAAAACCTAGTAGGCGCAGATCAAAGGGCTTATAGGCCAATTAATTTGTGTGGTCTCCGGCGGGCGCGCTAATCTCTGCTCCAAGTGTCAGGGCACGCCTCGCTCGCGCCGTCATTAGCTATATCATACGAATGTGGACATTTTTTAACTACTTTTTTTTTGTTTTTGGGTAATTTGACAAGTTTATGCAGAATTTTTTGAATAGAAAATGTACCCACTACCACTTTTGGATTTTCTTGAAATGTGGAGATTTATTTTATTTGTGCGCTAAAAATCTTTTGCGATGAGTGTTGAGTATTGGAATTTAATAATAATAATAATAATAAGGCCGGTGATGCTGGACCCACAGGGAGCGCGTGATCTGCGTTTAAAGTCCGCCGAGGTATCCTCACCCTTCTCAGCCGCTCATGTACCTGTTGCCCTCTTGTTGCTTTTCAGTGACTGATTCCCGGGGGCCCAGTAAGTGAGTTGGCGAGCCTCCACCTGCCATTTTTACGTGTATTTATTACATTGTTATCGGCAGGTGCCATAGTTCCCGTAGTTTCCCCATTCCTAGTCCATTAGCAACCCATCACAATAGCCCAAGTAGTTTTCATCCATAGTTAGCAATAGTTTAGCACAGAACCGGGGATTGTCCTTGGGTACATTTCTATAGTGTATACAGGGATAATCGTCGGTTTTGTGTCACCATTTCATTAAAGTTGTCTCAAAAGGGCTTCAGCGTGTTGGCTTCGGCCCCACGTTCGCCTCCCAAAAATCCGGGACTCTATAGTCCCGAGGTCTGGTAGAGACATACAATATAATAATAATAATAATAAGCCCCGCAGGGCATCTGAGGTGCCCCGCAGGGCATCTGAGAGCCCCGCAGGGCATCTGAGGGCCCCGCAGGGCATCTGAGGTGCCCCGCAGGGCATCTGAGGCGGATGACGGGGAGTAGCGACCCCGCGGGGCTATATATCCGAGTGCTCCAGGGAGAGTATACTGTACCCCATCTCCGGCTTGCCGGAGTGAAGCATGACGGGGGATAGGTCTCCCGCCTCTTGGCTTGCCTTCACCGGCCGGTCAGAGTGGAGTCGCTAGAGCAATGCTCGGAGGGTAGGTGCCTCGTGGTAAGTGGCGAGTGGGCCGGTGATGCTGGACCCACAGGGAGCGCGTGATCTGCGTTTAAAGTCCGCCGAGGTATCCTCACCCTTCTCAGCCGCTCATGTACCTGTTGCCCTCTTGTTGCTTTTCAGTGACTGATTCCCGGGGGCCCAGTAAGTGAGTTGGCGAGTCTCCACCTGCCATTTTTACGTGTATTTATTACATTGTTATCGGCAGGTGCCATAGTTCCCGTAGTTTCCCCATTCCTAGTCCATTAGCATCCCATCACAATATTCCAAGTAGTTTTCATCCATAGTTAGCAATAGTTTAGCACAGAACCGGGGATTGTCCTTGGGTACATTTCTATAGTGTATACAGGGATAATCGTCGGTTTTGTGTCACCATTTCATTAAAGTTGTCTCAAAAGGGCTTCAGCGTGTTGGCTTCGGCCCCACGTTCGCCTTCCAAAAATCCGGGACTCTGTAGTCCCGTGGTCGGAAAGAGACATACAAGATAATAATAATAATATAATAATAATAAATCATTTATTTGCGAGAAATATGGTGTTACATTAGATCTTAATATATGTAAGTTTGCGTACTGAAACATATTTCACCCTTATTAAGGGTATGCAAAATAAAAATACTTAAAACTAATCAAAAGCTAATATTTAATACTAGAGGATATTTAAAACTAAAACAATATATTTAAAATAAGTTAAATTAAAATAGCAATTCTTAAATTACGATAACAAAAGAAGAATAGGAACAGTACGGCGTTTAGTGGGCACCAAATCGACATTTATTTTTACTTTTGTTGAGGAACTCTTTTACACTATAAAAACTCTCTTGAATTAGCCACTTTCGTAGGGCTCTACAAAATTTGTTGTATGGCAAGTCAGTCATTCCCTTAGGCAGAGAATTATAAATTAATGGCGCCATATAAGCACAGTTTTTCCTAAACAGTTCCAGCTTAGGTACGGGCATTTTTAATGGAAGGCGATTAATTTTGCGTTTAAATGTGTTATCGTTAGTAACAAAGAGATCACCGTGGCTTTTGACAAATTTAGCAACTTCATAGATATATATGCAAGGTACGGTTAATAGTCTATGTGCCTTAAAGATTGGTTTGCATGATTCTGACCAGCTCATGCCGTATAGTGCTCGAATGCATTTTTTCTGTGCTATAAATAGTCTAGCAATGTCGCAAGAATTTCCCCAGATCACGATACCGTACCGAATTATGGAACATACGTAGGCATGATATACCATAATCGAGGTATGTCGGCTCGTCACGTCTTTCACTTTTCTAAGCGCGAAAACGAATTTGTTGATTTTTATGCATAAACTATTAACATGATCTTTCCATGATAGATGTGTGTCAAGAATAATACCTAAAAATTTTGCACTGGTTATTTGTTTGATCTCTGTACTATTGTAGCTAATGTTTAATTCAGTGTTTTTACTCTTATAAGTTTTAAAATTAATAAGTTTTGTTTTGTCTATATTTATTTTTAATTTGTTTATTTCTAGCCATTTTATGACGTCTTCTAGTGTTTTATATATTTCTCCTTTAAAAGTGTCTGCATTTTTGCAGTCCAAGATTATGGTAGTGTCGTCTGCAAATTGGACACAGTTATGTTTGAGAGCACGTGGAAGGTCATTCACGTATATAAGAAATAGTAGCGGCCCTAGAATGCTCCCCTGCGGCACCCCAGAACAATTAGCTCTTTGGTACGAATCAAATTGCACCACATTATTTGTTTCAGTATCAAATTTAGTAATCCTGGCAAATTGTTTCCTGTTTTGCAAGTAGGACTGGAACCATTGCAAAGACGGACCCCTAATGCCATATTTCTCGAGTTTTGAGAGGAGTATTGTATGATCAACAAAATCAAAAGCTTTGCTGAGATCTAACAATAGAGCTAATGTTGGAATTTTCTGATTAATATTATTAATGATGTTGTTTATTAAGGTAAACGTAGCTAGTTGTGTTGACTTATATTTTCTGAAACCGAATTGTTCTGGTGCCAATATATCATACTTGTCGAGAAAATTAACTACTCTTTTGAGCATAATCTTTTCGAACACCTTTGATAAAACTGGAGTAAGGGCAATTGGCCTGTAATTATTTTTGTCTGATTTTGCTCCTTTTTTATGCAATGGTTTTATTATGGACAATTTAAGTTGATCTGGAAAGCATCCTTGCTCAAAAGATAAATTTATAATATGAGCCAAAGGTTCCGAGATGAATGGAGCAATACGTTTCAATAATTCTGAATTAATTTCATCGTAACCAGTTGACTTTGAGTTTTTCAGTGAAATTATTGTGTTAAAGACTTCTTTTGCATCAGTGGGTTCTACAAAAATACTGGAATTGTTGCTGTTTAGATTTGAATTACGATACTGAGACTCATTATGAGAAGAAGCCGTATCTCTACAACATTGAACTACATCAATGAAAAAATTATTAAAAATGTTTGCTATATCGGATCCAGATGTAATTGTGCTGCCGTTATCAACAATACTTTCAATGAAAGCACCAGATCTGGGAGCAGTACCGTTGACATAACGTTTCACTACGTCCCATGTTGCTTTACCTTTATTTTGAGCGTTGTTAATGTAGTTTTGGTTACAGAGCGACTGAGTACTGTTTATACATTTTCGAAGCAATCTGGAATATTTTAAATATGCTACTTTATTACTGATACTTTTATTCAAATAATAGTTATATCTCAAAGTTCTTTTGGTTCTACAGCTGCTTTTTATACCTTTCGTAATCCATGAAGTTTTACCGGCTCTTAAATTATTTCTTCGTCTTATGATGGGAAAGCAAAGTTTAAGAAATAATATTAATTCATCGTGAAATTCATTAAAGGCAACATTTGTATCTAATTTGTTAAAAATTTCGGAAAAGGATAAACTACTAATACACTCTACAAATCTGTTTAAGTTGCTTTTACTGTAATCTCGCCCAGTTGTAAAATAATGTTTAAATATATTCACATTTTTTTTGGTTTCAAATTCGATAGTTTGTGCTGTATCGTGATCTGATAAATAGAATTTGTGGGTTTTACCTACTGCTGTAGGAATATTACTAAGGATATTGTCTATGCATTTATCTAGGCGTGTTGGTTCCTTGATATGACACTGTAGTCCATAATTAGCAATTAGTTCCATAAATTCAATACTGGCATTATCGCGGGCCAGAATATTGATATTAAAATCGCCGCATATTATTAGTTTACTCTGTTTGTGGCGAAATTTCGACAGCGTTTCATTCATTTTTCTAAAGAATACATTTATATTGGAATTAGGAGTCCTATAAATACATAAAATAACCAGTTTTAATTGAGTAATTTCTAGACCGCAGATTTCAAATTCTTTTTCAATACTCATTCTGTTAATGTCGCATAGTTTTAAGCCTTTGAAGTCATTACGCAATAGAATACAAGAACCCCCTCTCCGTTGAGATTGACGCGAAAAAATAGAGGACACATGATAATTATTTAAATTTAAAAACTTTTCCTCACCTTCTATAATAAAGTGTTCGGTAAGACATACTGCGATAACACGTTTGTTAGACTCATGTAATTCATTGATGGCTAAATCTAAATCATTCATTTTATTGAGTGCACCTGCAATATTTTGGTGCATAACACTACAGAGTAAAGACGGATTGCAGTTATTTACGAAAAAGCTGATCTTTGTTCACATTCGTGGATTTTACAAATTTATCTTTTTTTGTGACCACAGGAAAATAATATGGTATTGTACCTTTACAAGGGTTAATTTTAGGTGGGGAAGTTTTAGTATTAGAATCCATGTTTAGAAATGTATCATTAGAATCATGGAGAATATAGTACCTTAATGTGTCAAAAATAATTCTCATGCCATGTCCATTTAGTGCTCCACTGCGCTTATTAAACATTGAGCTGTCATAGTTTAAATCTAGGTTGGAATCACATAGTAAGGCATAGTTATATTTACAATTGTCTTGGTACAGCAAGTTATTGAAAATCTCAACCCTGGAGTTAAAAATATTATTATAACCATTAAATTTATAGGTAGGCAGACACATTACTACATTAGTGTGGGTAATCGACAATAAAGTTTCTCGTATACTCACCACCAAATCATAATAATTTACAGTGGACTTAAAATCATTTTCTCCTATAAAAATTAAACAGTAGTCTTGTTTACCAAAGTTATACACTTTTTTGTTGACATTATCGAGTAATTGTTTAATACCACAGTTGGTTGAAATAAAATGGCACACTTCATATCTCGGAAAACAATTTTGTGCCAATGTGAGAATATTATTAACTCTATTGCTACTGATAATACACATTTTTTGCCGTATACGATTTGACGCTAAAATCTGATCGGGATTTATTTGGGAGCATGAAGGTACTGCTGGCGCCGATCGTAGCTCGTTGTTCACCACCTTTGGTTGTATAAATTGACGTGTCATATTATTCACCCGTGATGTCACGCTGGAGGGACTGGTGGCGCCATCTATTGCAGGGTCGCTGGTTGGCGTATTTTGTCCAAGATCAATCAAAGTGCTGTCTTCGTCGTCAAAGGTATGCTTTATATTTCTTGTTACTTTGTTACTCGGCGTTAACGCTTCGGTCCCGGAGTCTGAACAAATGCTATGTATTTTTTGTGCTGTAAGCTTTTGTTTTAGTAATAAGTTCTCTTCACTAAGTTTTAGTATTTCAAGGCGCGCACTTTCGAGTTCGCTCCTAAGCTGTGATAACTCGGACTTCAAGTCTTCTTTATCACTAAAGTATCCAGTAGACAAGTCTGGTAAACTTTGTCCTCTTATCTCAGAATTTGTGGATTCAAAAGAGAGATCAAAAGATTCATTTAACATTGTTTTATGTCGACGTATTGTTATATTTTCATCTGCCATTTTGTTAATTTTAATAATTATGGTTGCAGGTGTACAAAAATCGAGTATTAATGTGTGATGGTGGCGACACCTGGCAATTACAGGAACAATTTGTTTGTTAATATAATGTAGCTGTTCTGCTTCAATTCGATATTTGTTAATAGATGTCGTTGTTTTGAAGAGTTTATTTGTAACCAAAATTGAATAAAAACATTTGGACTTCTTCGAGATTCGAACGTACGGTCCGTAGTGCACGATGAATTTCAGTCGTCTTGTGTATCCTCTAGACCACGACGTTGGTACTAATGATGTCGAAAATTATGGTTGTATTGTACGTTTTCTTTAAAGTTCGTTATTTACGACACAATTTGAATTTTTTGAATTTTGTAAACAGTTGGCGTTCACGAATTTTTTTCACTGAAAATCACTTAACAGGCAATAGTTTATACACGGTTTACTTCTTATGCAACAGGTTAACGATTTTATTGCCGTAATTGTTATTAAACACTCACAATTAGTAATATTTTTAGTTTTGTTTCGATTTGTAAGCACTGAGTTATTAGAACGTTCAAATGGCACTTATTCTTGATATTTAGCGTAGATAACACTTGCACACCTGAATTGGCACTTTAACTTCCTATATTACTACAAATTACAACTTTTAACGAGAGAAAACTATTTATTATTGTTTTAAATATGCGGAGCACAGATTTTAAATGTTTACGTGGCTAGTGGCGCCATCTCTCGCCTCTCTTTGAAATTATTTATCCTATAACTTATAGTTGCTTCATCTAATGACTTTTCAGGGAAGCCTTTTAAGGAATTCACGAATGGTGAAAGAGTATCATTGATTTAGGCCAACTTTTCAACATCATTATCACCCATTCAAGCTAAATGGACTGCGTTTCTTTTAATTACCAGAAACACATTTATCGGATTTACATTACCGCAAACAAAGAATGATACGCGAACGTTTTCATTCACCGCAGTACCCGCAACCGACCACAGCGAATGACGAGGCGACATCAATAACCATTAAGTGAACCCTTTCGCGCGCGAATCAATCATTGTCGCGGAAACAATGCTGGCTCGACAAGTAAAATATCAGCGTCAGCCTCTAAAGCTCCCTTTTTAACGAGCAATGTTTATTAAATCGCGGCATTACGTCGTCCTTGCCTCATAAAGGGGAATAAATAGGTGTTCTTATCTGCAACAATTGAAGTGGAAACACATGCTGGTGATGGGCGGCGGGAATATAGGCGTTCATTGCTTTAACATGGTTTTGTTGCATACATTTCAAACTTGAGAATGTTGAGGTGTTTATGGCTCTTTAAAACAGTTCAAAGTGTTGTCAGAAATATATAGGTAGGTATATGTAGGTTATGTGAGAAATATACCGATTTCGGATGGAAGTGCCTTTCGTCCAGAAGTCTAGGTACTTTAGATTTTGTAGATCTAATCTAGAAGAAATTGTGTCTCACAGTAGAATACTAACTTATGAAGAATCTCACTAGTAATCTCACTACATTCTATTTCACAATATCGTACAAAACTGAGGGATTACAGAAATCTTTAAATGTCAGCACGAGATGTATCTTATCGAACAATATTCACAAATCCTGTGGAATAAAAATGACCAAAACTAGTTTAGTGTGTTATGTGAACCTTTGATTGTTACTAAGTGTTATTACATAAGCAAATGATTCCAAAAACAGGGTTTAAAGAGATCATTTTGTTTACATTAACATAAACAACCACACCATTTCTAGTAGAATTGAATTCCACAATAATTAATATGTGTACAACTATTGTGACATAAAACCTTATAATATTATGTTGAAGATCTATATCACTCTATTTTAAAAGCCTGTTCCCGCATTCTCTTTATACCAGTCTTCTATCCCCAGGACCTGGAGGTATACGAAGCAGTAGTAGACGTCCGTTGTTACGACCTGACGGCACTGTTCCTGTGCTCGCTATTCGTGCCCAAATGTGGACCTTTAGGGCACATGGTACGACCCTGCAGGAGTTTGTGTCATGGTGAGAAAAACATGTTCTATAAGTACATCATTCCATAATAATTGATAGTTTAAAAAACACGCTTTTAGCACACACATTTGTGTTATGTCAGAAATCAGAAATCAGAGCTGTGCAAAATTTCATCCTAATCGAATACCGGGAAGATTCCAAGTTTTTTTTATATACAGACATAGTTGCAAGTTGTACGAAAGAGTGATAGATACCCGGTTGCGTATGGAATGCTCACTCTCCAAAAACCAGTATGGCTTCGTACCAGGCATTTCAACCATTGACCCAACGTTTGCAATGACCATGATCGCAGAAGAATACAGAGCAAAGATCCAGCCCCTATATATCGCATTTCTTGACATGGAAAAGGCTTTTGATCGTGTGCCTCGAAGTACCATTTGGTGGAGTCTCAGGAGACGAAATGTCCCAGAAGCATACGTCTCAGTAATTGCCGACATGTACAGGAATGTTCGTTCGTTCATAAGAACTAATGTAGGAGTGACAAAATCCATCCCTGTCACAGAAGGGGTTCATCAAGGTTCGGTTTTGAGCCCATTCTTATTCAGCCTCGTGCTGGACACGCTCACCGAGGACGCTCAACAGAAAGCATCGTGGACTTTTGTATACGCGGATGATGTAGCAATCTGTACAACGACTCGTGAGGCTCTGGAAGACGCTCTGGAGGCATGGAAGAGGCAGTTGCAGGCAGGTGGCCTAGTTCTGAGCGTTTCGAAGACCCAGTATATGGAGTGCAATGTGCCTATCCCCCGTACTGACCCTATAGTGGTTGATGGACAAGTAGTTCAACAGTGCGAAGAGTATAAATACCTGGGTAGCATAATTGCCAAATCCGGAAGCCTGGAAAATAACATTCAGAACCGAATATCAGCCGCCTGGCTTAAGTGGCGCGAGCTTACAGGAGTTACCTGCGACAGTCGAATGCCCATTAAACTAAAAGGGATTATTTACAAGTCTGTCATAAGACCAGTTCTCATTTATGGAAGCGAGACGTGGGCCGTAACAAAAAAGCATGTCAGTACCATCCAAGTTGCCGAGATGAAGATGTTGCGGTGGATGTGCGGAGTAACGAGGCTCGATAAGATCCGTAACGAGTACGTACGCGGTAGCCTTGGAGTACGCGATGTCGCCGACAAAATACAAGAAAAACGGCTGCGATGGTACGGACATGTGAAAAGGAGACCACCTGAGTACATCGGCAATGCGACACTCAATCTCGATATACCCGGTCAAAGGCGCAGAGGCAGGCCAAAACTGCGGTGGTTGAGTGTCGTAAAGAAAGACATGGAAATCTGCGAACTCAAAGAGGAAGATGTCCAGGATAGAGCGAAGTGGAAGAAGAAGATACGGAAAGCGGACCCCGTCACAAGACGGGATAAACGCTAAGAAGAAGAAGAAGAAGAAGACATAGTTGCAAGTGAAGCTAATATAAGCGTGTTAAAAAGAACGATCTTAGAAGGTAAATCACAAAAGGCTATGATTTTCTGCTAAGTACACAAACAGCTAATTTGAAAGTTTTGTGAAGACGTATTGCGAGAGTTTTCGGCGATATTAATTAAATTCTTATATCATAAAATTGTGACTGCAAAATTAATTAATATTTTCCTCCGTTTAATTAATTAGTAGGCCGATAGCTTCACAACTGACGATCTAACAAGATCGAGCCTAATACATTTTTGTAGTAATTTTCCTTCGTTCTTGTGCAGAGACGATGCGTCGGTGTGGCTTCTTCCTGGAGGTGTTTGGTCTGACGATGCCGGACTACCTGCAGTGCGACATCTTCCCGGAGTCCACTGACACGGACGTCTGTCTCGGAAACAGAGAGGTGAACGACGCGAGGTTCAGAGATGCTATGCCAGGTGAGAACTCTTCAAGTCTACTGGTTCTTTGAAGAGTAACGGATTTAGGTAGTAATTTTTTTGTGAAATAGGATACCTAGTAACGACTCATTTAGAAGTAAAATTTTGTTTGCACCATATTATTTTATCAAAGATAAGTCTATGACTATGTAAAAATCATCAATTCAATATTTTGTTGACATTTACTAACAACGTAACTAACTATTAAGGCAATCTGTGGTTTTAACCTTCATTACCAGTCCTCTAACACACCACTTTGAATAGGCCTTTATAAACATTAAGTTCATTATTATGTTTTCCACGAAGGATCTAAACGTATAGAACAACAACAAGATATGTATCTCATTACTGAGTATGATAATTCCATGAGTTCTAGAGGTCATCAACCAAGCTGACATTGAAACGGATTGTTTTATTTGTAGAATATTAGTTTAGTAGACCTAAGTATCTTAACCTTTATTTTTAATAATCATATTTTACTTAAGTTGACATTACAATAAATGGACGTGTTACGTGTGTACAATATTTTGCCAACTGTCTTTTGAAACACACCTGGTCCTGTCACAATTAGAGGGGTTAAATATTGATTTACAAAAAAAAAATAGTATTCATAAATAATATTCCTTGTCCCCAGTATGCCCCACGGGTTTCCAATGCGACGTTCGCCGCTGCATCCCCCTGGACTGGCGCTGCGACGGCCACGTGGACTGCGCCGACCGCTCTGACGAGCTCAACTGCAGAGTCTGCAAGCGCAGTGGTGAGGTGCACTGCGGCAACCAGCGGTGCATCTCGCAGGCGCACCTGTGTGATGGCAAGGTGGACTGCCCTTGGGGACAGGATGAGAGGAATTGCTGTGAGTCTCTTTAAAAATAAATATAATAAATACTTTTACAGCCTTCTCACACCAGCGGATTATACTAGCGCACATGCGCTATAATTCGCGAATACTCGCGACAGCAAACATATTGACAATTACTGGTAATTTAATGATGTATACTAAGCGATCGAGATTTGCTCCTCGGAGTCAAATACCCGCCAAGAATCCTCCAGTGTTAAAATGCTGTTATGGTCCACTTTAACCTCAAACCTCAAGCTGCTTTTAAAAATTCGTTTTATGTGTCGGCGGATCCATTTGAAATAAAAATCGCGTTGTGATTCTACAGTAACAGGTAAACTAAGATCTCTTTAAGCTTGTTCAGAGATTGAAAATTATCGTAAAGGTAGCCCGGAATCCGGTGTGACGGCGCTATTATCTTTATAAAGCTAATTTTATTTTTCTGGACATAATATTAGATTGCACGCAGTACTATGTTAGATAATTTTATAGGATTAAAAGAGATCTTATATGGAAAAAAATCTTTTATCAACTTGGAAGTCTTAATTGTTGTTCTTAATGTATGTTCAATGTTGGCACAAAGCGTTCGGAGACTATTGTCACCATGAGTTGGTCCAGTGCCAAGCTCTTGTACTTATCTGAGATTTTAACCGAAACCGTTTATTTTGCTGGTTAGAAGCAGTCACTTTGCGGCGTATTTCCATACAGTGTGGCTTAGATTGTCATGTTTTTAATGTTGTGTTTTTTTCTTTCTTTGAAAATAACCTCGCCCTTAATTACTACAGTGCTTAAAGCACCGACTATCTGAAGAAATTTATGGCAGGCACTCTTTCTTACGTTGAATAGTAACGGAAATGAAAAAATATGGCGAAAATTAGGGTTTATGTCAATTTTGCGCCATGAGCACTGAACCATTGATAATGTAGTTAATAATTACCATTTCTCCTACTAGTACGGCTAAGTCAAGCGAACGGTGACGTGGGTCGCGGCGAGCTGCAAGTGTACCGTGCAGCCAATCACTCCTGGTTCCCCGCCTGCATCAACACATTAGACCGGGACACCGCCTTCAAGCTGTGCTCTATCCTCGGATACTCGTAAGTGTGCCTTCACTAGTGCAGATATTATCTATCGATCCAACAATTCATCCAAAAAAATATGACGCTGACTTACAACAGCCTTATCGAGAGATTTTTGAGAGTTTCATCCTCCGTTGTAGTTCTATCAGTACATTTTGGTAATGCAAATAACGACACAAGAAAAGCTACTGAAGGTACAAAACTCAACAGCTCCAACTACGAATTTTCGCTTACACGAGTCAATCGAGTTCTGTAACACAAAGAATGCACTACAAACAACAACAGCATGATAGCACTCAAATCCCGCGTTATGCTCGGATTGGTTAAATGAAAAGCGTTTATCGCGCGCGGTAGAGCGCCGACTTAACCTGTGGAATTTGTTTCATTAGTAGATACTCGCGTCACATTGGCTAAATACTTGACGTCTAATGCATATCTGTATGGTTGAACTAGTAATGTTTATAGTAAACGGTTGCTATGTAAACTCACTTGACCTTTCCATCCTACTCGTTTCACCGTCTAGCTTTTCAAATAGTAACATGCACACTTTCAAAAACTCTGTATCTACTATAATAAGTAGGTATCCTAAAATGTCCACTCATAAACGCAAATGATACCTATGTATTTGTTAGTATAGTTGATGATGATGTACAGATGTATAGTTTCTCATGCTGAAAATACTATTTCACACTCCTAAACCGTCACTTCTCAACCTCAGACCCACCTCTAAAGCACTAGAATATTTCTCCTACGATCCTCCATATTTCTGCAGGTTCCTAAACAAAAGCCAAGCGGTGATCAACGAGAGCAGACCAGCATTGAGCAGCATAAAAGCAGCTGTGAACGTGAGCGCGACTCCAGGTCCTCGCGCGAGCTTCATGCACGAGCACGGAGCCGCGCAGACATACCGCGCCTTTCTGAGGAGTCAGGGGGGACTGTTGAAAGAGCTGAAGGAGTGCAGGCCGGACTCGCCGCGAGTGCACCTCATTTGTGATAACTATGGTGAGTTGTTTTACTAAATTGTAAAATCATTTGGAATTAGCGATAGTCATATTTACATTTTGGGGACGTAGCCAATTCATGACGTGACGGAAATTGGCATAGTGGCCACAAAATTGACAACCGGTATGTGTATTGTGATTTTTCGCCGCGTAAGCAAGCATCCTGCTACAGCGTAAGAGTCTGTGTGATCGCGTCACCAGCTTTTACGCCCTCATAACTGCGAGAGCGCTTAGCATTGCTACTTGTGAATCCGGGGTTTCTTGTGAAAATTGAAAGTGGGATAGTATAAAACCCTGAAATATTTGTTTTATTAATCCAAAAGAACATGATATAATTCGTTGAAATCTCTTTTTTTTTTACTGCCTAGCAGAAATAGTAACTAAATGGCGTAAATCACATTAAAAACAAGCCCACCTCAAATAAGTACAAATAATGTGTTTAATAATGACTGTATCAATCTAAGGCTTAAGTTTTCCATCCCTAAAAACAACGTACTGAACAAAGGGCACTTGTATCCCATCCCAGTGTTCCCGTTTTATTTTCTTTCTGTGTTATTTGTGCGTGAGTGGCGTCTGACGCCTGTGAGTGCACACGCACTTACTGGGAGCCATCCAATCTTGTCAGTCACGAGGGTGAATCAACTTTTGTTTTATAAGAGCTTTGTAAACTCTACTCGAAAGGTGCCGTAAGGCTTTAATGGCAGCTATTGTGTGTTTATACGTAGGTAAATTGAGTACGAAGGAACGAAGTTGATGCTTTTTAAGTAGGTTTGACGTATGAGCAAATTGGTCATATTTACTTCACTTATATACTTATGGAAATCTTATTTAAATCATACTTAATCAAAAATATGAGTGTTATTGAATAAAATTTTCAGAATAACCTGAATCCTCCTCTCAATTTACCATCTCATATATTCGATAACTCAGCGAGGCAATCATTCTCGCTCATCGATTGCCATACATTGCCCAACATACGCTTACATTTGTGTACCGTTTCCTCAATAAAGTGGCGTTATTACAGTGTCATAAATAGCTTTATATTCGGCTGGTGATATAACAAGGAGCCATTACGGGGAGATAGGGAGGCTCGGCTAATGTGGCCTGACAAGTGACGGGCCAGCGGCGATTCCTGCTGACGACCGCTGAGTGCTGCCTTTACGCGTTATTTGTGGAACCAGCCCGTATTATTATATATTGATGATGAACAACGTTCTATTTTGAGTTTAATGGAATTTAATTAATAATGATCACAGCGTTATGAAGCTAGGCTGTTTTTCTGAATTTAGATTTTTCATTAATTTCCATTCATAATTGATTTATTTACCACAAATAAAACAAGTGGATATAAAGTTTATGATGTACATACTTCGAAAGGTACTGGAGCAGGAATCGAGCACTTTCAGTTACGAGTTTTTAAGGTTATTTGAAAAGTTTTTGATTAGCAATCTTATTGTCTTGTTGTAATATTTTAGCTATCTAAAAATGTACAAAATGTAAAGCATCGCAACAATTGTATAAAACAAGTCAAGATTCCAATGACAAACAAACCGAAGGTCGTCCAACGCCAACATAACAAAATTAAACGTAAATTGCTAAGACAAATGGCTTTTAATTATAAAATCTGTCATAGCCGAGGAGTGTAAAAATTTATGAAAGGTTTTGTTCGCAATTATGTAAAAGGAATTACGCAGCGCTAAGCCCACTCGACTTATTGATAAACTTGATGAGATTGTTATCTTCTTTCCTTTGGAGTTTCCCGCCGAGGGACGGAAGCGCCTGTTTATAGGATCAACTTGTGTACTGCAGTTCTTTGCCCTCGCAGCTGTGATGTATTTAAATTCATAACTGAGAGATATTGTGGCTTTAAATGGGTAAGGAACTTTATGGGGTCGAATAATTATACTTATAGGGAAGAAACTACGTAATTTAATGTTATGGTTGCAACTAAAAGGTGTAGGTTAAACCAAGTAACATAAAATATTTACTTACCAAGGAAAATATTAAAAAACTGTTTGTTATGACTTAACGACAGACCTTAAATGTAGGTATGTGGATCTGCACTACACGAATACAAACCTAAAAAGTATCGCAAGGTTTTTATCACTCAAAGTTGAACAGAGCAGTGAGGCACACCTATACTTTATTGAATTGTATAATAAAGAAGCGGCAGCTACTGAAATATATTCGAGCGGAATACTAAGCGTCAGTATTTAGTTCCGAACCCACCGAGCCGGAGCCCAAGTATCTCGAGTATTTCATGCAAAATACGCTTAAAATGTATAATTTTCTGCTGCCTTTACAGTATTAAACTAAGTGCCTAAATGGAACTATTTGATACCTAAACCAACTTGAGAAAATTTGGTCGGCGTTGTGGAAATTGTAGGTTGTTACAAAGAATATTTTTTCATTGGGCCTTCGTTTACCTTTAGGTATTTATTAAAAGAAAAGGTGAATACAGTATTTGTTTATGTGAAAATCAATGTAGCTCTGTAGGCTCGATTACAATTACACCTACAAAACATACTGATTCATAACGACCTCAATATTGTGGTGAAAATTTTCCATCGAAAATTAATATTACTGAGTCTCTAATCCTAGACATTTTTGTCTTCGCCCATCAAAGAGGGGAAATTCTCTCGAAAACCTAAGAGCTTCTTATTTATTGAAAACCAAAAGTCGTTTACAAAAGGCTCTTTTGAAGTCCCCATAAGAGGATTTTATGGAAAAATAAAATACAATCATCTCTGCTGGTTTATTCAGCGCGTCTGAATGACGTGTAGGCGGTACACTTTATACTTAAGCGATATCATAGCAATGGTAATTTAATATGAATGGAAAATTTTACGTGAGTCGTGTCACACCACTTGTAGGCCTTGACGATATGGCCTACATATAAAAGAATCCGCCGAATAAAGATGTAAGAGCGAAACGATTTAATAAAAAAAGTTGCTTAATAATTTCGTTACCTTGGGGAAGAAAACTCGAATTCTTTTATTAAAGCGAATGAAAACGCAACATCTCAAAGATGATCTGGCTCAAAAGTTTGTTGTGTCTAAAAGAATTATCGATCCCACGTAGTGGTACTTACGCAACGGCGCGCCGGGACGTCGACCGGGCTTTGCCCCAATGTTACTTGAAGGTTTGACCGCTGGCCTTGCGTCCTGAGAACAGCCCTAGGAATTACGGGTTCCATGTAAAAGCTATCATAAAAACATAAATGCCATTATAGATTTAACAGACAACTGTACATTAGGCCAAAATATAATACATCCCGCACTGATGTGTGGAACTGCATCTATTTGCTAATTGCCAATGGGTCTCTACAATTCCTAAGCCAGTTAACATGGCTTTCCTTCAGTGAAAAATAGCAACATTTTACGCAAAAATAGTGCACAAATAAAATATAACAGAGCCTAAGTACCTTAATGCATAAGTAACGACCATTCAAGAGTCTAAGTATAAAATCTGTATAAAGTATCGGGCAGCACTGCACTTCGCTGTAGTAGTCATTTGCGTGCTCCAGTACCAAGAAATACTTGACTATCAGGAAAACGATTCTAGGGCATCGACAGTCAGCTCAATCTCACTCGGTTGCTAGGACAACGAAAAGGTTGAAAACGAGATTTATTAATTAGTAATTAGCTCAAGTATTGAAATGTAACTTTTATTAAAGTTAATTAGTTAATATTGTATATTTTGAAACAATGTTGAATATGATACTGTGGATAGCGGTTAAGTTACCATTGATTCCTGGAAGACTTACTTATACTTCAGCTCTTTAATCATGATAAGTGAAGTAGATACAGATACTTAACTATAGTAAAGTAGTCTCCGATTTTATTCTAGACAAGATTATCCCAATTATGGGAAAAACATTGAGCATTCCACATTTATTTAAACAACACTGCCATTCAAAGGTATAGGTCCATTTGTAAGTCAATGATGAAATTTTTTTACCGCATAAACTATATATTCTGTTAACTTACAATGTACGCAACCAAGCTTATATAAAAAAAATCAGTCAAACTTACCTTTGTCATACTGGAAAATCACTAATCTCTACTTGGTCCGATTTTAATAAGCAATGATTGTGTTAGATAGCCTTTTTGTTGAACAAAGGGCTACTTTTTATTAAGGTTCTCAAGTCACGCTGTATTATTATACATAACTCTTATTTAATCCAAACCATTAGGTAGATATTGTTGCACCATTGTTTTCTTTTCAATATTCAGACTAGCATATTGGATTTCTACAGAAATTCGAATACGTTTGAACCCAAATCAAAGCACGTAGATTCTTAAGCTTATTTATTTATATTTACATTGACAATGTGCCCTCGTCTGCATATTACAATATACCCCAAAATTGAAAAATTCTTAGAATAAACCTATACTAAACATTATAAGAAGATCTTTTGAATACAAATATAATAAAGGTTTCAAATCTAAATGATCTACATAATGATTGATTCTATTGACTTCTTTGATCTTAATTTGTTTGATTTTCGAGTAAGAAGATGTACTAAGGATCTTAATTAATTATTTAAGATCAAGTAAATAATTGCATAAATTGATTAAATATTTAATTGTAACATTTAGTTTAACATTCATTCAAAATATTAATTTCCTTCTAAAATCTTGGCAACTTACTTAGGTAAGCGTTTATTAAAGAAAAAACCTTATAATTCTATGTAAGATACGCAATGCTGTATTTTAATAACAGATAAACGCATTTTTGTCTTTAATTTGATCCTCATTTTTAATAGAAAATTTAATTAAAATCTAAACTGATGAAATACTTGAGAGCCGTACATCAAAGCTTTGGAGTGCCCATAAATATAATTTACTTTGATACAAATGTGGGTTTTAAGACTAAAGTGGTAAGGTTGAAATTTCTTTGTGGGTTGTGGCACAGTGGTCTCATTACCTGTAACGAGTGGCCATAACTTTCGCCAATTTAATTCTATCGTCGCATCGCTCATACTGTACTTGTATTTTTATGACGATCGAATAAAAATGTTCTTCTGTACGTATCTGAACGGGAAAGTTTCGAATTTTGTTACTCGTGTGTTTCGCTGCCTTTTTATCGATGGATTTGGGGCATGATTTAACTGTATTACGTTAATTGCTTGTTCAGGTTTCACAAAATTGATTCTTAGCTTCATAGGAATCTTTCATTCTTAACATAAAAAAAGTTCTTCACGTCCTGATAAAGTACAAAACGAAATGGTACAATTTCTAAATAGCAATAATATTGAGAAGTGAAATAAACAATATCCATTCCCAACGCCTGAATAACAGTTTTTTTATGGAAAAGTGTAATACTTAGTCTATTTATTCATACAGGTAAAGGAATTATGTCAGTAACAATTTTGTTGCGGCTGTCTCGTCTTACGAACGACACCGGGTTAGCAGGTGGCCGATAAGTTTCGGGTATTACTGGGTAAACGCTGTCATTTACTTCAGACAATTTTGAGCTAGCGGAGAATATTTTGTTAAAGATATTCTGTTTTGAAATAAAAAAGATTTTCAAAAGTATATAGACTTAAAATAATATTTCAATTATTTAAAATAAATCCGAGTCCGAAAATCCTATTTCAAATATATTAAAAAAATTCGTGGATATTCAAAACACGGATATATTTAGATGTGTTCTTCATTGACAAACAATCTAATTCGGGATTGTTTAAGCAGTCGTAATGCGTAGCAATTTGCTACGTAAGCGTAGGCGTCGCTACGCAACGCTACGGCGTAGCGCAGCCCATTATTGGCATTAAATCTCGGGGAATATTTTCAGAACAGCATAATATATGTATGGCAATCTAAATTTAGCATCGTTAAATTATTTTTTAGCGATAAAAAAAATCGGGGAAGATATATTTTAATTTTTTTTTTTTTTTTTTTTTTTTTTTCTTAGCCCTTATTGTCCCACTGCTGGGCAAAGGCCTCCCCATTTTGTTTCCACACCTCTCGATCCTTAGAGTGCTCCCACCAGTCAGGGTTGTAGGCGTCCAGATCGTCACGCCACCTCTTCCGGGGCCTACCACGTCTGCGGTGACCATCCTGTGGTATCCACTGAGCAACAATATTGGCCCACCTGTCTGGATGCATTCGGCTGACGTGCCCAGCCCAGTCCCATTTTAATTTTGCTGTTTTTTGGCCCACATCGAAGATTCCTGTTTTGGAGCGTATGACGGTATTGCGTACTCGGTCCATCCGCTTGATACCTAAAATACTACGCTCCATTGCTCTTTGGCAAACCTTGAGCTTGGACTTCTGACACTCTGTGAGAGACCAGGTTTGCGCACCGTAGGTTAGGACGGGCAAGATACACATGTCGACTAATTTTCGCTTGAGTGAAAGGGGAAGGTCCCCTTTCATGTAGTGTTTCATGGACCAGTAGCTTTTCCAGGCATTCTCGATGCGGCGATCGATTTCCCTTTCCTGCCTGTTTTCGAAAGAGACTAACTGGCCCAAGTAGATGTACTCGTCGACATAGTGTAGAGCTTGCCCATCTACCTCGACCCTACGTTTTGTGCTGTTGGTCATTGTTTGTGTCTTGGTCATGTTCATGTGAAGTCCAACCTCTCGGCTTGCTGTGCTCAGATCTTGGAGCATCTGTTGGAGCTCTTCCGATGTGGACGCAAAAAGGATGATGTCATCAGCAAATCGCAAGTTGGTCAGCCTTTTGCATCCGACGACGATGCCTTTACCAGTCCACTGCACAGTGAGCTTTTTAAAGACTTCCTCCAGCGTACAGGTGAAGAGGTTTGGTGACAGTGGATCACCCTGTTTCACACCTTTTTCTATGTGAAATGATGGTCCTGGGGAGAGAAGCTTCACTGACGCTGTACTGGCTCTGTAGATCAACTCCAAAAGCTTGATATATGTCTCATTTACATTTTGCGAGCGTAAAGATGTAAAAATCGCTGGGTGTTTGAGACTATCAAAAGCCTTGGAGTAGTCCACAAAAGCCAGGTATAGTGGTTTGTGGTACTCGTTGCATTTCTCTATTATTTGGTTCAACGCGAACAGATGGTCGGTCGATATTTTAATGCTTCCCATTTATTTTACCTCTAAAAGGTTAAGTAAATAATAGAACTCATACGTTTGGTGGAATTTACAGCTTTTTGGTTTGTAAACTTTACATCAATAAAATAATTCAATATACCCAATACCCAAGTGTATTTCCACAAGTCACAGTCTAAAGGACCTTCTACCCGAGTTAAAGTTAGCAAAACTAATAATTGTAGTGTTTTATTGAGCTCAATAACATGTAGTTTATCTGTTGCAATATCGCGAGAGAAAAATGTAACCTCAAAGCGGTTAGTTACGTAACTTCGTTGATTGTTTATTTAGCCCCCGAGCTGTCGCCGATAATCCCGAGCCTTATATCCAGTCGCTGGAAGATTTCTATTCTTGGAAATATATATAGTGACACTTCTAGCGTAGCGGATTATTTTGGAGCTAAAATTAGTCTCGTTCTGGAAAATTTTGATTAATAAAAGGCCTTGTAGGAAAGATTATTTCCTAACGTATGTGGATTGTTTGTTTGCTTCTCTTTTAATAGAGCTCAATGTGATTTTTTTTTAAGACAGCATTCTGTAAGACAAGGTATTTCATTGAATCATGACGGATCATCTTTCAAAAATTAAACAAATTGCGGAGCTAGAAACCACAATTCCCAGCCATTCCCAAAGCCGCGGCCGTTAATGAAATGTCCGAAAAATTCATTAATTACAAAAGACTAGAGCGATGAAACTGATTGTATCTGTGTTTGTAATTGTGGGCGCGACAGCATTGTCTAAACTTTAATTGTTTTTGTGGGGCATTCCAGGTGAGGTTGGTCTACGGTATAAACTTAAAGCGGGAATATGCGGTCCTAAAAACCATAAACGTTTACTTATGGGTAGCCACAATTCTTAGAGTTGACAAGTTTAGGATTTCCGTACGTGTTTTTAAAATGAGCGCTTGAAGTTCTGTCTCATTTGTATTTTTTTTTTCAAACGATATATCCCTGTCTAATTGAACTTGGCAGCGTTACAAATAAAAAATGTAATGTTTCAAGTCGGTTAATGGTAGTTAAACCTGTGGGCGCTAACGCCCATCGACCTTTGTTTATCAGTCTCGGGAAGGGCTTCACTTAAATTTCAATTTGCACAGCGGCGGACGTCAAGTGGGCTGAATAGAAAACTTCAGCTTTACAAGTTTAATTTTTGCTCTCCAGCGTTTATACGAACAAACAGATATTACAATAGAATTAATATTTACTTGCTTACTTTGTGTTGTGAACTGTTGGTTTGGAAAAAGCGAGAGGAATTTTGTTTAGCTGTTTCTCTACTGTTATTTTACTTTAACCTTCTTATAAAAGCGGTTTCAGAAGGTACTGTTTTTCTCTATGTTTTATGGGACTTCATTTTATTATTTTTTCAAAGAATTTAATGGCAAGATAAACCAACAGAAATCAACTTCTAAAGCGATGGAAAGATTTCTATGTAAAGATAAATATTGCCCTTTTCCGAAGTCTATTTACTATTTTTGATTTCTCCTTTAACCGTATTTTTTGTTCTCAGAATGCGGCAAGCGTCGTACAATAGGCGTGGCGACAAAGCGCATAGTAGGCGGCGTGGAAGCGTCTCCGGGTGACTGGCCCTTCCTGGCAGCCATCCTCGGAGGTCCTGAGGAGGTGTTCTACTGCGCTGGCGTGCTCATAGCTGATCAATGGGTGCTTACCGCTGCGCATTGTGTTGGCAAGTGAGTAGAGCAAATTAGGTTATTTAAAGTGACTAGATAGACCAAAAAAAAATAAAAAAGCGTTTAGATTGTGTTAATCGTAAAAAATACCAGTGTAAAAATAACAATATGTGTATTTGAATTTTCTATGGGCTCTTTTTGCCTGAAAGAGAGGTAAATAACTTCTGTCAAATAATAGATATGACAAGGCAATGTTATATCGGAATTATAGTGACTTTAATAGCATTGTGGTGTATAAATTATCGCCTCGCCTTGCCCCCTGTGCTGAACTGTTATTTGGCTATTCAGCAACCTAGCTGTCCACCAAGCTAGGACCTAAAGTCTAAAGAGATTTTATAAGTCTTCAATTATAGACCTTTAGACCTGAATCAGGCTACATATACCCACTCTTCCAGCCACACGGACGTGAACGGCTGGACGATCCAGTTGGGCATCACGCGGCGTCGCTCGCACGCCTACTACGGCCAGAAGGTCAAGGTCAAACGCGTGGCGCCGCATCCGCAGTACAACTCCGGCATCGCTCATGATAATGATATCGCGCTATTTCAGGTATACACAGTTTTGAAAATTATAGGGACATATTTTTTGACTTTTCGTTGTCATTATTTTAGGGTAAGATTGAAAGTAAATAGTCTGTATACATCCCTCAAAAAGACACGATATTGATCTTATGTTACTAACCTGGAAAATGACAAAAAATGATCTTTTACTTCAGTTTCTGTCAAGTCAGTTTTCTTCTTGCTGAGAATGGTTTGGTGGAAAGTAGGGGTCCGTTTTGCAACAATCAATGCTGTTCAAGTAATGTATCTCTTGTGACCCCATAAACATAAAACTAAGTACATTTTCTGATTTCTATTTATCGTAGCTGTCAGTCCGAGTCCGCTACCACGAGCAAGTGTCTCCTGTCTGCCTCCCTCCCGCCAACCGCGTGTTGAAGCCTGGCACGCTATGTACCGTCATCGGCTGGGGCAAGCGGGATGACAAGGAGTGTAAGTATCCCTATGCACCTACTGATTGGTTTATCTTAGAACTGCTAATGTGCTGAATGCCTTAATTTCTCGTAGGTTGTACGTATACAACCAAAATGCCGTACAATGCCAAATACCAAATGGGACTACCAATAACACTTAAATCTATGGCAGTTCAATTGCATGGCCTTTATCAATTATTTTAGACGCTAAATATAAAGCTCAAGGGGTTACTACGGTACGTTGCTGCTATATTCACGGAAAAATATAAGCTGCAACTAAATAATGCACATTGGGCAACTTCGGCTATTAAATGCACACTATTAACATAACTTCGTCTTTATTACCACAGTATCAGAATACGAGCCAGCAGTGAACGAAGTGGAGGTGCCAGTCCTGAACCGGGACCTGTGCAACCAGTGGCTTGAACACAGAGACCTTAACGTCACGGAGGGCATGATCTGCGCCGGCTACCCTGAGGGCGGCAAGGATGCTTGTCAGGTAGGGTACACTGCTAATGACTTGATGACTATTTGCCAAGTTTTTGGCGGCTCGTAACTAACTTCATATCACAGGTACGCGCATGTGGCGCCTTCGCTTCGCATACCTCCGCTTTCTGCTGATACTTAAATAGATTAAGAGCAGTTTTTCGAACTATAAATACCGTAATGTAATGTGCTGACTAGGAGATGTGAGTAATAATTACTCAACATTTTATTCTGATTTCATATAGTTTTTAGTTTTACTTGACCGTAGCTATCCGGTGAACGGAAGTCCCACAAAGTGTAGCTCTTACAAAATGTAATTATTTACTGTAGCAACGTTTAATTCTATGTATTGTACAGAAACCATAAACTTCTAAGAATAGCTTGCTTTATGGTCAGTCATTCCCCTTTTCTCAGGAAGTCTTATTAACATCAAAGGGCGCTTTTATTTATATTGACAATACAATTAAGCGCTAGTTAAATAACATTACATCAAGTTTACTATAAGCAAGTTCATGGAGAAATCAATAAAGAAGTCGATCTAAACAACATTATGTATTAAGTACCTACTTGTAATATATTGAGGCATAAAGTAAGTATACCATGCGATAAGGACTAGTCTCTGAATTCCTAGTAAAAGCTGTACAATAACAATAAATAAAACGTACTTAATCTTCTAGTTGTGGTTTGGCAAACCCGTGATATAGAGGGCAAACTAATATTATTATTTCTGAGAAGCCAAATAAAAAAACTTCAGGAAAACCCCTCAGCACACTAATAAAGCCGTCAAGAAAACATCGCAATAAAACTAAAAAACTCCGTAATACGTCTCCCAAGCAAATATTTGTTCAGCCAATAGGTAAATCCAAT
This sequence comes from Helicoverpa zea x Helicoverpa armigera, assembly GCA_033682625.1. Taxonomy (NCBI): domain Eukaryota; kingdom Metazoa; phylum Arthropoda; class Insecta; order Lepidoptera; family Noctuidae; genus Helicoverpa; species Helicoverpa zea x Helicoverpa armigera. The sequence continues at coordinate 13,962,456 of JAWIIS010000021.1, forward strand.
GAGTGAGTGCGATGGAGCTCCCGACAATAAACAGCTCTTAGCTAGCTGCGACCAACGAGGTATTTACTCCGCGCGCCCGAATTCAGCCGAGTTCCTTTATGAACGCTACACTTTAATGGTTCAGTGAAGCGACCTAATATCGAGCCCAGACTTTATGTAGTTTTATAATGTTGTGGAAATGCTATATTTTGTAATATTGTGAAATATGTAACATTTTTCTCTGGAAAATTGTAGATAAAATTACATCATGTCCCTTTCTGGATGCTTAATAGGGATCGAAGGCTTTTTTTTACAATTTTACCATTAGTTTGCAGTGACGTGACCATAAGTAATTCGGGCACTTAAAAAAGGGTCGGAATTGGAACCATGGAACAATGTTTCCCACGTTCAATATAAATCGCTGATTGAGCAATTCAGGATTCGGTAGTTGCTTGTTTAGCTGACGATGCTGAACGTTCATTCTCGTGCTATTTTTATAGTCGGTTAAAAACTAGTTGATACGGAATACCTTAAATCTTTGTGGCATACTTTTGTACAAAATAGCCTTTCAGTTTTACGCAAAATTCAGTTTTTACTTTCAATAAAATTAAACACATAAACTTTTAAGTATTAAAGCTACTATCATCTATTTTGAATATAAAATTGATGGTACAGACTTAACACGTAACGCGGGATCAAAATTAAATTGTAGCGAGTCAGCAGTTTGTTGGCGTGACAATGAATATACGAAGGGCGAGGGCTACCGATGTGTGGACAATAACTGACATTACCTAAGCTCTGCTGACGCAGCGGATCTATGGGGCCGGTTCAATATTAGCCTTATTTTATACACTAGAAAGGGACATGATTTATAGCAAAATTATATCTCGTAAAACTACATAGCTAAGTCATGGAGAAAAAAAATGGGAAGTGTCCCAAAAATGATTAAGAAACTTTAGACTATCAATCAAATTTTGAAAATAGACTAGAAGCCTTCCATAGACATAAAGAAGTTTATCAAATCCCTCCAGCAGCATGTACTTTAAAGAGGAAGTGACGGAAAATTGAGTTCCCCGTTAAGGATACTTAAGCCGTGACGATGGGATAAGGAAAAACAAGTCAATTTCTCCAACGTAGTTGATTTGATGTGACAGCAAATATTTGTTTCCTTATTGCAGTCAATTCAGATGGAATCTGTTGCTTTATTTGGATTATGGACTTCCTTCGATTTGGATCTAATAATTGCAAATACAAAAATGTTCGAATAGATCAAGTTTAACATTCTTACACAAATATTGGAATTACAAATGAGATAAATTGTGCTAACAGTTTGTCGTTGACTAATTTGCAGGGTGACTCAGGCGGGCCCCTGCTGTGCAAGGACCCGGACGACCCCATGCGCTGGTACGTGGGCGGCATCGTGTCGTGGGGCATCAAGTGCGCGCACCCGCGCCTGCCCGGCGTCTACGCCTACGTGCCCAAGTTCATACCCTGGATACACCAGCAGATCGCGCACTACAACGACGACAACGCCAAGTCGGAAGACATCTAAGATGGAAAACACGTGACATCACTTGCGAATATATAAAACACAAATGAAGACAAATATTCCCGAAACTTGAAATTAGCGACAATATTTATACACTTACCTTTTATATTGTTTTAAAACTTTATACACATTCGAAGATAGTAATGAAAATAATTATACTTTTAGAACTTAAGTAGTGAAATCAAGCTCATACAATATTGTAATTTATTATTCTTAAGTGGTGTCAATATTAACTTGACAATAAAAGACTCCGCACATTTTGCGGAGCACTAAAATTATGACAATAAATATTTTATAATGACAATAAATTAATTAATGGTGACAATAATAAAACAATTATATACAATCGTAACATATGGTAGGTAAGTCAATTTTTCAAGAAAATCTAAATAATAGACAATAAATATATACACGAGTTCCGGCTCTATGTTGTGTCTTGGGGAGTTGACTTAAATATTGCTTTCGATTACGTACGACATATGGCTAAATATTTTCACATATCACTCGTATATCGCGTGATGTAAATTATTTGAAGCTGTGATAGTAAATCATTTATTATGAAGCGAACAAGTCGATATTGTATTAAACTTTACCCGTGACTTGAGAGTTCACTTTACATTGTGGCTGGGCGCGCTCGCGTCCCTCGATACTTTTTCTCGGGGTAGTCAGTCATTATATCGGTGACCTAGGTATTAATTATAATAATTATATACATATATATGAAAAATCTGTTTTAAAATTTTATATGTAAGCTGCTTTTATAAGTAATGTAGTGTTCTCGAAGCTTTAGCAGACTTTTAGGGAGATTGTTTTAATATTGACTTTCTTTTCGTTATTTTCTATTCTGTGTTAGTCAATAGTGGAGGGTGGTCCTTATTCGCGACGCGACTGTGGACGACGCACGAATGTGGACCATCGTAGAACTTAAGTGTATGTTTGTTTGATGTTTGATGTTAGTAGTTTAGGGGAAAGTGCTTTTATAGAATAAAAATAAATCCCATTCACATGGATGCAGGTTAAAAAAATAAATAATAGACGATCACTGTTTAATAAAATATTGGTGTTAAAATATGCTGTTCTAAAGTTCTTCCTTAATGACAATAAATTATAAAATATGTTGAGTTTATATAGGTGCGATATAATCGTCACAAATAAGGAATATACATAAATAATAAACAAAGACAATAAAAAAATAAAAATTGTTTTGTGACATTTGGTCGAACGGTTCAACAATGTGAAGTCAAAATGCTACTCGGCAATGACAATAATAATTTTTGACAACATATTTACCAACAGATGTAGTATAAGCTTTGTTATTATACAATTTAGATACTTCTGTTTCAGTATTTCATAGGTAGTGTGACTTTTTTGAAAACCTTGAAATTAATGGATCTTGTAATTATATTAGTGAAATAGCTTTAATAGATTTTAAGAGATCATAATATTATTAGATAACAGTAGACGTAGGTGTGGTAAACAATTTTTAAAGTTAGGAAAGAAATATACTTAGTTCCTTTTATATGGGTAATATTTTAATTTCTCGTATGGTCTGTAGATATCCTGCGGTCCTTTGGGGTCTCTCAAAAGACGTGGTTATAGCACAAAGCTATGCTCAAAGTAACATAGGTATATTTATAATAAGTATAGAATGAAGAACATTATGTTAGCGATGTGAACATGAATTATTTTCCAACTAATTTAAAACACATAAAAAATATCACTTCAAAAAACGTCTGCTGACTCTGCAGACAAGCTCTCCATCTCTGAATTTTAGGACAAACTAAAGTTTGTGCAGTATATAGGCTGTAGAAGGATAATTTTAGACTTTATTGAATTTTATGATTGTAAAGTATATGTATAATGTATGCACAAATCTAAATAGTTCATGTTCACATCGAGATAAATATATAACTCTACATTTACATGGAAGTATGGTTGTTGACTTCTTATGAGTCTCCTTTTCAACTCGAGCTTTCAATTAGTATTACGAGAGTAAAGAATATATATGTCAAAACAAAAATATATCAGATGTCTAAATTATCAGTTTTGTTAATATAAAAGGAGTTAGGTTCAAAAAAATATTTAATAGAAATAAAATGTCGGACTTATCCTTTTCTACGTAGTGACTGAATTAAAATTTGATAATGAGAACAGACTGAAAAAACCATAGAACCCAATTAGGCAGTTTGAAAGTACTCATAGCCAAAATGTTTATAATAACTAAATTAAAATATTTTGTCTGTTCTCGTTTTCATTAAAACTAGGTGTAAAACTTAGCTAGTAAGTTAGGCTAGTTATACATAAATAAATTAGTATCTATTAGGGCCATGCTTTAGTGTTCTGTGACATCTTATGATACTTGTGATCTCTGCATTATGAACTCTGCATTATAGTACTCAGTATGTTTGCTAAGTTTATTTTCCACTCGCCTTTATGATTGCAACTTTCTAACGACATTTCTTAAGCACAATTTCTTCTATTTAAATAAATATTGGGTGAACTGGGCGGTTGGCGTGGTAGCGTAGAAGTACAAAGACTGATAAAAGAACGAAGTAACACTTGTTTATGTATGAACATCAATTTTCACCAACCGGTTGCGAGGTGCATAACATTCACTTGATATTTGACTTAGCTCCACTTCCCCTAACTTCGATTTATACATATACATATATTTACAAAAATCCCTAACATTATCAGATATAGCAGAATACTTCGATTCAAATGGGGATGAACATCATTTTTACTATGATTTAATTTGAAACAGGCGAGCACTTTTGATTTGTTCTAGTCTGTCCAAGTAACTTCTGTAGTAGCGAAGCTTACTTTATAGAGATGTGTCTCAAACGATACTAAGTTCGTTAATGAATTATAAATAAACATAAAAATGCATTGGTATTTGGCTTTATATAGAACATGTGTGGAATATGCATGTTCAGCTCTAAATGTTTATATGAACGTAGTCTTACATGTTTAAATGTACATGTATTGCGTATATTGTATACTGTTGTAGATTATAATTGCTGTTGGAAAATAAAATCTATGGTAGACTAAATTGTGTCGTGTTCAAAGCATATCTTCTCCGAGTCAGCAGGTTTGACTCCAACCCATAGTGATAGGTAATAAAATTATTAGATACATACGTATTTGTAAAGAAATAGTGACTATCGTAATTAGCGACAATAAATATTTTGATAATGAACAAATATATATATAATTCTAAATTTCTACTGGTTACATAGTGGTTAAGTTTTCATATAATATGAATAGTACGAAGGAGTCGTTTGTAACAAAAAGTATTAAGTTGCACCTATGAAAGTGATGAAGACCTAACCACTAAATATCCCTGAACTTTATACAAAGCTTGCATGACATTGCTTTATTCAACTTAATTTACTTACTCAGTCCCAGATAATTTCATCGAAGCCATGCATTTCAGGCTAAAATAACGGTTGTGTATTTTTAATGTTTAGTGGTGAATACGTCACTAGTATGACGTCACTGTTTAGTGCTCGCATCGGTGTACACTGGCCCCTATTGAATGTTGATCGTTGTAGAAAAATATTTATTAGATACTAATGAGTGTTTCTTTCCTCTTTATATACTGTATACTAGCTGGATCTCTTTATTTTATAAATAGGTATAACCTGTTAGTACACTGCCAATGAAATACTTACCTGATAAGGTTGATAACCTCAGGTACCACACTAAGAAAATTCATGTGTTTTTCAGAATCTATACAGGCTGGTCCTCGAATGTTGTTCATTTTAGATTTATAAGTATGGTATGAGAATTATTTCATTGGCAGTGTGCAATATTTGATTTGAGACTCATTTCGAATCTGTTGAAATCTTTAGATATTTTTATACCTATGTAAGTCTTACGAAAGCTTAGATATTGTCAATTTCTCGCCAACGAGTATTATATGCGAAAAGTTTCAATTAAAATCAATTACATATACTTCGTATCCTAATTGATTGATTTCACATATCTCTTACTAAAAATAAATATATCTTTCGATCTATCGAGACATCTTATCATTTAGCTTATTTTTTATAGTAAGAGATATTTTTAAAGTAGTCAAAGACAATAAAAGTGATGAGACAATATATCGATGGAAGACAATTCCGTAGTCTATTATTTTGTTGAATTTCTGTATTTTCCCAACATCTAGACTTATGAATCAACCTTCGTAGTTTAGATATTTGTCATTAAGAAATTAGATCGGAGTAATTTAATTGGGACTAGGGTAATGTGAGAGAATATGGTTTAATTGTCTTTGCTAAAATTATAGTTATTGTAGAAAAGTTTTGTCAGTCAGAAATACCATTTTTTTTTCTATTCTAAAACCGTTATCACATCTGCATATGTATAGACTTTGTTTAACCCCGAATAGTTTCAGCACTAGTCCCAACTCTATTACTAAAATCTACAAAAAAATATAATTATTTAGAAACGTAATAGATACGCACAAGTTACTCTGTACTATAAAGCCAGTATTTTAGATTTTGGTTTATATACAAACTCATTACTGTGGAATACGTGTTAATTGGTGTTACGTGTTAGGGAGGTGTTGCTTTCACAGCTCTTTGTGATTCCTGTTTTTATACGATCCTGTAAACTTATGTGCTTCATATAATTAGTGTTATCATAATTAATTGTAGTTTTGCAGTTTTATGGGATTTGTTTTGGTAAAGATTTTGGTGTTGCTAATTACTAGAATAAGCCATCCAAAAGCGATAATGCAGATAACCAAATACTTGATTTTTTCGTTAAAATAATAGTAGTCTAATAAAGTTATAAAAGGGTTTCCCAAATTAATGTTTCTTTACTACGTACCTACAAATAATGCCACAATCTTTACCAAAGCCATAGTTTTGAACTGATTCGCACAAATTGGACATAATATGAGTACGTCATACATAAGTGTAAGGTTGTTGAGTTGTCTCGTACAGAACATTTAGTATCGTCGTTAGTTTGTGGCGAGCTCAGCGTGCTTCTACCCCTTTGTGTAGCTTTTACTTTGTTCCTCAAGCTTCAATTAAATATTATAATAAATTGCGAGTGTTTTCATTTATATTTACCTTAAATTATCAGAATACTGAACGTTTTCAATAACGTGTTAAAGAACTACTTTCTACTATAGGTAGATATGGCAGGCACTGAAACATTTTCTACTATCTATAACTTTAAAGAAATTAGTCGTAAAGTTGAAAGGATAGATAGGTTTCTAATTAATAATCAAACGACAGTTTTAATTGAATTAATATTTTACTAATGGATACAATATAGTTACATTAATCAACAATAGGTATAAATAACTAGGCGTTAGCCACTACCTACTTAGACATGGTACATTCCCTATACACTTTCGGGCTGATAATGAGACGGGTGATCAAATGAATGGGGCCAACATCGCCTACAACCTTTTTCAAACAAAAAAAAGTTGCATTTATAAGGCCTTTTGATAAAGGCGATGACGGCACCCATAATTATATTAATTATAGCTACTGTTGAGAAAACTATGGTAGTTAATTTCGATATTGCATTGTCTTACCCAACAGTAACTATGTAGTTACACGAGACTTACGCTTTGGATAGTTACATTGATGAATCTGCGCTAAAACTGAGATGTACTTCTACGCCGAGATTATTTGTAGGCTGAAGTTTATTTACAACGATAAAGTAAGTCACAAGTATCACAATAATCAAGATTCGTATATAGATATTATAAAGTAAACCAGTGTTGGATAAACTTCAGCCTTTTTTGTTTAATTTTATTTGAACTAATTAGTTGTAACTCGTTAAATACAGCTACAATCGATAAATGACAACTAAATTATTACACAGAGGACAGTTTTGAAGGTGCACCGGTTTTACTTTTGTATGTAGTTTGAATGGACTTTTATTTGGGAGTATATTTAATTGAGTTTCAACGATTGACTTTGTTAATTATTAGTATTTCAATTGACTCTTATGCAGGAAGTTAATAATTTTAATAACCTAATGACTTGTAATTGTAAGTACCCATTTCAACGTTTAGGTATCATTCATTTGTACTGGTTTAGAAACTGTAATCTTCCAGTATATTTCATAAGTGCCGTACCCGAAGCTACCTAACAAAACGGCCCTCGTATGAAGCATGAGTCTAAATTAAATTGTTCGCGCACAACATCCAAGTTCAGTCTTGAGTATTTTCTCTAAATTGACTAATCGATTGATCTGTTACAGTAATTATTACATTTACACACGAGTTCAAAGTAAAATAACTAACACAACGTATGCTAAGTATGTTTACATGTAAAATACGGATCATACCTACTTAAAAATTAATATATTACAATTGTGAATGTGGTGATGGAAAAGTATATGCAATGTCTATGGTGATGTACTATGAAATGTATTCTGAGCATTTAATATTCATTATTTAAAAAATAAGATCTAATAATCGTAACATAAGCAATTTTATTCAACATAAAAAATATATTAATAAGTCAAAATATCAAATAACAAACTAGGGTAAACTTACAGTCTCAATAGAGGAGTATTATGACAATCACGTTACCTATAACATTGAGTATAATATCGTACATACAGCTGCGTAGCGCGGGAGCGATGACGTCCGCACATAAACACCATCCCATTACCGAATTATTCACCTACTTCCCATAATGGTCGACATTAATATCCACGAAACTAATACATGAGTAACGTTCTAGTTATTATGACAATGAAGAAATAAAATCCTAAATGTGCACATATGCCTGAAGTTTCAATATAGGTATAATGTAATACTGATTACATACAAAATTGGTCCATATCTGTCACACACCTTGTTAACGATAAAAAACAACTTTAAATACAGAGTATAAATATTACATGAGGGGGTTTTAAAAACCGTTCAGGCCCCTCTCATATCCATTAATAACAGGCCTATAATAATTTTCTATAGCAAATTAAAATCGTTGTCAAATCGCGAAGGAAATACAAGAAGAGCATGTGAAAGATATAGTCCTAATTTAACACCCGACCACTACCATAATTATCATAGACGTTAGTACAAATTGACAGTACACAAGGCTTTATACAAACAACTATACAATATACAAATGAAACAATAAAATTCTTTAGCCGAACACCTACTTCAACAATTACTTTATAAGTATACATCTAAATAAATGTGTTAAATCATTTAGTTATTTATAAGAAACAGTCTGGTAGTAAACAAATTTTGTTGGTAAACGTAATATTTATTTTATCGACTTGACAAAAGTCGATAAGTGGTTATCGACATGGTATATAGTTGACCCGATACTTGTACAATATATAGCTTCCAAATATCAGTCTAGTTAGTACATATTATTGTCGACTAACGAAGACTAGTCGATTTAATGTTGCTCCTAAACTTGGGCCTAATTATACACTAATTTTAAGTTAATAATGTGCATCTTAACCCACCTTTTTAGGAGCCTACTTTTTTCAACTCCCTATATCTTTAAACACATTTTATTTAAACTCATAAAACTGTGATCCAGACGATTTCTTACGCAAATCAATATACTATAGTACAGTGTTATATATAAATAATTAATAAAATAATATTTTTATCCGTTAAAATAACACATAAATCTAGTAAATACTATGTTAATAGAGCCTCAAGGCAGATTGCTTTACAGATAAAATATAACATTTTATATCAACAAATTATTTAGAGTGGTGATTAGTAAGTGGCTGTTTAAGGTACTTTTCAAGAATATTCTAAAATAATATTAAGTCTCTTAAGCCGTAGAAGCAAAAAATATGTTTTTCTACAGAAGTTTGACTTCAGTATCCAATAAAAAGAGTACATCATTTCCTGTTTGTCTAATATAATTTAAAACTCTACATACATTAAACAGCCACTAAACAATACCCTGTATAGGAAAATCTATGATTTCGATAACATATCAGTGGCGACGATATAATTCATTTACTTAAATTTAATGATATGAAGCAAGCGCAAAGTTTACCAATTTCAAACAATTTTAAATGTTTCATAATTTTTATAATAATATAACTACTATGCTCTACATGCTTAGCCAAGATATCATATTAATGTCGATAGTTGACTTGACAGCCCTAGTTACCACTGAACACGTCATAAGACAAATTAATTTTAAGGGCCGGACACAAAAAAATCTCTCCGTCCGCATACCGGCCTATCGTGTTGCTCGACGAGGTGGGCAAGCTCTTTGAGCGAGTTGTCGCACACCGCCTCGTCGCGCACCTTGGGGGGATAGGGCCGGACCTTGCGGACCACCAGTTTGGTTTCCGCAAGGGGCGCTCAACGGTGGACGCCATCATGCGCGTGAGAGCTCTCACGACGGGGGATGCTGTGTCCCGGGGGGGGGTCGTCTTGGCGGTGTCTCTTGACATCGCCAACGCCTTCAATACCCTTCCCTGGAGTTGCATCAGGGAGGCACTCCGGTATCACCGGGTGCCGACCTACCTTCGTCGCGTGGTCGAGGCCTATCTGTCGGATAGGTCCATCATTTACCCTGGTCACAACGGGGAATGGAACCGGCGAGAGATGTCGTGCGGTGTTCCGCAGGGGTCGGTACTGGGGCCGCTCTTGTGGAACATCGGCTACGACTGGGTGCTGCGCGCCGACCTCCCTAGCGGCGTCAGCGTGGTCTGCTACGCTGACGACACGCTGGTTCTGGCACAAGGGAGGTCGCACCAGGAGGCGGCCGACATAATGACGCGCGGGGTTGCGATAGTCATCGAGAGGATCCAGCTGCTGGGACTGGAGGTGGCCTTGCACAAATCCGAGGCCATGTGCTTTCATGGGCTTCGGAACGCGCCACCTTCAGGCTCCCAAGTCACGGTGGGGGGGGGCTACCATCGGCGTCGAGAGGGCGATGAAGTACCTGGGACTCGTCCTCGACGGCCGGTGGAGCTTCGTCGAGCACTTCCGACGTTTGGGCCCCAAACTGGAGAAGGCAGGTGCTGCATTCAAGCGGCTCCTGCCCAACCTGGGAGGCCCGAACGCCCCCTGCCGTAAACTCTACGCGGGGGTCATGCGGTCCATGGCCCTTTACGGGGCCCCGGTATGGGCACGTTCGGCACGGCCGCGGGCTGTGCACTACCTGAACGTGCCCCAAAGGGTGATAGCCATTAGGCTAATCCGGGGGTACCGCACGATCTCCCGCGAAGCAGCTGGCCTACTCGCTGGACTGCCACCGTGGGATCTGGAGGCGAGGGTCTTCTTGCGCCTGTACGACTGGCGCGAGGAGGCTCAGCGCCGGGGAGAAACCCCGTTGCCGCGGCAAGTTGTCGCGCAGCGGGCGGAGCTCCGGCGCGATCTCATGGTGGCCTGGAGGGAGCGACTATCGCAACCCAGTGCAGGGCACGCCACCATCGTGGCGGTAAGTCCCCTCTTTGAGGAGTGGCTCGGGAGGAGTCACGGCGCCCTCACGTACCGCATGACGCAGGTCCTCACCGGACACGGTTGTTTCGGGAGGTACCTGCACCGCATCGGTCGTGAGGAGGCGCCCGGGTGTCACCATTGTGCGGACAGCCCCGAGGACACGGTGGACCACACAGTCCAGGTGTGCCCTGCATGGGAAGGGCACCGCCGGGTCCTCGTCGAGGCTTTGGGCGGCGGCGACCTCTCGCGTCCGGCCCTGGTTCAGGCCATGGTCCGGGGCGAGAGGGAATGGGATGCCGTCGCCTCCTTCTGCGAAGCGGTCATGCTCGAGAAGGAGGAGGCGGAACGCCAGAGAGTTCGCACCTCTCATCCCGGCCGCCGCGCTGGACCAGGTAGACACCATGGGCGCCGGGTGTCGCGAGATGACTCCCGGCCACCGTAGGCGTGGGTCTGTGGGCGGTGAGTTCGGGTGGCTCATCGTCCCTCTGTCTTCCTAGACGACAGACCCGTGTCGACGGCGCGCGTTGTTCCACGCGCTCCTCAAAGAGACGTCAGCAACCCCAGCGGGGCCCAGCAGGGCCAAGGCCTGCCGGGGCTGCGGGTTGTTCGAAAGAGATACCGCGGCCCTGGTACATAAAAGGCCTATGACGGAACACGACGATTTTAGTCAGTAAGAGTCTGACACTCCCTCACCGCTGCTAACCCACAGCGGGAGGGGTCATTTGATGATTTTACGTCGATAAAAAAAAAAAAAAAAAAAAAAGGGCCGGACACAAACATACATTCTAATTTCAACATTATTACCATACTACTAAGTAACATTTTCACTCATCACCTAAAATACTGTGCCACGGCATACAGCCGGACGGTTGCCGGCCCTTATAGAAATTTCGTCATCTGTCGACTTAATACGATGTCTGTGCTAAAACCTTCGATACTTTTCAGTCGTTAAATAGCCTCTTTCGAGAAAATATCACGTACACAATGTCTACCGCTAACAATATTGAATCGAACATTAAAAATCTTTGGTGTGTTGAGTATAGTTCTTATTTCGCTACATTGTAGTTACAGAGTATTATTTTAACGCAATATTATGAGTACTTTTGGGCGGACAACCGACTCCAATAATTTTATCTTTTATAAACATAAGCTTTTAATGCGATGATATTATTCATGAACTAAGCTCATGTTTTGAGCTGAAGATTATCAAGCGATTTTAATTAATAATCGCTCATTTGGTTGAAGGACGTGGAAATATTATTGAAAAGTAATCGACGATTCTTTTGGTTTAAAAACGTATTATTTTTAACAATCATATTTTTTATCGGTACAAAATCAGATTTATCGCCATTAAAGTAGGAATGTAAGAATGAGAAACCGAGAAAGAGACAATCAAATCTTGTCAATAAAAAATAGCGTCTCGCTAACATTTCTGAAACTATTATGTTTAAGAACACGTTTTACAATGTAGTTTAAAATCACAAGGACATTATACGATATAATTAGCAAGTTATTTATACATAGTTATTTGTCGTTCGTCATTGTTAAGATAGAGATATTAAAATTTAACAAAGTGACTCTGGATATGCAGTATTTTTTATGAATTTGGATCGGAATGGACAACCTTAAATTAATAGATTTATTGGACTGATAATATTTGTAAAGATTTGGGAAGTGTGCAGAGATAGGAAGATCGTAGAAATGACAAGTTACGAGATATAAATTGATAGTAGTAAGTCACACACTTCCAGATACATTCTGAAAAATGCACAAAGTTTCAAAACGCGAATTATTTGAACATTAAATCGTTTTCAGGAAAAAATATTTTCATTAAAAAAACTCCAAGCAATAAGTAAATAGAAGTATTTACAGGGAAGACTAGGGCAAGATAATTGTAAAATTTGCATTTTTACGAATTTTACCCTTATAACAATAGCAGAGAGATTCAAAAATAGATTTGTAAGGGACAACAGTGCTACATCAACATTTTGTTTTAGTCTTTCAACATTCGCTGTTTGGATTCGACGTTTAGGCCTCTAACTAAAATATTATTTATATTTAAACTCAACCATCCCTAAAATAATGATTGGAATCGTTTTAAGCGCAAAACCCCAAATAATGCCATTTCTTTACTACTCGAAAACAACATCTCAAACGTTTCGGACTCCCTTATTTAAATTACGCTCTCATAATAATACAATTTGGTAATATTTTTTGTAATATAATTTTAAACCAGTATGATAAACCATTTTCGGCTTTTTAGCTTTTCTTTGTCACCCTATAAACTTGAGTTCGTCCTACTTATCTACAAATGTACTTATAAAATTTTATAAAACTGTTTCATTGCGCTAGTACAACGAATTTCTATTTTGCTGTAATTAATTACCATTTAATGAAATTACGTTTAAAAAGGCTCGGGTGTAAAAGAATTGTACAAAACGCTAAAAGGTAACTTAGATCTCCAAATTATAGTAACCGTTAATTTATTTCGCTTATGCATCGCTATCATTCTCGCACTGTTCACATTTTCACGACAAACTTCTCAGAGAATAATGTAGAAGTCCTCGGTGCTGTCGTAACCGACGGGTGTAAGCTCAAGGAATAATGAACCGTATAGTTACCGCGGCGGGTCTAGTTGGACTGCTGGATGGACGCGAGGAAGGCGGGGTCCACCGACGCCACCTTCGCCGTCAGGAACGCGTGCATGCAGAACAACAAGCTCTGCAGGATCTGACATTCTAATTCCTGGAAAAGATAAAAATGGTATTGGTTCTATTGAATCTTTATCATTACTTTGCTATAAGGAAATCTTCATATAAATAGTTATTTGTTATACAAGAGTGCAAAGTTGCTTTTTAACCGCGGGCTCAATTTTGATGACCGAGCAAGCGAAGGATTCTAAAATTGAAACACGAGCGTAGCGAGTGTTTCAATAATTAGAATCCTGACCGACTCCCAAAAACACTGAAAAGCAAAAAAAAACTATTCTTAGGTGCATCGGCCTAGAAGTCAGTGTCTAATGGATGTAACTAAGTTTATAACGCCACCGACTTCTAGGCCGATGCACCTAAGAATAGTTTTTTTTTTGCTTTTCAGTGTTTTTAATTAAAAAAATTAAAATCAAAAATGTTTTTATTCAGACAAAGTCCATTGGGTTAGTACATACAACACACAACTTAGAAACTAGTGTTAGTACTTATAACTACCAAATTCATATTTTTTAATGACTACGCCACAGTGGCGTGTGTGGCGTTTTTGGGAGTTGGTTTTATTTTTTTGTAAAAAGTTTTTTATTTTTAGCTTTTCAGTGACAAGCATAGTTGTCACTATCCGCATGTCATATCCGCAGCAGAAAGTTCTCATCAATACGAACAATATAAGCCCAAACACGAGGTAGTTTACATATTCAATTGTCGAGTTCCCTCGACCTTCGCTGGTCTCCATCATCAGGTGAGCTTCAAACCTTCACTGTTGCAAAGGTCTCGTCAATACGAACAAAATAATCCGATAATCCGCTCTAGAGGATAAAAACGGCTTTTGCGCTCAGATATCAAAGGGTAAAACTACTCTTTCCGAGATGGTGGGATGAAAATTATATTTACCTTAGTTTCTATGACTTTAGTCTCCGAGTCTTGGAAGTGTAGTTTGAGTTTCGATTTACCGTCATCGCTAGACCCTCGGAGCTGAGAAAATCTGCAAATATAATGGCACACTGAATATATGTATAAGGTAACTACAAAGGTACATTTCGGACACAAGCGACCTCGACTGACTCGTCAGGGCATAGAAGAGTCACCGTTGTCCTCGACTCGGACTCTTTGAAAGCGCTAACTTGGTCTCGCTAGTTGAAGACTTTCTATCGGTAATGCGTGAGGAGATGAACACATAGTTCGCATATATCTGCGAAGTTTCCCCGACCCAAATGACAAAGAAGCCACAGTAACGGTTGGTAGCAATATGATCAGCAGCGGGTACCTGTACGCCCAGACGGGCTTGGCGCCGGGCGTGCCCTCGCTGAGCGAGAAGCCGGCCGCCCAGTCCAGCGTCAGCCCCGCCGCGCGGCCCATGTGCACCACCGTGAACGTCTTCTTCTACAACAAAATACATACACACGTTACACGGTATTCTTCTTATTCTCGCGCATCAACAACGGGAGATGAGGCGTTTAATGACAATTTAAACTTCATTACAAAACTTCTTTGTGATCATCTATCAACCATCTATCAACAGATTTGTCAATGACGTTTGAAATTCGACATCAATAACCAAAAACATTATCGTTATCAATTTTCCCCTTGTTTTCCCTTGGAATAATTGCACAATTAAAATGTATGGGGACGGTAAACATGTGTGTACAATATGGCATACGCCCGGATGTGCTGATGTGCCACCAACTGCAAACTTTTTCTATAGACAGGTAAGCGGTTTCATCATTTACAAAATATTTTAAATTTTTATCGAACTCCCATATTCTGAGTGAAGGTCCAGTATGATATTACACGTACTAGTTTAGCGTCGTGTGAAGCACTTAATGTTTCTGATTATTTTTTCCATGCAATGCAAATGACTTTGGCATCATCCCAATAGTGAATATGTTTTGTCTGCAATGGACAAATTTACAGTTAGGTATCTATGAAACGGTCGGTATTATGTTTGTGAGTCCAGCGCTGCGTGGTCCGCGCGCTAGTGCTGGCGGGCGGCTGGCACCACGGCACGCGGCTGTTCATCCGCAGCCTCAAGCGCCTGCAGCTGGAGCGCGACCGCCACACGCACTCCTACATCTGGCACCCCTACAGCCCCATCAAGTTCTACTGGGACTGCATACAGCTGCTCTGCGTCTTCTCCGCCTTTCTATACATGCCCGTGCAAGTTTTCATCCACTGTGAGTGTCTTCGTCTACGCATTATTACTATACAATTTCTTGTTTTGGTCTACTCCAAGTTATCACCGACAAGATATTTCTCTGACAAGTAACATGGACGTATACTTGTCTTCTTCCAGGCCCGAATCCCGCGGATCCTCTTATCCTATTTACGGACGCGATGGCGTTCCTGAATGTGTGCACACGCTTCATCACGGGCTACCTCGAACATGAACACAAGATTATCATCCTTGACCCAAAAAAGATAGCAAAAAACTACCTCACAAGTAACTTCTTTGCCGACCTAATTGGTTGTTTGCCTTTACAACTCATAGTGCCATTCGATGAATGCGAGTACCCGTCACACACCATCATGTTCATGTTCAAGCTGCTGAGGTGTCAATCATTAGGCGCTCAATGGAAGAACGTCATCGGGCAGCTTCAATTAACCTACATCAACTATGTCGCGTTAAAGATCTTGGCGATGTTGATAATGTTCTTTCATTGGATGACGTACATCCACTACCAAGTACCAATATTGTGCTATCACGTGTATGAGAAAGACGTGGCTTTCATATCTTGGCTGAAGCATTTCAATATTATGAGAAATAAGCAGAGCGCTTCTTCACTATTTCAGAAGTATAGCACGAATTTCTACTTGGTGTGTGGTTTGTGTATCGGCGCGGGATACTACACGCCGCTGGACACGCACTTCATCCCGGAGCTGATGATGTCGTCCAGCATGGGGCTCATAGGGCTCATGTTCCTCACGTACGCGGTGTCGGCGCTGCTGCGCTTAGCGATATACCGCCAGTACGAGACCTACTGCTTCAGTGGCAAGGCCAAGGAGTTGGCGGAGTACATGGAGTTCATGCGATTGCCCAAGTATTTGCAGAGGAAGGTACGACTGTTCATCAACTATAAGTTCAACGAGCACTTCTTCCACGAGGACGCGATCCGGAACACGATCAACGAGCAAATCCGGCAGGACATCAACATGCACTGCTGCCAGCGCCTCGTGATGAACGTGCCCATGTTCCAGGACATGCCGGTCGCGCTCATCAACTCCATCATATTCAGTTTAAGACAAGTTTTGTACATGCCCGGACAGGTGAGGATCGCATTTTTTTTTGCAACCGTCTTCAAATGGTTACCCTTCATATAAAAGCACCTATTTATAAAAAAAGTGGCAGTTTTAGTTATTTAATATTTATGTTGACAGACGGTGGTGGAGTTTAACAAACCGGGCGACTCCATACACTTGATTTCGTCTGGAACTGTCGCCGTCATGGACGCCACGGGTAGAGAGGTTAGATGTTATTGTATTATATTACACGTACAAGGTGCTAATTGTAAACAATTGCTAATGTGAACTTCATAGTTTCAAAGGGTAAAAGACGTATACAAAACTGTTTATTTCCTGTATTAATAGGTAGACTAAGTTCCCGTGGTAGGGGTAAATTTCCAAAAGTTTATTGTTAGTCTGATGTGTTGTATATTCGTGCAGGTGGCACACCTGCGTGACGGCGCGTTCTTCGGCGAGAACGCGCTGCTGTCGCCCGGCATACTGCGCACCGCCTCCATCATCGCGCTCGAGATCACCGAGATATACATGTGCGTACTAAATCGCAGTTCAATAGTGGAAGTTTGCTTAAACTGTTGTAATGATCTTGGGTATGGACGATCACTATGTATGTAGCTACGTTTGAAATGTAAAACTGACAGGAAATTCTATTTCTTAGTTCAATTCAATCTTTGAAAATCCTTTGCGAAGTAAGTATGGCATAGCATTTGAGGTCGATACTGCTTATTATTTTTATGTTACATATCCTTTACTTAAAACTTAAAACAATATTATTTTAACCGACTTCAAAAAAAGGAGGAGGTTCTCAATTCGCCGGTATCTATCGCTTTTTTTTCTATGAATAAAACAGTTAAATTGTTATTTCCTCCCCAGCTTGGATGCGAATTCGTTCCTAGCCTGCTTACAGCCGTACCCGCACTTGAAGCGTCGCATGGAGGATGTGACGTCACGACGCACATACTTCACGCCTCGGCCCAGGAAGAAGCAGGAGCGATCACGCTAGGATCACACGTGTTAGTGTTTATTAAGTAGAAACTTTATCCTTTATCATGGCTTTTGTGTGTTTATGACTGTGCGTGTATATTTAGAAGTTTTAGAAGCATAATAAAATTAGGGCTATAAACCTTGATTTACTTTCTCAGATCAAATGTGTTACTATGATTGCTTTTAGGAATGTCGCAAGTAGCGATGAAAATGTTATGCTTAGCTTTTTTCCATAGTTAGTATCTTAAATATGAAAGCCGATGTTCCATCGCCATATCTTGCTAAATGTGTTATGAGTTACGTGCCATCTGGAGTGTACCTCGTGTGTATTAAAAGCATATTATTGCAATATGTTTTTCAATCCAATTTTCAAAATTAAGAAACACCACAAATAACCGATTTTGTAGTTGAGTAAAGCACACTCACACTCATTGGCCACAGAGCATCTTGGTCAGATGATTGTGGCAGTGCTTGTCTATGCGGTTATTAGTGCCGCAAGCACTTAAAGTAAAGCAGCACATATTTAATCACACGTTAAAGTATGGTACTTAATTGTTGTGTACCATTCTGGGATTCATTAAAAATCACTCTCCTACCGATCTATATTTACTTAAAACTATGCATATAATTTAAAAAACACTCACCCCAAGCCTAACCACAGAGCTAACAATATTGTTAGTCCAGGCAGCCTCGACCCTAAGCAGGTCCCGCCTGGTCTCTGCACTGAAGTACCTCGGTCCGGGTGGAGCGGCCCCCGCGGGTCCGGCGGCGCTGGACTGCACGAGGAAGCAGTGCTGGCGCCAGTCCACCGTCTCGCTCTCCTTCACCGTGCGGAACATTGTCTGGTACACCTTCAGGGTCTCTGGACATTTGGCTAGCTCGGTTATGTTCATCTGGGGATCAACAAAAATTGTTAAGAAACGGTGGAATTATGAGCATATAAAACATTAGGTATACGGGGTCAATCAATCTCGCTGGAAAATCGATTGAAAATACTGAAACTTGACATAAAATAGTGGCGGCTGTGACAAATCAAACTGAAAGACGACTTTAACACAGTTGAAAAATGTTAAACAACTGAGTTTGACTGAACTACAATGATACATATTTTAATCCATCCTCTGGGATCTCCATTTTAACAAGTGATAAGAAGACGGTTAAACATAATAAAAGTAGCTTATTTTCAATTGCAAAAAAGTGTATATCCGCATATCAACCCAAAATTAAACTCGCATTTAATAAATCGCCACTAAAACAAAATCATTGTAACCTACTTCCCTAAAAAGTCGTGGTGGCCTAGTGGGCAAAGAACCAACCTCTCGAGTATGAGGGCGCGGGTTCGATTCCAGGTCAGGCAAGTACCAATGCAACTTTTCTAAGTTTGTATGTACTTTCTAAGTATATCTTAGACACTAATGACTGTGTTTCGGATGGCACGTTAAACTGTAGGTCCCGGCTGTCATTGAACATCCTTGGCAGTCGTTACGGGTAGTCAGAAGCCAGTAAGTCTGACACCAGTCTAACCAAGGGGTATCGGGTTGCCCGGGTAACTGGGTTGAGGAGGTCAGATAGGCAGTCGCTTCTTGTAAAGCACTGGTACTCAGCTGAATCCGGTTAGACTGGAAGCCGACCCCAACATAGTTTGGGAAAAGGCTCGGAGGATGATGATGTAACCTACTTCCCTAAAAGGAGAAGGTCCTTAATTCCGTTACGTTTACTATCACACTCAACAACAATACATACGGGTGGCACATCGAACAGCATGACGTCGGTCCCCTTGAGCACGAGGAACTTGGGCCTGTAGGTCTGCCACGGCTGCTGCGGCGCCAGCACGCCCTCGTGCACCCACCCCATGTACTCGATGCGCTCGCCCACGCCTAGCTGACGGTTGAACAACTTCATCTGGGGGAGAGTCCACTTTATTGTTAGGACGATAAAGTTGAATTTTGAATGGAATATTACGGGATGGAATTATTGGCTTGCTGATGAGAGAATGAACTTTATTGTTAAGGGAATAAGGTACAATTTTAAGTGTGAGGGGTCGTTGAATGTAGTAAGTGTAAGTAGTAATGGAGTCTATGCATATGGAAATAGATAGGTTTTTGAATGATGTGTTAAGGGATCGAGTTGTTGAGAGTAGGCATGCACTGAAGGATGGACTTATTGGTAGTAGAATAAAACGGAGTTTTGCATGTAACATGTAATGTAATGGAACGGTAAAAAATAGAAACGTGAATTATGTATTATATTGCGTATGGAACATATTAAGAAATTGAAAGTTAACTGTGGTAGAGGCGTTTTAAAAATTCGCTCTAGAAGACAGTAGTGCAGGTATTTTTGATAGTGTATTCACCTGTAGGTTAGTGAGTCCCACGATGTTGTCAGAAATGCTTTTCAGCCAGTTGGAGAGTGCGGCAGGGTCTTCCGCATGTATGACGCCGGTCGTCAAGTGCGGCCGAGCACCACGGACCTACAAAATACATAATTATTTATAAGTAATTTGGTTCGTTCATAATATGACACGTTGACAGCCAATTGAATACATACCTCAAAAGCACCAGGTCGCAGCTTGTCAGTTCCTAACACATATCTCGTTACGTAGCCCATCATTAAAGGTACTGAAATTGATAGAAAAATATTTATTTTTAAAAGATTTCCTATACATGCCATATAATTTGATAACACACTTCCATGTTTATACCTGAGACGACATCAACCCACTCCTTCCCGTTGTCGGTGTGAGCATCAGACGCGACGGAGGGCGGGCGCGAGCGCACGGAGCCCGTGGCGCTGCCCGGCCGGCTGCCCTCCGAGCCCTCCGCCCACGCACTCTGTCATCAAGAATATACAGATTATAAATTTTGGCTGAAGGGTGTACCCTCGTAGCGTAACACGGCGCCGACACTTCGTGTGCATTCGTTTTAAATTGTTTATGTATTGTGTTTTTATGGGCCTTAGACGCCTGATACAAATAAATAAATAAAGACAAAGTATTAAGTGTAAAAATATTGTAGCAACTGGAATAGGGTTGTTAAATATAAACTATAGTAGCATTTAACATTCTTAAGAGGGTAAAAACTAACTGTCGTTCCTCCTTTCACTGTTTTACGCTTTTGTGGCTAGTTTCGTCAAGTGCAGGTCTGGATAAGCAAACATGATTCAATATGGGAAAGAAACTTCTATCCTTTAAACCTAAAAATGCCCTTAATAATTTATAAGAACCAGGCCTTAAAGAAGCTTAGTACATTAACTTTTTTCGTAGACTAAGATTTATAATCAAATAAACATTGCACGATTAAAAAAAAAAACTTGTAAAAAGTTACAAACCTGCCAGCCACCATTAGTCTGTTCGGTGTTCTTGGGTGTCTCAGTATTGCAATTGGCGTCAACAGTCTTATTGTGAAGCGAGGGATGATCGTCCCCAGTGCTGCTATCCGTGTCTGACGCACCATCCGCTGCAAAACATACATTGACTGTTAAAATGCGTAAATATTTTTGTTAATAATATGCTGAGAAATGCTAGAAGTACTAGTGGATCTCCCCAACAAAAAGCAAAAGTATTTCTTGATAAAACATGACATTTGCAAAAGGGACTGAGACCAAGCTTCAAGTCAATGATAGAAGTTGAAGGAGCAAATAGCATTTTTTCAATCTTCTGCTACTTGTAATTTCATCAGTCGATTAACAAACCAATGCATTTGTTAATGCTATTTAATCAGTAGTGGTATCTCACCTTGCTTCTGTAGAAACGGAGTGGCAGCTCTATAGTGTTTAACAGTAAGCACCACTATATCACCAGCATTCCGCAATATATTCACTGCGTCGTCATGCTTGCACGCCGTTATGTACTCTCCGTTCACTGAAATAAAGTTCATTTTACCTTGACACGTTCGCGATAATGGAGTACGAAAAAATCATAACGAACCTACTTGAACATTGCAATATAGACTTTGATTTCACTTTATTATTGTTCCGCATTCTACCGTGTTCGTATTTATAGCCCGGCCGTTTGATCCCGTCGCCTAATTATATTAACTGTTGCACAACAATGCCGCCGTCACTTTTGTTAAATCATCTTTGCTCCAGATCTCTCGTTATGACTGTTTTATAAGTGTAGATCTAACAAGCTATTTACAGTTATAGTTATAGTTATGTTACTGTTGCACATGTTATAATTTGTAGTCCAGATGTGCGAGCTTTGTGAAGACCAAAAATGCACCAGTCAGATAACTTTCAAGAAGTCTATAATTATTCACATCGTTGTACCGCTATCTTGCAATATTAATATTCATTTACGTTATTAATAAATTAGCATAATTAACATGCATTCCATTCCTAAATACGCTTCAATCATTCGATTAAAATTCGCGTAGGTTTACAATTGCCGGCTTTAATTCAATGTTGCAAATCATGCAGCGGACTAGCTGACTGGAACTTCTCAAGAATCTAATCAGAAAGTCTTGGGTGGCCACTAGATCTCCGAAGATGTTATCTCATATCAGCTGCATTCTCTTCAGCGAGCTCGATCTATATTCCGACAATCAAGATAAACCCGAGATTGCTATCAATCACGATCAAACCGATAAGTAATAAGACAATACCGAACAAACAACAGTAGCAGTAAAGCTAGCTCGAAATTCGATAACCGCAGCCAGTCTGCCAATCCATCAGGCTACGTTATAAGAGTGATCCTAGATCGAAATTCCCGCGAGTATTTTCATTGTCTTTAATTAGTGGCGCAACAGACAAAGTATTTGCATCCAGCGGCTTCTAATTGCAACTTGTTAAGCAATTGGATGCGAATGGCGCAATGCAACTAATTCCAGGAATTAACTTTAATCTACAATTGTGACAATGAAGCTTGTACTGTACCTATTGCACGATACCAAGTTTTGCTGAGCTGTACGGTACAAACCCTTCATTTAGTTGCGTATGCAATAGCATTGTAAGTCAAGATTTACAAGAGGCCGAACATAGGACGAGCGTAGATACGCACGCAAGCCACGTACGCAACATAATGCCATCGCATCTCGGCACGCAATCTGCCAGCATTCAGCCAAGAAAATTCGCCTGCCTTCTAGGTATATTATACTAACTCTGCTATTCTAGATAGAGCTTTGTTTATGATTTCAGCAGCTTATTAAGGCCTATGTTCAGTAAGGTGTAAATAATGTTAGTCTCAAAGGACTAGGTCGTGAAAACTTCAAAGAAAGGTCATCCCATCCTATAGTCTGTGTAGGGTACCTTCTGGCTACCTGTTGATATGTGTACCAATTTGTGTTTACGTCCACTAATCCCATTCTGGATAGGCCGTAACCTAATTAACGAGCACAAAGGGTTGGTTATGTATAATTTCGTCCGTAACGAGATTGTGTGAGGAAATACACATTGTGAAAATTCTGTTTTTCTCTTAAAACTTTTATAAACAGTTTTCATCAAAAAGGCGTGGTAGCCACTAAAATTTACTTTGAGCAGCAAAAGAACGAAAATAAACATCTACCAGCATCATAAATACAAGAGCTAGGTACTATTTTTGTTTCCTTCGTCTCACATCCGGACCGTCTTAAAATACAACGCCTGTATCCTTGTTGCGGCTACTTCAATCAATATTTATTAACATTCAGTGACAGCCGGGAAGATCGGAATAGCATCACTTCTGTATCGTTAAAGTATCCTTATACTGGAAATTAGAACTGGTTTTAAATATCCCGACAGATGCACAGATTGACATATCTATTCTCTGACTTGCTTGCACGTAATAAGTATACCTATTCCGGAGTTTTGTTCTAAAAATATTTTTATCCTAAAAGAAAGTACAGATCCGCAGTTATTCTAGAAATAGTGCGCCTTAGGAAGACACCGTTACCTAAAAAATCTGTATGGTTCCCGAGGGAATGCGCGTGAAACCTGTGAGAAAATTTGGCACATACTAAACTTCGACAGCTAAGCTTTTTATCTCGAACTGTTATATCATTTTGGGAAGAGCATTTTTTTCCATCTTCCTTTCTATTAGGTACTGGTCTACTGCTTAGGACGACGACCATGGTTTAATAACTGTGTGCAATTATAAACTATACCTTTAATAACGGCGTCTCCAACAAACAGCTGGCCAGTCTGGTCAGCAGCCTGGTCCTTGTATATCTTGGAGATGAGGATCGGGAGCTTATGTTCCGCGCCCCCTTTTATACTAAGCCCCAGTCCTCCAACTTTCTGCCGCGTTATTTGGACCATTCGCTCCTGAAAATAAAGTTATGTTGAGGAAAATGTGAACAAAGACGGGTTCTTATTCGAAGCTGACTCAAAACTAGGAAAACTTGATTTGACTGCCAAAATGGTTCAATGCTACTGCTTGATATTACAATATACGATCACCAGAACATTTTAAAATATAAAAGAAAATTCTTATTGCAGAACCAATAAGAATTTTCGCTCGGTGTTTGTCACGATTCATATTTGTTTTGCGTCAAAAAGTTAATTGGATTCGTCCGATTTACATGTGTCAAAACTCCGTGGGCGTCGTGTCGCTAAATTATGAATATGTTATCGATCAATAACAGCTAAGCAGGATGGCGCCTTCCTTCACCTCATAAATCATGCTATGAACACTGTATTATTTACTCTTGAATTTTGAGGCGACATATTTATTTAATCTTTGAATGAGAACTCCAAAATAATTGGGACTGGCCTTTTTTCCACAAAAGTAGGTAAAGGGTATCCCAAGCTCAGAGAAAACCCAATTATCTAAACAATGGGAAATTTAAACACTGTCGGCTTTATATCCACATCTCGCGGCTCAGCTTCACTGAGATACCACAGGACCTGCACTAAATGTTTCATTGTGCGATTAATAATTCACAACTACCGCCCATTAGCCTGCTCTGGGCTTCATGCAAAAATCATTATCCGCGTGGATTTATGTTGGAATTGTTATGGTTGCTGCCCGCGCTCTTTGAGTATCTCCTACCATAATATTTTATGGGAAGTTATTCTGATATTTTTAACGTATTAACCAGACCTTTGTTATGACATGAATGTGTGTTTAGATTTTGTTAAACATAAATAACAGGACAATCAGAAATGCGATGTCCCAACAAAATTCCACAAATAGCGAACGTTGGGTATTATGAGATATAAGGCTATAATATGAAGCCTAATAGGCACATTCCGAGGAATTAACAGCCACATTTATACTCCAGGATATTATACCAGCAAAGCCAAATACTTCCAGCTAAGTATGTGTGACTATTATGAGCCCGTATGCCGTATTCATAGTCTAGCTTACGCTGCCAAATACCACGAAAATATTTTCTGCTTGAAAGTTCCAACTTTCATTAAAATACTGGAGCACTTTTGGAAAACTTCAGAGAGGTTAATATCGAATCGGGCACAGTTCAAAATGACCTCGTTACTGACTATAGATGGTTTGTTCGATGCTTTAGCGCTACGAGATTATGTCACGAGCACGGCTATTGTCTCGGAAAATAATGGAATGTTGTCTTGTAAGTAGTGATGCCAATGATAGCCAACCAATTGGTACCTACCTATCACATAGTCACGCACTGTGCTTTTAAAAGCATGTGCGTGCTTATAACAAATATTACATTGAGTGAAATCTGCATAACTGATAAATATTCTAGAGGCTCTATTCAGGCAGTTTGACCCAGACTCTCATGATGGACTACGGTGCCCTCTTGACTTCTGAGTAGGTACGTGACCTGTGTGTTGGAAGCAGGTCTGACTTTATTGCAACGACTTTAATGAATAAATGTCTGCTTGCTATCATTACTGATTGCTATCAATCCAACTATCAGAAATTTTCATCAGTGTTAAGTATTAATCAACCAGCATTCCTACACACGTGATTCGCGCATAAACATTCCGCGCGGCCGTGAACTTTAAAACTTGTGCAAAAATAAAAGTATTTGTTTTAAACCTAGATTGGCTAGCTCTGTACAGCCAACATAAAAGGGTTGGGTGAGATATAAAATCTTTTCCGGCGTACGAGGTTAATTAACAGTATTTATGCAAATTAACCATGAAATAAAGCCGCGGGGAAATCGGCAAATGTCACGAAAGCTTTCAATCGTAACATTTTTAAGTGCTGACATTAATTCAATTACTGGAAATGGTTTTAAAATTATTGTTTTTACATAAAATTTTGCCCTCGCTTATTTTCTCTCTTGTAGGTCAAAATTTTGTATAGGACTATGTAAAAAAAATGTTGTTCTCTATGTTTTCCTGATGAATTAATACACTTAACATCCCAACCTCTTTGGATAGCATTTAAAAAGGATAGATCTCTCTCTACTAGATCTCTCAAGGCTACTTACCCTTGCATGGGGCACACTTTTATCTTTAATTGGCTGTGTAGGCACTGGGGCCTCACGTTGTACGGTCACCGCATCCATCGTGAGCACCAGCCGGGCTGGCCTCGGACGGGACTTGCCATCCGAGACCTGCACCATGCCTGTACGAATCTGGAAAGAGATGAATCATTAGCCAACATTCTTATCAGGCTTTAAAATAGGTCGAACATACAACAACATACACAACACAGACCATTAACCTGAAACATAATTTTTGGAATAGAATCAATATATAAAGAAAAAGGTAGATGAACACTCATCTTCCCAATTAAATGACCATACAGCAAGCAAATTATTGCCAATAACGTATGGATTGATAAGCAACCATATTTTTATGTGTATTTGGATTATTTAGCCATGAGCCATCCTAGTTGTCAGCCTAATACTTAATAACACAATATTTTTCTAATTCCAACCAGTACAACTTACTTCCTAAAATTTACTATATTAATAACAATAGAATAAATTTTTTTGCATTGTTATTCTGATTTCATTAGTAAACAATACAGTAACTCCAGTGCTAATTCTGTACACGCTTTGAACACAAAGCAAACATAAAAGTAACGTATCATTGTGCGGTCAAACAAGGGAAGTAATTAGTAATCCATTAATGAATATTTTTGGCAAACATTTTGTCATTGTTTACTGTGTGCTGATGCTCGGAGTGAATTGGCTTATAATTGTGGTGAATATGTTTGAAAATGCAAAGGAAAAGAGTGCTGCATATGCTTTATCGATACAAACCAATGTTAATGAAAAATGTTACAAACGTAGACTCCTCATATAGAAAGGATATAGGCTTCTTTCCAAGTGTTAGAAGTAATTCCTTAGAGATACCATAGATTTCTTCTTCTATTAAATCTATACTTAAAAAGAATTTCAGACATTAATATGAAACAAATAACATAATTTTAACTACATATTTAAATCAAGGGTTACATGGAGCCTTTAGAATGAGACACCCTTAGAAATGAGTTAAATGGTTCAACAAGGATACTGAATGACCCGGTAGCTCAGAGTTTAGAAACAAATGCTGATGGGGAAAAAATATCCAAAAGAATAGGCTACAAAGTTAAATCTTTTGGTTTCATTAATTTTAAGATCATTAGTTTTGGCTCAGAATAAATCATATTTGAGCTGAGCTAAAACCAAGGGAACTAAGGGGAGCTGATGGGAACTTCTGAATTAAAGAGAGCCCAAACTAAAGATCACTTACCTTTTCATCTTTCTTCTCCTCAATAGGCGTCATCATTGTAGAACATGCACACCATTACGATATAAAAACTTTTGGAACGTTCCAAATTTTATAACACTTCATAAAAATCAAACAAAAAAATCGCGTACCCCTGCCAGTCTCACGAACTTCGACCTCATAACGATTACTATCCAACAATTTACTATCAAAAGTCCATTTCTAATTAGCCCTACTGTTGCTTCTAATGATAATATTAATTATTTATGGGTTACACATTACAAATACTAAAAACAGGTCACTGGCATACGATAAATCAATATAGGTGAACGGCATCAAAACAATTGAAATACGGGAGATTTACTACGGGACCATTGGATTTGCTAATTACTAATAACTGATTAGATACTAATTCTTAATAGTTAGAATGTTTTCATTGATGAAATTGCTATTTTATAGTACAATAACAAATATTTTAAACGAAGATTGCGACGGACGACACCTCCAAGTGCGCGCGGCTAAGTAGATACTAGTGTTGTTGTACAGCGGGCGAGAACTGACCACAGATTAGTGACTATTGTCCAAATATAACTAAAATAGAATTAGTCTGTTTTCATTGAAATCGATGTTGTATCGACTAAGAACAATCGACAAACTAAATAATAATGCTTAGATTTCTTTAATAATTTCAAAGCAACCTGTTCGCCAAAGTGTTATTATTCGGTAAGTTCTATTAATACATTAATTTAACGAGAGCAAGTTTGAATAATATGTACCTACCCAATATTAAAACATCGTATAATATATTAGACAAAAACGAAGAAATGGTATGTGTTGAAATTATTTACATCGTTATTCCAAAATATAGTAAAACTTGTCAGGCTCGCTAAGTTCTGTGTAGAATGATGTGTCTGTATTCACCGACGTTCTGATATGTTTTAATAGATGGCGTTAACTTCAATGGGTGAGTGTGCTTATAGGAGACTTGCTTCTCGTCCTGCAAATAACATTATGATTTGGGAGGAAAAAAGCAACTAATCCTAACTGTTATACCTAATATATTTGAAATTATTAACAATATAAAGTTATTTTCTAACTTCCGAACTATTATAAAGTTCGTAGTATCTCTCACTAAGCTTTTCATTAAAGCGGTTGAACCGATTGAGATGAAACTTGGTAGTTACTCGGAAGATGGTTATTTGCTTGGATAATCAATATAATTTTTTAAAAGTCAAAGATTTTTATTCTATACTTGCTGTTTGACCCGCGTACCTACCGGGGGAACTTCTTCCCGTACTGGGATAAAATATGGCTTCTTTTAAATTAGAAGCAGTAGGAAAGTGAGTTCGTTGTTACTGTTTGACGCTAAGCTACTATTCGGTAAAAAGGAGAATGATACATACAATTCTGGACAAGTCACAGCTTTCGCACTTCCTGATACGATGAGGCTTTTCTTGAGTAGATAGGTAGGTACCTACTTTATGGTTTAACCTCGGGATATATAATAAAGGTACCAAAAACTGACACCCCTTCAAGTTGATGTTGGTTTGATAATGAAAATGCAACTGGCTGAGCAGAGCAGATTCACTAATTGAATTTTGGTGGGCTCGATAGGTAGACAAAAACAAAAAGAAATCATACCACAACACACATCTTTATTTCTTTCCTCCGCACTAATATCAATAATTTTATTATTACACAACATGTATATAGAAAGATTTTTATACAATAGTGTATAATTAATACCTATTAACTATATTAATCAACAATATAGTAAAAAGAATTACGAATTACTTAAATACTGGCAGTCTATTTTAATGATATGTATCTTTTGCAGTTTGGAACAGCCGTTTAACATTACTTAAGATCTATAATTTCATAAATTAATTTAAGTTATCTTTAAAGTTCAAAAATATTTTACGTTCATCTGACTTTATGCGCCACGCGGATACATTTTTAATTATTAAGAAATCTTGAAGAAACTCAGATGCGCGTATTATATTTTTATAAAAGTTTGCTGTGAGATTGTTAGAAGTATACATTAAAGTACCTACCCATTGAAATTTAGCTTGTTTCTATGGACCGCCAAATATCCTCTTGTGTTATGTATTTTGTTAATTCATCTATTTATGAATCTCGCAGCAAAAGAGTAAATATCCATTACCTTTACTTAACATCTTCTAATATTTACAGTTCATTAGATGCCATTTTTATAAATCTAAACTGTCATAGATTAACAGCGTTTAAATAAATCACATTATTATAAATAATTTATTTAACAATGTAACATTAAGTAAATGGGGAGTCACAGTTTGTGACGAAGGTAATCACAATGTATATGAATTAAGCCCTTTTTTACAAACAATTGACTGATGAGCCGTTTAATTTTGTTTAAATGTTGTAATTTTATACGAAACGTTTTTATTAATTTCACATAATATAGAAAATGTCTCATTATTAAGTAGAAAGACGTTTAAATTTCCCACTGCACGGCTGGACTCTTGTTCAGTTCGAAAAATGTTCAAAAACACTAAACGTTACACGTGTATTGTACACTCTCGCCGTTCTTGCTCTTTTCTTTGTTGATATCTGTGGAAAGATTAAGATTTATTAACATTAATGCTGTATTTTCAATCAGACGAGTATGATCATTACATTAAATATCTCTTACTTGTCAATTAAAGAAGATATATCAGCGGGGACTGGGGCGAAGCTCCCCGAGAGGCCGTCGCTGCCGTTCGGGCCTCCACTGTTAAAGATTTGTTTCTTATTTTTATGTCACAAAAATATATTAATGCATATTTGTTCATTTTTATTATTTTTTTAGCAAAGCTGGTTTGTAGTAAGCTTTATGTTGGGTAGTTTACAGCTTCAACTAAACTAAATGCTTAACTATAAAATGCAAATGACTATGAAAGTGAGAAAAAGTAATATTATGATAATGATAAAACAAACTTACTTAATATAACAATTGCTTACGGTGCAACTTGACGTAACTAATCAAAGAAAAAAAAATACAAATTAACCATCAGTTTAATAAATAGTACCTAAAATAAAGAAATAAGCTAGAACGTAACAAGATTAATATTGCATTTAGAAAGATATTGGCCACTTACTGCTACTTGTCAATGTTAGCTTGATAACTGAAATGAAAATAATCAGTACGACTGTTAACGATGGAGGTGCATGGACTGAGGTGAGCGGTGAGGCGAGTGGTGAGGAGTGAGCGGGGGAGGTACCTGAGTTCTACCTGCTGGTCGTGCGGGCGCTACGCCGGCCGCTGCCGTACGCACTGTTGCAGGGGGATGTGCCTGACCCTAAAAAAAGATACAACATTATTAAAATTTTAGTACAATATCGCACGATTATGAAACCACTACTTAAATAACTTAAAAAACTCCGGGCAGGATTTCGTAAACCAGCAGCAGTTGACGTATATACATTACCACCACTTTATCTGGGTCTACGTGTATATGTCTGGGTGTACGTGGGGTGGGTGGGTGGTCTACGTGTATATGTCTTCGCAGCTAAACAGCGAACTTCAGACATGCCAAGGTTATTAAAATGTATGTACAGTACTCCGGAAAATGATGAAACAGCTCATCATACCTTTTGTGGTAGTATTAGCAGCGCTGTCGCTGTTATCGTCGGAGTCGGTGTGCGTGTCGCGCCAGACGGGCGCGGCGCCAGCGCTGGCGCAGGCAGCACGCATGCGGTGCCGCGCCTCCACTGTCGAGGATTTAGACAGACTCGATTCATCTGCCGGGGCAACAGTCATTCATGGGAACCAAGCCACGCTTGGCATAAGTTCAACATTATGCTTGTGATTCTTGAATTTATTTGACCACAAAGATTGTAACAAATTGATATCGTAATTTAATAATTTTAAACAATGCAATACATACTTTAGTCGATTTTTGGGTCATCGACAATCTTGTTAGGTACTGTAGTTGCACATCACTATTTTGCTTATAAGTTTGATTTGGGTGTTCTATTATTTTGTATGCATAAAAAATTAGAATTATAAAAACAAATGAAAAGCAAAATTAATTACGACGGTTGGCTGTCATCTAACAGGAATAAAGGATTTCAGGTCAGTAGGTATCTTCAAAGTGCGGGAAATTCAAATATAAGATAGTTATTTTGATGTTTTAAGCATTTTGTTGGTTTGATAAAATTAAGGTTGTTGCTTAGCATTGGTACTTAGCTGCATCCATAGTATTGGTAGTCGACCCCCAAACAATGTTTTCAATCCAACAGAACATAAAATATAATTACCATATCTGTAGTGATCGCATGCGCGGTGTCGGCGGCGATGCGGCGGCGCGGCGTCGTCCTCGCGCCGCGCTAGCGTGCGGAACTGCAGCGAGTGCGCCGCAGACACGCCGAACGTCGCGTACGGACTTATTTCGTAAAGTTCCGCTGGCGACAAACAAAAAATTACAACCATTAAGACCAATTAACACTTCAAAGAGATTTTGGTACGTTCTTTGGTATAAATATTAGCACGGATGTATTAAGTTAGATTCCAGAAAAGACGTTGTACCTGAAGAGTCATCATTAGACTTCTCATTCCCGTTGATGGACGACGACGAGTACAGCTTCTGTCCTTCTCGAAGCTTTTCCCTTTCTGCTTCATTGCTTTCGCTAAGTTTCCTATCATCCCTCATGTAGTGGTCGCTTGATATGCAGAAGAATCTGCAAAAAAATGAGTTGAGTATTTAGTTTTTCACTTAAATTACAACTAACAGTCTTAGTCAGCATGGCTCATGGTTGATGGTTCTTACTTCTTCTTTCCATGAACGAGACATACTATGGCGGCTAGAGTGACGACTATGACCACGCCGCTGGCTACACAAGACACCAGCACGGTGCGCAGTGAGGCCGGGCGAGACGCACCAGACAGAGGGGATGATGGCTTCATTGGTGGAATACGACCTTCAGATGAAAATTAGAGAGGTGTTAGATTAGGTGAGACATTTGTGCTTAGGTATCTCTTCATATTATTTTAATTACTTATGCACCTCCAGCAAGTGTATGAGTATCTGCAGTGAGTGTGACTCGCTCTAATCCTGCGTCACTGTAGGCTTCCACCGCCAGCTCATACCAAGTGGCTGGCGTCAGTTCTCCTATCACGTGGCTTGCTGAACTGAGTCCATCACCAACCTGGAATGACCACGATTGAGGCTTATAGAAAGTAATTTATTATAGTGTATAATGTACCTACTGTGTTCTTGTATCAGGACATACTTTATCCGAAATAGAAGATCTTGTAGAAGAAATTGTTACTAGTTTACCTTTATCCAATGCTCAGAGCCAGCTCTACGGTAGGACACCCTGAAGCCAAGTATTGGGCAGCCGCCATCGCGCCACGCGTAGAAGTTAATTTTTATTGCCGTTGAGTTCATGTGCACGTGATCCTCTGGTTTTGGGGGCTTCGGACCTATAGCAAAAATTGGTAATTTAGAATAGTTATTTATTCAAAATATTAATTCTCACTAAAACTTACGTCCTCCGCGAGTAGTCGCCGTAAGAACATCGCTAGGTGGTCCTATAGATATCTTGTTTCGCGCCTGGATCTTTGCGTTATAAGTGGAGCCACATTTCAGCATGTCCATTGTGTACGAATTCACTTCGGGAGACAGGTCTACTGTGTGCCATTCGCTGTCGGAAGCTTGCTTGTAGTTGAGGAGGAAGCCTGCAAAACGAGAAAAAGCAGTTAGTCTTGGTGACCATAAGATCAGAACTAATTAGGAAAAATATAAAATGGATCGAATGCTCCAGTAATAGTTAATTTTTCTTACCTAATATAGGTTCCGTGGTCTCGCCAGGCAGTTGCCAGTGGAGTTTGATACTAGAAGTAGTAGTGTACTGCAAGGATAGCGCAGGCGCAGCGGGAGGCATGATCGCTGCTACTACGTACACTATAGAGTCTTCGCCAATCGTGTTGCTTGCTGTGCACGTGAAGTTCCCTGAAGATTGCTCGTTCACTTCTGTAAATAGAATCATTCATTTATGTGACAAGAAGCTGTTTTTTTTGGATATTCTTGATGGTTTTGGATAAATTAAAGAAACTATGTATAAAATACCTATCTAAACTCATAAAACAAATGGCTCGGTCGGAAATCAAAGGTATTTAAGCCCTATGTTTCTGCTTCACCAACTGCATGATGGGATGATTACAGAATGACTGTCTGGGAATGTTAACCAGTCATACCCCGTATATGCAGGTGTCCGCGGTGCGTGACCTGGTAGTACTGGTGGTGCGTGACGGGCAGGCGCGCGTGCTGCCAGCGCGAGCGCGGCGCGGGCGCGCCCACGCACGAGCACCACAGCAGCGCGCCGCGCCCCGCGCCCACCGACACCCAGCGACCGAACGACGCGATGCGCGCAGGGACTAGGGGAAAAACACCAAAACACATTAACCTACGGTAAGTATACTGAATGAAAGGCAAAATGCCCCCAATCTAAAAGTTTGTAAGGTACACATATTTATAAACAATCAGACTTTAACGTATGGAAAAGAGGTATCGTTTGGCATTGAAGTCTCGATGGTATATACATATGCCCCCTATCATCATCATCAGCCTATCGCAGTCCACTGCTGGACATAGGCCTCTCCAAGTGCACGCCACTGAGATCGATTTTTGGCTGCTCGCATCCAGCTCCTGCCAGAGGACGTCCTACACTACGTTTGCCGAGGCGTGGTCTCCACTCTAGAACTCGTTTACCCCAACGGTTATCGGTTCTTCGGCTAATATGGCCAGCCCATTGCCACTTCAGCTTGCTGATTCGGTGGGCTATGTCGATGACCTTGGTTCTCTGACGGATTACCTCATTTCTGATGCGATCCCTCAGAGAAATGCCGAGCATAGCCCTTTCCATAGCCCGCTGAGCGACTTTAAACTTGTGAACCAGCCGTACCGACAGTGTCCACGTTTCGGCTCCGTAAGTCATGACAGGTAGGACGTACTGATTGAAGACTTATGCCCCCTAATCTGTTTATAACCGACTTCCCAATAACGAGAAGATTATCGATTCGAATGTTTGTAGTTTATTTTCTTTGAGATTATGCTGTGGGTAGTGGCATTTAAAATAATATAGCAGGATCTACTCACTTCTAGAACTAGGCCCCTGTCCTACCACCAGCGTAGACTCTCCCTCCCCGGAGCCCGTGGTGGCTGACACCCAAAACTCGTACAACTGATTCTCCATCAAGTTTCGCACTTGGAACATCAGCTCCGTGTCCCCTTTCTTGTCCGCTGGCACTGTGAAGCTCGAGTGCTTACCTAGGCTGAAAATATTTAAAAGATTTCTTATTTATCTTTTAATCATACTTAATACCACTTGAATTTTGTATGCAGGCTGCTGGTGGACAAATATATGATTGAATTAGTTAGTTTCGGAATGATATGTTATATGCATAAGGTACTACTTTTTTAATAGCATAGTAAGACTGACTGACTTCAGTACTAACCGTCCAGCTTCTCTATAGTAGACTGTATAATGCGATATGATGCCGTTAGGATTCAGTGGAGGTAGCCAGCTCACCAGCACAGAGTCGCTAGAATATGCTAGTGCTTTGATCTTTTCGGGCGCTGAAGGAACTGGTGAGAAAAAGAAGTCATTAAAATAAAACATTTTTAATAGCATACTTACTTATGAAGGTTGAATTATGTTAGATGATATCCTTACCATCTTCTTCTGTCATGCAATAGACTGGGGTACTTCTTTTGCCGTCTCCAGCATTTGTAAAGGCGAGTACTTGTATGGAATAGTTAGTATATTTTCGAAGAGTGTGGAGATAAGTGTCTGTTGTTGTCACTCGTTTGATTTCGCCTACGTCTACTGTGAACAAGATTTCCATTGAATACAATTTTAAAGTATTGCAAATAATTGTTCTAATCAGTGTATTTAAAGGCTGCTTACCATGATCTGTTGTGAGTGGCGAATAAATGACTTTGTATCCCTGAATGAGTCCGCCATGTTGTCCAATGGGTGGCGGGTTCCACGATACCTTCACGCTGGAAGATGACAGGGCTGAGCAGGAAACTCTTGTAGGTGGAGATTCAGGCACTGGAAATGGAAAATATTTCTCGTTACTTTCTTCAAATTTTTAAGAGAAGATTTGTACTTCTGTGCTATATGTGTTCCAATAAAGGTGATCTTACCTCCTTCTAACGTGGTAGCAGATACTGGCGCAGAGGCAGGTCCCGCTGCCACACCGTTGAATGCTCTGACTCGCACCTCGTAACGAGTAAACTTCCGGAGAGCTGATAAGCTTAGTTCGGTTGCTGACCATCCGTTGACTGTTAGTGTCCTGAAAGTACATAAAGCAAGAAGCTATTTTATATTTTCATTAATTGGCGATTGAAAAAAGACCTAAGAACCTTAGACGCATAAAGACTTTCAATATTGTAATAGTATAAAATTTTGGTACCTGGTAGAATTTCTCATAGCTGGTGAAGCGGGACTAATTTCCGAACAAGTAACGGAGTAACCCAGGAGTTCTCCATGCCAGGCGTCTCGTGGCGGTGGTCGCCAAGATACATGAAGTTCTCCAGGGCCACCAGGAGTTACGTGCACGTTGGTAGGAGCTTCTGATGGGGCTGTAAATAGAATTTAGAAGATTTAAATGAAAGTCAAAATCAATGTCAAAATTATGAAGAGTTTTGGTTGTTTTTTCTAATAGACCACGCAATCTTACCTTCTTCCTGTGTCTTCACTACAACGGGTTCAGTGTAAGCACTCCTGTCGATCTGATTTATGGCTCCTATTCGAATCATATATGCGGTATGTGGCTTCAAGCTGCTTAGTAGGGCCTCGTAGTGAATGTCTCCTTTTTTGGTCAGGCTGTAATTCGAAAAACGGAAGCTTTGAAAACTGAACATACTTATCTTGGCTACCTAGTTATCATTGCTGGGAGATTTATAATAGAGATAAAGTATTTATGATATAAGAAAATTCTTCACTCACGTGACATGTGAGTGCGCGATCCCATGGACGGACACATTGAGCGTGACCGCGGCGTCCCACTGGTTGACCCTGATGGCGCCCTGCGCTGACAGCGCGCAGTACTGCAGGGTGTAGCCAACCAGCGGCGAGTTGCCGTCGAAGCCCTGGCTCCAGGACAGACGGACTGCACGGCTGAGGATTTCTGTGACTGATAGCGAATGGGGCGTGTCGGGTTTTTCTGAGGAGAGATGTAAATGAATTTATAGTACTCGTTGTTTTTCATTTGTTTATTTTTGTGGAAGGAGTAGAAACGTTTGAGGTATGTGAAAGCTGATAAATTTTCCGGGACATTTCCCATCTTTCGATAATAAATGGCGTATTGGAGTATTTTATATACGATTGCACTGTACTTACCTTGGACGGAAAGATAAATATAATGGTCGCTATGGCCGTACGCGTTGACGGCCTGACACTTGTACACTCCGGAGTCCTGCCGGTCTGCGCGGCTGATGTACAGCTGCGATCTTAATCCACTATCAGTCTTTGCTTCTGAGATACTTAGCCTGGGAACATTAGCAACATTTCTAATCATATCTCTATTGAAGTGGTTGATTAAAATTATTGATTAGAAGTTTAGATGAATATTGGCAAAATAATTGAAGTTGTCTTACCTATAAGTATTAAGATCTAAGTGGTTCATGTTGTGAGCCCACGTGACCCGTATGGGGCTGTCTCCGCGCACATCGCACACCAGCGTCGCGGGCGCATCGCGTCGGGCTGTCATGTTGTGTGACGTCAACTCGAACCTAGCCGGTTCTGGGACAAAAGACTGGCTGATTAGTGTTATCTTTATAAAACCTAGTTTTATTTCAGTGTGCTCCGTTAATTTAAATCTTGTATTCGCCACCTTAAAGTTTGTATTCTAGTATGGTACAAGTTCTATTTTAAACTTACCGTTGACAGAAACGAATATAATTTTGGTGAGTGGAGATCCAACTCCGTTCTCTGATTTACACATGTAGTTTCCCTCATCATAGGGGAGAGCTGACTCGATCCACAGCGTTCCATTTGATAGGAACTGAAACCTTCCACCTAAGTTGATCAGGGGGACGTAGTCTGCAGACGATCCTGGAATTTTGAAAGAGTTATAGATGCGGCACGACAGCATTAGCGTTGTAATTTCTGGTATGTCCTAGCTAGATGATATTGTGTGTGGTGCCTTTACATGTATATCGTGATGGACGACAAATCTATGTATGTATTTCAACTTACCTCTTTGTTTCAACCAGGTAACTTGTGGTGTTGGTGAGCCAGTAGTCTGACAGTGCAGAGCCAACTGTTCGCCAGCCAGCACTGCCTCATCCTTCGGTTCCACCACCCATTTGGGCGAGACTGCAGCGTGCAAGCAAGGCAACTTTCTTACATTTCTGGACCCAATGCAATATTTCACTTTAGTCTCGAAAACTTTAAGTAAGATTCATTACTTACACTATTTACAGAGCTTATATATGTAAATCATTGTTGCCATAATGAGTTTGCATACATATAATTATACTATTTTTACCTTTCCCTTCAGCAGCAAAACATTGTAATGCATATTAAGAGCTACTTAACTATTTATTTATCTTAAGAAGTACAATATTACGACTTATGATAGACGGCAGTTTGTACATAGGTACTTCGATACTCATTCCCTTTTTTAAACGACAAAAAAAGATTGACCAACTAGTTCAGTTCTCACACGAAAACGGATAAACAGAAATTCTCAATATCCATGTATTCTCACAATATTTTGTGGATACAAATAAAACTACGCCTTTTTGTGAATTTTGTGGTAAGTATATAGATATTTTTTATTGTTACACAAAAAGGTTGAAGTTATTTGTAAAAAAATACTGTACGCACCGAACAAAATGATTCGTTTCATGAATTCAAACATCAGTACAGGACATTCAAAACATAAAAATTCTTATAAAATAAAATTTACCATTTTCGTAAGCCATCTGAAATCCAACGCTGTGCAAAACAAAAATGTTCAACAATTTATACATTTATATGACAAAATATTTGCCGTGGGAAACAAATGTGCGCTGTGAAAAGTGCTTGTAAAAGTGCATTTATTTTTGAAGGCATTTATTTGAATTGCGTGGTTAAAAATTCAAATTGGAAACAAGAATTTTATAAATTGTGTAGGCATTTATTTTAAACATGTTAGTTAGAAGTTAGAGAATGTCGCAATTGAAATAAAGCCATCATTAACACTTTTTACAACAAGGGACTACACATTGTGGTTGTTAGTGATCCTGCAAAGAAACCAGCATACAGACAAAATAATGACAACTCGGTGCTCTGTGCAAGCGTGATTAGCCTCTTTGATGGTGGGAGCGCGGTTGTGGCATAACTGTTTGTTCACTATATCTGTGTAACTCAAGCAATAGCTTTGTCTGAGTTTTAAGTCCAGCTCTAGGTATATTTGCCTTTATAATTTTTTTCAAAAAGTTTATTTGCTTTCACAAGCAGTAGTAAAATAATTTTGGATTGCTTCTTTGCGTAACTATTTGAAAGCCTACTTGCAACTTACAAATTGACGAATTGTAAAAATATATTTAAAAATAATGAAAAGTATGTTAAGTATATATTTTTAAAAATAAAAAGTATAATTTGAATGAAGATATAATGTGTATCTAGGATATAATTTCATTGCTATCTCGCCGAAGCGTCTCGTAATGCCACTACATATTCCCGCGCTTCCCCATCAACATGGACATCATGTTAGTGCTCGGTGCTGTTGTGCATATTGACTTGGCGGTTACCTTTGACCACCAGTTCGGCGGTATAGTTAACCTTGGCCGCGGTATTGGAGGCCACGCAAGTGTACAGCCCACTGTGCCGGGCCGACACCTCTTTGAATACAAGGTTGCTGAAAAAATCAGCACCCCGCTCTTCCACCTATACAACCAGGCGGGATGTTGAAGATTTTGCACGTAAATGAGTAGGTGGATTTAAAGTTTCGATACTTAATTAATTTGTCAGACTAGTGAAACTGTAGGAAACAAGAATAGATATAAAAATATTACACCGAAATCAGAAACATTAACTTAAAAAGTAAAAAAAACTGTTATTTCAAGAGATACAGTACTCGATTTAAGCATTCCAAGTATCAATACTCCAATCCTCATCTAAATATAACTAAATTTCATGATCACCATCTAGTACTGACCTGTAAGCTAGAAGGAATGGGCGAGTTGTCTTTGAGCCACGTGAAGTGCACGGGCATGTCGCCTGATGTCACGCTACAGCTCACCTGAGCGCGTTTCCCTTCTTGCAAGTTTGCAGAGAATGAAAACGGCTCTATTTCTGGTGGATCTGAAGAAAAACGTTTTGTTTTAATAACTGAACAATTGCTTGCACACCAGAAATTGAATCCATCCATAAAGAATTTTAATAACGAAAAATGGGTCTTAGGTATTAGCGCAAACCCCACCGAGGGGGTCCCCACGTTGTCGTCGTGGTGGGGCTTGTGTGCCTCAATGATCCTGAAGCTCTGCCGGTAGAGATACTCATGCCGGAAAGGTTCAGGGGAGAGGCCAGACAAAGAGGGACCCAGGGAGGGGCCGCTCCTGACCAGTCGACGCTTGTGGACATGGCAAGGATGCGGCCATACCCGCGGAGGTGCAGGCGCACTAAAGCGGTGCTCGTTTGCTCTTCGGACAACGAAGAGCAAACCTTTCGGCGGGTTTGCTGAGCCAGGATGGCTGGACAGCAGACGGAGGCATGCCTAATGCCGCCGCCGAGGGCTTGGCTTAATCGCCCGGCCCAGAGGAAGGACACCTCTTAGATAAAAAACCACCCAATCCCAAGTTTTGGGAGCGCGGCGAGGGGATGAATGGCCGTGGGGGACACGGTCGTTAGCGCTCCCCCCTGTTGGGGCCAGCCGCCCCCAACAGTATGTAGGCTTGCCCCGGTATGAGGCCACTGCCGGGGTCGACGTTTAGTGCTCTCATAATCGTGGGAACTGTATGGATACCTTAACAAAAAATAATAAAAACAAAGATGATGAAAGGGAGTGGGACGAGGACTCGGACTCCGAGTCCGCGTCCAGCGATGGAACGGCGGGAGACCTTAGGGTCCCCCAAAGTAAGAAGGACCACCGAGCCGATGCCTTCCTAAAGAGGAAGAAGGACGACTTGGGGTCTTCCTCCTGCGGCCGCGGGGCCCCGGCCAAAAAGGCCGACCGGAGGCCGGAGAAGGGGAGGGTCGCTGAGGCGCCCAAAGACAAGGAAGGAGCAGCTCAACAGAGCTCCTCAGAGGAGGACTCGGCGGCCGTCGGCTCTGACCAGGAGCGGAGGGCCAATTTCGCCAAGACGGTAGCGGCCGCGTTCAAGGGCGTGTCCCAAAAGCGTCTCGGGACCAGCAAGCGGAAGGCGATTGACTCGGCCTCCGCCACAATCATTGCGGCAGCCGAAGCAAGCTTCGGCCAGGCTCCAAAGAGCGATCTGGCCAAGCTGCAAGAAGAAGTGGCTCGTCTCACGTCCGCCCTGAACTCGCTCCTGGAGGAGAACAGGAGTCTCCGGGCGGACCTTAGAAAGATGAGAGAGC
Organism: Helicoverpa zea x Helicoverpa armigera; assembly: GCA_033682625.1. Lineage (NCBI taxonomy): Eukaryota > Metazoa > Arthropoda > Insecta > Lepidoptera > Noctuidae > Helicoverpa > Helicoverpa zea x Helicoverpa armigera. The sequence goes on from JAWIIS010000021.1 coordinate 14,003,431, forward strand.
AGGAGGCCGAACGCAGCGGGACCACTTCACAGCGGCCGCAGTCCTCCCCGGTGGAGAGCCAGGTCCTAGCCCTGGTTCGGCAGGAGATGGCGGCCTTCCAGGCCCGCTTCTCCGTCCTGGAGGGCAGGGTCCTACGGCCTCCCCTCGCGGCGCCGAAGCCCCCAGCGGCCCAAAGGGCCTCTTATGCGGCTGCGGTTGCAGCGGCACCCCCACCCAGAAGGGGACCGCCGAGCAAGCCCCCTGTCGCGGCGCCGAACGGAGCGACCAGGAGGGCGCCCGCTCAGCCAAAGCCCAAGACCGCAAGGGCGGTCCAGGCGCAGAGGCCCCCGGTGCCAACGTCAGCACCTGCTCCGTCGTCGGCACCAGTGGCGAAACGCCCTCCAAAGCCGACACCGTCTGCGGCCCCTACCTCTTCTGCCACTGAGTCTGAGTGGCAGGTGGTGGGGGAAAAGAAAAAGAGGCGGAGGGCGGCCAAAGCGGCCAAAAAGAAGGCCCAGAAACAGCGGCGCAGGGAGCGAGCCGCCGCGGCGAAACTCCGCGCCCCCAAAACCGCGGCTGTAGTAGTCACACTACAGCCGGACGCGGTCAAAAGGGGCGTGTCGTACCGCGACGTGCTCGCCCAAGCAAAGGAGGCGGTGAACCTGCAGGAGCTGGGTATCGCCTCCGGCCTCCGGCTCAGGGTGACCGCAACGGGCGCCCGTATGCTGGAGGTCCCAGGAGCGGCCAGTGGGCCCGCCGCAGACGCTCTAGCCGAGAGGCTTAGGGCGTCCATAAGTGCGGACGATGCCCGAGTCTCCAGGCCCCACAAGTGTGCGGATCTGCGCATCATGGGCCTGGACGACTCAGTTACTGCGGAGGAGGTGGTGGCCGCCGTCGCTAGGACGGGTGGGTGCTCTGCCGACGAAGTGAAGGCGGGCACCATACGTCCCGACTTCAGGGGCACGTGCACCATCACGGTGAGCTGCCCCGTGACGGCGGCCAAGCGCATCGTAGACGGCCGAAGATTGCTGGTTGGCTGGGTGTCGGCGCAGGTCAAGCTGCTTGACCCCCGACCGCTGAGGTGCTTCCGATGCCACGTCGGGCATCATGTGGGTGTTCGTTGCACCTCGGAGGTCGACCGCAGCGCCCTCTGCTTCCGCTGCGGTCAGCCCGGACACAAGGCCGTGGCTTGTAGCGCCGCGCCGCACTGCACTGCGTGCGCGGCGGCTGGCAAGCCGGCCGAACACCGGGCGGGGAGCAAGTCCTGTGCCCCACCCGCCAAGACCAAGAGTAAGGGCAAGGGCCGGCCGTCCGTCGCCGCCACCACCACCACCTCCGCAGTGGCCACAACCGCAGCTCCTGCGGCCGCCGCCGCCTCCAACGCTGCCGCCGCTGTCAACGCCGTCGCCACTGCTGCTGTCGCGGCGCCCGTGTCTGCGTCTCAAGAGGAGGAAGACGTGATGGAGTGCTAGTCTGGCTCCATTGCGCTTCCTCCAGGCGAACATCAACCACTGCGCCCGTGCCCAGGATCTGCTGCTCCAAAGCATGGCGCAGTGGTCGATCAACATCGCCGTGGTCGCTGAGCCGTACTTTGTCCTTCCCAGGGATGACTGGGTTAAGGACCTTAGCGGCTCAGTGACCATCATATCGTCGGCCGCCGCTGGTACTCCTTCCCTCGAAGGGGTGAAGAGTGGAAGGGGTTGCGTCGCAGCACGGTTCGGGGAGATAGTCGTCGTGGGGGTGTACTTCTCCCCGAGCCGAACTCTCGCCGAGTTCCACAACTCCCTCCTGGAGTTGTCCGTCGTCGTCGGAAGTTATTCCCTCCCTGTGCTAGTGTTAGGGGACTTCAACGCCAAGAATTTGGCCTGGGGTTCCCGACGCACAGATGCACGGGGTAGGATGGTGGAGGACTGGGCGCTGGAAGCAGGCCTGGTCGTCCTCAATCGGGGTTCTGTCCCCACGTGTGTACGGATGCGGGGCGAGTCAGTGGTGGATATCTCGTTCGCCAGCCCCGCTCTGCTACCGCGTGTCTTTGACTGGCGCGTGGAGGAGGGGGTGGAGACCTACTCCGATCACCGGTACATCCGGTTTGACGTCTCCGCCCAGAACCCTAGCGCGCCGGTCCTGCAGACTCCGAGTGGTCCACGTTGGGCGCTGAGGCACCTTGACCGGGAGCTTCTCCTGGAAGCCTCAGTCGTGCAGGCCTGGGTGTCATCACCGGACAGGCCCGCCGACATCAACGACGAGGCGGAGTGGTTCCGGGAGACCATGTCCGAGATTTGTGACGTGGCCATGCCCCGAGTCCCGCCAGGACGCACCCGACGCCAGGTGTACTGGTGGTCTCGCGAGATCGCCGCCCTTCGAGAGGCGTGCGTCGCTGCGAGGCACCTGTACACCAGACACCGCAGGCTGCGCATCCGCCATCCGGATGCAGAAGCCAGGGAAGCAGAGTTGTACGAGGGTTACAGAGCTGCGAAGACCGCCCTCCAATTGGCCATCGTCCAGGCCAAGGAGGTGGCCAATGCGGAGCTGCTGGGGTCTCTGGACAGGGACCCGTGGGGGCGCCCGTACAAAATGGTGCGGGGCAAGCTCCGCCCATGGGCCCCCCCGCTGACCCAGAGCCTTCGGCCTCAGCTGGTGGAGGAGGTGGTGAGCGCTCTGTTCCCTTCGCGCGGGGAACACTCTCCCCCGCCCATGTCTCTGCAACCCGCGGTGTCAAGTACGGACCACACTTCCGACGGCGACGATGTCCCCGAGGTGACTGGGGTGGACCTGAGAGTGGCGGTGGCTAGGCTGAAAGCCAAAAACACCGCCCCAGGGCCTGATGGCCTGCCTGGCAAGGCCTGGGTCCTGGCCCTTGAGGCTCTCGGGCCTCGACTTAGGGGGCTTCTCAGCGCATGTTTGGAGAGGGGCCAGTTCCCACTTCGTTGGAAGACAGGGAAACTGGTCCTCATACGGAAGCCGGGGCGCCCTGCGGACTCTCCGTCCGCATACCGGCCTATCGTGTTGCTCGACGAGGTGGGCAAGCTCTTTGAGCGAGTTGTCGCACACCGCCTCGTCGCGCACCTTGGGGGGATAGGGCCGGACCTTGCGGACCACCAGTTCGGTTTCCGCAAGGGGCGCTCAACGGTGGACGCCATCATGCGCGTGAGAGCTCTCACGACGGGGGATGCTGTGTCCCGGGGGGGGGTCGTCTTGGCGGTGTCTCTTGACATCGCCAACGCCTTCAACACCCTTCCCTGGAGTTGCATCAGGGAGGCACTCCGGTATCACCGGGTGCCGACCTACCTTCGTCGCGTGGTCGAGGCCTATCTGTCGGATAGGTCCATCATTTACCCTGGTCACAACGGGGAATGGAACCGGCGAGAGATGTCGTGCGGTGTTCCGCAGGGGTCGGTACTGGGGCCGCTCTTGTGGAACATCGGCTACGACTGGGTGCTGCGCGCCGACCTCCCTAGCGGCGTCAGCGTGGTCTGCTACGCTGACGACACGCTGGTTCTGGCACAAGGGAGGTCGCACCAGGAGGCGGCCGACATAATGACGCGCGGGGTTGCGATAGTCATCGAGAGGATCCAGCTGCTGGGACTGGAGGTGGCCTTGCACAAATCCGAGGCCATGTGCTTTCATGGGCTTCGGAACGCGCCACCTTCAGGCTCCCAAGTCACGGTGGGGGGGGCTACCATCGGCGTCGAGAGGGCGATGAAGTACCTGGGACTCGTCCTCGACGGCCGGTGGAGCTTCGTCGAGCACTTCCGACGTTTGGGCCCCAAACTGGAGAAGGCAGGTGCTGCATTCAAGCGGCTCCTGCCCAACCAGGGAGGCCCAAACGCCCCCTGCCGTAAACTCTACGCGGGGGTCATGCGGTCCATGGCCCTTTACGGGGCCCCGGTATGGGCACGTTCGGCACGGCCGCGGGCTGTGCACTACCTGAACGTGCCCCAAAGGGTGATAGCCATTAGGCTAATCCGGGGGTACCGCACGATCTCCCGCGAAGCAGCTGGCCTACTCGCTGGACTGCCACCGTGGGATCTGGAGGCGAGGGTCTTCTTGCGCCTGTACGACTGGCGCGAGGAGGCTCAGCGCCGGGGAGAAACCCCGTTGCCGCGGCAAGTTGTCGCGCAGCGGGCGGAGCTCCGGCGCGATCTCATGGTGGCCTGGAGGGAGCGACTATCGCAACCCAGTGCAGGGTACGCCACCATCGTGGCGGTAAGTCCCCTCTTTGAGGAGTGGATCGGGAGGAGTCACGGCGCCCTCACGTACCGCATGACGCAGGTCCTCACCGGACACGGTTGTTTCGGGAGGTACCTGCACCGCATCGGTCGTGAGGAGGCGCCCGGGTGTCACCATTGTGCGGACAGCCCCGAGGACACGGTGGACCACACAGTCCAGGTGTGCCCCGCATGGGAAGGGCACCGCCGGGTCCTCGTCGAGGCTCTGGGCGGCGGCGACCTCTCGCGTCCGGCCCTGGTTCAGGCCATGGTCCGGGGCGAGAGGGAATGGGATGCCGTCGCCTCCTTCTGCGAAGCGGTCATGCTCGAGAAGGAGGAGGCGGAACGCCAGAGAGTCCGCACCTCTCATCCCGGCCGCCGCGCTGGACCAGGTAGACACCATGGGCGCCGGGTGTCGCGAGATGACTCCCGGCCACCGTAGGCGTGGGTCTGTGGGCGGTGAGTTCGGGTGGCTCATCGTCCCTCTGTCTTCCTAGACGACAGACCCGTGTCGACGGCGCGCGTTGTTCCACGCGCTCCTCAAAGAGACGTCAGCAACCCCAGCGGGGCCCAGCAGGGCCAAGGCCTGCCGGGGCTGCGGGTTGTTCGAAAGAGATACCGCGGCCCTGGTACATAAAAGGCCTATGACGGAACACGACGATTTTAGTCAGTAAGAGTCTGACACTCCCTCACCGCTGCTAACCCACAGCGGGAGGGGTCATTTGATGATTTTACGTCGATAAAAAAAAAAAAAAAAAAAAAAAAAAAAAAAAAGGTATTAGCGCAATCAAATTCGATGTCTCGAGAAAATGTATGTTTGGTTGAGACCAAAAAACTCACTGCTAACGACAAGCTGCAGCTCTCTCCTGGCTATCTCCCCGTGCGGACCCATCACTGCGCAAGTATAGGCGCCCGCATATGATGGCTCCACTCTTGACACTTTGAGAGCACCATCGATACTACTATCCCATTCCACTGGGTTGCCATCACGCTCCCATTTTACTGAACTGGAAGAATAGACACGGTTAGAAAGAACTTTAATAGGAATTCAGAAAAATCATTTTTAATTTAGATACTTACCTGATCGGATAGCCAGAGTAAGGGCAATAAAGAACCAGCTCTCTACCAGCTACTGCTCTGATTGGTCCTATGGACCTCACGTATGGTGGACCTGAGACAAGAGATCCAGATTATTCGAAATTTTGGTAATGAGCACCATCACCTAACATCACCTAATGACGGCGACTTACCATAAATATTGAGTCTGGATGTATGTGACACTTCTCCAAGAGAATTGGCTGCTCTGCAGGTGTAAAGGCCTCCATCTTCAGACCTTACAGCTGAGATGTTCAGGTAGCTCACCACGTCATTCGTTTTAGTCGCAAACTGTTCCACGCTGTATCTGCCAGACAGAATTTTGTCAATAAAGGAAAAAGATTGTGTAACAACAATATTAAGCCTTCCCATAGCAACAAAAACTAAATATATTATCATCAACGTACCTGTGTCCCCTAGCCATGGTATTCAAGGGTTGGCCATCAAGCATCCAGGTGAAATGAGGTGGTGGGGAGCCAGCAGCCGAGCATTTGAGGGTTACCACCTGCCCTGGTCTTAGCACTTGTTCTATGAACGTGTACTGGAGCTCTGGTGCTGTGTCTGGGTGGCAAAGAAATCATTTTTATGTACTTAGTCTTGACTGTGCGTGGAACATCTCGACTTCGTTATTAGCGACAAAACACGTTCGTTAGCTTCTTCTCCACGTCTTGTTAATAGGGTATTAAATCAATGTAATCTTAGCTATTTTAAAAAGCTTCTTTCGTGATTGTTTTTTTAATAATACACGAAATGGTCAAAACTGTCTCAATCTTACCTCCTAACCGCAGCTCCGCGCTAGCCTGCGCGGAATCCCTCTCATTCCTCGCCATGCACTGGTACACTCCTCTATCAGCTCTATGCACGGAGGATATCACCAGCTGCTCCCCGTTGTTCTGCACCCTCACCCTGCCCCCCGCCACCCCCGCGCCGAGGGGCACGCCGTTGTGCAGCCACTCCAAGCGAGGGGCAGGCCAGCCGCCCCATGTGCAGTTGATGGTGGCTGTACCACCGCTGTTGACCACCTGAGAGAAAGTATGAAAGCTTGCAAAAAACTATTGGTACAGTAGAAACTAAGCTGTTTGAGAAGGCTTCCATATCCGTATGGGGAAATAATGCACGCAAGGGATAAAACCTCCTATTTGTAGATTGTCTTCTCATTAAACTTTCTCATTCATAATTAGCCGAAGACGTAATTTATATGTTGGTACATACGCATATTCTTTGATATTAATAAAAAAACTCTCTATTACTTTTAACATCTCGAGTAACATAATAACATTACGTTAATTAAAAAAAAAAGTATAATTAACTAGCAGCCACTCTTTGTTTTGTATGTATTATTTCCTTTCCAGTGAAGCTCCTACATACTGAGCTCTGAGTACTAGGCGCTCATAACGGAACAGAAGGTTTATTTGCTAATAAACGACACTATTTGCTTTTACGACGGCCCGTTTAATTAAACCGAATATATACGCACACGAATATCAATAATTTTGTTTCATACGCCGATCTACAAGCAAGGATGATACACCCGAGAAAAATGACTATAATATAGCCGAATAATACATAGTTTCTTGCTCGGCTAAATAAATATTATTTTGTTACTACAAAGCTTTGTGAAAAATTGGTATTTTTTTATCAATCAACTAAAAAATATATTTTTATCAATATTTATGGCTACATATTTCTCAGCAGGCTTCAAGCAAAACGTTCTACAGAATATGACATAGATAAAGCACCCTTTTACCCATATTTATGCTGTAATAAATCAAGGAGTTTGTCAGTGTATCTTCATGTTTTTTTTTTATTTAAACAAATTTCGGTCTCTGTCACGAATCCCACTTTCAGCTCTAGGCCGTGTTAAAAATAATTGTTTTTTCTGTCACCAAATTAAAACCTTTCCGCGAATTGCCTTTGAGACTTGAGGTGCAGGTAGTTTAATTAAAGGCTTGGGAATATTTTGCTTTAACACTAGTTACAAGAACTACACCTAACTAGTTTATTTTCGTTGCAATAAAGTGTGCCAAAACATGAATATTAATATGTGGTTGAGTCAACCCTATCTATAATTGCGCGCGTAATGTTTGCGGCACGGTATCGGGACGCATTTATTTTATTTTACGTCGCAAATATCCTGCGAGCCATAACTTCGTGCAGCTACAATGAAAAGCTCGGAATGCCCGGTTTTTTTAAACAATTGCCGGTGATTGCTGTTTATTTTCCTGATAAAATACCACATGGACTTTTAAAATTGATTGCTGTATTCGATTAATTTTTATAAATGAATTGTCGTTTATTTAACAGGGACATGTGGAAAATTAATCATAAAAATGTCAAACTGCATTGAAAAATAAATAAATAAAATACGTGATACACGGAAACGATCACTTTATAGCTTCATTTGAAATAATAATTATAAATAATAGGTACCAGTAAAGGAAGACTTGACGCTGTTTTAGTTGACTAAAAAGTTAGCTAAGCACACATTCTATGATCCAATGACGTAAAGTTGAAGCTCAAATCCACGACAAAAGTATCAACATCTAGCTAATGGTCACTAAACTTAGCATAACAGTAGACTGGCTGTTAGTTAAATCAATAGGAACACAGCGTTCGGAATAATGACAGCGATTGAGCCGACACGAGGCTGCAATCAGCAGCTATTTCGCACATTCCGCCGATCATTTTGCAAAATTACCAGCACGCCTGCTGATTGTACGCCGATTATCCACATCGATAGCTCTTTATGTGCCAAAGCAAGTTATTGTTGTAATGCCATGACCTGCTTGTGAATCGTTATTTTATCTGGGTTCATAATAGATACTTACCTACTTCAAATTAATATAATTAATGGTCACTGTGTTAAAAGGAGACCACCTGAGTACATCGGCAATGCGACACTCAATCTCGATATACCCGGTCAAAGGCGCAGAGGCAGGCCAAAACTGCGGTGGTTGAGTGTCGTAAAGAAAGACATGGAAATCTGCGAACTCAAAGAGGAAGATGTCCAGGATAGAGCGAAGTGGAAGAAGAAGATACGGAAAGCGGACCCCGTCACAAGACGGGATAAACGCTAAGAAGAAGAAGAAGAAGAAGAATGGTCACTGTGCATAATTCAATCTGATGTAAACAAAAATTAACCTTATTCGTTGCAGTTGTTATAACTGTTTAAAAGTTACTCAACATGTCTAAAATTTAAAGTAGCTAAGATGTAAAGTTACGTAAATACCCTCTTACATAGGAAACTTCTACATAGTACGTAGTTAAAAACATGAAACTACTCCAAAGAAGTGCTCGTTCTGACCTAAGATTTTATCTCGAAGCAGGCATAAAGCCACCGACGGCCGCTATGCGCTACATTTTACCCAAAATACTCTGCATCCAAAGAAAATTGTCGAGAGCCAAGTTTATAACGCCCGAAGCGAAAATGAGCACATAAAAAAATAACATCTACAAAAACATTCTTGAGATTTTTTTTCATAAATGTTGATTCTAGGGTCAGAATGTCTTACTAGGAACAGTTGAAACAATCCGATTTGTAATTCAAAGGGCCCTTAAAAGGGTTAGTGGTAACAAGTCTCAGGACTCAGTCATACGGTACAATGTGAAGCAATCAAGGTAATCCTTTGTTTTGTAATATTGTCCACTTGATCTTCTATAGGTAACAGTATTCTTTAGTGTAGGTATGTATCTTCAATGTGTAGTATGACTTCGAATAGCTGACTCTGATTTACGAAATTCTGATAAAAACTACGTAATAAATTGACGCAACTGTAGTACTTCGGAATTTGTTTGTGTGATGAAATACCGGAACACTGATCCTCCACTCCTTAATTAAAAATACCGGTGTCTCTTTCGTGAATCTCCATCAATATGTATTCGGGAAACACACAGCCTTCACACGAATTTTCTGATCCTCGCGTTATTTTCTCATCGGCAACATTCCGTGACAAAAACGAGCAAAAACCCAGTCACACGTTATTCGCGTCACGGATCACAGCTCAACGCTCGAAAAAGCAAACACCAGTCTTCCGCAAAAAACGCAAAATTCTCAGCTTTTAAAAATCGGATTTCGTTTAGAAATAGCCTCAATATTTAATTGGATAAGCGAGGTTAATCTTGGGAGGCAGTTTAGATCCGCACTTCCAACTACAATATTTACAAAGGTCTGCAAATAGTGGAGCTGTTGAAGAAAAAAGTTGGTTTTATTGAATTACATCGGAGCCGTAACGATGTTACAACGATTCGGGATTGGATGGCGCGTTCAATTGGATTGTATCTAAGGGCGCCGGAATCAGCCAGCCTACCGAAACGGACTATGCCCAGGCATCCGCAATACACTGTTGACCGGAGCTCTTCGCTAATAATAAAATTATACCTGGTATTTGCAGGTTTCGAGAATATACGTCTTGCTGTACAGTTTATTTTATCAAAGAAACTGCGAATTTCCTTTTCCGTTCACTAATAGTTTATTGAAAAGCGAAATGTAAAAAAAACACAAAATAGGTATTACCTACACCAGAATTAGAGACTCCATGGTATGGGCAGGTAAGTACATAACACATACTGAATCCTACACACTTCGTCAGAGTAATTGTGTAGTCCCTATGTGCTCTTTATGACTGAAAAAAGTAGAATGCATAATTGACTTGCAAGAATTCTGCTTTGTGAGATGCTTGAAAGACAATTAAAAAGTACGAGTAAAGTAAGACTTCATTTTAATACTTGCTTCGTTACAAAACACGATTATATTTTTAGGAGTTTAATTAGGATTAATGGCCTTAATTTAGCGCAGGTTGTTTCATTTATAAACTGTCACAGGGTTCGGCTTATTGTCCAAGTTATCTTATAATTTTTCTTCATTATGAAAAGGTGTGGCTACTACTGCAAAATGTATGCGTAAAGCGATATCTTTGATGTGTGCTTTTAGGTACTGTGTTTGTGAGATCATACAGCAGTAAAACGGAATAAGTCTTAAAGCAAGTATTTATCATAATTATTAACCGAGTAAACCAGAAAAAGCAATTTAACATAGTAATTTCACTGGCAATATATCCCGGTACCTGGTAACCTCAAATACATTAAAGTAGTCTGATGACGTCACAACCGCAATTGGCTGCCACCACGACCTATTAAACGCTCCCGTTGCAATACTCCTTTTTGATATACCTACAGCTGTTTGTTTTAATTAATCAAAAAGCTTTTACTAGCCACCTCTTAGCATCCGCCATCATTCCGATGAAAAATATTCCGCTGAACGTATCTAGTTTATTGGTGATATTTCAGCTTCGTTACTGCAGACTTCAAACGACGAAAGAAAATAAAACGCAGCCAATTAGATAATTCGAAATAGAAGCACTTCAAAGAAGCACGAATATTTTCCGCCAAGAGTTATTACCTATTTGGGTAAAAATCAAGTCGAAATAAAAGGGTTCGTAAGTGAATTTGTTTTATACTTTAACATGAAACGTCTTTTTGGAAGCTTATTACAGTTTCTTTTATAAGGCAATTGTATCTTTTACAGAGAATATTGTATTATTGATATGATAGAACAATTTTTGAGATGCTCGTTGAACCCACCACTACCCACATGTGTACGTGCTACATTTGTAGGCTTGTAGCCTTATGTAGGCACATAATATTATTGATCCAAACAGCATTTTGATGGCTTTCGATACTTATATCTAGTATATATTGTGTTTTGCAGGGTTACAGGTAAAGTATTCCGAAGAATGAAATGAGCCGACTGACCTGCGTATGCGGCTGTGCATGTGCGGTAAGATGCGCGCGCACCGCCAGATGTAGCCGCAGCGTCAGATGGCCATGTGCGTTAGCCGCTCGGCAGGCCCATCGGCCGCCGTCGGCTATCTCCGCGCGTCGGATGCCGAGCGCGTCGTGTGTGCGACTGTACCGGCCGCCACCTTCTCCGTCACGGATCTCACGGAGAACTCCTCCTCCAGTCTCGCGGTACCATCTAGGAAAACCAAAAGAGATAAAAACATAAGTCAGCACGGAAGTGTGTCTATACATATTTAACCACATGTAAAATTGTTGTGTCTCTCAAACTGAAAAGTTAATGTTTGTGTGTCATGTGTCTCAAACTTTTGTGACGACTTGAAAACATAATTTACAAAGAGATTTACTTTGTACGGCAAGACACTTTTGTTTCTTAGTGAAAGTTTTATCAAAACAGTATACATAAATCTGACGTGTTTACCATATCAGTCCTAATCGCCATCTGATCTAGAAGACAACTAGGTATGTAACTTGCACCTACAACATACCCTAAAATAATAACTGCAAGGAAAGAAAAAATCGTACGACAATAAAACCCATAAGTAGCACCAATACAACATATTTACAGCATCGTTGTACATTCGTATTAACAGAAATCCGCTAATAACGCCACCGGCCCCTCTCAATCAGCGGCAAGTGTCAGGCAGCTTTATGCCTCATCCCTCACAAAGCTCCGGCTGAATGGCCACATCCTTCTTAACAGGCTCTTTGTACGCCAAGTGCTCACATCACTTCCGACAGACGGAAGTCCTCATTAAATTTATATAGCTAGCTGACGCTTACTGGAGCTCCCAACTCCTCTAATTTGCCATATAATAAAATTACCGAGGATTTTTGCTAAACGAAGCTTTTTCAGTAATGATACGATCAAATGATTTCTTTAGTCGCAATAATTATGTGTTAGATTGAATTTGCTTTGTACTCATTAATCGTGATCATTATTGAGATTTAGAATATTTCCTGAAAATGCCTGCGTTCCATGATAATTATGTTGGTATTTTGTTACTTTACGCTGTCATAGAAAATCGTATTTTGAATCCCAGTTTATATTCAAATTCAATGCCTTGTTTCGTGTTACTCACATACTCTGGTAAACTTGAAATATGAAAACACTAAGTTCGCGAACCGCATTCTTCCCTCGCAGACTAAAAACTCCCTCGTTAATGCAATATTTTTCTCATAAGGCGGTTGCTAGGCAACGTCACGCCTCTCGGTCATTACCACAAGACGGAGAAACTGCGAATGTTTTCAACAAGGATTTACAGCGGGATTTAAAAGACTGGAGCTGTTGTTTTTCCAACTGGATTTTGGATGAAATGAGTAAAAAACTTAGAGCAAGTAGTTTGGAAGTTGTAATTTGAAGGATTTGGGAAAATAGATCGCTTTTTAGGGTTCCGTAGCCAAAATGGCAAAAACGGAACCCTTATAGTTTCGTCATGTCCGTCTGTCCGTCTGTCCGTCTGTCCGTCTGTCCGTCTGTCCGTCTGTCACAGCCGATTTACTCGGAAACTATAAGTACTACAGTGATGAAATTTGATGGGAATATGTGTTGTATGAACCGCTACAAAAATATGACACTAAATAGTAAAAAAAAGAATTGGGGGTGGGGCCCCCCATACATGTAACTGAGGGATGAAATTTTTTTTTTCGATGTACATACCCGTGTGGGGTATCAATGGAAAGGTCTTTTAAAATGATATAAAGTTTTCTAAAAAACATTTTTCTTAAAGTGAACGGTTTTTGAGATATCAGCTCTCAAAGTCGTAAAAAGTATGTCCCCCCCCCCTCTATTTTTATAACTACGGGGTATAAAATTCTAAAAAAAATAGAGGTGATGCATGCTAATTAACTCTTTCAACGATTTTTGGTTTGATCAAAGTATCTCTTATAGTTTTTGAGATAGGTTGATTTAACTGTAATTTACGGAACCCTTCGTGCACGAGTCCGACTCGCACTTGGCCGGTTTTTTAAGTTAGTAGGAAAATGTTCCTATGCGTTCCCAGCAGTTACGGGGTTTGACATGGGATGACATGAAACGCGAATAAAACTTGACAATGAGTAAATACTGGTGAAAAATCCAATACAATCATATCATCCAAGTAGAAATTAAAACAAAGCAAGTCGGATCAAAATAGCAAAGGTTCGCTACAAATAAACGATAGCAACATTGTTGTAAAGTTGTAAAGCAACGCTTTGTAACGCGACCGAGCTATTTTGTTACTGTAGGAAGGTACCTACCTCATCTTCGTACGTCCAAACTTTCATCAAAGAAACTCACTTCAATGAAAAACATTTTGTTTCCGAACTTAAATCAACGTGATTAAATCATTTGATCTTAAAAGGGCGTGTTCAGTAATTTTTATATGTTAAAGGTAATTTTGGTACAAAGGAAGGTTTTTGAAAGCTGCCATTTTGTAATTACCCTGAAGATTAACGTTTTAACTGTGAATCGTAGGGGGTAGTGATTGCTGTTACGCAGTTTCCGTTGCTGAGATTTAATAACTTTAATGTCATTGTCAATAGCAGTTAGAATATAAATATACGTAGATATATCTTGAATTTGTATCTAACACATAGAAGCTAAACCACAGTTTATGTTCCTGCCAAAAAATATCACTTTTTCAGCTTGAGAAGCTATGAACTTCAAATGCTGCCGTATTATACCTATTAGGTATTCTAGACATGAGTTAAAAGGTTATTTTTATCTCGTACGTAATAAAACTTACAAAATTTACTTTGCCAATCATAAAATAAACGATCAGAAAGTAACTGTGCTTCTACGAAAAAAATATAATTACTCGAAAAATTAAATAAAATACCTTTCCGCTTTGATAAAAGGTACATTAAAGCAAATTCAACAGAAACGCTGTCCGTAATGAGTTATTTCCAGAATTTTCTGGGACTAAATAAATTTCTTATTAAGAATAACCCGTCGCTGCGACTTTCTTTTTGTCGTGGGTCGCAATAGCCGGGTCTCTGCGACCCACGTAATTAGGTTTTAGAGGTCAACGGGAGCAAGGTGACGTGTTGACCATGAATTAGTGAGAAAGGCCTTCATATTTTTTGCAATTATATTATTTACCAAATGTCTGCCAAAATAACTACAAAAAAATATTCTGAACACGCACAACACGTACCTAGATGGTACGCCAAATGTTAAATTAAATGAAGATATTAATATTTGCTCTTGTATAGCCCAGAAATGATTCCTGTTTCAGAATAATGAAGCAGCATTTAATATAATTATGAAATAACTATGGCAATTATACGAATTTTCAGAACATAGTTGAAATAAGATCGTTAAGTTGTATAGGATAACCATGTTTATCTCTATTTTAAGTCCACAATCCTTTCCCAAAAAGGAATGAAAACAAAACTCAATACTGTTGACTGTGAACAGTTCTTTAATTAACAGCGTGGGTATTTAATTACAGACTAATTCAGCCTACCGAAGCCCCAGGAACCAATTCCTTTCATTTGCATAGATAACTAGATTGTGTCGACAACTTCCAGCAATTCACTGTTTTTCTTTATCTACGGACATACTAAAACTGAAAGATGGTTTATTTTGTGTTTACATGACGGAGCTATGATTGTATGAGTTTGAATATGAAATTAATCCTACTTTCAGGTAACTGAGACCGTTTATAGATCCACATAAGCCTTAAAACAGATCAAGTACGATTGTACGAAACATTTAAATATGAAATGTCCCAATTCCAGCCGTATCGTGGTGCCCCTACACGTCCACTACTCGTACCTGCTCTAACAGGGTTAATTCTGCTTACCCAGAAGGCTCAAAACATTTATTTGTATTTGAACTAGAAATGAACTCCTTTGTGACGCACACATACTCACGTATTGTTTATTCAGTGTACGGATACACATGCCCGACACACACACGCAAAATATTTTCATTAAGGGTCTTACAGGGCTGTAGCGGACTTGCTTTTAATTACTTGTTAGTTTATATTAGTTAATGCATTGTATTGTAATTAAATGAACTTGGTTAATGAAGTCGTGTAATGTTAGAGTTTCGTGGAGGCTTTGTTTTGATATTTGGTGGGTCGACTTTGAAAAGTTTGCAGGAGTTTGATCATGACCTTAGTATTTGAAGCGGAACTGTAGGAGGGGCATCAAGAGAGGCAAGTTTGTTTATCAGTGTTAAAACTTTCAATGTCATTACGATAACATTGATTAATGATGTCCACCCATCGATGGTTCATCCATCTATTTTATTTGACGTCTTCACATCAAACACGAAAATTAAGTCATAAACAACCGTAGCGCCCCATATCCCTCTGTCTAAATTATTAATGAGAAACAGAACTCCGTCAGCTGGTGCTCACAATCCCGGCACACATAACACGCAATCACAACCACACATTCGCAGAAATTTACTCCAACTCGTACATATTTACGTATGCAAAATCGTGGGATATCGCATCGTTTCTCAAATCAAACGCACGTGGTGTAGGGATGGGAAGCACCGGGACTAAGGCACTGCTCCCCGGGGGCAGCACTCAACGCGTGATGGATACAGCCTTGACTTGCCCCGGGATAAATGTTCATGTAAGTCATAAGCGATAGCGATTTACGCATGTTGTATAGAAACGGTATGATAGTTCAATCTGCAAATAATCTTACTCATAGCGAATACCTGATACAAAACGAATACAAGATAGACATGGACAACTGTTCCACAACTCTCAGAATTTCAAACTTCTCGAACATAAATCACTGCATGCCCCAGGTTGTGTATTTATGTATGCAAAATCCGGTCAAATTGCATAGTTTGCAGTATTGAACACACGTAGTTGTTTTGGGGAAGTCAAACGGATCATAGTGCTTCGCCGGAGGTCATAATTAGAATTTTGCTTCAATATGTATTCTGTGGATTGAAGATATATTTGTACCTACGTAGTATAAGTAGATACCTAAACTATCTTCATTTAATACGCTTTGAATAGTTGTTACATCATCATTTTTACTTATTTCCGTAAACTGTCAACAAATAAATGAGTAAAAAATGATATATTCTTAGCTACATAAGGAGAGTAAGTATATTGGTCACATTTGGTGCGAGCATGACAAAAATTTGGTGATGATCGTCTCCCTCGGGGCGTCACTTAGCATGTGATAGATACAGCCTTGACTCGCCTCGGGATATTACACACTCGGTCTACACTATGAGCGTTAGCGATTTTAAGATATAATGTCGATGATTATAGAATTTTCAGTCTTTTTCAAGAAACTGCATATCTATCTACTAAGTACAATTTCAGAATTTCAACCACTGCTAAAAATGTTTGTTTTCCCCTATCGAATATAACTTGGGAGGCTATTGTAACAATTTCGCTGCCTTTATTATTATTCGGCTATTGTTGAGCTAGATATAGGATAGTTGATACAAATTAGGTAAACCTACGCAAGTACTACCACCTAGGTACTTAAATAGTAATCCATTTCAAATATAACTCAACAGAAAGACTTGAAGAAAAAAATCGCTCATCACTAATGAATTGTGTAAGGCGTCTTTTTCAGCATTATTTATTATGATCGCGGCAAAATTCTCGTTTTCACGACCCCGGGGGAGCGTGCGTCAGCGTGTGGTTTTGATCTTACGCCTTAGATGGATGCAGAGATCATGAACACGGATAGAAGACTGAATGGAAGTGCTACAAAGCATACGTTTTATATGGGAAATAAATGAAATATGTGTCCCAGATGTGGGAACTTAATTTAAAAACATAGTATCTAGAGGTTGAATTATGGTGTTCATTCTACAAGCCCCTTATTTTCTCTTGTATATCTATTTTAACAAACAAATACAGAAAAATTTACTACGTCAGTGTTTTATAACTGAAACATCATTGGTATTAGGGGCTATCGCATTTATCACATAACCTACAGTAAAAAATACATCTAATATATCCAGCAGTCGAATTTTCTCCAACATCGGGGATTATGTAAATCCAATAACATATACCTACCTAGGAACCTTCCCAATATTCTTTGGATATCGCTAATCGCTTTTCACATGCGCCAACAATTTCATACACATCGGCGATGTTCGACGGCGGTAAATTTCACGTTTTTATGAGTGCGTTGATGCGTGACGTCGACAAGTCGCCATCTTTAACGTTTTTGTGAAATATCATGTGAACGTTAGAAGAGAAGAGTTTAGTTAGCAGTAATCCGGTACCTTGAAGTCGTAAATATGTTACCTACGTAATATTATCTTGCTGAGAAAGTAAACTATTACCAACAACATACTAAGCATGTACATTGTAAGTGAAGTACCTATTAGCGTTTTCCTGAACATTATGTATGTTCAATTTTCTTTGAACAAATTGCCTAGTAAGTGACAGTACCATTGAAAAACTTTTAGTCCAAAATTTGTATGAATATCAACTACCTACTTAAATATAGTTTACTGTATGATAAGAAATACATTTAGATATCTACGTGAAAATATCTTAAGCAAATCGTAATGAATTTATAACTTTCACGAACTTAACCATGTAGGTACGCAACGTAAACCACTTTTCTAGGAAAGTTATTTTTCTTAGAAGTTATTTTACCCTTGACATGAAATGTTAACGTCAACAGACTTGTCATCGAGGTTTTCAAATCAAGTGCCATTGACACCAAATAATACGAACATGTAGGTAAATAGGCCATACTTTATTCAAGTGTCAATTTTATCAGCAGGTAAATACGGAGTTTTCAAAATAACAATATGGCTCGTTATTCAGAAGAAAACTTCGATAGTGATGGCTACAAACTTGTTAAGAACAAGAAATACTTTTGGAGCACGTGAAAAGTTTATAACAAGTTTGCCACTTAGTATTTCTTTCGGGTTTGCCACCTGAAAATGTGCTGTACGGTCAAATAAATTTTTGAAATATGCGTATTTTTTGTGTTTATTTGGAACAGGAGATAATGACACATATCCCAGAAGTAGTAGGTACACATATGGACTGCACAGAACTGCATCGAAATACATAATTTTCATCTCCTATCCGGCAGCAGATCAACAATATTGTGTTGTGTATTGGATTCCCGCATCAAAACTACAATATAATACCCAATCACACACCCCCATATGAAAAAGCGTCCCCTCATTCGCTGCCACTTCACTAATTCATTCCAAACTTAAATCCCTCAATATCGAAACTGTAAGCCTTATTAGAACAAGTCCTTGAAAGCCGCAAATCTCCTGGCGCTGCAGTTGTCCAATATCCTCAAAACTTGGTCGGTGGAGCCTCACTTAGTTATCTGTGGTAATGGAAAACGCTTGTTGTAGCCTCCCGGGAGTGACATGCTCTTTGTCATCTGTGTTTGTAGGAGCGAGGGTTGCCGTTCGAAATATCATTTTTGAGTGTTTAGGGGACCGTTATTGGTAATGGTGAAATTATGAGGCTGCCATAAGTTGGTTTCACATACAGTAAATGTATCTAGATTTTAGCAAAACCGAGTTACTTTTGAGATTTTATTTTCATAAGAATAAATAATAATCTTGGCATTTAAGTAGAACTTAGAAAACATTTAGGACTGAATAAAAATGTTAACCTTTCTAGGAAGTACGTAACAGTAATTCATAACCTTACAGAGAGCCGGAAACGGTAGTGGCGACGGTAGCACGGTGAGAGCGCGGCGGATACGGCGCGGGCGCGCGGATTTATTCGTTCCGGAGCAGTGACGACACCGCCCCTTACCAACAATGGCCTCCTAATCATAATGTGGTTTTTGCCAAAAGATAAGCGGACGCTAATGGGTTTTAATGATAAATGAGTTCTGACCCTGATAATTGTTTATTTATACTGTCGAATAATATGAAATTACTCGTGTACCTACATTTTTATTTCTCGTGTTCAATTTCCTGTTCCAGGGGAAAATGGACGTGTTACATACGTAGGTAAGGTATTCTAAAAATCGCCCTAGCACACACATTTGATAAATGAATTGTGACATACATTTGGCAAAAGCACCGCTTACTCAGCGCAGTCCAATTCAATAAATTATGGCGACACGCTACATATACAGACGTTCAGAAACCCTGACAACTACATAAATCAATCACAAGAAAATCCCTTAGATTCGCGGCGCCATGACTCGCACACAAATAGTTGGGAAATGTGACATTTCTCATAGTACCAGTAGTAGTAGGGATTTGTAAAGCGGTATGTTCACCAGGCGTCGCGACGCCAGCTACCAGTCAATATAGCGATATTACTGTCAGAGAACTTGCAACACTAGAGTCCAACTTTGACATCGTCAAGTGTGGAATGCTCTCGAAACTTCTCGCTTAATAGGTCAAGTATGACATTGATATAACCCAATGGCTCAGTTTCTGATACTTGACAAGGAAACTGAAATCAACACACTTTATGTGAAATAACTTCCATACCACTCCATCACATCATCCATCCATCCACTCATTCCACTCTTATTACCAGTTTCAGTGAAAAACATTAAATAAATAATATATCGGCTAAATCATACCTAATCACACTAAATCCTATCACTTAAACTTTAGAGTATTCTATAACAAATTCCATGAATCCATCAATTGGTTTAGCCACAGGAATTCTATTCTATTTTTTTAATTTATGGCAATCCGCGTCGATGTCGACGATTCTGCCAATGACAAGTGAAATGAAAAGCAAGTAGTGCTTGTGATTAAAAAAATAATAAATGTATATTAATTTGAGATGATGCTGTAGCCAATTATTTTTCGTATTCATAATTTAGAACACTATGTGTAAAGCACAGATAATGCTAACCCACAGCGGGAAGAGTCATTTGAAAATTGAACGCAAGTGTCAATGACCCCAATGACCCCGACTAGCGATCAAAATAAGGTTGTATCTTAGCAAAACGTTTAATACCTAATTAAAAGAAGAAAGAATATTTAACAAGGCAAAATGAAACTTATTTTAATAATAATAAGGTCATACGTTCACGTCATGAGCGAAAAGAAAAGAAATAGTTTATTGTGTCACCGAGATCATTGCTGCCAACCTAACTCTTTAGATTTGAAACGCACTATTTATGTTTTAAAAACTGTTTTCTTCTTATTAATAATTGTAATAAAATACTGTAATAAATATTTTATTTTATAGACTTGAATTGTGCGAAATTCTTACATTTTTATTTGATCTTTGTAGCCTTCACTTGTTTTTAAAAAGTTTTAAAGCGTTCAATTGACTAAGATTGACTTTTTGCTAATTTCCGTGTTCGGGAACGTGTGTGTGAACTGTTTATGTTTAGTGCATGGCCGCCGCGCCCGCCGCCGGTTTCTTTGATGTCCTTCGATCAACAATACTATGTTGATTGAAGTTGATGTCACTGCGTTTGTGTTGTGTAAGATATTGTTTTTGCGATAATACGTGTATTTGCGACAGGAGCATTGTTTTTATTTTTGATTTACGTGTTTTAGTGAATGGTATATCGTGTAAGTATGCGAAAGTGAAAGTGGACGCCATTTTAGTGTTTTGTTTTTTTGTTTGTGATTTGTTATTTGTGAAGTGTAAATAAACAATGCCACTAGTAAATTACACAGCCGCGGAGTAGGTACACCGACATGGTGCTTATTTACGGCGAATGCCATCAATATGCTGCTCATGCTTTGCGGACTTTCATATTATATAGTGAGCGATTTGCGTTTGTCCTACCGATTCCCGAATCTTTGTAAGTGCAGTGCAATCAAAGTGAAGTGATTCATAATAATCAAAGTAAAAGTGATGTGAAGTGAATGTGACGTGATTGTAAGACGATTGTGATGTTGAGTTTGCCGCGTTTGATTGATGTTGCCGCTCCTACAACACAGGTCAGTGAATTATGTAATGTCTAATGTACTTATTGAAATGGTATTCTAATTCTCGCAAATTTTTTTTTCGAAGGAATTATTTTTTTTTGCTTATTTTTACTTTGTATTAATCGACATATTAACCAGTAAAGGTACATATTTAAATCACACACAGTAAACCTACATACCTATTTAATTCAATGTGATTAGGTACGTGACACACTTTGTATACTTAGGTAGCTAAATTGTTTCCAACGAGTCTTCGATACAGGGGGTCAGGGGATATTTTGAACTTATGCCGTATTTTAAATAGACTATAGTGTCATTCATTACTTTCTAGCTATCTGTTGGCTTGTGTATCCGTCCCGTTAGCCCAGTTCCGATTTCATACGAAATAAATGGTGTGTCGATGGCTGTATGTATGGCAGTGGCCGGCAAGGGAAATATACACGCTTCCACGAATATACATTCATACAGGATTCTTTCAGTTTCTGTTTATTTGTAATTGGAACCAGAGAATATTGCCGACGAAAGACAAAGCTCCGAAATGTTACTGACCTGATTTGTCACGTGTTGGTCAATCTTTGCTTGAATATGTAAAAGAAAATGCGTTTTTCGTATACATACACTTTTCAAGTTAACGCAGCAAAGTTAGCTCCTTAAATCGATATCAACCATTTAAATATGAAATAAATCAAAGTGCCACCTACGCAGTTCTTCAGTTGCGCACAAAACGGCAAGTGCAAACTTCAGTGAACATTCAGCAGTAAGAATATACGATATGTGCCGATAAGTAAAGGAAACGTGCTAAAGATTTGCCGCCGGCGCCGGCGCCGACGCTCGCTATTTATCGATACAAGTTTTCAACTACATGCTTTTCAGTTCATACGATAGGACGCCGTAAGGCATGAGATGTAGCGGAAATCTTTCCTACAATATTTATATTGCGCATATATACTTGTTTGTAACATGGATTGATTTTATCCTGCAGTTTGAAAAGGTTTTAATAGGTAAGCCATAAAAAGGCATCTTTAATCGTTTTCAAAACACAGATTTTCAATTATATAAAGCGGTTAGCGGATATAAGTACATAGCGCTGCGTGATGTATTTATATGTTAGCATCCAAATACGTGTTTAAAACTGAACCTTTTATCACAAAAACCTGCCAGCAAAACAACAACTGACTCCACATACAACTCATAAGTATAAACATACAGTGACAATAACAGTCGTACTGACTTCAAACTTTTTGCTAACGACCTGCAAGCTCACGTCGATACACAACTCCTGCCAAGCACCCAACTACATGCACGTACTAAGTGCTTGCACTTAATACTAAATGAGAACAACTAGTATTATTTTGTCCTAGTTTTTGTTAAGCTAGCTCACAATTGAGGAGATAAGGTTAAATTTAGGGAACGTATTGACGAAATATTTTGGGACTGTTTCAAGCATTGCTGAAAATGTTGCCAAAACTTCTTAGGCGAAAGTAAGTCACACAAAGGATTTTGCATGATGAAAATGCCTTAGTTGTTTACATGTCCAAAATATTGTACTAAAACATGATTGACGTTTAATGGTTTCAAAACAACTTAAGCACACACACTACAAATTCACAGCTCATAAATCTCCCCTTTTAAACTTGGTAACCGTCCATCAAATTCACATATTTTCACAGTGTAACCCCTCCATCGATGCAAAGAGCTGACACGACGCAGACGCGACAATTAATAACTCACATTAAGGCGTAGGCGCGCAGTTCTTGATATATACCTACGTTTCAGAAGATCCATTAGCGGTCAGACGCTCGCCTGACACATGACAAATGGTCGGGTTATGGCTGAGTTTTGAGCTGTGGCGCCGCCGGGGTCGGATCGCACAGATTTCAAATTAATTATTGATAAGTTTCGTGAAGATTTTCGTTGGGTTACGTCATAATTTGGTTAGTATTTTGTGGCTTTTTGAGTGTCTCTTGCCTTCTTGTGATGTTGATTCAATATAGGATTTAAAAACTTGATACTTTTACTCACAATATAAACTTTTCGAAGTTGACTGTTACCGTCCTAAAAAAAGTAGGTAGTATTGTGAACTTGATGATAAACTACCTACTGACCTGGGCTTTCAAGCTAACGTGCCTCGAAGTCTTTATGTTACATGCAAATAACAAACATGTAAATGTTTAACCATTAGACGAACTACAAAAGCTTGAACTAGCTTTGTGAAGTACCCAAATGTAGTTATTTAGATTTAGCAATTGTTAAATAAAAAGTAACGAGTTTTGTTCTGAGAAACGACAAACACAATTGTGGTGTAATGAATTCTTGATGACAAACGCTGATGTATTGTTTTTTAAGATTTTTAAAAATCTAATTACTACGAGTAGGTACATTTTGATATTATTTGCATATAAAGATAAAGATGTAGTATTTGTTAATTTTCAAATTCACATAACAGAAAAATTACCTAAAAAACTTTAAAGGCACCACAGCACCAAACCTACGCTTTGCTGAAAAATGCCTTCTATTCAAACGACAAAGATAAGTCAGGTGGACATTAAAAAGGGGTGTATCCGTGTATTTAAAGTGGGTCAGCGTTCCGGGTCACCCGGACCTGTCCCAAACGTAATAAGTATTGTTCAGGGATGCACAACACAATGCTTCGTCCGCTGTGCGCGACTGTACGTCTTTATTTCTTTGTACAAACATGTGGGGATAAAGCATGTATTTATTTTAAAGAGGAGCATAACTCCTACCTGTGTTGTTGGAAGGGGAAACACAAATGGTTATACACCCTCATATCGACCTCTACCTTTCGACAAATTCTACTTATGCTGGGGTAACTAACGTGAGCATTATTTGTTGTCCCCACACCTTACCGATACCTAAAAAGATCGGTTCACTGAAAAAAAGAAACTTTTATTAACTTTGCAATAAGAAACAACTGTTCAGTTTCAAATATTAGTATACATTATGTTAGACGTCCAACCTTTAGCAGTCCCTAGCCATGACAATTGTTGAAAGAAACTTAAAAGGCAATGTTTTCGCATGTTAAATAATCTTAAGTCTTTATTTTATTCGTGACTACTTAGAATATATTACCTCTTATCTCAAGAGTGAAATTACACGTATTATACTTGAGGTATTAAATTAGAGTCATGTGTGAAACCGGATAAGTAAGAAAACAGGGTAGTTAGTTTCGAGCGTCACTAAAATATTAGTCAAGCTACATAATATAATATCTTCATGAGTTTACTAACTTCAGGGTGTACACCACCTACGTCGACTTTAGAATAAGGGCAGATAGTATGATAATAGCTCAAATATAAATAAAATATACAAAATCCGTTAAATAACTTAGCTTCCCCAAAGTTAGTCATTTTGATGTCCCGCGTATTTTGTTCATAAACTGAACTATCATAGTCTTTAGCACCCATATTTGGATAAGCAAATCTACGATAACACTGCACTTTTTTGTGTTAGATTCTATTAAGTCGTGTTTCAAAAATTATACTTTGCGAACTGGTAATATCGAGTACCTTGATCTCCATAATTGGATTCATAGTGAACCTATGTATAATGAGAAGATAAACTAAGCCCCGCTAAGCGTATTACATTCGTAAGTAATATATGTTGTAAATAGAAAGAAAACTCTAATAGGATTACTTATAAATACTCACTTTTATATGCCCAAGGATCGCATTTACCTCAGTTATACAAACAAAAACACAAGCTCTTTACCTTTGTAATAAAATTCTCGCGAGAATTTTATCTGTAAAGTAAAAGATACCATCGCAAAGATATAATGGAGCCGCCTAATTATTTAATACGGCTGCCACCTTTGTTCGGTAATTAAAACATAACCGAAGGGCTTTCCAATAAAATTATATTGCTCGCACGAGCGCGTAATTACTTGGAAAATAACTTCCTACGTGATAAAGATATTTCGTTAATATAAGAAATGATTTTGTGATCATGCGCAAAAACGGTAAGCATAACCAATTTCGACAACATTCAAGTGAGGAATGTTCTAATAAAGGAAGACTTAGCATCTTCAGCGAAATACATATTACAATTTATGTCGATACAATCAAAAGTAACATAATTTTGATCGAAAATAAACAGCAGTCACCCAGTAAAAGATCTTTTCTTAAGTACAGATCCAAGACTGCATTATGACACTCATAAATTTACGATAGGATATTATGAGAGATCCAAATTGCTTTGCCAGCTCTCCGCTTGGGGGGATGTAGGTCAGCAGTCTCACTTAATTATCATACTGTTAAATGATGCATTTCTTAGAGCTGCTACTAGCAGCAGAAAAATTAAGTGGCTGTGCCTTTGGTGCATAATAGGTTACTGAAATCAGTTTGTATAGTCAATCAACCGAATAAGTAGACTTCATCAAACAGCTTAATTATGACTCTAAATTGCATTTGCAGTAAGATTTTCGAAAAATTGGGGCAAACTACATAGTTTGAGATTTCTTATTCATCACGTCAACACGTCTTCAACACAAAGTGGAACAAAATTTAATTGAACTATGAAAATGTTCGAAACATCAATAAAACCGCATAAAAAACTTCACACACTAATAACTCGTATGTTTCCGAACCCGCAGGTTAAAACTTAGAAGGGCTTGGGTTAACGAGAGCCCTCGTAAAGCTATACGTTAACTACACCCCCGGCGTTGCCTGTTTACCCACTGTAATTGGCTGCAAAACTTGAAGACCATGCAAATTGAAGGGCTCTGGCATACTGTTGTGTGTTTGTTTTACAGTAGATACACTAGCTTATGTTATACTGATTTACTGTTTAGTATTGTGAATGTTCTACTGGTGCATGGTAAAAGATGAACGGCATTTTAAATTAAACTATAGGAATTTTAGCTAGAACTTGAAATGAGAATTAAAACTGAAACTATAGCCTAACTGTAGGATTCCATAGAAATCGTACTATTGCCGCATGTATCATTCTTTTAGTTCACGATTTTTCAGAATTCTAAAATTATTTTCGTAACTGATATTATCTATACCCAGAAATGGGATTGCATCTCCATGTTCTATTGATTTAGTTACGCAGAAAATCTACCGAAAACAACAATTTAGGCTGTTGGTATTTTCTGCGAAAAGGAGCTTTCGTTACGATTGTGAGTTTTCTTGTACAATGTACATAAGTATCGAAATATGTACAAATAGGTATGTTCGAATTTTGGGTTGAGTCTGTATGAATATCAGAGATAAATAAAAGTTCAGAACTCCACTGGTAAATTATATTGTTCCAAGCAAGACACACAAAATGATTATACAAAAGTTAGGTTTTACAAAAGTTCCGGCCCGGCACACCGTTATACGAAGACTGGCAATGTATTGTCAATAATCGGCGAACTGTATTGTCAACTAAATCTGGGTAGATCCCCAGTTGTGCTGAAGCTCTTGGCATCTGTTTATAAAGTTCTGTAATTGCCCGAGCCGGGAGTCGACCCCGCTAATTGAAGGGGTACAGTTGTGATACAATGATAGTTGTGATTGTCTTTGATATGCAGTATTCTGGTTATCTGGGTCTGTATTGTTTGTAATGATGTGGATGTTGGATTTGTCTGTGTAGAGTTTTGTATCGTGTCTCTCAACACTATCCTAATTATTATAAAGAGGAAAGATTTTTTGTGTGTGAAAATTCTTTCAAAGCTAAGAAGCTACACTATTCACGGATACCTAATATTATAGGCTATATAGGTATAAGTATACTGCAAGAAGTTTAACCGGGATATGGGAGAAACCATAGATATACCTGTCATGTAGTTTGTATCATGTAAAGTTAGTAATATAATTTCAGAAAATTGAAGACTACACCTAAATGATTTATAACCTTCAAAGGATATGGTTTAATCTAGATTAAATTATATTATTTCTATAATAGGTAAAGTTTACCTATTAGGTATACAATGAAGGACTTTGATGTGAGACAGAATTCCACGTATTCACTAACTAGTATTCAGTATGTAGGTAATTTGAGCAACTACTTCAATCGAGACTAGGCTTATCGGATCATAGTAAGGCTTAGTTTATTCAGTCTAATAAGCATCTATATTCACGTAGTAGGTAGGTATCTATAGCCATAATGTGTATGTTAGAGAGATTAATTCGCGTTTATTAAACCTATATATATATTATAAATATATTTTGTGCCAACATTACTTACAGGACAAGTTTGTTGACATAATTAAACGATTTTCCCTTCTTATGAACGTTAGACATTTGAATATTCTTACTCCTGTCACTCAATTATTCATTCACAAACCATAGAGAATTAGCAAATGCGATAATGAGTTACCCATCGAGGAAACTTTTGGGTATCCTTAATTTAATTCAACGTGTAGGCTTTGTCTGTTTCTACGTAGGTAATGTAATATATTATTTACGTGCTATTGGTATGGTGAACTTATACTTACTTAGGGAACTGGCGAATATGTTTTTGAAATAGTCGAACAATAACCTAAGAAAAAAAATGGCTGGTGCTAATTAATTGTTTTTTACTTAATTGCTGATGAAGTGTTTTAAAAGGTTTCCAAAGTTTTCAAGATTAAGAAAAATCAATGGAGATTAAAGACGATTAGTTCCAAGAAGTGTTGAAAAACTGGAGAGATTTTTATCTTAACTTAAACTTGTAGCAGAGATATAAAAATTGCGTCATGGTAGGTTAGTTTATAGCACAAAATATTCTAGCCAGTCCAAAAAGAGACAATAGGACGTCCAAATATATTATTATCAGTAGGTTGTTGTTGGCGTAGATAAAGCTGCCAAGCGCGGTAATACCCGCTGTATGAGCGTTGTATATAGCTCCCCTGGGGTAGGCCTGTGTATCCACGCTGTTTGCCGTGACGTCATTACGTAGACATACTCATAGTACAAACACTAGCTTATAATGTGGAATGTTCACGTGAATTATGACCATTTAATTATGGATATGTTTTACCTTCGTTTATGAATTTAGGCATCTCTTTTGTGGTTTTACCTGAATATCTATTATAATAATTTCGTATTACTTTAGTTTTGTTTCGGATATATGATCTGGTAATGTTATAGGTGAAGTTATTTTAGTACAGGATAAGTTCTCTCAAAATGCGTATTAATTTACCAGTGTTATATTAAAGTTTTCTTTGTAGATTTACCAGGAACGGTCTATATTCTGTTCGTGTCAATAGCTTTTCCATGGTACTTAACATAACTAGCGTGATGTGGGTTTACCTAGTAACGACCTTTTCCTCACATTTTGGGAGAATTGGGCGTCATAGTAACGTTATATTATTTCAAAGAAACTATTGCTTAAGGTACATAATATCATGAAAGGCACCTTTTGATTATGTGTTTGATACACAAGGTACAAAGTGAATAAGTTTAGGTACATGTACTTATAGGGTCATAGAGGTCGCTGTTGTTCTCGGGTTAATGAGGATGGTACTTAGAGGCACGAGGATGATAAGGAACTCTGTTCTATTTGTAGGGAAGTCATGGTATGTCAACGCAAGACTAGAAAAAGTATACTTATAAAAAAATTAGAGCACCCTAATTTTAAACGTAGGTATTACTCTACTAGCTTAGGGATGTAGATAATACCTTGTCAGTCTATTACCATAGCCTTAATAAGGGTGACTAACCCACACTTGATCCAAGGGACCAATGTGCTTACCCTTTCAAATGAATAGCACACAAATTGCGGATAAAAAAATAAACATGAGTGTGTAACAACGGGTCCTTAGTCACCATAATTGGGAGCGACGCGATAGGTACACAGACAAGGGTTAAAATCCTCAAAATAAAAAAGTAACACCCTCGTGAAGGGTTCTGCGAGCTTCACACAAAACCCTGCGGGACACGCACGTATATCTGTCACACTTGACACGAGCGCGGCTTACACTGCCGCCGCGACAAATGTACCTACCACACATTATTTACAATTACACACTATGGAATTTGGGATGGACAGTTTGTTTCTAAACACAGATAAAATCAACTGCATTTCTCTTTTGAATGGGAGCATTAAATTAGTTTCTTTTTAGAATGTCACAAGTTGTAGCTATAATCACTTGGCAAAGAGCTTCGCAAGAACCATTTATTGCCACAAGAATAACCCATTTTAAACTGAAACATTTTCCCAAGAGGAGCTATGTAGTGCTCATAAATATATCAAAGCACCAAATAAGACGTGTTTAACACCAAAGTTTAGCTATTATTCGTTTATTTGCTTCGAGCTGGCTCGCTTGTTTTCCTAAAGAAATGATTTATTGCTGACATCCTCGCAAGCCAAGCACGAGTTTCCTGCCAATATTCCGATAAAAATGTTGATAGCCGACTAAAGAGTAATGGAAATAGCCTGTTAGCCGTAATTTAGAAGATCGTAATATTAATCAACTTTATCTAAATGGGGAACAGATAAAACTCATTTTGTGAAGGTACTACAAATGTTCGTGACTGTAAATTATTTTTGATGATGTGTACGTCTGACAAAGAAATAAAAGAAAATGATTTGTTTGCTACTATCACAAAGAATTCTGTGTTCGAATATGAGTGGAAAAATATTAAAATGTTTTATATATTTTGCGATGAAATGGAGAGACGGCTCTATTTTTATATTTTATTAAAATATTTTTATATTTCATTAAAATATAAAAACGTTATTTATTACGTTTTTCAGGTAGACGATTTTCTTTTTGTAGTCGTCAGTATAATATTCGTAGAATTGAGTGAACTTTAACAAGAAGATTTCAATTAAAACGTATTGAAATAACAGTTCATACGAGTAATACGAATAAACAAAGGTGAACTATCTTCATAAATTGGATGCAGCGCTGGGTAGTAAAAAAATACCTCGTGGATCAAACAACGCGTGCTCCTATATCGGAGAAATAAAGAGAGTATTTTCCTATTGAAGTATCGAGCTTCTAACAATAGGTACTTATCTTGTTTTAAATGTTCTTTTTTATATGGGTCAATGTTCGAAACAATACCAATAATGTTTATTTTATCTCAGTTTGTGTAAGATGAAATTGGATGACATCATGGGCAACTTACTTTGAGAACTTAATCCAGCCACTGTTTTCGTGAAACCTAATAACACTGCCCTGACTTAGCGAGTTTTAGAGTTAACGGGGATCAATGCCCTCGGTTTGGCAAAGGGAGGAATTTTACGCAAATAGCCGCGATGTGGGTGACCGCTTTCCTCGTGGTTGCACCGAACAAAGCGCAGTTAGTTAGGGGTGCAGCCGGGTGCACTTGTCTGCTTCTGATTTAAGTGACTTTGAGCACTAACGCTCGCGCCACATTTTATATTTTTGTTAAAAATATCCGACACTCGTGTTAATTAATGTTTATTTTCAGGCTTCGTTCCAAACGGTGCTTCTTTTCTAATTTATTTTTATTTGAAACGTAATATTTTAAAAGCCAGGCCTTAGGTTAAAATAAATTTAATATGTACGTTTTATCTTTAGCTAGCAAAGTTTTATTGGTAAATAGTTACTACGCCAAATCGTTTTCAATAAATAATTTACTTTTAGATAGGTATGGTTATTTACCAAAATTAATTAATGTGTAACATAATCGATTTTGTCTGACATTGAAAATATTTTACCTAAATGGTAAAATGGCGTGGGATGAGATTAAGCCAAAGTAAAGGGGTTTTCATTTTTTGGACAACTGCAGAAAAAACCTAATTCTGAATAAACCAAATCTAGGACAAAAAAAATTCCAGCACAAATTCCAGCATCTATACTGATACTGAAGCTGTCACGTAGTACGCGGGTAATTATGTTTTAGTGGGCGCCAGTTTACGAGTGTCGGGGGCTTGTCGGCCGGTCGCGCTGTCGTACGCACTCCGCACTTACGACGTCTGGGGCCGGCTTTATGTTTCCAGCGTAGGTTCCTAGTGATGCGCACTTTGTGTATGTATGTGTGTGTGTTTTGTTCTTGAAATGAAGTTGAGAATAGGATGCTGGGTTCTGCTGTAGTTAAGGTTTTATTGTAATTTCTTTTCGAACGGTCTCTGGATAGGTTTACAAAAAATTCTGGATGAGCATAGCAGATTCCCACTTATTAAGTTTTGTAAGATTCTTATATGGCTGTTTCTTAACAAAAAGAGATACATTCTATTTATAAAATCAAAAGGAAAATGCGAAAAAACTATTCCTCAAATAATTAAAATGCACTACGGAACCCTTGCACTGCTCGTAACACGATACTTTGCTGGATTTTTCAAGATAGTGTTTTTTGCTACTTAAAATGTTCTGTTTTGCACGAGGAGGCTTTGTTTGCATATCTGTCGCTCGCTGGGGAATAAACTGGGATGTCAAATGCAGATTATAAAAAACAAGAAACCTTTACAGCGCTTTCAAACCGGCCGATTTTTGCTCGGTTTTTTACGCGTGACATATTTCGAGTGACAGAAAATCTGCTAGTGAGAAAGCGCTAATGTAGGCTTTAGGTATCAATCGTATTGACATACATATTTAGGTAGATAAATATATTTTCAGTCTTTGACATATTGCAACACTGCTTAACTCATCACATTGAAGGGTCAATACTCAATATTGTAGCTACATCAACTGACCTATTCTTTCACACATTGTCATCACCTTAGTATTCACACCATCCTTAGCCATAACATAATCCTCTGACGTCACAGCCAGTCTTTATTCCAGTTCGTTACACAGTAGTGTGGAACTATTGCCTCGGTATTACCTCATTATTTTTCCCAGTTTTCCTGTAAGCCTGTAGTTATGGGTCCCGCGGGGGCCATCTCTGCCTACATTAGCTGAACCCTGGCCGTCTGCTCGGTAACGCAAATGAATAGCTAATATCAGTCTTATTACCCGTCAATGTGGTTAGTTGGACTAGTGTATACCTAAGTATATGAATTCTTTACAACAAAGTACAATATAATTAGTTTGCAATAAAATTAAAGTTAGCATCCTATTTCTTTTTGCACAAGAGGACAGGGCTGCCCTATTTGTGTTATTTTTGAAGATGGTTATAAGTTAGTTAACCCAATTTAAGGCTAGACTAAAGTATTAGACCAAGTATTGCACAGTGTAATAAATCAAAATTAACATTGTAGTGCAAGTCAAAGTCAAATAAAATAATATTTCACCTTCATTTTTCAGCTCAAAGTTACAATGTGATTAAGTTTCGTAAAATTGTATAAATTATGTTAAATTAAAACTAAAACATATAATTTAAAAATATAGTTAGGCGGTCGTCTGCTTTAGTTATCAAATCTATTTTCTGCTTTATAATGTAGTTGTCCAAATTAAATGAATAATTCATTTTTCTCGTGTAAATGGTCAGCCATCCTCGGACCGACCGCGCCAAGCATTGCTCAACCTTGTGATCACTCGACCAGGATGTCCTAATTTCACACTGGATGAAAGAATGCAGAAATGGAGATGTTCATTAGGATAACTAAGACTAAAGTACTCACGTGATAGTAGGCTGAGGGTTAGCATGCACCAGACACGGGAGGATGACATCCCCTCCCCTCCGTACCGTGGCCTCCCATTGGCCGTGTGACACGCCGCGTGGTGCTGATGACACGCTCATGGCTACAAGAGAAGGTACCATGGTAATTTGGCTTAGTATTGAAAATGGAACTCATAATGTATCCGATAGAAAACAAAAGACAAATTCATACGCAAGCTGGAATTATTTATTAAAAAATATGTTACGTATAGGTAAAAAGTGGTATCTGGAATGAGTACTTCATTTTTAATTAAAATACCAGGTGTATTTTTTTCTGCTAAAAGGCTGTAAAAGTCAGGTATCATTCTGTACATTAATTTTGATTTTCAGAACGAACTCTACGAAACTGATAGGTTTAGCCAATTTTTGTTATTTGTTTTGTAGATACTAGACTTTCCACGAACACTATCCAATTATCGTCTAAAACTCTAAAATGTACTATAGATATATTTCACGAATATTGAAATCAACTGTTGTAGTGGTAATTGCGTGTAGATAACAATCAATATCCATATCGATAAGCCTCATATTATGATAGTTTCACCGATCTCGATACACCAATATTCAAGATTATAGCCGAGCCTGTATATTGTATGCTGTTGAGTAACCAATATGGTTGGGTATCGGTAATATACATTGATATTCTCAAAATGACCAATTTACCAAAAAGTACATACGTTTATTGTTATACATAATCAATTTTCGAGCGACTTCCATCCTTCCATAACTCGTACACATTCAGTTAAACTAGCTATTTACCTACTTACACATACAAAATATACTTACGAGCAACATCGATATTGACAGGCGTGCTCCTGCGCCGCTCGCCGGTGAGCGAGTCGAGAACCGAACACGAGTACTGCGCTCTCGAGTCCTCTATCCGAACTGATCTGATGATCAGCCGCCAACCCTCGTCTGTTAGGAGGGTGGCACCAGCTGTGCAACAACGAAGTTATTTTGTAATAATTGAATCCTGTATCGAGGATAGAGTAACAAGTTGTCCTGTGGGAACTAGTTCTAACCAGGATAAAACCTAGCCCATACCTTCCTCAATTTTAGCTATCTAACGTTGAAATATTTTTTCAAATAAGTAGGTCCGGTAGTTTTTGAGATTAGAGACAAGTAAACATATACACACTCTTCGCCTTTATAATATAAGCTATACCAGATATTTGAGTTCAAATTTTCAAACTGCGTTAGAAAGTGGCAATTAAAAAAGTACGTATACTTAGGTACAAATACGTATGTATTTTGAATAATGGACCTAAAAGGTGCCACAATTACATATTGAAACGTGGAAAGCAGGGATCTTTAACTTCGGCCACGTGACATTAAAACTGAAAGGTCCTCATAAAAAGCGAATCAGACTTAGACGATGTTTTAATGCTTCCCCAGAGAGTTGCTTTCGTTGAATTAAATTCGCTCGGAGAAGTTTTTGGTGGAAATGCTTTATTGTAATGGCTGTGGACAGCGACTTAGTTGAACGTGACTAACTTTAATAAAACGTAAATCCTGCTCTTGTAGAAAATGCACTTCATAGAACACCAAACTGAAACCCTCCGCTTTCGTATTTGTTGCTGTTTTCTCATGAACAATAGCAATGGGATGCATGCAACACGAGATATGTAAAAGCTGTAAGACAGTGTGAGTCACATTACCGTTCTCAACGTAAGCACTGACGTTGCGTTTTCTTCCTTTGCTATCACTAAAGATCCTTAACAACCACTAAAGATTCTGGAGCCTCCCTAAGTTTATTATTTAAAGTGACAAGATTATGTATCACTTACCCATATGATCAGAGGAAGGCAGTACCGAGTCGTCCCTGTACCAGGCAGCTACCGAGGCATGTTCCCTCAGCGCCGCCGGAGCCACGCACGTGAGGAGTACCGGCCCTCCCGCCTCGGAGGGAGTTGAGGTCACGTGCACCTGCCACTCTTGCCATACCACTGTGGAAGGTCACATGCTGTTAGTGTGTTGAAAACGTGACTTAAAGGCTTAGGTTGAAGAAAGATTATGTTGAGGTGATGGTTCTAAAATCTAAAGAGTTGGAGCAATCAGAAGAACACAGTTATATTTACTAGCAATCTGCTGTGAATAAAATTCTAGCACTCCTCCAAAAATAATTAGTAATGTTTCCCATGTCATCCTAAAGATGAAAGCTCTAACGTAAACGAGCTGAAGTCATTGTCCACTCTGATTTACTAAATTATATTACACAACAAAAATTAACTCCTAACTCAAATAAACAGATAAAACAAAAACAAACAAATAAAACAACAAAACATCGCCTCAAAATTGAAAAAGTATTAATTTCAAAATAATCGAAGGATCGTTTTAACTGGAATAACTGCAAAAAACAGTAGCTTTGATACCGCCTAATTAACCGTAAAGCTGTGTAACTCAGAGCTCGATGGGGTTGGCACAGAAACATTTGTAAACGACTACAGGCCTGATTCGCGACGGCGAATAATTTCTGATTTGCTCATAATGTATTCGACACAAATTGCCGACGTTTCTCTAGGACTTTCAGTTCAGGCTCCGATTTGCTTCAATTTAAAGCGAGAGAGCTTTAAACTTATATTATGGGTTGCTGTTGTTAGTGTTTTGATAATTTCATTTATTTAGGTAGTTCTCATCTGTCTTGATTAATCAAGTTGTTCCAAATTAGTATTGTTAGAATGAACAGGTAGATTGCATGCAATGTTAAACAAAAAGCTTGGCAGAAAGAAAATTCACAAGTACATAATTTTCTAAATATTATTACCACACCCAATACGCTTCCTTTTTCAAGTGGAGTGACGAAATAAAAACTCTCTGAATTAGCATTAGCCAGAAGTTTCGAAACTTCTCCTAGCTTGTTATGTTTTTTTTTCGAAAACTTTTTCTTGCATGCAGTCAAACTCGTGTAGCAGATGCTTTAAAACTTTTGTGTTTCGTCCCCTTTGCTAACAGGATAACTTTTTAAGCGTCGCTCTTGGGAAATCTTCATCTTATTATATACTAAATAGTAGATACCCAAATAAGTGGAGACTCGTGTAAATTCAGAAGGGAATAGCAACATTTGTGACTGGGACGGCCGGACTGGGAGTTTCTCTTATCACTGTTTATACGCAAAATGCGTATATTTTGTACAGTTTTTCTTTTTTGTTCTAGTACAATAGAAGTTTTTGTTGACAACCAGATTAAGTAGTAATGATAATGTGCTTAACATTGTTGTTTGAAAAATCCAATCCAAGCAGTCATTAGCACGGACCTATTACAAAGATTAGCAAAGCAGGTCCACAAATTAAAGTGTGCCTACTTCCATACACATTATGCATGTTGCAATACATGCAAGCTGCAAAGATGCGAGATGCGAGTACTCGGCAGTCAGACGTCTGGGCGCCGTCAGGGCGTCTACACGTTGCATCTTTAATCACGTCTAGTTAGAAGCGGCAAAAGGCTCACTATTTGCTCTCTCGTGTTTCCTTTCTTCTTGGGCGAGAAAAACTCTCGGAACTTTACATTTTTTACTAAGAGAGTCGGAGTTGCAATTAACTAATTGCAGGTTCTTAGAAGTGTGTCAATGTTGCTCGTAATGAGGTCCTAAAGAGAGTTGTTTAGTTGAATTGATGTAGGTTGTGGCACTTTGTAAACCGTCGGTCAGTTTAATAGGCATATTACGTTAAGTGATGATATACTTGGGTTGCTTACCTAATTATGTAATTGACCAAAACATGTACAAATTAGTTCGTACTTGAAAACCTCTCGGTGTGCATTATTCTTTTATTTTAACAGCCTCTAGGCATACTGCCTCCACACTTCCTTTTTACATAACAACTTTAGAACGTATAAAGCTAATAGAGCTACTTCACATTCACGACACGATCACGACACGACAGCAGTCGATGTTGTTTCTCCAAACGCGATCGATGCTAATCATGATCAAATTTTCTAAGATACGGTATTAAGTGCGCTCAACGTAATTTGGAACACGTTTAAGGGACGTTTAAAAACATCTCCGATATTGGTATTTGATTATTATCCATTTAACAGGAATTTGCTATTATTGTATTAAGTATCGGAGGAAATTGTTCAATGTTTACGTCAGACTTTGGGAATTTTCAAACGAGAATATAAGCTTAGTCCAGTTAGAGGCTATGGTAATTCACAAACAAAAACCGTGCATCGACGTGCTTGGCTGTGAAACTGAGCTCATCTTGTTCTAGCTTCAGGCCATCCGTCTATCTGCATTTCTGTGACCGCCGTAGTATCCTTTGTTAACTTTGAAATGAACGAGTAAAAAGGTTTACGCAGAAACAGGAAAGGCTACGACAAAAACAACGCAAAATGACGAAAGAAAATTATAATTCTCAGTCAGCATGCAAATAAAACGAGCGAGATAAAACCGAAACGGTCTTTGACAAACTTTTACTAAGTTCAATAATAAAAGCATTCGTCTCGCGAGCATAAAGTCGGGCACTATAAAGCTATTGCGACGCTCCGAGCATAACTCGAGCACTTTAAACTGATTGTTATGAGAACAGGTTTAATGCTCGGGGATATGAAACTTCTTTTTAACGTCCGAAACGGCTTTTGTACTTAAGTTCATTTTGAATTTTCTAATATCTTCTTCCACGACCTTTATTGCGATCGTTTTATTCGGATTTTTAATGTAAATGCGCCTTCTTTTTCTGCGAAGGAATGTTTTACTGGTGTAAGTAGTACCGTATATAATGTTTTATTTTAAAGAGCATTTTGCTTTCAGGCACACGGGTAGAACATAGATTTTTTATTACACACATGGAAGTCATGTATAAATATGCAATTTCACTCCTATTCTATAGATATTTTAATGTGTTTATAATGATTTCGAGTTGGTGTTTATCAGTGTAATTAAGCGTCATTACTCTAGTTTCCGCGGTCCAAGAAGTGTAAGTTACGCGAGCAATTTACGCTTCCCTAAACCAAGCGTAAGATTTATTAAGAGTAATGTACATAAAATGCGGTTTGTTGGAACGCCTCCGCTGAGGTCTGCAAATACTCGTAAAACTGTCAGTACCCAAGGACCATTTAGAATATTACAATGATTTACTCGAGGAAAAAATGTTATAATAGATCCGAAAGTTGGTTTTTCCTCTTGCCCTTAATGGGTGTTCTTGTGATATAATTTGTATTTTATTTTGTATTAGTATTTATTACAAGACAATATTTTGTTTTAAATAATCGCAGTATACAAAAACAATTTGAATTTTCCGCGAAATATTCCAAATAACAATTTTAAAATAAACATTATAATTAAGAAAAGATTACGACGGAACTTAAATAAACAGACGGGCCCTGTATTTATGGAGAAAGTTGTCGATCGAACGTCTTGAACCTCTTTCAATTAGAATATCATTTAATTAGCTGTCTGTCGGTCCTTTGAGGCGTACAGCTGGGGGACACTCGGAGGTAAATTCGGATGAAGTGAAACTTTCATAAACACTCACAGAATTTAATGAAAACTCGTTAAGTCGGCTGTCGACTGAAATACACGGACGTTTTGTTGAACTGACCCGGTTGCTTCTGTATACAGACTGATTTGGTTTAGATGCTTTGTGTGTTTGTATGCTCTGGGGATACCTGTATGTTATCTTGTTAATCGAAACTCGACTTACCTACATACTTTGAATAAGCTAATTTTTTTTTATTAAAAAAATATTCATTATTCTAAAATAATTTCTAATTGTTTATAGCGAAACAAAATCTGAGCAACATTTGTAGGAAAACATACAACAACAACTCTACCATTTTCAATGGAAGGAAAGCATTCTAGAAGCCACGTAACAGCGTCCACTCCTCAAAAACGCATCCATACGTTCACAAATATTCTAAATTAATATGAAGCAAAAGTTTAGAATAACCAAAATGACCCGGTCCCAGTGAATTTCATCTCTCGGTCTGCGTCTTGCTCCTGTATACATATTTGATTCAATTAAGTCGTCCCGATCCACCCTGCTGAATATTTGAAGCGACTCGCGATTAATGCAGTCTCTGGCCTAATCACATCTACACGCTAATGAGGATCACAGGGTTTTTAAAAGATTTGTGAGTGCAATTTGGGACGTCGTTTGTAAAAAGATACACTTTATAGAAAAGTAGATGGTGTCTATTTGTGTTTCAAATATTTCACACTTCAGCTGTCGAAAAAACTGTTTTAAAATAATCTTTTTCGGCGTAGTGATCGTAGATTTTAATGAAAGTTTGAACGGTGCTCATCTTTGTAACGTAACACTGCTCCACTTAACCCTTGGATGCACGAAGGCATAGACTAAAACGTTCGTTAGCGAATAAATTGGGAGCACTCTAAAGCAGCGCTAAGTTCGTCTGATGAAGCATCGCGCCGTCAATTATTTCAGCTGCCGTAATGATAAAATTAATAGCCGCACCCGCCGGGATCTATTTCACAGATAACTTTATTATACCTAGTATTGTTGCTAACTTAATACATGAATTTATTTGTGGCCATCATTATTCCTACCTCTTAATATTCCACGTACAAAAAGTCTTTAATAAGTATTTTTACTATAGAAGTATTTACACTGCTTTTTGGCTTTGCACGTGCTATGTTAACGCCGCAAATCAATCTAATTACTGCTGTTATTCAGAGACGAGGCCTACCATTAACATCAACACTAATATTCAGTAAATTATACCTTGTAAGCGTTCACGGCTCATTAAACCGTTGCGTGTGCCCACAAACACGCGTTTAAGGAATTAAAGCGAGTATTTTAATAATAGGGGTTAAAGTATGAAATTGCCGATTTGTACTGAAAACCTAAATTGTATTTTTTTTAAATTTTTAACAAACTTATTTAATCAAAATAGTTGCCATTATTATCTATACATTGCGGTCATCTAATAAGAAGGTCATTTATGCCTTTACGATAGAGCTCTGAGGATCTAGACTGCACAAACAGTGTGAAAGAGTTTTGTTCTGCCTCCTGGGAAGAAACTTCTTGTGACGTAGATAATTGTCCAAATCACAAAAAAAAATGGTCGTCCGTTAGAGCAAGGTCTGGCGAATATGGAGGAAGACGAATAGTTTCCAACTGCAGTTCCTGAAGAGTTAAAACGGTTTATTTTGCTGTATGAGGCCTCGCGTTGTCATGGAGCAATAGCGGTGAAGGTCGATTCATGAGTCGTGGCTGTTTTACTGCTAATTTTTTCAACATTATTCGGTGTTCGGCTGGGTATCTGGGTAGTTTGACTAGGATCGGCGTTCACCGTCTCTCTTAATTTCTCGTTAATCACCTGTCAGGCGGTCTTTCTCATGGCTCGTTCTTCAAGTCGAAGTTTCCACCACGAAAGCGTTTAATCCAAAATCGCACGGCGCGTTCTTTAGCAGACACCTCTTCAAATGCAGCATTGATATTGCGGGCTGTTTCTGCCGTTCAATCCCGCGTCGGAACTCATATTCAAAAATTACTCAAATTTTCGCAGTATCCATCTTTCTTGTTTAAGTTGAATAACAAAAACAATTGAACATCGATAATCAAATGTTTCACATTTTTTAAAAGAAGAACATCACAGAAACCACGTGAAAAAAGTTCCATTCGAAAACCTCAAACCATGAAGACTCTATGGCAATTCAAAAACCTACTAGAATAAAACGGCAATTTCATACTTTAACCCCTAATAAAATAATAACATAGGAAAAATGGTTTTCCTAATTTATAAAGCCGCCACGAATTATTTACAATCAAGAAATTGTTTGACCGTAGGTAATCTAAAGCTAATGTATTCCATAAGACAACTGCAATAAAATTATGTTCATGTAAATGCATTACAAAATGATATCGCAAAAAATAGGAATGCTTTTTCTGCAGTCAGTTATGATTAGAGGAAAGCTATATTATGTAGTAAGTATTCTATGTATTTTAATTTAGATAAAAGCGTTGAAACAATTTTTGTTTAGAAAAATTGTATGCTCAAATGTGAGCCAAGTTCCCACGCTATGTTTGTTCCGTCAACTGGAAAAATTAAAATCTAAAGCGTTGCCAAGTTTTGGAGAATAAGGAATTTTTATTTGAAAAATTTTCACGAAATATTTGCACTTGTCTACGTTTTAACTGAAGTTATTGTACTGTCGTACTTGTGTGTTATAGTTCCACAAAAACCTTCCACAAAAAGGGGTTACTTTTTAGACTGTTGTTATTTTTATTTATCTCAATATAATGTTGTGAAAACAGTGTTACGAATGTACAATGATTGTTAATTCATATCGAAAGCCGTCAATGACAAATGTTGTGAAATAGATTTTCCGTGTTAACATTCAATCAATTTCAATTAACTGAAATAAAAATTGTAGCGAGCCCGGTGACCGAGTTGAATGATCTTTATTACTGTCTGGCAAAGGAAACAGTAAACTTTTTATCTTTGCTCTTCTTTTTCCCTTATTTGACTTTCATTGCTGGTTAGTCATTAAAAGCTACCATTTTTGTTACTTCATGCTACCATTTACTTCATTAACAGATTAGTTTTTCATATATTTCGAACCAAATTTCACGAATCTAAAAAATATGTCTAAGATTGTTATTGCTCTTAAAATCGTAAATAATTTCCTCCCAAAAGTTTCTGGCGTTCTTAAATTAGGCAGCAACCGCACAGCCCAAACGGTCAGTTGTAAAAATTTGCATACACCAAAACCTTTTTGCTTAATCACAAAGTACATTTGTATGCAGTCCGGAGCGGCCTTATCTGCGGGAACGGAACCTGTAATGCAGTTGTCAGACTTGAATTATTGGCGGCACGTCTAATGGACTCGCCCGATATACTCAGATTTACTCCCTATTTTGCCAACGATGGGAATGTCCACTCCGTTCATTATTGAGGGGAATCAGTTGATTGGTTTTGGGAGTAGGGAGGAGATATGTGAAAGGTTTATGCCTGTTTCTAAAGCTGGATACAAAGTGAGGAGTGACGAACGGTGATACACCATCACCCTATTTTAGTACAAATTTGAATTTGTCGTTTCGACACGAAAGTATAAAAATTACATTTATAAAATCCGTACGAATAAGGATATTAGAACGGAAGTGCATACGTCGAGTAGACAGTCAACCATTATTTTAACTGAACAAGGTTTAGAAACTAATTTGATGTCGAATCGTCGCCTCTGTTTCCGTTTAATCTCCCACAAATTGGCGAACAGTTCCTTCCTCGGAATATAAAGCTGTAGTATTTTCACATTTCCAGACTTTCAGGTAATATTCAATTCATGGCAGTTGCCGGTTATAAATAGGTATGTCGTATCATCCCTCCCGGGTGCCATGCGAGGCGTGCGGATGGTACCCAGGGGGAGGAAACCATCCATTTGTGATATAATAGCATTAAAATACGATTGCGGTAATTTTGTTTGATAGTTATCGCGAAATAATGTGCTCTTTTATTGTTTTTTGAGATTTTTATTAGCTTCACATTTCATATGGCATTTCAGTTTTGCATATGGCGAGAAAATTACTCTCTGAACGTATGAACCATGACATGCTCAAATACATGTATCGATCATCACCTCACCCTCTTCGATGAAGTAGGGCACATAAACCCCTTTAGCCATAAAGCTTAAAGGCATAAACATCAAAAACGCCTGATTTTTGCCTTCGTGACGGTAACGCGTGAACGCTTCCATTTCGAGATTGACTCGTTAGCGCTCGATGGCCGGTCTTCTAGCCGAAAATAACCGAATATCCGCACTGAGCACCTCTTGGCGATGTGGAAATTGTGCTGCCGACTCGTTCTGACAGGAGGCGAACGACTGTATACGAAAGTAACGGACATTACATAGTAGGACAAATAATGGGTGAATAAGCTTGTCCAAAACTACGTAATAAATAATGCAGGAAACAATAAATTAGGTTTATCAAAATTATAAATTAAAACCGCACAGGAAATTGAAACATAAATTAATCCTAACCCGTTCATTATCCGAATCGGCGGATATAATCCGCTGAATGGCTGTAACTTCACAATCGTGTAACATCAGTGATCCGGCGTCCGGTGTCGGGTGTCCGGTGTCCGGCCAGCCGAGAGCACATTGAGCCTCCATTACACGTATATTGAACGAATTAGGATTTTAGATGCGATCACTCATAACATTTTGATTGGTAAATATCGGCCGAAGTCATCTTGTTTATTATCATTGTAAAGTCAAAATATTTTTGATGTGTGCACGTTATTTTTTCTTTTAAGCAATAACTGGTATTAAGTACGTTTTTCCCAATTGGGTGTGTATTACAGTGCGACACCAATCCTTTGCTTATTTAGGTTATTTATTTGGCTGTAATTGTGTAAGGTTGTAAGACGAAGCTTGTAAAGGTCAAGTGGCAATTGCCGACAAGCGTAGGCCGACAATAATGTCTTCCTTAAATAAATATACCGACTGTTTCAAGAGAATGGTTATTGAAATATGATCTATTGTCTTTTAGAAAACATCTTTAAGACTATGTAGTGTATACTTAATCGGCTTCCAAAAAATCAAATCACTTGAAAATAGCGCT
This sequence comes from Helicoverpa zea x Helicoverpa armigera, assembly GCA_033682625.1. Classification (NCBI taxonomy): domain Eukaryota; kingdom Metazoa; phylum Arthropoda; class Insecta; order Lepidoptera; family Noctuidae; genus Helicoverpa; species Helicoverpa zea x Helicoverpa armigera. The sequence goes on from JAWIIS010000021.1 coordinate 14,046,350, forward strand.
AACCGTTTATTCAGGCAGCGAATTATGTAAATTTCCGAATCGTGATAGTTAAAACTTGTAACACAGCAAGCAAAACACTCGTATTTGTGTGCAGTCGTGTAAATAGCAAAGTTATTTCTATAGTAAATTCAAAACTATAAACCTCTATTTGCAGCTCTGAGGCTAATCGTAAAACTGAGTTCTGTGATGTTTTCTCCCGAGAGTGGACATGAATAGGAACTCGTTAACGTAATGGTTAAGTTTACACTTCATCATAAAGATTTACTGTTCCCGGGACTTTGGCCGCAAGTGTAACGTCACGCTTATTGACAGTTGAATGTCTTTGACAGAAGGTTGACACTGAACCTGACAGAAACACACATTTTTTCTGATAGTTTTTGTGGATATAAAATCTGTCAAGCATTGTTCAATCAAAATAAAAGGATCGGAAATGACTATCATGAAATTAAATATTTCCTATGCGTTCATTCATGGGAAATAATTGAGACAAACTTTATCATACACAAACATAGAAACCTGTTCAAGCACACCTAAAGTGATATATCACTAAAGACAAACAGATTACCGTAATAATAAACCGCGACCACTAATTTACGAGCCTGTCATTACGCATTAATCACAGTGGCTAGTGTTTGTCACGAGCTCTCCCGATTATTCCCGATCACTCACGAAGGCAGCCGAACGTCGCAGCCTATAGCTCAGTGGAGCACGTAAATCAATTGTCCGGTTGATTCACGACTATGTACGGAGTTCGGATCACCGGACTGGACATGTAAGCTGGCTGTATTATCTGTATTAGTACTGTCAGCGAAATTGTTATTTATTTGACGGCTGTTTGCGCTTCAATGCGCTTCCTTGGTTGCAGGTGTTGTTAAGTAGTAGATATTACGTAATAAACATATCCCCATGACGAATTAGCTGTCTGTATTTTCTCATAAAAAAGGGCATGAAAAAAACACAACTCAAACTGTCCGCCTGTTAAAACATCAACCTCTTTAATGAAAATAACTGTAATCCTTGCACGAAGTAAAGATAAACTGACGTTTATTAAAAGGTTCTTTTAATTACGAAGCCTCATCAATCAGACATGACCTAGCAATACAAATAGTACATCGGAGATCCAATCTTCTGACCTACGAAAATAGGTTTATTTTTCTACGAGCTTATTTTTGTTTGATCCCGACGCGCGCTCCGCAACTGATTAAGTATCGAAAAGCCACCGGTAACCGTCACTCACGCACTGAAATGTCACAGTAAATTAAACGGGGCTTTTACTTTTGGTCCATGTCAAAACAATCATTATTTTGAATTTGTTTTTTCGGGAAACTGTACGAGAGTTGGAGTTGATATATGTATAATTAAATGGAATGAAAGGCTGAAAATAGTAAACATAAAATAAGATAAGCAGGTACTTATCACAAAGTTATTATCAAAATATCCTTCATAACGACCGCTTTGTTGTTGATTTGACGAATATGAAAAAAAGTATTTTTAGTCATTTACCTCGATAAAATGAGCATTCTATTATTTTTAATTAATTCTAATTGTAGATGCGAAATGCCATTACAATAACATTTAATTAAGTTGACTGCGGTCTTTTCATTGTTATAATTAGATAATTACATTCGGTGGCCTCAAATTGTGGTTAACACAATTCGTCTAATAAAAGTTATTTTCAAGTTAGTTGTGACAGACAGATTTTCAATTCACTTTGTACTTTATTATTGTTTTGCGGCTTCTCATTTGAATTTGTATAAAATATGAATTTAGGCTCTTGTTGTTGAGTTTAATTGGTCACGTCAATTTGTAGTTGTTTTGTCAGGTATTTGAAACCTATTATTGGAGCTATAATTTAAAGACTTCTTGACATAATTTTGGCCAATTATGTATTATACCTACTTCGTTCTCCCACGTCTTCATCAGAATATAATTCATGACCCACCTATTTACTTTATGATGAATACTGAAAGCTCCCCTACGATACACGAAAAAAGTCCACTATGTCATTACATAGTAACATTAAACTACAAATATGTATTCTATGAAGATTATTATCAACATGTTTACTGAAAAAGTTAATAACAGGCTTCATAATAAACTGGCGTTAGGTACAAACACGTAACATGAAGGAAAAAATGGTAAAGCCGGCTTTCCAAGAAGTCGAAATATATTCCAAGAATTGCTGGATCTTTTGATAATATGCTACTATGTTACAGTCGTAATAATATCCTTTTAGTAGACATTATACTGTCATCTGTGAGTGAAACATACTGAGAACGACTCAAACGTAACTGTTAATAAATATCTACCTACTGGGCTGGTTTTTTACCAGAAAGTTGATGTTAGTTGTTAGATAGGCAGCAAGGTAATACTACAAAATATTGCTACATTCCAATAAACTCCGGTACACCAAACATTCATAAGTATGTACCAAACAACAAATATCCTCCCGCAATAATTCAGAAATTATAGGTCCTCATTAATCACACGAAACCGAATACCAAATATTAATTAATGAACGTCCATTAAAAATATCAGGTGCATCTCGCAAATTATTTATTGAATCAACAAACAACGATAAGCCTGTTAATATGAATAAATCGGGATTGTTTACACGAGCTCCGCCGACAATCATTGCGATTCACAAAACATTTCCAATCAATTCCATGATGATTATTGTTATACTAGTTTGTATTCGTGCATCTACCGGTTTCTATGGTCCAAGAGAAGAAGATAGGACGGTTCATGAATTTCTGAGTATCACACATATTTTTTTCATCTTTGTTAAGTATCTTGAAAATATTCAAAGCCGTGAAACATCTTATTAGGTTATTGAAAAAACGAGGAAGGAAAAATGAGAGCATATAACGTTTTCTACGTAGATCATCGAGTACTTCAAAAATCTTGAACGCCTTGGAAAAGCGCTCACTTGAAAAGCAACAACTTAATTCTAATTAGAGAGTTTGTTAAGATACCTACTTTTCTAGCAGCAATATTGAAGCTTTTATTTGTAAAGTTACAAAATATTGCAACAAAAACACATGCTCGTGTATTCTTTTTACTTTTCACGATACCCCGAGGCTTCTCTCTATACCTGAAACCACAATAAACCCTGAAGCTATATCCAAGAAACAAAACAATGACCAATCACATCGTGTTTCAGCCGCTTGAAGAAGGCTGCATGATTCATCCGACGCAAATGAAGATGTGTTTCGATACAAATATTATGGACCCCAGTCCCGAGCCCAGTCCGACTGTGATTGATAAGGGATGCTAGTATAAATTGTTTGTTAATAATTTATAATGGTCTGTTTAGCTATTGTTGTTGTTCAGCTCGAGGCTAAGTTGACATGAGATGAACGATCTTTGGTTAAGCAATGCTCTGTTTGGTCCGTGAATGGGTGACCATCTGGTGACGAGTTTCTCTGTGTTTCAGAAGGCACGTGTGGGTTGGCTGTCATTTGAACATCTTTGGGTGAAGTAATTTTCTGAAATAATGTCGGTTCTTGAGATTTAGATTTCTATGGTTAGTATACATGTGTGTTTTGTAAACATTGTGTATGAGTAAAATGCTGAAATTAAACGAAATTATTGAAAATTACTTGCCCTAAAATTTCATTTTGGAATCCTATTAACAAGGGCGCACAATTCCTAGGACAATTACCAATTCATTATATAACAGTCTATTTGTTACTGACAAACTCAACTTAATGACATCATTTTTTCAACATATCAAAATATATCTATTGTGCCTCTGATACCTCAGATACCAAGTAAGTTTGAGACGAGAGACCAGAGACAAAAAACACGCAGCAACAAAACACGCTCTCTAATTTCATAGGAAACCTAATTGTTTTCATAGTTAATACTACGAATATCAATACTAATTAATTATATTATTTTATGAATCTAAACATTAGTGGTTACCCACAGCCCTAAGGTAACCACGGTGACCTTTATGTTTCGGTAATGACATTATCATGACATTATCATGCGTCAGTGTACGCGACAGCTGATGTGCCACAGAACGCGGTTGTTATTCATATGCTGTTTACACATATGCTTGTCACAGCAGGGCCTTGGCTAAACATAGTTAATAATATATGTTAAATCTAGTTTAGGTGTCTAAATATTATTATACTTAGGTACAAGCTTCGCACAATGGCGGATTTTCTACTCGGTTCGTTAATTATATTTTGTCAATTATTTGCTGTGTTTTTCTGCTCGGAAAATCCGCCAGTGTGAAAAGGCTGTTAAATATAAGGAGTAGCTACGCAGGACTACTATGCTGACTTTTTATATAATAATAGACGAATTTAATATTCATTCAAAGTTTTATATTTAAAATTCACGTACGTACACATGGCTGTACGACGTGCTACAAACTGCCAGGGATATCTGACCACGCAAAGCCATGCGTTATCGCGTCTATTAGTGCGTCTATTATAGATAAAAAGTTACGATTCAACGAACCGGTGTCGTAAGTACAACACTGCACCACAGAGCTAGCAAAATTATTAGAAAGTTTGACATTTTGCAAGTGTCAATTTAGTCTACGAGATTAAAAAACAGACTATAGACTGATTAAAAAAAATATTTCAGTGCTAGATAATATTGATATCGATTATTTACTCGTCAAATTCTTGTAGCCTTGTAATTACTAGTTTCTTTGATGATGATATTGTATTACATAGGTATAACTGTAGCCAGTAGCCAGTTTGTGAAGAGTAGTACCTCCGAGTAGCAATTTATTTGTGAGACGAGGGTGTGACGCCTGAAGGATACCTTTGTCGATGTTCATTTTGTGTTCGTTTTCTTTTAAACTAAACTATTGCGGATTATTTACCTACAGTAGTTTTTTTCAGTCTACCTACATAATAATAGTGAAGCTGTAGTTTAGCAACTGAAGTGTGTAGTAGGTAATGTGTTACATCAAAGTATATTCATTGCTAGATATACAATCTTTGTATATACATTTTTCAAAATAAATACGGAATGATTTATAAAAATATAAACGGATATGATCGTTTTAAAAAGTTAAAGTTTCTGATAACTCGTATTTAATAAATACACAATTTCAGTTTTTAATTTGATACTTTCAGTTATCACTTTGAATTCTTTATTGTTTTTTGGAAACAGTCGGTAATATGTATCAACATAAAAACAAATTGTCAAAAGCACACAAGCAACTGTACCTTGCAGATGACAGTTTCATAACCACTCCGCATTGACACAGAACAAATAAAACTGTGTCTTTTTAAATGGTCGCGAGTGTAGGGAGGCTATAATTCCCTTACTTATCGTCCGCGACGAGGGTCGACACTTGACACACACCTCCGTTACCCCTCTATCTCGATGTGTCACAGTTACTACTATTCTACCGTAGAATTACTTTCGAATAAGTTTTAGGCTTCGTTTTCTAGAATAAGGGTAACATTCGAAATAGTTTTTTCACTTAAGAACGCCATTTATCAAAGGGTTTAGAGGTCTTTAGGTGTTGTTGTGTTACGGTTGATATATGACTTTTTTTGGATTATTCTTTACCTATGTGATCCTCAAATAATATTGGGGTCTAAGATACATAATAGAATACATAGTGCATATATACCTACAGCTATGGAATTGTTTTAACAAACATGTCGTACGGTAGTGGGGTAAAATGGAATTCTCTAGGTCCAGAGTTACAGAGAGTAGTCTAGTCTATAATTATTGTAGAAGTGTTCATCCTATTAGCAATAGTTTCAAACCTAGTCTAGAAGATATACGAGGTAGAAACGTGTCAGTTTAAATTGTATTTATCTTCATTAAACTAATTTGTGTTGAACTTTTTTAATGCTACTCTCTCTACTGACTACCGATCTACGATTTCAATGCGGTTGTTTTCATTTAACCAAAAAAAGTATTTTTGAAACATTTTTGATTATTGAAGAAAATTACTACAATATCCCCACTTACACACCACTTGAGTTCACAAAAACAGCAAAACGCTAAAAGACCGTACCAAGTCTGAGACGGTGCGGGTTCACGACAGTAATGAAACAAACTTCACTAGTACCTGTATTATTCATCTCATCCCCTTCACTCGGTTACAGTAAAAATTTGATTAACCTCCCCGTCCTTTGTTTGTACTAAGATGAACGGGCTTAGAGGTTTTATTATGAAACTTTCAGCTTCAGAACAATATAGTCAAAGTATAACCAGTATGTTGATTTAAGGTTGAAAGGGAATAAGTTAGCGTAAAACGCTCAAGATAAGAATGCAATTAGTTGGGTATTTCATTCAGAAAAAGTTTATGGTTAGAATGAGAGTAGGTATATATCACCAAAAGTACTAAATAAGAATTGGTAATAAGACTACTGCTTATTGAAAACATAATATCACAAGAAATATCCTTTAATTAGAGATTATTTAATGAAAATGTACTTGTATCCAATAAATGTTTTATGTACGTTAAGATAGTTGTTCCTTATTAGCAGGATGAAACAAAACAACAGCAGCTCGTTAATAAGCTTAGGTTAGACGTAACGAGCGGTGAGGACACGACACAGTCATGTGAAGTAGGTCCATTTATGAAATATAATAAACAAAAAGATAAAATAAAATATAAATCAGTAAGAAACACACTTGCGATTTCTCTAGTGTTGCAGATGCACCATCCGCTTTCAGTAAGGTCAACTATCACATAAAACAAAATTGGAACCGTTAATACCATTTAGCCCATCTGAAGTAATTTTAACGGACTTGAAAAAGGAGGAGATTCAGTATTTTGTGAAGTCCGTTTATTTTTTTTATTTTGATCTATTTTCCAAAATAATTAAATAAAATTTGAGTTCATCTACATACAAATAAAGCATTATCACTACAACTTCTGAATCTCCCTGCCTAATGTAAGTAGTGAAGCAATTCTTTACTAGCCCCGAGCCGCCCATAAATGTCACGTGTAACGATAACAGTGCCTTCTTCATAACGATCTCTAAATGTACTGTAGCATTCGATTCTCTTTCTTTGTACTGAAGATAATTACCGTGAAGGATCGATAGGCTGCTGTGTTCTAAAGCTTTGAAATGTTAGAAAAGGAATTTAGTAGGAGAAGACCCTTTTTTCAATAATTGTTGAACGCTAGGGACATTTAAGGGTATGTATCTCTTCTTTTCATGTTTGGAAGGTCACTTTTAAGATAGAGCCTCATGAACAACCTACATGTTTGCCTAGAGCCCACAGAACCCTTTATAAAATAATTTAGCTAACAATGTGGCATGATCTATGGAGCCCTACAATACCTGAGCCCCGATACGGAAGCTGCACAACAATAGGTGTCGGGTTACGGATGTCCTATTGTAGTCGGAGCTCACAGATATACGGCCGTCTCCCTCACTCCCATGAATTTGCGTGCAACGTCAGAAAAATGTTTTTACTTTCCTATTGAGTGTTTTTAACAGAATACAATAGGGCTTTCAGTATGATTTTTCGCTATTACAATACTGTTATTTTTTACAAAGGTTATGTTTTTCATGAGATATTTTTAACTTGGTTAAATTAAGAATATTTTTGGATCGAGAAGAAAAACTAATTATTTTCCTTTTGAAGTTGCTCCTTGCAATTATTGTGCTATTCGTCTTCATTATCTACGCAATACACAACACGAACACGGAACATTCCCTACCTGTCTTCCGATAGTAAATAATTTAATTAGAACTCACGGCAGCAAATTCACTTGTCTGTATTAACGCTAAAACTAGCGTCAATTGTAACGTTTACGTACAATTACCGCATTAGATGTATGCCGTCGGTTTTATGGCTCACTCTCCTAGTTATTAGCTAACGGGCTGTGTGATTAAACCTTTCCGCTACCGGTGGCAGGTCGCTACCGCCACCGCCACCGCCACCGCTGGCGGTAAAAAGGCGAGGGTGAACTGTTAATTACTAGACCTGAAGTGCGTTTTTGTGTAGAGTAGAAAGAGCAGTAGGTTAGTAGTGATGATGATGTAGAAAATAATACCAATAGGTTTTCTTAAATATTGTCAAGTTTTTTCAGTAAGTACAAGTTTACATAAGTCAAGGAAATGTGTATTAAGTAAATAATTAATGAAGTAAAAATTCTGCGAAGAGATTTAACGAAAGCTTCTTTTCCTGATAACTGAAATAAGAAGCTTTATATATTCATTTTTATTCTTCACAACCGATATTTATATTATCTAAGACCGTATTACAAGTGAAAATATTTCGTACATTTATGATGGACCGTATTACTACTGTTTCCCCTGCACTGTGGCAGCACACGTGTTTACCTACGGTTCGCAATAATAATTAACGTGTGACGTAAGCAGGGCCGCGGGGCAGGCGAGTATCACGGGGCACTGCAATTGAGGATATCATCAACGAGTTATGGCGTTCCAGGTTGAGTAATGACTAGAGTAATAGCCTCGTCGTGTATGATAGCAACATCTGGGTAGTGATACCTGTGTGGTCAGGGAAAGTTATATCGTAAGCCTAAATTGGGTTATACTCGATTTAGGGTATGGGGAAGTGTGGGTTTGCATGTTGCATATGAGCTTAATTTTATAGAGTATGATAAATCAAATGAAGCAGCTAACAATGTAGTCAAATGAATTATTTGGAATTAGGAAAAAATAAACACTAGTTCTTTGCCGTTATAATTTGTAGCGTATTTTTTTTCCAAGCTAATGATGATAATATTTAGACCAACATATCCGTCTTAGTTTTTCTCATATTAGTATTGGTTGTTCGTTAAGACAAAAGAAAACGAATACGTGGTCTGAAAATAATAACTAAGAAACATATTTTCATGCTCACTTATTACATACGATGAAAGGAATTAAGTATATACACTTTTCATTTACAGTTCGCGAAACTTGCCGGAAGCAGCCACAGCAATGAATGGACCAAACATCAGGTTAGTTACCTATGCCTTTCCATAAAGCATGCCTACACAATACGTTCACAACTTTCCATCAAAAATGGTAACGCCCTCAATTTTAAGCGCGTACAGACTGCACCCAATCTATCAGTTCACTCGCTCACTAACGAAGCGTCCGTAGTGAACTTGAGCACATCTGTGCAGTTGTGAGTTCCAACCACTTAATGCAATCACATGTGCACTAAGCTTTATGTGAACTTCTGTGTTCTTCCCACTTCGAGTTTTTAAAAGTTTGGAAGTTTGAGAAACTGCAGTCTGGTTGCAAGATTATCTACTTGACTTGCTACAAAAATGGTTGAAAATCTCCTTTGTTGAAGGTAAGGCAGCTGAAGTATTTTAGGCAGTATTCGGTAATATTCACATTTTAAATGTACAAACATTTTACTTTAAATTATAGTTTTTGTAACTAGACTGTAGATAGAATTTTAAAGTATCATAATTACTCTCACATATCATAATTACTGACATCAAAACTTTTCCATAAATTACCAAACCATGAAAAATATTAAAACATTCATTATGTTACCAATGAGTTAACTGTACATTTATTTAAACAGAATTTACAAAAATACATATTCATTGATCCATTTCTTTTTGATCGGCGTTCACACTGGGTTTAACTCGATTTGACTCGGGCGCAAGAGTGGCGACTAAGGCAATGTTTACATAAGTTATCTCGTAACATTATTACATGGGGAATGAGTAGGGAATTGTGACGTCACAGCCGGTACACTCAACAGGAAGTGAGGAAACGTAATCCGATATTTTTATTGCGGAATTTCTTGGTCTTCACTTGTTTTGGATGATTAATTATTTGCAGGTGTGTGTTTGTGTTTGAGGTACCTATACATATGTTTTCATATTTCCCTTTCTAAATAATGTTGTATTCAGAAGTCGTTTTTTCGGTCTCTGGTGCTTTTTAGGTTAGTTTGGAATATGTCTACAGTTGAAAAAAATCAAACCCTTGCCAAAACAAGAGTTTTTTCGATTTCGCAAAACGTAAGCGTAATTTATTATTGTCTTAATTCTACTAATTTATAATTGTAAAAGTTTTTATCTTTAAAACATAATACGTTCTTTTTCGAGAAAAACAAGTCATATAGGAAAAGTAGGTAAAAACTAACATAAAAACTGTAAAATATTGACGCTAAGCCTGAGCCAAGCCAGGTGTATACTTACAGTAATCACACACATAAGCAAACACCCGCAAGATTTACCCCAATCCTTTTTACGGATTCCGAAACCACAATATTGGTATAAATAAAGTACCAACATTACTTTCCCGCAAACATGAGAAAATAAAATACGCATATCAGCTTTCATACATCATCTGTGGACCGTGAGTGTGTGAGTGTGGTGTGCATGTGTGCGTGCTGTCGGCAAGAATGTAATTTTGCTAGAATCTTTGAAGTTCGGAAGCTGGAAACTTAATCGCATATTGGTGTTACATAATATTTCGCTTGTATTAGTGAGTGTTAGTGGAAGTTTGCGGATTTTCGCTTTTTATTTTTATCTGTAAGTGGAAAAAAGATGCCTGCTTGTGCGTGGAAATTGAAAATAAGCTTATCATGGAAAACTAACATATTTGTGTTTCAAACGGATTAATGTATTTAATTTTAACATTCGTTTTCTATATTTTCACTAATGCATTCAATGAGTCAGAAATGTGAAAAACAAAGTGAGCTGAATAATAACTCTAGCCACACTAACTACGTAACACCTGATCCTACGCATCCTAGAATAACATAGAAGTCTGTAAAAGTAAAATTTCAGAACTTGCGCAAGATTATCCCGTGAGCTGCTTAACTTGATGTTGTGCTTTCTAAGAAGCCACTGCGTAAGCCGCTGTTGTTCTATCTTAGCTTAGTTTACTGGAAACGCTTCTGGAAAACGTAAGCATAGTAAAGTAATACAGCTACCTCTTTAAATATGCACAAAAACTTAATGTCGAAAAATAATATAAGAGTGCCCCTAACAGTGGCGGCCCTAGGGGTGTGCGAACTGTGCCATCGCACAGGGCCTCGCGCTTGGGGGGGCCTCGCGCTACAACCCTCACTCATATAAAAAAAATATAATTAAAAAATATATATCTGATCCAAGAAAAAAAAAATGCATTTTTTGACTTTCAAAACTCAAAAATTTTCGCGCTCGCTACGCTCGCGACTTCACTTTGCACTGTTGGTTATTATACAAGTTTAGGCGCTTTAGTGACCCAAAGCTCAAAAATTTTTGCGCTCGCTACGCTCGCGGGTCCACTTGTTTTGTTTTTTTTTCATCATTTTTTTGCCGGACCTAGAAGGTAGCGCCGCTTTTAAGTCCTTTTATTAACAACAAAATAACTCCTAGTTTTCCGTATGAAGTTTCTTATTTACGACGTTCGAACTACTCAAGTCACAATCTTTCAATACATAGGGGGCTCTTGAGTCATGATTGCACCCGGGCGCTACATGAGCTTAAGACGGCCCTGATTATCTCGGTGCTGAAATATACATACATATATTAGAAAATAATTTAACTGAAATTTATAAACTACCAAAATAGTCTTGAGAATTCGAATAATAAATTAATAATATAGAAAAAGCAGTTTTTGAGGCTTAAAATTATTAAAACATGTTTAAGGAATTCGATGACACAAGATCGACTTTCAGCCCTTGCTATTCTTTCGATCAAAAATGACGTTGCTCATTCATTCGATTATTCTTTTTTTTTTTTTTAACAGGGGGAAAATCCTCATGGACTACCCTCCACCTGGGGTCGGTGGAGGGGGTGTGCCGGACTCTTACCGGCTAAAAACCCACCCAGTGTTGCCACCAATTACCTTGTGTCGAGGGCACGGGTATCGCCTAAGCATTCTTCCGCACCCCCGACAGGTATTGGCCCGCTTTAATTAAAGATTTTAGTCTTAAGAAAAGTCGCAAGCATCAGATCATTTTAATATTTGTTAATTTTCTGATTCTTTAAATATAAACTGTAGTAAAAATAAACTTTGATTAATTTGTTTAACTTGAGCATTTCTCCTCAAACAACGATTAGCTAAATCAAAACACCAGCTTACTCTCGCAACACATACTTTTCACGTAGGACTAGGGCTGCCATCCGTCCGGGTTTCCCCGGATCTGTCCTCGTTTGGAGGCCATCCGGGCGGGATTTCAAGAAGTGTCCGAAAACCAAGAAAACCCGGACATTTTTCACAGAGCCGTCTTACCCTATGGTGCAGGGTATGCGAATAACCCAGCCATACATTCCTAGGGCCAGCAGATTTCGGAGGATGGTCACTCGATTTGAGAGGATAAGAAGTCAAACAGGTTTTTCAATAACAATCGTTAAATCCAATAACCAAGCCAATTCCTAGCCTGCCTCGCCTTCATCAACTACGAGTTGAAAACATAGTATACATGAGATTGCTTGCCTTGTATGGAAGTTTAACCTTGTTAAATTACAAATAGACAAGTATTTGCTGCAGAAGTCGAAGTGTCCCAAAAACTCAAAAATTTTCGCGCTCGCTTCGCTCGCGGCTTCTTTTCTTGGCACAATTTTTATTTTGCATTTAGCTACTTTAATATTCCAATATTCAAAAAATTTTGCGCTCGCTTCGCTTGCGGCTTCTTCCCATTGCGGATTTTTTTATTATACAAGTTTAGGTGCTTTAGTGACCCAAAACTCAAAAATTTTCGCGCTCGCTACGCTCGCGGCAACTTCGCTTTACAGTTGTTTCTATTTTTTTGTCTAACTAACCTATCAAAAAGGTAGCGCCGTTTTAAAGTCCTATTACTAACTAATAACAAGAAGGTAACTCCTAGTTTCCATATGAGCATTCTTATTTATGACCTTCGAAATACATTAAGTCACAATCTTTCAATACATGAGCACATGAGCTAGGGCCCTGACTTTTCATGTAAGGAAGCACCTCATTGAATTTAAGTATATGGTAATATTAAAAATTAGGTCTAGTTTTGTTTTAAAAAAAATCGGACTCGTCCGGGGAAAAAATGCGATTTACGCCAAATGTCCGGGTTTTTTTAATGTTTTTCCGGATTTGGCGGAATTCGAAATGGCAGCCCTACGTAGGATAAAGGGCCTCGCATAAGACCTGCCGCACGTAGCCTCGCAATGGCTAGGGCCGCCGCTGGCCCCTAACTTTTATATAAAATGCATCACGGTGCAAATGTGCAACAATAACTTGAGGAGTGGGTCTGCATCTTGCAGCTAAAAAATATGCAATCTATTATAAAATATTGATAGCATATACCTGCTCATGACATGCGGTCTACTTGGATATTGGTCATTACGTATGATTTCACGAAATTATTCCAATAAAGAAAACTAATGATATCAGCAACCTCCAATCTTAATCTATATTAATATTATAAAGAGGTTTTGCTCATTAACTTAATACGTAGGTGGTAATTTACTACAAAAATTTGTTCACTAATAGTATACTACATTATCCCTAAGTGCTATAGGCTATTTTTTATCCAGGGAATAAATATGGCTACCGTGGCTATATCGTGGAAATATACTGAAAGATTTGTTTATGTTTTTTAATACTTTTGTGTTGCTAGAGAAACATAAGACATAAATGAGATAGATAAGGCTTGGTAACAACGTCCCGGTGGTATTTGGTTATTAACGTAAACTTAACAGCCATTAAACGTAAATCCATTAAATTAAATAACTTTAGCACAAAACTAAAACACGATTTCGATAATCCCCCACGTAACATAATAGTTACCATTACGATAAACATAGTAATAATATAAAGTTAGTTACACAAACATGTGTAAAGAAACTTAGTAAGGTACATAAAGAAAATATTATTGGCGCCCGCGCTGGGACCTCCTACTCGCAGCAATTTGAACAGAAACGGCCTTAACGAGCGATAAATTGCCTACGCACTAACCGTGACTATATGTACAAACGCAATATTATGTATGTTCTAAGTTATGTTGTTTGTGGAACATTAAATTAGGTTTTAGCCTCATTCATTAAGGATAAACAAAGCTGGTCTGGCAAACACCAAATGGCAAAGGTGAAGTTATCCAATGTTATTGCTTCTATTGCCAGTTTATAAAGTTTTTTCTGTATTTTACTGAATAGCTATTCATAGCTCGTAAACTTAAAAAAAAAATGCTTAAAATAACACCCTTCGGAAAAATGGGACCTAAGCTTAACTGAAATAAGTATGCGATAAGTATGTTACCTGTCTTCATAACTTTTCAGAAAAACCAGCGTGTAAAACACACAACAACACTTGCATATAAAATAAAGGTGATCATCCACTAACCTGCCTGTGTCCTCATGTCCCTTGACACGATGGTGCCGTGTGCGTTGTGCGCGCGACATCGGTACACCGTCGCGTGCACGTCCTGCCGGTACTGCACGGCACTGAACGGCAGGAACACTAGTGTGCCGTTGTCCAGCACTTGTCTGCGGAAGAAGGTTTAGGGTTAGTGCTGTTGTGAAATGACATCTAAGATGAGAGTGTAGGTATAAAAGGCATGTGAAGTTTAGACACAAAAGTAAATAACTCAATGTGCAAAGAAGCTTTGGACAAGAAAATACAACGAAAATCCTTTTCAAAACCTTTCAATATACGCAAGAAAAACAATAAAAGTCCGCCACAATATTTTAAACACAACCGATTGCCCATTCGGAACTCGTAAAAGCACCCGAACTCAACACCTCAACCCGAAACAAAAACGAAACGGCCAGTATCTTAAAAATTTAACTTGGAACCATAAACCGCGGGATGCTTAAATAATTCCTGACTTTAATTTCCCCAATGAAAAAAGGATAAGACCGAATTAAGGAGGAATTGCAGTGCCTTTTAAAAATGGAATGGCGGCTCGTAATTGGTGTCGGGATCGAGCGGGAAATTTTGAGGAAATATTGGACAGGCACGGCCATATTGGAGTGAGCGATAGAAATGAACGTTCAGGTAAAATGGCCGTGTTAACGAAAGAGTTTTTATTCGACGTGCAATTGGCTGGATTGCTAAATCCTGGTTTGAATTGCATTTGTCGGCAGAGTTAACAGTTTATAATCGATAGATTTTTTGCTGTGATCAATCTTCTAGGATATAAACACACATTTGGTTAGAAAATATTGCTAAAAGGTATATTCAAATTAGATTCAATGTTATATGAACTAACATATGAACAAAGTATGTAATAAATAAGTTATAAAAAAGAACCTTTACCGTCATAATTGGATATGTTATACGACTTACGAATATCAGATATAATATAATACTTTAAGGAAAAACCGAATATTATTCGGTAGAGAAGCTCGCGTCAAATCAAATACGCTGTAGGAATACAAAACAAGTCACATTGACACCTGGCCGTGACGTCATCAGTCCTCCCTGACACCTATCAATCTATCACAAAGCAACCAACATAATTCACAGTTCCCGTATTTTCAAAATGCCTGAGTTAGTTTGATTGTTTCTTTGTGGTGTGGTAAAGCCACGGGATGATACGATAATCTATAGGGGTAACTTTGTAATTAGCTTATTTTCCATTTAAAAACCTGACTATTAAACTTTTACGATACACTTTCAGGCGTAAAGAAAAATATTAAAACATGACGCGTGGCAACGATGCGTGAATATACGAATATTTTTGTTGCAAATATAATAATTTACTAGATTATGTTCGTTATGAATTACGAAGAATTTTATTAAATAAAGCATGGCTTGAGGCTGTTGTGAGATTCGTCGTGTTGATGAGGAATATTACAACGACTTACCTACATCCAATTGCTTTTACACGCGAATGCGTCAGTAAAGAAGTGGGGAAATAGGGAAAAATGTTTTTTAGAACATAATGTATAAGTATCTCGAGTTTCTAAAATGTGGTCTAGATTTACTATAGCGGATATTTCGCTTGGAATGTTCAAATGCGCCCAGATATTGCCAAAGCAAGTGTTAGCTTAGTTTAACTTTTAATTCCATTAGATTCAGCTGCATTGCGACTGGCTAACGCGTACGTGGTGGTTCTTTTTCCAGAGTTTTGACAAAAGATACTTACTAAATCTATTTGTTTAATAAAAGTCACGAGCTTGTTTTTAGAGTACGAGTTTTAATGCATAATAATGTCTAAAGCTGAAATTGCTGTTAATAAAACAACTGTAATTATGTCAACAGCAAAAATAGAAACACTGATATTGGAAAGAGCTTTCCAAAAAAAGAACTGTTAAAATAATTTCGTTTATATAACGAATACCGAAGAAAGTACAAACGTGAAAAATATAGAAACATACATTGGTACATGTAGATGTATGTATGTACAAGTCCGCGGCAAGCGGCGAGTAGCCCTTTGATGTAACATGTAATCGTTTTACGTGCGAGCGCGGTCCGGGTCGACCTTTCACTTCGGCTTTGTAAGATTTTTTGATCAATTACCTCACAAGCTCGAGATTTCGATCCTATTGTGTTTGTTAATATTGATAGTGATAGATGAGATATGATTCGACAACTAGAATTGAAATTACATATTTGCCATTCGCAAACAACAGGTAGAGGAATTTACCGTAAAATACAAACAATAACACACCTTCAATTTATCGGAGAAAAACAAAATCCTTTGTTTGTCAGTAATAACTCCGGTTTCATACCGCCATCATCCACAAGGGACCCACGTTGATACAACACTGACAACAAGTTCGCACATAACACAATTTGCCAACTCCAAACGATACTCATTCATCTTCATTCAACAAAACGAAAAAATCCAAACACTTTGAAAGTTCACCGTCACCTGTCACTTTTGAACTTACTTTTTAAGAATATCGTGTTTTTGGAACAAAGGAAAACCTCCATTTCGCAGGAAGTCCCTGGGCACGTGCCATTTCACTTCTGAGAATAATTCCGTATGTTTCATACTCTACAGTTTAGTTTTCCTTACCTAGTAAGATGCAGATAAACAAATTATTATTTTTGGAGGTCAAACTGTGCTAGTACAAGATTCTAATCAGTCATTTGAACCTGTAAAGTGTATATGAACATTTACAATTACTTGAGTACATCTTGTAAAACGGATCTTAGAAATTGTTAAATTAAACAGTCGAATTAAGTCGTACACCCAAAACCCTCAAATTAACATGCACAAAATATTCGTGAAGCAGGTCTACAGAGAGAGCTATATATTCTGCGTGTGACGTCACGGGCCGTTTCGTACATTATGTAGCCACATTCGTAACCCTAGCCCGGCTCATATTTGTATAATAATCGAGGTAAAAGTCGTTCCACATTTTAATTAACGAGCGTTTTATTTTTGCAGAGCTGTGCGACCCAAAAAATACAAGTTTTAATGTAGTTGAATATTTTTTTTATCACATCAAGCAATTATTTATATGCGAAACCAAATGGAAAATGTAAATAACATATACGTTTCATTTGGGGATATTTTTCAGAAAATATTTTTGTTTATTTAAGTTTTCTTTTAACTTTTTGTTACGAATGTTTATACGATATATGTATTTTGGATGAATGTCACCTGGAATTGACAAACGTTTTCAATATTGGATTTCATAATATTTTTATTTTTACGCAAAATATGTTGCTGTTCGCGCCAGACTTGTTTTTTTGCAGGCTATTTTTGTTAGGTATACGTCTGTATAAGGGATTAATGTTATTCTATTTTCGTAATAAATCAGTCTAGCTTTATGTTATTGAAAGTGTGACTCGTCGCGTCGAGGATTGGTTATAAAAGCGTAGCCGTGAAAAGTTTCACTAAGTACACCAAAAAAATACGTGTTTTACATATATTGGAGATAGTGGCGTATTTTATATACCTAATATACTTTTTGGAACAAATACATAAGCATGTAACGATACTTCTCCCACTCGATCACAAGGAGTTGGAGCTTTACATACATGTCATCATTGAGCAGGAGGTACATTCTCAGGGGAAATCTGCGGATAACCCCGACCTAACAATATTATAAGAGTTTTGCCTAAATTATACTAGCAATTTCTTTGTGGTGCGTTTGGAGCCATATTGGGAGTTCTCTAACTGATTGGAAAACTTGACGTAGTTGGCTATATTGACAAAGTTTAATATACATGATACGCAATTTTGTGGCAATTAGACTATGTTAAGGGGTTCAGTGAGTAACTGATACAACATTTTCTTTGTTTGAATATCATACTATTTTTACCGAATGTTCTGGTACGATGACACTATCTGTAAGTTGAAATCTTGGTTTATTCCGCTTTCATATTTCTTGGTAGAACTAATATTCGTATGGAGGTATTAATCAAGCAAGCTGTCGACACGCAACATAAGCACGTAAGTACAACAAACAAAATAATTACCTCTAATCAAACACCTGGGTAATAGGCAAATATTATTATAATAATATCAATATTTGGCGGAGCGTCGTCGCAATGCAAACATTAATCATGTCATAGCCTTGCTTGGACAGGGAATACGGCGTATACTGGAGATATATAAAGAGTATGTAGGTCACTTTGTAATTATTGTATTGTGGTATTTACTTTATAAGTTACCTGTAGTGCTATACTCCTGCTTTAAAAGGATTCGCAAATATTCTATCTTGAAATAATCTCCACTTCAAGAGTCCACAGTGATAGATCCAAATACATATACTTATATACATATACTTGTACACAAAAAGTAAAAAATAATCGTAAATAATTGTCTTTTCTTTCCATTTGATTGGTGCAAAAATCATATTTATATTTAAATTCAGATGTTAACATTTATAATTTCATAAATATTTGATTGGTAAAAACACTGATTTACAGTTCGGCGAAGGAAAACATCGGAAAAAATACAGAGACATTTAACGCTGATCAAATATTGGCTTTCTGTTGTACCATTTATTATAAATATTGGTGATTTAGGTTAGTTAAACTAACGGTACTAATATTTATAATAGTTTATTTAAACTCCTCTCGTAGGCAAGTATTTCAAAATTACAGCCAAATAAAAAATGAAGGTAGTATGTTCATGGTTCATCTCTTTATCTCAAAAAACATTCAAAATAAAAACCTTAGGTATATAATGATACTATAACAGAAAGCTGTCAATGCAAACGTTATCATATATGTATCAATTAGTGATCGATAATGCTTAGATTGAATCTCGGTGACTAGCGCGAACTAATCACGACTGATTTGATTACACTGCTCGCTTGTTATGCTAGCCTAGTACTTCGAGTGCTGGAGTATTGTTCTAGTTCTAGTGATAGTACATTAATTTTATGTTTTTTTATTGAAAACCGAGTTTTTTACATTGACTAGGTAATTGCTGTAACTATAACAATAAATTATTAAACTCACTAACATTTTGACTAATAAATATGAGTGTGACAAATGTAATTATGTCTTTTTTACAGTTCATAGTGACAGAATTATACCAATTTCTAAATAAATTGCCTTTTACTATAAACTTAAAGAATCAATTCATTAATACGTAAAATCAATTTGTAGGTCAGTTCTATTTTCGTTCATGTTTTAGTAGCATACGTATTTTCCCACTTATTTCTCATAGGTGTTGTCGTCAGTGTGTTTATTTATGGAAACCCAAGTGTTAATTCAATTCATAGTTTATGAATTAACACCACAGTTAATAGCTACGTGTATATTACTGTTACTAGGACGTACACATAACTACTGATATCAATAATGAAGAGCTCACATTGACACAGACAATGTTTGTCCGATATTAATAGCCAATTACTGTTCGTACACTTCCTTGTAATATAAAGTGCAACGACAATGACCACTCTGTTTATTTTCACTGAAAAATTCAATCGAAAAAGCATCACCATGTTTTTCTTTAAACATTATTAATATTGAGTCATTATTATGAGTTTCGTATTGCAAAATGAATGGAGTGAATTCATGTTATATTTTTCATGCAATTGTGTTTTCCTTTTAATGTAAATGGGTTGTAGTTTTTTTAATTAAAACCTTCTGTAAAATAAGCAAAAACTGCAAAGGAATACTATCAGCGATTTTTGCTCAAACACATGTTCTACCATAGTTATACATTGATCTCAAAAGAGTCTAGGTGCTTCATATAAGTAATATCTTTATCTGATATTAAAACTTGGTTGCAGTTGTTTATGAAATTGCACACAGAACATAAAACAAGGATCAACATCATCTAACTAAAGTTCATGTTATTTGAAAAACTGTTTGAAAAAGTAACCCTTTGTCTTCTACAATATTCATAGACGAAGGCCTTTTTCGAAAAAGTCGATTGCTCTATCAACATTCGGCATTCTCATTGTCAGTAGGCAGTGCATGACAACAATTATTCTTCCGTCATCCGTACACAGAAAATGGGTCAACGATGTAATCGAATCTATTAACATTAATGCACAACAAACAGGTCGATTTAGTTATTAATATCCAATTAGCAGACAAGAGCTCATTACCGGTATCAGTTGAAGAGTCTATTGAGCCTTTAAAATAACGTTGTCAAGCCTGTATTCATTGACCGCTTATTAATATTATATTACTTTATAATTAACCAAATTACAATGATACTCACCCCAGTATTAACTGGATGGTGCAATACATTGTATAAGTAAACTGATACCAGCAAGTATCGGTATTCAAACTACGCCTAATTGGCAAATGAGACGCTTCTTGTGACGGCTACTTTAGATATCTGTGTGATGAAATAACTGATCCGGAATTATTATAAGAAACGTATCATATTGAGATTAATTTAATAAAAGTTTGACACTAACATTCGCTGCACCCACAATAGGTCTCAAATAAATTGGCATCGAATAACGAGTTCCACATTAGTCATAATACCTAATCCTCTAAATAAATATCTTATCCATTAGCCATTTAAATAGGCAATTACCAGCAGGAGGCGTCATTACCATCCTCCGAACAAAAGTTATGGGTGTTAACTTTTCACATAAATTTTTGTCGTCCCCATTAAAGTAGGTAATGTAATTCTGTGAGGCTGAAGCTTCGGATATCGTTGTCTGTTGATATTTGTGGCTTGCTTAATGTTGCGGATAAATTATAAGTTTAATAATACTTTTTGTTACACTTTTATATTGTACAAGCTTTGTTTTTACAAAGAAAGAATAGGAAAAGACTCGAGAAAGGTCACTTGTATTCTAAATGAGCACCAAATCTAGTATAATAATATATTATGTAAGAACAACGGTTGTGCGTAGGTTGTATGTCACCTATATAGAAAACAGTTTGTTTATTGTCTCTTGGGAGAAGCATCGCCATGGTTCAATTAACAGATCATTAGGTAGACAGATAAATGCCGAGTATATTCACACAAAAATATGAACAATAAAATGTTCTCACAAGTTACTTTAGGTTGAATGCATTGAACATAAAATAAAGATTGTGATTTATTAGATTTATCACCAAAAAGGGAGTAAATTGCAACTGTTAAACATTGTTGTAAAAAAAACCATTCACGTGTAAAACAAGTGAATTCGCTTAAACGTTATAATTGTAGCTTTACGATAACCTTCGTAGTGTCTTGTAGTGTCTCCCTGTTTGGTACAAGTTTAAAAAATATATTTATTTACCTAAATCACAATATGAAAAATATTTTTTTCCTGGATCTCCGTACTTTAAATCATCTCGTTATCTTTAACGATTACTGAGAAATGACACATCTTTATTTTTCTGAAAATTACATTCGAGTACCAGAAAAACAACAAGGAAACTTACACCCTAAAACCATTACATCAAATATTTTCCCCTAAATATTCATTGTTAATATTATATAACTACACCTTAAAAACTTATATTATAAACTGTATAATGAATTTAAGTCGCTCGCCGCTCGCACCTCGCGTCTCGTACATTTTCGCGGGCCACTGCTCAAAGGGTAGTCGTGTTCGTTAGGAGTAAACTGTCTACTACCTAGCTCTAAATATGAGCGCTTTTTATATGAATGTGTTATAGCCATGTAGGCGAGAATATTTGTACGAAAGATGGGCTGACAAGATTTTAGTTCTTTTTGTGTAAAGGAGTTATCTCTTTAGACGTTGAAATTGATATTCTTAACCTACGATTTATGGTAGTACATGTAGTATCCTGTCTCAATTGTAACGAAAGACCCGTTCTCTTAGTTTTTTACAAGAAATATTTAAGTATTTCTTAATTTTAATGACATACTTGCAGCACTAATTTGGCGTCTACTTTGTATAAGTTTTTCGCAAAGAATAAATGATTGAAAAATAAGTGTCCACAATGAATCACAAAGTGGAAAACTGCAACAATCTAAGAGCAATTTCACTTGGAATCTTGTTATACTCACAGAAGTAGGACGAACTATTTTCACGGCGTTTTCTTCCATTGTTCGAATTTTGTGTTTTTGAAACTTTGCACGAGGACTTTAAAAATTTTATATGTTACGTGATTTGATCTAAAATTCTTATAATGTTACATGATGATTTTTTTGTCTTGGTTTACTGTAGGGAGAGCATCATTTTAACAGGTAAAATAAATAACCATAATACAGGTTCATACAGCACATAATTTTTGATTTATTAAGAAACTGTTACAAAAACTGTATTTAAATTTATTTTAAACGGAAAACCTCAAAATGAAAATCACATTGTATAATTTACTTCATTAAAATTAAAAATGTAAAATGAATTCAAAGACATTTAAAATATCTGCGGAACTCTGAATGAAATTAAAATATAAAATACTTGTTTGCTAAATTAAAGTTACCTCAATTTCTTACCGGACGTAAAAACCGGTAACATTTACATTTTATTTATTTCTTTCTTTAACCGTAATTCGGAAATGTTCTCATTTTGTGAGTTAGCTTGAAAGTTCAATTTTCTTATCTGACGCTACAACTTGGATTAGTTCAGTAAAGTATTGCAAGCGTTACATTGTCTTACAGATCAGCTTACTCGACGCATTTGTATAATCTTACTTATTTGACTTTGGAAATTGATCTTTAACTTAGTTGAGATAAAATCTGCTTTCTATTTATGTGTTTTCTTTCTCAAAGTATTGACAATTTGTCTGTAAACGATTAAAGTTCCAACTTTCTCAGAACTATTTGAATGTGAATAGTTTTCATTCAAATCAAATTCTGCAGTGACGCGAAACTGTAGCAACTCGTATATAGGACAGACATAAAACATAACTATAACATTTGTACCGATTCTCAAATACTCGACTTGAATATTTTCATACAATAGAAGCAGACATAAAATGCGCATATTTTGTTGCGGGGATTTTGTGAGATACGATTCCTTCATAACATTAAATAAAAATATTCATATCTGATATTATTACTATGTGGTTATGAAATATCAGAACCTAAGCTCAAGCTTACTCTACAAAGATTCTATTACGTTACTGTAGGAGCCATTAACAATAGTACAGAAAACAAAACAATAGCAAGCTACATGATTATAATCTCCAGACTATTACACACACATACACTGTAAGTTGATTAAAAAACCTCGTAACATAACCCACAAACACAAGTCTAAACGATTGTAAAAGAAAAAAGAAAAGGAAAAGTACTCGGTCAAAAGAGCAAAGTACGTAATAGAAAGACAATTTGGTTAAAATCCGATTAAGTACGGACTTCTTTTCTTTATTTCTTTGGAGATGAAAAAAGTAAAACATTCCGCTATCAGGCGGGTAATGACTAATAGGCCAGGAGCCGGGAGCCACGCCGCCGCGACCGAATCACACCAATTACTTTGTCAACATTTGAAAACTCCCTTAGAGGAAAATGTAGCAAATAAACATACCTTCCAAAACGAGGAAAACTTTTATGCATTTAGATTGATATGACATTCGCATGACAACTCCATTAGATAAATCTCTTCCAATCGGCTTTATTTGGAATGGATCACAGTTCTCAACTATTAGTTCACGAGTTTTAAAACAGTCTTATCACTAAGACTTTCAAAGGCACTAAATCTTTAAAAGACGAGAATTAAGAGGCTTTAAAATATTTTATTTGAAAGTGGGATCAAAAGTTTAGGTTCCAGTGGTTACTGTCACAGAACCAGTTACACAGCGTGTTAATCTTCGCCGCGAGTCTCGTAAACGCGAGGAACAAGAATGGTCATAACCATTTTATTTACTTTTATAGCTTGCAAGCTCCTGCAACGCGATGATTTACGTCGCCGGGAACTTTAGCTCCGCCAGTCGTAAAGTAACTCTGTTTGTACTTAGGTTGCCTATCTGTGCCGTGAATTGCTCCCTATCGTCATTTTGTCGAGACCATGGACGTAAATGTTTTCAGTATAAGTTACGTACCTCATATCAAAAATACGTAATATTGATAACTACATAATATATTATAATGGAATTCAATACATTTACCTGTAATGGTCTTGCAAACCAACGTCTGAATAACAAGAAAACATAATGAGCAAGCGTGGCGATCAATGTTCCGCTCGTGCCTTCGAAAAACCTTTGACATTTTCCTTTTCCTCATAATATCAAAAGTACACATTTTTTGGTACGAGTATTTCATACTCGTAATAATTTAGACAACTGGATTTCCGAAAAGAAGATAATGAATGACTATTCGAATATTTCTGTCGTTTTGTTCCTGTTCTTCGAGTGAAAAGTACTTAACTTAATTAGATGGGTTTGCTTTGAGCGCGCTGAAATAAACCAGAGTAAGCTAACGAAGGTATGCCAAGATGGGGATTTTCACTTGAATAAAACCGGTAAATATGATGGAAAATAATGAGGTCTTGAATTGGAGGTCTCGGAGTCGACGTCTGGCGATTATTACGCATGGATATACTAACGATGTAGATTATCTGTACGGAATTACTTGCCTAGTCAGCATTTTGTATCACTGTGAATAATGCCATATACCTAGATATTCAGAAACATCGTAGTGTAGGTGGAACTATTTTTACTTAAAGCTGGCCTAAAATGTGCTTTTATATTTTTGGCGATAATCCGACGTCTCCCGGAATAAGTAGGCTGAAGGTATTTGAACTGTTACTCTTTTAGCGTTTATAAATACTTCATACTACATTCTATTGTTAATTTTTCAAGTGATGCAATCGGTAAAACCGATACTTACGTGCCACGCCATGTTACTAAAGTTACATATTGTAAAAGGTTAGTTAACTGAATTAACAACATTCATAAAACTAAAAGCTAACTCGAAGCTATTAAAAAAAGCTACATCGCACTGAAATAAAACGCTTAATTAAATTTTTCTTTCATTACGAATTCGCATGATGTAAAAAATAAAAGTCACCGGCCCGCTCAACTTTCCGACTGACCCGCGAAATATATTTAACTGGTCGCTCTGAAAGACTACAAATTATGTAAATTAAAGAAACTTTTAGTCAGATGAACTATTATGAAAATTAGGAATTCATTGGGAGGGACTACGTACCCGGGACAACCTGTTTATGGGCAGCCGAGCGTGGCGCGTCAATTGGGGTTTCAGTATATCTCAGATTTGAAGCTTTTCTGTTTAGATGGGCACCTTTTTGTTTATAAATGTTTTAATTTGATTTAATTTATACACAAGTTAATTTAGCTCTGGCCATTCTATGTCTTACTCATTTACACCGGTTTCTCTGATTTTTTTAAGCATAGCAATAATATATAGTTTGTACATACATATACCTACATTAGAAGACATTGGTAACTACTACTTTTTAATCTGGTGTGGGAAGCAGTTTCGTTAAGTAAGGTAATTAGGGTGAAACCTATTGTCTTTATAATTATAAGTTTTCTACGTCACAATAAAGAGAGAGTTCAACGATGTAATTATTATAATAATAGGTATTATAACTGGACATAGTACTCGCCAAAACAAACATTAACAATATTATGATAAACAAAAGCCAACAAAGGTAAAACAGAGTAAATAATATCTGTTTTATACGTTTTAGAAGTGACCATATTCAACAATAAAGCGGTGTTTGGAGCTTCCATTTAACTAACTGTGGTTTACGTCTGACAATACCAGCAGAAAATGTTATGTAAATACCGCAGCTAGTTGTGTACTAACGCTATATAAACAAAGTGTTGGGCTTTGCTGCTTCGCTGAATGTGTCATGTTAATTAATGTTAATCTTGTTTTATTATCAAAAATATTACTATTACCATAGTAATATAATTCAATTGGCTATTCCTTGGCTATTCCCACCCGCATCGGGCATTTGGATAAACGTATTCATGTTCTTCCTTAATCTCTAAACTTTTCTTTCATTTATATCGGTTCAGTATTTTAGTGTGAAAACTGTACTGGCAGGCAAAGTTACTTTTGTCACATTTAGAACATTAGTAAGAAAGTTAGGATGTAAAATCTAAATGATTTTTGTTGCCAACCAAACAAAATAGTGTAAGTGGAATGTCTCATTTCTCCAACAAATTTCTTGGTAGAATGAATAACAATGGTAATACAACTGCTTTACATTCCGTCCACAACTCAGCATAAATTGTACGTTTCAGTGCTGAAACCTTTTCAAAGTATCCTATGATTGATTACGTTTTGTATATTCTTCGTAACTCTTGAGTATTGATAGCACTCTTACATAGACCTGCGAATCGCGATCATAAATATCACAAATGTTGGAGACCAAATGGCTTTCTATATCTGTTTATGTATTTCAAATACGTTTTATATTCTTTATAACTTGAACGATATGATTAGGTATGTTGAGTTAGGATCATTTGTACGTAAATTAATGAATAAATTAGCATTAAATGTAGTACTTATTATATGAAACGGATTTTGCCTTCGGCTAGTCCTTGTTTAGTTTACATAATTAATTATTACTGCGAATTACGTTACCACATGTCTGTAAAAAAATATTTCCTTAGCTAGAAATAATTTTGTGTGAAAGATTTATTGTACGTTGACGATGCGAAGAATTGCGTTCTCAGCGCCAAGTGACCATTAGCCATTTATTCGGCAATTCACAAAACTGAACTTTGCTGAACTAGTTTCCTCGGTCCCATAGCTGTCCGGTCAGTCTGCCCGCCCCGGATAAATCAACCGTCACGCCGAAGATTTACGAGTTCACCCGAACGCGGCCGAAGCAACCGCGCTGACTTAGCACAGCTTAGACCGTAATAAACTGGATGAACGTTTTACTCGCTTATTCGATAATTTTAACGCGAAGTGTAAATATTTTGTCTATTCAAGGGGCCGGAGATTGAAGGAATGAAACGGTTTTGAAGTACTAGTTAGGTGTGTTTTGTAGTGAGCCCCATTAAAAGTAGTTAATGCAATTGTTTTAGATAGTTAGGAGTTTATTTCACATTGATATTGCTAATTAATTACTTAGTGTGCGATATTTCAGGAAAACCTGTCTATGTAATAATTTCAAGTATATAATTATGGCTTGACTACGTACCTCTTCCTAGCCTTTTCTCATCCTTACTATATTGTGGAATGTGGTCGGTTCTCAGTATAACTGGATCCAGTTGAGTACCAGTATTTATATCTGCTCTCCACAGCTCCGTTACCGGGTCAAACCAGTACCCCCAACATACACAGTAGCTGTGTTATTTTGATTTCAATACTAAATTGACAACAGTAGTGTAAACTCAGCCTAACTATTTGCTATATCAATACACTTAGATCATGATACAGAGATATTATGTAATTTAGGCGTATACATAAACTAAGTAACACAACCGCACCTAATTGAATACACGGAGGTAATTAGATTATGATAATGCGTACAGGGTATTCTATTAATTATCTTCTTTCTAGACTCAACAGTTCAGTGTATTACTCTGTCTTATCTTAGAGGTAAGACGATTTTGATATTTGTTACTGAGCTAGAAATCGACCTATGTACATATGTGTGAAGCATTTTTTCATATAGGTAATACTACTAATTTGATTGAGATGTGAAATTAAGTCAGAATAGTTTATTCGTATGTTACGGTTTAACGCTCAAAAGGTTCTACTGAGATGTTCGCCATAGAGGTAGTCTACTTTATAATCCAGTTTGTAATCCTTTCATACTTTGTGTTACAATGAAGCCGATAGTCGAGTGCTAGTTACAAACAAATCAAAGAACTGAGCTCTCAGCAATCAGCTGCTTGCGAATGCGACGGTCTCATACAACGAGACCTGACAACCCGACACAAAGACAAAAGGAAATTGCAATAACTAACCTACAAACCACAATACAAAGTATTCAATTTCACCTGATGAACAATACTAGAACATTTTCACCAATTATCTCCACGGAAACCTGTAATTATGCGGTCCCTTTAATTCGAGATACATTTCTCAGTCGATTGTTATCTTTATGTCGTTGTTATAAAGATTATATTGGTCTGAACATTTGTTATCTCATTTGCTATTAATATTGATATTCTTCTAATTGTTTCTGCTAATGGGACAATACGATATCTTCTTCTAAAAATATGTTTCCTATATGAATAGGAAATTGTAATGTAAAAGGAATTCCGTGAGAGAATCTTGAAAGGTTCTTCAAGGATGAAATATTGAAGACGTTTAACCGTCGGTAATAAACAACATCAACAGAAACTTTCGAGAAAACTAAAATGTGAACAATACAATAAAATTTAATGTGTTATATCCTAAACTATCACTGTTATCAAAACACCCTTAACAAACCCGAAACTCCTAAAACATTAAAGCATTACTCCTTCGTAAAATATAATGTGGCGTTAATTCGTTCGACAACGACGTCCCGGGCTCGGATCAGCGCCATGAATATGCATGAGGAGACAAAACAAGACATTATGTGAACAATACCACCCTCACCTGGGCACGTGACGTCACGCTAAACCCACCACAAATATGACTGATTTATACCCGGACAAATTGCTCGCAGCAATCCGCCGGACGCTGCCCACCGGACATTGGCGGTTGACACAAATACGCGACTTTTTTTAGTGAAATAGAAATCTGTGTGTTTTACTCAAGGGTCGTTGTAGCGTGCTCAAATATCTGTGACGCTCTACAAATGTGTTGGACTGCGGCGAGTGTATTTTAAAATTTCAGTTACACTGATATAAAATAAAGCGAACCACTCTAAAAATAAAATTCGTATCCATTATTGAAATGGTTTATTGTTGATACGATGAGTTTCCACGGACCTGACTGTAGCTCACAATCGGCCAATATTAATTTGGGATTGTGAATTGATTAAATACTTTTGGCGTTTTTGACAGTGAACCACGTACAAAATACGTGGTTATTACTGGAATTACAGCCGCAGTCCGCGACACAAACCAAGTGCAGTCCAATAGGAACATTGTCATAATTCTCACGGAGAGCTCGCTGGGAGCCGCGGCTGCGTCTGTGGACCAAACAAATTAGTCCGTGCTATGAAATAATGTCAAATGCGATTTTCTTTATGTCGGACGTTGCGGTTTTAAGTTTCGGACCACGAATGACAAATTAATTTGCTGTGGTCCGTGGTTTTAGTTGTGTCATGTACGTGAAATATGTATTAACTGGCTTCTATTTACTGACCTAAATAAAGTGGAATATGATGCGCGTTTGACCCACCTTTGGATATTGGCTGACTAATAAGCCTGATAACATCATCGTCGATTATGGGATGTCGCTAAAATTTTACACGTTTTAAGAACCACTTCAACATGTATAAAGCGGTTTACTACCTAATTTTGGTCTCTGTATCTGTGTATCGTTCCAAAGTCTAAAATATATAGAAAACATCTCTACAGTTAAAATGTCAGCCGATACATAGAACATAGCATGAATAAAGAATAAAGTTTTTTGATTCGCAAACTGTACGTAAAAACAAGTTTCGTATTTTTGAGGTTTATATGCAACAGTTATATTGTTTTGTTTGTGAAACTAGTGCGGTTTCAATCTCTACATGTATCCTGCTACATACGTTTAATTATATTTAACTGAGAAGTTTATTCAGTTAGTTCTGTCCACATTTTCTGTAACTCTGAATTAGTTTGAATAGCACTTCCTATAAACATTAAATTCCCAGAATAGATTATCCTTTTGAGTTTCCATCCTTTTGAATAGAGGGATTAATGCTAAGCTTAGTAAAGTTAATGTTAAAACTAAGAAGTTCATTGAATGTGAAAATTCAGCGTTCAAACCAACTTTGCGTACTTGGGTGTTGGTTTTTTTCTCATTACTCCTTGCTGCTTTTATGGTGTTACGGGATACGATACTAATGCGAAAACTTCGGAATCCATTTACTTATAATTCTAATCACTTTATAAATAGTATTTTTTACACTATTTATGCTATTAGCTGCAGCTGTTATCAACTCAATAAAAAAATACTTTTATGCTTCAGATAAAAGCCACTTATCATAAAAAATAGTACTTAATAAAAAACGAGTGATTCATTTTCCATCTTTTACGTCAATACCAAGGTCTATGTTCTCCATGGACCATGGTCATATTACGGTGGGTAGTGTCATTACCGTTAATGTTACCTCACTGTTATGACACCATTAGGCAGTTTATAGGCTTTTGGGACACTAAACCAGTTATCTGCTCACATCCTATGAGCTGATGGTTTGAGCTTATGGTAGGAAGAAGTTAAAGACTTTATTAACATAAGCTGTGACCGGCGGAACGACAATGACCAGCAACACGTGTACCTATTTAATTTGTACATGTATATAAACTTTTCCATGCTAAATATGGATGAGATAGGCCGTATCTCAATAATTATGTTTGGTATAACTAGCTACTGTGGCCAAATTATGCATATAATTTCAATGAAACGAATTACTAAATCTTATTAAAGTAAACATAAAAAATATTTCTTTTTAAATAGAACTTAGCTAAAAATAACCTATATCGTAATATGTATTATTATTTTCTGCGCAAATATCTCCGTGCTGACAGTTTAACTCTATGGAGCATTTTATAACTTTTTTTTTGAAGATTAGTGAAATTGTTTTTGTTTCAAAAGGCAGCGGTCGTTAGTCAGTGACCTAATTCTCGCAAGCACGAGATAATGTTTTTTTTTTTGTTGTTGTTAAACTTTGTACTTTACTATACGGCCAAAATAAAAATACTAGAAGTACAAAAGTGGCTAAGTAGTTAAATAAAACATAGTTTCAGTTTTGAAGTATGAACTTTTTACTTCAGTATAAATTATAAAAAACGATTGATATTTTGGACAGGTGCATCCAGTTAGAAAGGAAGCCTCCCCCAACATAGTTGGGTAAATTCTAGGCAGATAATGAAGTTAGTAAAACCGAAAAAAATATATTTTAAGCTTCGTACGAAATAAATCCCTGGCAGTCGTTGAAAGACATATTTGTAATGCAACCTAATGCTCAATGAGATACAATCTAACCCTTGTTCCATAGCAGGCTTTTGTTTCAAAACAGCAGTTGTTGTGATGGCATTTCACGTAGTCACAAACATCTGCAAGTTCTCAAAACAAAATATTCACAGTTTGACAACAAACTGGGTCGACTTAAATAGGCCACTTTTGTAAATTCTTTTTATTTTCGTATTCTAATATCACTGTTATTTTTGTACATTTGTGTACATTCTTGCTTATGATTAGAAATACTTTACAAACAAAAGTCTAAAAAATAACAGTGATATTTAACTTTGACTATGATATAATACGGCAATTACGATTAACAAATACCACTCATGAGCAAATAAATGCTGTGATATTTGCTGGATAGTTGGATACCTTTGAATAAAAAACATATATCTTGCTTTTTCCTGGCTTTACTGCTACTAAAATAGATCCCGCTAGATTTCACAAACAGCAAAAATAAAATACATGAACGAAAGCCAGCAAAAACATTCACAACAAAATTGACTTATTCAATGAAAAAATATCAAGAGTACATTTCTGAAAAACGCGAACAAGCTTGATAAATATCAAACAATTTGTAGCCAATAACTAAGTTGAACCTCCAACTAGTTTCCAATTACGTCCGCTGCAAGTTGTTCAATCAGTGGCGCTAGTGTAGCCCCCCGATTGCCCTGGGAACTGGGAACTGGGGGTATTTACACAAAACACTTTATTTGCCAAATACCGAACGATATTTACCCTTAACGGTATTATCATTGGCCTGAAACATATTGTTTGTTTGTTTGTTACAATGTTAGCTCAGTTTAATGATAAAATTATTATTTATTGAATGCCCAATTATTGTTAAAATTACTAGCTGTTTTGTGAATAGTTTGGAATAGGTAATTGTGGGATGCCTAGATTGTAGTTGTGTATGATAACGTTATTAAGTACATTCTGATATGTAGGTCTCTAATGGAATAAATCATTATTGACTTACGTCTCGTTTGCGACTGCAGTTTCATCTCGCTGCAACAAACTGCGTAATGCACCGAGATTGGTGCTGTTCCACGCTTTAGCTTAAACACTTCAATGTTATTTTAATGAGGCAACGTTATTTTTTTATTTCTTTGAGTTGTGGAATTTATTATGGTAAAGTCGGTTGAATACTAGTGTTTTTTTTATTATAAACTTGGCTCACGCAAACATTAACTGATCCTGAAATGTATTTTTTCATTGCATTTAAATAACATAACAAAATTAAGTCTGCCCACGACATGCTTCGTAGCAGACTACAATATAAGTGCTACGCCGCTACGAGGTTGCTACGCGGCTACAAACGTGCTACGCGGCTACGAGCTTGCCACGGCGTCTTTAAAATGTCATACAATGATGCGCTAATGGTGACATAGAGAACAAAGGATGCACTCTCGTCGTGTTTATTACTAAAAGGAATATCCTTCTTTCCATTAGCTCTGTTACTGAGTACAATAGCTATGGTATAACAAAATGAAATACTACAACAACTGTTAAAATAAAACCAAATGAGTAGGTATTTTGGAAAGTTTCGTAAAAATTTTATTTTTCATTTATTCCAAAATTTTATATTTTTGTATTTTATTTGCTCTGGTGTTGGCCACAATGTTTATTATAGTTATATAAAAAATAATAATTTTGCCAGTAGCCCGTTGCGTTGGTATAACGTTTGTCATGAAAAGTTATATACATATGTAGCTGTAGGAAGTGGTGAAGGGCGGGCGTTTTGGGGGCTGTCTTTTGTAGATTTGACGTTCAAAAAGTGCTGATTTTCATAAATGACTAAAATCTTAAATAAATTTCAATAAATGACTTTTGATTTTTTGTTTCTTTTTTTGTGATAACCCAGATTACGGGTATTTTGTAATTTTGTGTCATACAAGCTTGAAATTAACGAAAGCTAAAACCTCAACTCCTCTTTAAGTTAAATTGATTACTTTCAGTATGGTATTAATACAGTATTGAAATAAAAACAGAAGTCTTTTGTTTGTGTTTTTGCTGGGAAGAAGAAGTGGTGGAACAAACTCCCCAGCAACACAATTCTGTCTGTATGGTTTGAAGAACCGTATACAAAAAAATAAATAAATGAAAATATCACTCAAAATTATACACATTTTGTATAAAAAAAGCAAGTAAACATGTAATCATGATAGCTAGTACACACCTTACCCATACCTATTGCTCAAGCAGCTATAAAAAAAAATATATAATGTGAAAAAAAAAGAGAGAACATAAGGCCTTCATTCAGTGAAAATAGGTATCGTTTTTGGGCGTGTTATATACCGAAACGACACACAAACAAATGTCTCAAACAAAGCGTATCGATATACTTTCGTCTTTTGTTCCTGCTATATATGACGCCATAGCTGTGACGTCACTATTACAATATGTTTATATGAAAGGAATATGGTGTGACTTGTTTGCATAAGTTGACGTGAGTTTCAATTGTTTTTCACTACCAAAGGATACAGGGAAGATGAAAAGCTTAGGAAAGTTGTATGCTAGTTTTGTAATTTTATTGTTGATGCTTTTGATATTGTTGTATGATTTTTGATACGTAATGTGTGATACATAAAGTTAACAGGACCGAAGTTCGGGTATGTTGGTTTTATATTGTCATATTTTTTATAAGAATCATCTCTGCTTGATTTCTTGGTATACATACAATAGATTTAAAGAACAAAAATAAATTATTTTATCATTTCAGTTTGATCCCATTAAACAAAACACATAACATCTATGACACTTGGAAACCAAGAGAAGGCTTGAAGTTAATTAGTTTTCCCTGGATCACAAAGGAACACCTTCGCATGGCCTTCACAAACAAACCTGAACTTAATCGAACTATCTTCCAACTTCACGTACATACGTAATTGCTGTTTGTTTTAGAGATAATTATAGAAATCTCGATGTCAGGCGGAATATTGACTCATTTTAAAGTCTGTCTAAGCAAAAACCAACTAAGCATTATTTAGGTATTTAGGTACTAGTTTTTCCCCGCGGTTCCAGGTGTTCCGAGACAACTACTCTCTGCACCTGGTAAAAGAGTGCCTGGAGGGTGCCTGGGTAAAACATTCGGTTTGTCATGAAAGCCGTAAAAACAGATACTTACGCATTTAGAATGTTAGTACTTATTAATACTACTTTTCTTTATAATAAACAACTCGATACCTACAAGGTAAATTAGACATAGTTTTGGCCTGAAAATTCTATATGGTGGTTGCATTAGAATGTTCACAAGCGAGTACGGTTGTTACAAGTAATTTGTAACTTGTTGCGCAAATTGCTGAGCCACTACACCAATTTAGTGTTTAGCTACTAATGTTCTACTGAAAGTACTCTCTCTTTCTATCTATAATGTAGATAGTCGTTTAAAAACGCTGGTAGTTAATATATCTCCTCTGAATTTTTTGTTCCCAATCTGCATCTGTCTTATATTTTTTTTTATCACCGGAACCATAACCTGTACCTATTAATTTCATTCATAGTTTCTATTTAAAACAGGTGATGTTTTTACTGACAATTATGTAGTGTGAAAGCCACATTTGTCACAAAACTTTATGACGTCTAACCACCGCAGCATTTTACCATCACCCAAAATAAACAACAACTGAAACTAAAACTTTCAACTAAACTAAAACTTCCAAACTAAAATGAGCGTGAACAATTAAAGAATCCCCGTCACTTATCACCGACTCGTGTGTCGCGGTGATTACTCGCGGTGTCCGGTGATAAGTAAGAAATACGCGATGCCTAAGCCGCGATACGCGAGCCATCCGTCTTTTTGACGCGATACGCGAATCGAATAGCTTTTGTTTTTCGTTTTTGTCGGAGGAGGAGGAGGACACAAGAAATAGTTTTGTTTCGGAATTTCATTTGTGGTATTTTTAGTTAGTTTAGATCGCATTATCTTTAAGTGGTTTATTTAAGGATTTGTGGCTTCTTTCAAATGTTTTATTTACAATACTTAACCCCGGCGTATATGCGCAAAATGTTTACTCTTATACATAGCTAGATTTCATGTAAGTTTCGTCAACACACACTCGCAAATTTTCGCCGTTATTTATAATATTAGTGTAATACTATTTTATCTAACTTTTTTTCATATTTTTTATATTGGTTGTTGAAGCTGAAATTCGGTCTAGACGACATTATTAATTGCCAACAAAAGCAATATACCAGGCCTAAACTCGAGCATTACTTTATATTATTGTATTTAGGTTTATTTACTATTACTATAGTTGGAATAAACAATATTATTCGCAAAGTGAGGCACAATATAGGCGTTAGGTCCAGTAAGCTTATACTTTGGCTTTAGATGGCTTACCTCCTCCAGAGAATATTGCCTCTGAAATATCACTTGTATTGTACAGAAAATAGAGGTTATTTATGTTGACACATGGGCTCGCTACATCGTGTAATATAATTTATATACAATTTAGTGTCACCTCTTGGTGGTGTCTCCAAGAAATATTGTACTAAATATTTGATTCGTATCTCTTCAGGAAAGAATTTGAGGTCAAAGTTGTACAGCGAGGGAATTGAAAAAATAAATTGTTGAGAAGTTACCGGACCTTAGATACAAAAGAAAATATTAGATTACGCTGGAGTTTTTCAAGTTTTATCGTGAGTTTGAATTAAGATATTAACAAAACGTCCTTCTACTAAAATACTGATGAAACAATACTTGTCGGAAGGATTCTTTTAAAGTAAATATGAAAAATAGTAATTGATCATATTATGCTTATATAGCATTCCTTTAAAGACCAGAATCTTAGTTTTATTTTGAGCATGTGAAAATTTTCTTGTAAATATATTTTATGGCAGCCTATTTTATTTATTTGTAGCAATTGCAATGATATTCAGAAGAAGGCTTCGTCTCCGAATATAGCGTGAACTATTGATCGAGTGAGATCAGCCGCGCGACGGATTTAGATGTGCTGAGCTATACCGGCTTATTGTGTGCCTAATGTGAAGTTGTTGCTTTATAGCTGGATATATTCGGGAATAATATATGTGTAAATATAATATTTCCAAATCCATATGACTTAGGTAAATGGGGTTTATATAACATAACATTAGCAAGGTGTTGGAAAAGGAATATACTTATGGATTTGATAACCAAGCTTGTTTTGTTTGTGTAAAGTTTGCAATACTGTTTGTACACAGTTTATGTGACATACATGTAAACCATCAGAGATTGAAATTAATTGTGTTAGTTAAACAAAGTTTTTCACAGTACCTCTAAAGTTGGGTTGAAAACAGTCTTTACAACAATCGGTGACTACAACTTTGCAAACTGTTCCCTATGAATACTGTGGTTGTTTCTTAGCAATGTTTAGTAAATTATAATACAGGTATGCCAAACCATCTGATAAATGTTACGTATCACCTATTGTCCTCAAACTTGGTCTAAGATTGAAACCTTCGACTTACCCTCAAACTAACACAGTTGAGACCCCAATACACAAATAGAGTTTACAAATTAAACTTAGTTGGAGAAACTTAAATGGCTGCGGACATATTGGATGGAAATCAGACATTCCTTGCTGATTCCGCTATCATTGTCTATGATTATAAGAATGAAATTATATTGTTAATATTATTAATATTGACTTTTTATAGGTACATGTCTTCGCAATAAAATATTGCTGTTTTTCTCAAGGAAGATGTCGATTTCAGTCTTAAATAGATTTTCCAGGAAAGGGTGGTTTAATCGCGACTTGTAATGACATAAATCACTTTTAAAAATACTATCAATATCTTGAAGATGGGTAAAGGTTTTTTTCCGGAGATGAGCTCTGACGATAGCTTCTACAAACACTTTTCTCTGTAATAACATTTACAAGCAGTTAATATTTAACTCGTCGCTCACCGCAATGAAAATAGTATAATTTGTGTTGAAAATGATCTCAAAGTGTACGTGAGAGTGTAATATAAATAGTAGGTTACGGTTTATGTTTATTTGTTTAAATGTGGGATCGACCCTTATTTGATTATTCAAATTGTTTTCATACCCTCCAGCTATGGATTAAATACCACTTTCATAAAACAATTTCGCCCATATTAATATGAATGACTAAAAAACATAAAATACTTCTTACATATCGTGCAAAAAAAACACACTATATCTGATTATTTTTATACACACATATTACAATGTTGTCAAAAATTACTAAATTAAACAAAAAAGTTTCGCTACATAAGCCTACGCAAAAGAATGACTAGTTTATTTTACTTGTGTTCAATTATGTACCTTCTTATCATAGCCTGACGGTAGATTTTACATGTTACACGATGTTCAAGGTCATAGACACACACAGTTCATAAATTATGTGTCAACTTGACGTTAATTTTAATTCAAATCATCCTGACTAGTGTGAAGCATGAACTACAATAAGTAGCTTTGTTTCTAAATCACGATGCGTTTGAAAAATATGTATGTATCTTATTATGTGTTAAAAAATATAGAATTCAAAATAAAATTACAGGTCAATGTATTACACTCATCGAGCACTTTATTTTCAATTTAGAATACTTTTTTATGTACACAAGGTATGTATAAGAGTATGAATTACAGTAGTACTTAATTCATTTTAGTAATCGGACCACGTGCTATTTATTGTCTTCCACCCTCTATCCTGAAACTGGTTAACATCAAGTAATGCGTAATATTGTTTGTTCTTGTCACTCGATTAGCCAAAAGTCGCGAACAAGAGAATTCGATCAGCTTATTACTTCCTCACTTAGTTACCAGAGACCAAGGCCTTAATGGACCCCAACCGAAGGTTTAGGATACATTATAATATTGAACGTTAGTTTAGGCACTCACCAGTGAGTGGAAAATTCGGATAAAGGGAGCAGAGAAGAAAATATTAATGTGAATTTTGATGAGGTTAAGTGGTATATTGTTATTGTATTCAGATTTTGAGAGAACGAAAGTTGTATTCATTTGCTAGATTGAGAAGAGAAAGTTGTATTTATTTCTTTCTTATTAATCTGTCTAAATACTGTTTTAAATAGAATCTGCCTGATATTCTCTTACATCGTTCGGATTATTTAAACATCAGCAACATATTTCTTTAGATTTTTATTGCAACTCATATCTTTTGGAGAAATACACGTTTAATTTCAGCAAGTCTAATAAAAATGGGCAGCTCTCCATTCTTCATTTCAAATACAACACAAAGGAACCTCAAACGAACATTCGCAAAAATTCACAAAAGATATATCAGTACCGAGTACAGACGCGAAAATAAAGGAATGTGCACACTAGCGCCGCGCGGTGTGCGCCCGACCTGCCAGAACTATTCACATTGTCTGATACATATTTCATGACGCTCACGAATCGCGCCAACACTCGGATTATTTTAAAGATATACCATTTGTACCGCAAACTGTGATATTGAAATTCAAGGTTTAACGCGGAGGGCACTTGCTAATTTTGTGATTTGCATCGCTTGAATTTAAGATGTTGTGGATGATCTTCATTTATTTGGTACTGAAATTAATTTTACTGCACACTGAATTTTTATTAAAGAGTAGTAAGTTATTCAAGAGTCCTCCTTTTTAAAATTAACAAAATTATTTAACAATTTACTCGTCTATCTCAATGTTAGGTTGTTTTAGTTCTTAAAATTCTTACATGACATTATTTTCAAGTGCATTCTACCTACCGCAACCTTCTTAGGTATGTTAATTAACATTATAAAATGTAGATATTTCTATCTCTGATCAAGAGATAAGTGTACCTAGTATCTCCAAGTACATATTGTGTGAGACAAGTGAGTATATTGTACTCGTCTAAGTACACTAGACAGTGTACTCATACGAGCACACTACACAGTTTTCCACTGAAGCACTCTCTGTTAGTAATACATTTACTTGTAGCTGGAGAGCTGCTCGACTAGCGAGCCACATATGACCACTGTCTTTGTATGGACTAATAACTTCTATATTATACCTACTTCAGTAGTTAACTGTACTATTCAGTCCATAGGATGAAAATCTCATAATGAATTGAATATTTTTTGTCGAATCTAATGTCATGGCAGAAAACCACTGCATATCACTTGCATATTCATATTAAGGAAATAATGCAAACTGTCTCAGTTTCACTGGTTTCAAGTTTACCTTCAAATTTTAATAAAGTTACACTCAGTAACAGTAAACTCGGGTCAGTTACAAAAACGTTTATTACGAATTATACGAAGTGCTCGACAGTGTAGTGAAAGGTAAATGTATCTGTAGCATTGTTCCCGATTCATTGCAAGCAAGTGTATGCTGTTGCGTGATGCATGCGATCTGTGGTACTTCAAAAACGACAACATTTCATTTTGTAATATGTTTATACGTAAATACTATGCATTCAAATATTTTTTTCATTGAAGCCACTTTAATAAAAAACATGCTGTGTAAAACTTGGAAAGGAGTTACTCGTAGTGTCTTTTCAAAGAGCTGTCGGAATAATTTATTAGGACTCGTGGTATCTGTGACGTGTGCCAAATAGATAGGTCTTTGTGTGAAGTTTATAAATATACAAACAGACAAGTTTACTGCACTGTCACAGCTGCTCCAGAAAGTGTTATTTTACTTCAGTACAGTAAAAACCTATTTTTACATAATATAAGAACATTGAAATTCACAGGATTTTACGTCTAACTAACTATTCACACATGCAATCAATAATTTTTGATTAATGAATCGGAATTTAGCTTGAGCTTAATTTTTACAATACCTCTCTTGCATCATAACAAACAAAATAATATTTCAAAACAAATCTATATTATATCGTCGAACGCATGCATAAGGTATCATATTTGATTCCGGAATATTCTCCACCAAACCAGTTGGTATTGTAATTCCCGACACTTTCTGAAGTAAAACAGAATTCTTATAAAATTCAGAGGCATCAGGTGGCTTCACCCCTCTTATATTATACAAGACTTGCCAATACGTGTTTATTTACTTTTCTACAAGTAACTCCAATATGTAGGGAGTGTGGGTTAAAGTACAACTTGTGTACTATGTTTGTTTTGTGTTTAACTTATAATATTGTTGGTAATTTACTTGCGAAACTTAACTTATGTGCGTCAAGTGGCTGGCTAGTTATTTATGAGACTGATTAAAACTTTCAGGTAATTTATTTTGAGTTAATTTTCAAAGATTTTTTTGTGTTTTTATTATACTCAGCAATGCTGCAGCTAATAACGTTATCGATTCGTCCGCTCCTCATTTGCACAGTAAGACAATGTATCCAAATATCAATTGATACAATTAACAACACTGTGCATTATGAGGAACTATAACTACATTTTAGAATGGACAAGATAGGGCCGTCTTGCGTTAGCAATTCACCGCAGTCTGTTTAAAAACTTCATGACAACTTTTTAGACGTTTCATAAATCATTTTTCAATACGAAAGTTAACAAGTCATAATTTTGTGCCTGTACCTACACAACTTTAAACTTGTACTGCACTTACCTCAACCCCGGCACATCGTCAAGTTGAGCGCCATCAGGCTGCTGCCACGCGATCTGCGGCGAGGGGAACCCGTGCGCGGCGCACGATGCGCGCGCGCCGGTGCTGTTGGAGAACACCAGCCGAGGCGGCGGCTCCATCAGGAACACCGGCCCGTGCTCCTGGCCTTCACCACCTGGGGAACAAGGTTGGGAGGTTAGAACAGGGATAAAAGTAAGAATAGTGAGAGTGAGTGGTTGAGCGACGAAACTTGTCCCGGTCACTTCAATCGACTCGATAAGACCCCATTCAAGATGACCCGTATTTTATACACCAGGATATCTCATCTGATCTTATAATGCATAGTTACTTTGAAAACTTACGTATGTAAAAGAACTTAATATGTAATACTTTATGAAGTTATTTTATTTCGTACATCGTTTAAAATATTTACATAGCGTGGGATTATTAACTCAAGTATAATAATGAATGTTAAGAAACTCAATGTCAAAATATCAATTTACATGAGATTGCTTAAGACAATTACTTTGGCAACCGTTGGAGTTTGTTACGATGTTATTATCCGTGTAAGCTCATACCTAAATATATCTTATATTTTGTCTTTAAGGATCACATTGTCAAGTAATGTTATTCTAGTGTTGTGTAAAAACTGAATAGCGCTTAGAAACGCGTTCGTGTATCTAGCCAGCCAGACATTCCTGAGGACGTTTTATTGTTACCTCTTTTGTAGATTTATAAATATAACTACTATAAATAGAATCTGTCCGGAAACTTACCGTTCCCGCAAAATTGTCCGGGTAACAAACACACAATAACTTACTTACATTTCAGCAGGACTTACAAGTTGGCAATTCTATCGTATTTTTATTGGAGGGAATCCTATTATTTTGCTCCGACAGACCTTCCAGGAACTTGGTAATTGTTATTGGGTACTTCGCAAAAATTCCGTCTAAACCAAAAATATAAAGAGAGCTATAAAATTCTTCAAAGGGCTCTCGAGCGGATTGCAAATTTTTAAACTGCCATTAAGGTTAAATTAACGCAGTATAGTTCGGCTAGCCACAAGGTTAAACTACGATTAGGTTCCAAGTTGGCTCCTAACGAAGCAGTTATCTAGATAAAATAAGTTGTTAAAACTAAGTTCGACTATGAACACTTAATTTTGGGTCTAGTCGTCGAAAAGGTTAAGTTGCTCATTTAGAACTTTTAGCGCAAAATGATGAATAATTTTAGAAAGTTATAAACGAACTGTAAATAACTTTATTCCCAAAGCTCTAAAAGCGTCTGAAAAATATTTAGTCCAGTACGTAATTATACTCTCCATTCAGAATACTTTTAATTAAATTATTCAGCATTTTTATGTCCTGATCATACGAATCAACACAGATAATTTATCAATATAACAAATGATTCCAGGAATCTCCCGATATTCCATAATTTCTGTACTCAAGCAAAAATATACATGCAGAGGAACAATTGTCAAGTTTCATAGACTGTGCCCATTGATACTCTGACTATGTATGTAGGTATCTATACTCTGTATCACGAAGCACATACATTGTGTATACATCGGTGTTGTGCTCGGCGTAGTGTGAAGAAGTTTCACTAAGTTTCGCGTGTTGTGTTAATAAATCATTGTGTGTATGACGAACTTGTACTTCTCATTTTAAACTATTTATGTTACAAAAGGATGCCGCTGAAGTGTGGGTTTGCTTGTTTGCAATGTTTTAAGACAGGTGAAAGTTAGTTTAACGTTAATTTGTATAGAAATAAGATCTTACATACCTACGAATATTTGTCGTTTTTTGTGGAGATAAATAAACACTACTAGCAAAGCTTTCGTTTTCCCTGTCCTCGACCACTTGTCAATATTTTCAGTCACCAAAAAGTGTGCAGCAAAATGTTTTCCATTGAATGCGGTGCTTGTTATCGTTCGTAGATTCCGGGTTAAACCGAGATTTGTCAAATTAGACATCGGGTTAACTGCCTTAACGTGGTTACCGCCGACAGACAGACGGCTGGCTTGATATGTATAATACGCCATTTGAATTTCAAACGCCACTCCTCCGTGAACTGGTTTCAACTAGCGTTTGCCACAATGTTATGTTGGAATTAACATAATAATGTGTTATATAACTAAGTTTGGATTATGGGGGCTCGGATTGGATTATTGTTGGTTCGAACTCCCATACAGGTACATTTATAATCTACATACTACAGCCATGTTTTGTCTAAATAACAAAGCGTTGTTGCGACTGCGTTATAATGTTTGATAAGTTGAATAAAGAGTGGTTACTATAGAAAACGGAAAAATATAATACGCTTCTCGAGCCCTTAAATAATTTGAAAAGGTTTAATTTAAAGAGAGCCAGTAACACCCATTCAACTCACTCAAACGAAGCAAAGTAATGTTTACCGACACAAAATGAAATGAACACATGAAATGCTTTGGGCTACACAAAACAAATATTATTTCAAGATCTGTGGGCTTATTTTCAAATCCGTAGGATACTTTCAGGAACGCAAATATTATTCAGCTTCACATACTCCTCGTATTGAAGTGCAAAGCCCTACTTCAGCCGCCAATCATCTAGATATAGAAAAGACTGGAAATTCGCACCTTCCTAGTAGCGTCGGCAAAAATACGTGCACACTCGGGTTGTATTTGCGCGCGCATAAATATGCAGTTTTAAAAGTAGCTCGTGACGTCACTACGTATTGCAGCCGTTTTGGAGCGATCCGAGGCCGAATGATCTGATTTTGCTATCTGAACTAGATACACGAACGCATATTTAATGCACTGTAGCTCGTTCAGGGACGTATGCCAGATACTTTTGTCACTAGATATTCGTATTTTTCTGAGAGTTTCTGGAGTAGGTATGCCTGTGTGCACTTGTTTGTCAAATGAGACACGGTCAATGCTTTTGTCACCATGCTATACAATTTCGAACAAAAAATTTAGCTTAACAACTTTTATTTAAGAGGTTAAACATGAAAGGCCTCCCTCAGAGCAGTTCCGTGGCACCAGCGCTCCCCTCGCTCTCACGAGGTCAACGCCTTACTCATTCT
The DNA here is from genome assembly GCA_033682625.1 of Helicoverpa zea x Helicoverpa armigera. Classification (NCBI taxonomy): domain Eukaryota; kingdom Metazoa; phylum Arthropoda; class Insecta; order Lepidoptera; family Noctuidae; genus Helicoverpa; species Helicoverpa zea x Helicoverpa armigera. Next base: position 14,090,111 of record JAWIIS010000021.1, read on the forward strand.
AAGAGCCGCGACTAACTTTATTTCTACTGTAAGTACTTTTCTATTTATCCTTTTTTAACTTTGACTTTAGGTATTATATCCATCATAGTTTTTACAGTCATCAAAAATATATTATGCAATGTATTCAGACTAAAAATATTGGGGAAAATGACAACTCATTATTCCGAATAAAAACCGATTCAACTTTCGCAATTCACTGACCCAATATCCCTAAAAGCAAAACAAAAACACGCCAGCCGTACTTTTTTACGGATAGCAAAAAAGCCTTGAAACTTGGAACGTTTAATACTTTTATCTTGGGCGTCTTTTGTTCAGTTAGTACCTGTGACGTCACGCTTTGTGCCTCAAAGAACCTGTCGCCTCGATTGTCTACCGCTATGAAATCTAGGACACGAATTAAGGTTCCCCTGTGAGAATTTTAGTTGGATCGACAACAAATGGGAGTTTTGTTTTTGCTGCAGAATCATATTCTGCTATGCGTCAGACTTCTAATTGGAACCTTCATTTGTTTGCATAGGGGAAAAATATTGTTGCATGCCAAGTAAAGATTGGGTTTGAAAGCTTTCTAAATTTTTTACAATTTTCAAAGCCCTTTAGGCACACATTTTTTAAACACTACAAAATATAGCAATATCATTCTGAAAACTATAGGATCTACAGAATGACCTCGCTAAGTTATTCAAGTGGCGCACCCCTAGAGTGCAAGCGCGGTTATGATGTTATTGCCCACTTTGACAACCCTGGAGCCTGTAGCTGCCTGATGCACTCTGGGAAAAAAGTATGTCAAAGTATCGCTAGTTGTATTGGGTTGTTAAATATGAACCACATTGCAAGAAATGTCTGTTTTCGTTATCTATCACCAAACTTCTGTTCGCTTTTATTTTTATGCCATCCTTTTATAAATAAATTCTGTAGAAATTGCCACTGAATATAAAATACAACCTTCATTATTATACCGTCACCTAATTAAGCTACCCCAACATAAAACAACTACATAACATAATTTTGAAATAACAGTGCAACGTTAAATACCACGGCAAACGATTTCAGGCTCAATTAAGCAATGCTATTTACATTGTAAACGAGTGTCCGCGTGTAACACCACTTTACGCAATAATTTCTACAATACATGTTCATTACATAAGTCTAGTTTATGTGGCTTTTAAGATCGTTCGTCATAATGTTCGGTACGACAGTAACGCTTTGTTTTAATGAGCTCCGAGACGGCCTTGATGTCAACTTGCTCAAGTTTAAGGGCGAAATATTTCAAATTGTAAAGTTACTTGGCCTGCCTGTAACGTTATATTACTTTGAATAATGAATTGTAACTTTTATTAAAGTTACCGTGGGTCAAAATCACATATGTGAATGTCCTTTGATAGGGTTCTATAAAAAATGCATCCCCCAGCTCCACTCAAAATACAGGCACCCACATTGTACTACTTTGTCATTATTTACTTTTCATTTGGCCTATTTTTTAGCATTGTCAACAAAAGTGTTCCAACTACCCGCAGTTCACGTTCAAATTGAAACGAACAGCGCAACAACAACAATAGGGGCAGCAATTCAGCTCGTCATAACTCTATGCTCTTTTGCTTTTGATTTTTTAAAACCTCCGCGCACAATGGGGAACGCAAACATATATTTTACCCAAATAAAAGTTTAGGAGTTTTGAAAAATGGCCAAGTACGATGTTAAAATGTTGCCGGAGGCGCAGTGCCGCTGCCCCGCCGGCCCCAGCGTCACTCACCATTTATTGCATGTTCCGTAGCTCTGTTTTTGGAGATAGCGTATGCTCAAAGACATGTCACGTGAAATTTAGGAGAATAGGAGTGTGCGAGCTTTGAGCTGGTAATAAGTAGAAACAGTACTTACGGAATCCAATACGAGGATTTGGAGAAACATTAATTATATGATTTTCCAATAAATAATTCATGTGAAAACATTATTTTTGTTGTTGGATAGTAATGGAATTCCAACTCTTTGAAGCCTTATTGCAAAAACAGTATAAACGTAATAAATTACAGTGACGCTGAACAATGCAACGTTACTATAACGAGAAATAAATCGCCCGCTCCGATGAATATTTTGCACTTGTGTCCTGTTTAAACAATTTTAAGCTTGTTTTATGTGTTGTGTGCAATTTAACACGTAATTTATGATAGTTTCAATTGCTGAATCTATCAACAATTTTGGGAATCGTTTATGGGATATTGGTTCATGCATGAATTAATGTTATTACAATGTATTTTAGAATTTGATAATAATTCTAGTTATTTTGTATCCATAGTACAATTTATTAGTTATTGTTATTAGAAACACTAAATATACAACACTATACAACTGACCTATAAACCAAGCAACGGTTTACTCAGCTGTATTTTTTCCTTACCGCAAGGCCTTAAGAGCGTGTACGTCAACCGCGCGCCATTTGGCCTAAAATGGTACTTTTCAAACCACTGTTTCTCAGTAACTACTTATCCTATAACTATGTTATTTTGTAATAACGCAAGGTAATTTCACTGTCTATATAGTTAATTGAACATAAATTTCAATTTGTGTAGTTTAAATACTTAAAACCCCTATAACGTAACAGATGTTTTATAAAATTCCCGTTCAGCGTCTATTTCGAAGCTTAAATTCATGTGAAAACAGTGGCAAATCTAATCATATTTATTTTTTTACTCATAGACGAAATCCCCATGCCTATAGTTAGTTGAAAACATTTTTCGATTTAGGTCTCTATCTTTCAGAAAAAAATATTTTAACAATGTGAAAAATTGTGAATTTCAAATGCTTTTTTTACCTATCTATCTTACTTAATTTAATATAACAATTATTTACTTTAGTAATATAACTCTTTCTTTAAAACATAAACTTTATATTATAATTTCTGTGGTGTTAAGGCAAAAGGGGATGAGTCAAAAAACACAACTTTTCACCAGGGGCTAATCAAAAAAACGCGTGTTTGTTTTGTAATAAAAATGCAGTTTAATCAAAAGTGTATAGAAATAATTAACACAACTCTGTTTTAATTTTCATTTATTAATTTAGTCGTCTTTTATATGTACCCGAAAAATATTTTTATTTCTTAATTATTAAAATAATTGACATATCTCCTTGTTCGGAAACCTCTAGAACATAGGAACGACGTCGATGGAGGCGCCACCGGCGATGGCATCGGAGGGGGGACAGCGCGGCGCGGGGGGCAGCCACGTACGAGGATCGCGGGCCGCACACACACCTTACCGATCAGCTGTGAAAATTGTACGCGTCGCGCGCCGTTTAATTATATAATTTGTTACAAATCATCCGTTGGAATAAACCAGTACCTATATTTCGGAAACAGCCTCAGTCATTTCTACAGCCCAAGAATTCTCCCTAACAAAGTGGTCCTTCGCAAGAAAGAAAAAACAACGGAGGCAGGCGTGCAGTGACGCGTGCGTGGCGATTTTGCAGCGCAGGAAAAAACCAACGTGGCGCACACGTCTCCAAGAAATATATCGACGAGAACGGATAACTGTGGCTACGGATCGGTAAATAGTGTGTCGTTCCAATTAATCATTGCCCTTTATCACTTCTTAAATTCTTCCCGCTTTGTTGGCCATTTAAATCTGTTCCATTTTTTTTCCCCATATTTATTAGTCATCGCATTCATTTCGTTGCACATATTTCAAGCCTGGTTATCGCTCAAGCCTATTATTGTAGGTGCATCGCTGCATAATTAGTAGCAGGCAAAAATAAGAAACCTGTTTACACGGATACGTGTTAGCTTGACCGCTAATTCACTCAAGGTCAACATCTGTCGCTTTGCAATTTATTCAACGCAGTGCTTGCTCATTAGTTACGAATTAACGTAATTATTATTTATTTGAATAATGGACTCTAAACTTAAAGAATTAGTTAAGAAACGTGCAAGCTGTAAAGCTAAACTTACGCTTTTCAGCAATTATTTAAATGTAGTCCTTTCTTGTTCACGATTAAGTGATTTACAAGTAACAGAACTGGAAACCCGACTTGATAAAATGGATTTATTATACAATGACTATGATAAAATACAGGGGGATATCGAGCTGCTGATGGAGGACTCCGCCGAGGCATTGGCTGATCGCGAAGCCTTTCAAAACCAATACTTCTCCTTGGTGTCATCGGCGCGCGAGGTGCGACGTCAGCATAGCGAGCGAAGAGCCAGCGTGTTGGTGAGTTCCGTACAAGCTTCAGATAATAATGACGCCACACAGTCGAAACATAGTGTTGTGAAATTACCACAGATTAGTTTACCACATTTTGATGGAAGCTATCAGCATTGGCTCGAGTTTAGAGACACGTTTGATTCTCTTATACACAAGAACACATTGTTGGATGACATAAGTAAATTTCATTATCTGAGGTCCTCGTTAAAGGGTGCTGCTGCCTTAATTATTAGAAGCTTGGATTTTAATTCTGGTAACTACAGCATCGCCTGGGATTTATTGACGAAACGTTACAATAATAATCGTCTTTTGGTAAATAATCATGTTCAATCGTTATTTAATGTCGATCAAATAGAAAAGGAGTCCAGTAAAGCAGTACGTCATTTAGTCGATAGTACTACAAAAAATCTCAGAGCTTTAACAATTTTAGGACAACCGACGCAGCACTGGGACACCTTAATTATTTATATAATGGCTCACAAATTAGATACTAAAACTTACGTTCATTGGGAAGAATTTAGAAATACGTTATCCGAGGCACCTACATTGTCTAAATTTTTAACTTTTTTAAATAACAGGGCAGACTTGTTGGAATCAGTTGAGGACTCTGAAGCTATTAAAAACAAGACCTCAAACAATAAATCAAATAAGCAAAAAAGTTTTGCCATAACATCAACTGATAATAATAATATTTCAAATAAGGTTTCGAGCTCAAATTGTCCAATGTGCAAACAAAGTCATGTTTTATTTAAGTGTGATAGTTTTCGAAAACTGACGTCAGATGTTCGTAATCAGAAGGCTAAAGAATACAAGGTTTGTCTTAACTGTTTAAACCCGGGCCATTCCGAACAAAAATGCAAATTGTGGGCTCGGTGCAAGTATTGTAAGGCAAAACATAATACACTGTTACACGTAGACAAAGACAGCGAGCCGACTACCAGTAGTCAAATAACAGATAATGTTACTTTAACTGCCAAAGCTATACAGAATACTACTTCGTCCACCGTATTGCTTTCCACAGCGAGGGTGAAGGTGCGCGACAGCAGCGGCCGCAGCCACGTAGCGAGGGTGCTGCTGGACAACGGCAGTACCGCAAACTTTATAACTGAGGAGCTGTGTGGTAAGCTGGGTTCACTTAAACGTAACGTAAACTCCAGAATAACGGGTATTAACCAGCAAACTTGTAAAAGCACACAGTCTTGTTCCTTAACCTTAGAATCTTACTCGGGTAAATTTAAAACAACAATTGATTGTTTAGTATTACCAGAGATAACCAAATCATTACCATCGACATTAATTGATATAAGTACTATTCCACTTCCATCAGGCATCTGTCTAGCTGACCCTCACTATTATAAACCGTCAAGCGTAGACATTTTACTAGGTGCTGAACAGTTCTGGAATATTTTAGGTACTAACACAATAAATCTAGGCAAATGTCAACCTAGGTTATACGAATCTAAATTAGGATGGCTTATTTCTGGGTTTATTGCGCAACCTAGTCCATCCCGTGACCAACCAGTGTGTAATTTTGTGCAGGAAATAAAACCTGAACTCACTCGGTTTTGGGAACTAGATTCAATATCAGAAAAACATTCGTTGTCAGCCGAGGAACGTGCATGTGAGGAACATTTTTTACGCACTACTACTCGTGGCGAAGACGGGCGTTTTATTGTTAAAATGCCATTTAAACAGTCACCAGATGTTTTAGGTGACTCATACCAAATGGCGAAAGTTCGATTTCTTTCGCTCGAACGTAGGTTTGAACGTGATCCCTTATTCAAAGGTAGGTATATCGATTTTATGCACGAGTACTTGCAATTAGGGCATATGTCTGAAGTTAGTAACTCAAATGATAACATAAGTTACTATTTACCACATCACGGTGTTACGCGCGAGCAAAGTACTACAACTAAATTAAGAGTTGTCTTTGACGCGTCAGCTGTGACGACTTCAGGTATTTCTTTAAATCACCTACAAATGATCGGTCCGACTGTACAGGACGATCTTTATTCTATTTTACTTCGTTTTCGAAAACATAGATACGTTGTATCAGGAGATGTAGAGAAAATGTATAGAGCTATAGATTTAAATAAATCTCAACGCTCTTTACAAAAAATCCTATTTAGATTTAATCAACATGAACCGCTTAAAACCTTTGTTCTTAATACAGTTACTTATGGCACCGCTTCGGCACCATACTTAGCGACAAAGGCACTCGTAAGTCTCGCTTCACAGGCGTCTAATGATGACGTAAAGCAAGCTATACAACGGGACATGTACGTTGATGATTATTTGGGAGGCAGTGACACTGAGTCAGCAACCATACTGTTATGCAAGGAGGTGAGTTCGATTTTAGCATCAGCTCAATTCAAATTAAGAAAATGGCAATCTAATAGCCCACAAGTGATGAAGGCTATGTTGTCATCCCTTGATCAGAATGATAATAACATTCTGGATTTAAATCGTAATCAATCTCATAACACTGCTAAAGTATTGGGCTTAAACTGGGTTCGCGATTTAGATCAGTTAACTTTTTCTATAAATCTACCTCCAACTAATAAAATAACTAAACGTTACATTTTATCTTGCATTAGTCAAATCTTTGACCCATTAGGGCTAGTAGGGCCGTGTGTCGTATTGGCAAAGATAACAATGCAAAAATTATGGTTAGAAAAATGTTCGTGGGACGAACCGGTTTCTCGTGACACTCAAGAATGTTGGTCGTCATTCGTCACTACGTTATCGTGTTTGAATAATTTAAACATACCACGGCATGCATTTAGTGTTAATCATAAAATAATTGAGTTGCACATTTTTACAGATGCATCCGAGTGTGCCTATGGGGCATGTGTGTACGTTCGTTGCCTAAATAATGATGATACTATAACCGTTCACCTTTTAACTTCGAAAAATAAGGTAGCTCCCATTAAACATACAACCATACCCCGTCTTGAACTGTGCGGGGCCTTGTTGGGAGCAAGACTGAGTGCAAAGGTAGTAGACTCACTAACTATTAAAATAAATAAGTGTTATTATTGGTGTGATTCGACGATAGTTCTCTGTTGGTTATCTGCATCGCCGAATAAATTAAAGCCTTTTGTTCGTAACCGTGTCAGTGAGATACAAGAAAGTACCGGGGAAAATTCTTGGAGATACGTGTCGTCGAAAGAGAACCCGGCCGACTTCATATCTCGCGGGCTGAGGGCCGATCAAATCGGCACCTGTAAATTGTGGTGGTCGGGCCCAGAGTTTTTAAAATTAGGCGAAGATCGTTGGCCTAAAATGCCAAATACGGGTTCTAATTCCGACATACCTGAATTTAAAGTTCATTTAGTAGATAACTGTCAATCAACTCAATCAGTTATCAGTCGTTTGATTAGTAATAAATCTAACATAAACAAATTAAAACGTATTTTCGCTTATGTACTTAGGTTCATTTTTAATTTAAAAAATCCTAACAGCAGGTTGTGTGGTCATTTATCCTGTGATGAATTAAATGAAGCATTTACTGTTATGTTACGTTTTAGTCAAATGGAAATGTTTTCTGACGAATACAAAACACTTAGTTTAAAAAGGCCACTATCCAGCAAAAATAGGCTTGCTTCACTGTCTCCATTTATGGATGATCGAGGTGTAATTCGCGTAGGTGGCAGGTTAGATAACGCTAACTACAGTTACGACACAAAACATCCAATATTGCTAGATAGTAAACATCACATTACGAAAATATTATTTCGTTGTGAACATCTTAAGCTTATGCATGCAGGGCCACAACTTCTTTTATCACACATTCGTCAAACTTACTGGCCTTTAGGAGGTAGAAATTTATCTAAAGGTACATTCAGAGAATGTGTCAAATGTTTCAGATTTAGGTGTCAAGCGGTGCAACCAGTCATGGGTCAGCTACCACGCACGAGGACACAGCTTGAATTTCCGTTTTATAATTGTAGTGTCGACTACGCCGGACCAATGCTGATAGCTGACCGTAAAGGCAGAGGTGCCAGACTCATTAAATCCTATATCTGTGTGTTCGTCTGTTTGGCAGTAAAGGCTGTTCATCTGGAGCTTGTGACGGATCTCACCAAAGACGCCTATCTTGCCGCGTTAAAGAGATTCGTTGCTCGTCGGGGTAAACCACACAGTATCCTCTCTGATAACGGCACAGCTTTTGTGGGCGTATTTAATGAGCTTGCACAATTCTTGGCTAATTCAAATTTAGAAACCTATTTTGCACAAGAAGCGATAAAGTTTAGCTTTACTCCTCCTTATAGTCCACATTTTAATGGTATAACAGAGGCCGCCGTTAAGTCTACAAAAAGACACTTAAAAACCATTGTTCATTCTTCTCATCTAACATATGAGGAGATGAACACATACCTAGTCCAAATTGAGGCTATATTAAATTCCCGTCCCCTTGTTGCTCTTTCTTCGTCTCCTGACGACCTTACCGCTCTCACTCCTTCGCACTTTTTAATTGGACGACCGCTAATATCCGTTTCTCAGCCGCAGGTACACTCCGTCAACATCACTCGATTGGACCGCTACAAAAGAATTGAGCATCTACGGCAACACTTTTGGAACCGATTCAGTCATGAATATGTTGTCATGTTGCAGCAGAGAACCAGATGGCATGCGTCCACAAGCGAAATTAAGCTGAATCAGTTAGTTCTGATCAGAGAGAAAACGCAACCACCACTACATTGGCTATTAGGCCGTATCGTCAAGGTGTTTCCTGGTGCTGACGGCATCACGAGGGTGGCGGAAATCAAAACCAAGAAGGGCAACATCACAAGGGCCTTCAACAACATATGTCCTTTACCTATTGAAGACGATGTTTCAACCCGGGCAGGATGTTCGGAAACCTCTAGAACATAGGAACGACGTCGATGGAGGCGCCACCGGCGATGGCATCGGAGGGGGGACAGCGCGGCGCGGGGGGCAGCCACGTACGAGGATCGCGGGCCGCACACACACCTTACCGATCAGCTGTGAAAATTGTACGCGTCGCGCGCCGTTTAATTATATAATTTGTTACAAATCATCCGTTGGAATAAACCAGTACCTATATTTCGGAAACAGCCTCAGTCATTTCTACAGCCCAAGAATTCTCCCTAACATCCTTTTTCCGTAACACGGTAAAAATTAAAAAAAAATCCTAGAACGACTCGTCTCTTTATTTGCTATTATTATTTACGTACCCCCACCAGTTGCACGAGTTTGGCACACCCCCTCCACCTGGGGTCGGTGGAGGGGGTGTGCCAAACTCTTACCGGCTAAAAACCCACCCAGTGTTGCCTTCAATTACCTATTGTCGAGGGCACGGGTATCGCCAAAGCATTCTTCCGCACCCCCGACAGGTATTGGCCCCCCAGATGTTCAAAGGCGGGCCCCGTCAACCTCTGTGGCCGTCACCCAGCGGCCACAGCAAACTCCACTAAGAGATGCGCGCGCAACACAACGCCACCGTCTCGAGGCCTGTTTCTGATCGGACGACAGACGCCCCTAGTCTGTCGCCCGCAGGCCGCGCCCTATGGTGGCCGGAGATTAGTCATTCTGCGACGTCCTCCACGTCTGCTGCGGGCGGGGAGAGAGGAAGCAGCTTCTCTCTCCCTTTCCGCCGCCTCCTTTCAAACCATCACATCCTCACAAAAGGATGCGACGGCGTTCCATCCATCTTCGCTGCCGACCATGCAGGACACGACAGCCGGCAGCGAAAGACTTCCCGCAGCGTCTACTGCTGCCGCTAGGTCACGGCGCTGCGTTGCCCCAGATGCCACAGTGGTGGCATTCGGGCGTGGGCTCCCGACCGATGCGACACAGGAACTTTCCGAAACACCCATGTCCGGTAAGGACCTGTGTCAGCCGGAAGCTGAGGGCGCCGTGGCGTCCCTCCAGCCACTCCTTCAGTATGGGCCTTACCGCCGCGAGAGCGGCGTGCCATGCCGTGGGTCGCGCAAGTCGCTGCTCCCATTCCGCAATGAGGTCTTGGCGGAGCTCTGAACTGCGCAACTCAACTTGCCGAGGCACGAGGCGCTCGGCCCGCCCCACCGCTTCCTCGCGCCATGTATAGAGTGACGCGAGGGCTGTCGGTCTCGATCCGGCTAGGAGGCATGCAGCTTCCAAGGAGATCGTGCGGTATCCTCTTATAACCCTGATGGCCATCGCTCGCTGTGGTCTTCGCAGCACTGGAAGGTTGCGGGCCGTCAGGGTGCTCGCCCACACTGGCGCGGCGTAAAGCGCCATCGCCCGCACGACCCCCATATAGAGCCTCCGGCAGGAGGTATTGGGTCACCTGAGGTTGGGCAACAAGCGTGAGAGCGCTAAAGCTGCGACCAACAACCGAGGAGCGAGCCGCTGGAAGTGTGGCCCGAAGTCCCAACGACTTTCGAGAACGAGTCCCAGGTATTTCATTGTCGGCTCCACAGCGATGGTAACCCCTCCCACCACGATACTGGACCCCGGAGGTGGCTTCTTCCTTGGCCCATGGAAGCAAAGGGCCTCGGATTTGTGCAAGGCCACTTCGAGGCCAAGACCTACCCACGACCTGCGCGACACTGGCTGTGGCCCGAATGGCCGCCTGCCGGTACGTCTACCCATGTGCTGTGACTAGCGTGTCGTCAGCGTAGCATATCACGCTGACGCCGTGGAGAAGCGCATCGCGCAGGACCCAATCGTAGCCAATGTTCCACAGGAGAGGGCCAAGAACCGACCCCTGAGGAAGAGATGTTCTGACGAACCCATCCTTCTCGATCCAGGTACACGACAGCTCTTTCGGATAAATAGGCCCCGATTATGCGACGGAGGTACCCTGGCACTCCATGATAACGGAGCGCCTCCTTTATGATATTCCAGGGCAGTGTGTTGAACGCGTTAGCGATGTCATGCGACACCGCCGAAACCACCTCGCCCCGGTCGACTGCTTCCTCCGCCAGGACCGCCAGGACCCTCACGCGTATGCGTGGAGGAAGCAGTATAGCGTTAACTGTTGAACGCCCTTTACGGAAACCATACTGGTTGTCCTCCAGATCCGAATCAGCTCATAATTTAAAGGTTTTAAATTCATCATACTTACGTTAAATCGAACTTGTTAATCCTATTCAGTTCTGTAGGTTTCAACACTCAAATTACCCACGTAAACCATAATTTTAGGATTTTTTGCACCGTTGCACTAGTAAAAAGACGTCAACTTCGCGCGCGAAATGCAACTAACGCGGAAGGACGAATATGAATTTAGGCACAAGTCGACTTATCTCATTATACCTAATTTTATAAGTAAAGGATCACGTATGCAATAAGAAGATAACTAGACAAAACTCCTTTTTACTTTTTAGGTTTTGCTATTTATGACTAGACTCGTATTTTTTATTGGAGATTCACGAAATAAAATACATTTTATAGAATTATCTCCTTTTTACCATGATAGTTCGTAAAATTTTGTACCCAACTGTGTAATTAACTCATTTTTCACAATTTCTGACTCATCCCCTTTTGCCTTAACACCACAGATTTAATCTCTCGTTTTTATTTTTTTATAAATTATTTAAAAACTACTATAAAACGCTGCACGCGAGTCAACTCAAACCAGACCGCCGCAAGGCTTCACAGAGAGAGGACGTGTCGCTCCGTCACATCGCGTAGGGTGAATAACCTCTGCCGTGGATACCGAGAATAGAGTACATTTCAAGCGCGACCAACAAATCTTGATACATTACTATTTTATTTAAAGCTCAATTTTGAAGCATATTTTTTTTATCGATTGAGTTGAAATTTTGTTTGAATGTTCAGTTTTAATGACAATGTATGATTCTATATCCAATATGGCGGTATACCCAAGATGGAGAAAAAAATGTTTTTAATGCATTCCTACGTTATGGGTATCAAATGAAAGGGCTTGCTATGAATAACTCGAAAAAAAAATGTGTCGCGAGTCTAAATCCAATATGGCAGACTCCTTAGGCTAGAAATCACTTATTGCAGATGTCTGTTACCAATCGAGCTATAATTTTTTTTTTTCATTTTCGATGTACCCAAATTTTGACTTTTGATCTCGAATAACTTTTGAAGCATATAGCTATATAACTTATATGATAACTTAAAACTTTATTTGCAATGGTAAACCCAAGCTCTTCACCAATATTTGGCTTTCCGGCAATTGTTGTTATTTGACCACAATTTTTCGGTCTGGATGGACTGGACCATTCATATAAACAATCAATTTTTCAAATCGGTCCAGGAAAGAGAAATCGAGAACAATCAAATTGAGAACAATCACAAAACAATCTAATTGAAACCTCCTCCTTTCTTTTTTTGAAATCGGTTAAAATACAGAAACTCTTAACATTGTCATTAATCATCAGTCGACTATTTAGTACTGTTGAAAATTGTATGTAATATACAGAAAGTCCTCAAAACCAAGGTTTTCATAGGTGCCCGATTTTTTTGCAAAAGAGTGTAAGTATTAACGACTTATTTTCATGCTTCACTATTTTCCCGCTATTAACTATTTACTAAATAATATATTTTTTGTTCTACCAATTTCACTCGAAAGGATCAAAATGGTTTGTGTGACTATACGTGAAGTATGATAGGCACGCACACAGCCGCGACGCTAGTCTGCGCGGTTTTTTGCGTTGAATTACCTAAAGTTGACATCGCGCGCCGAGCGTACACGCTCTTAAGAATGCAAGAGGCAGAAAGCGTCCAATAACCGCGAAGCCTCACAAAGACCTCGTTGTCTTGATAACCGTAACTTTGCTGAGCATCCTCCAGCCAGCAGCCAGGGTTACGAAGCAATTTCAAGTCCCAACAGAAACTAATTTTAACTAAGTGTTGTATATTTTTTACAAGAAAGTCAATAGTTCGTAACTTTTCAACAAAGGCTTTATGTGCTCGGAATATTTTACTGTTTTCTACAAGATTATGTAAGGCTTATAGCCTTGTTGTCTCACTACTGCTGTGTATTTTTATTTTAAAGCTAATATTTTTGTTGGTTGACAGTAAATCACTAGTGTGTCCTATTTAATTATATTCTTGAGAATATCTGACTGAATTTATACAAAAAAACAATAAAACACTTTTGTGACTATGATGATTTAATACAACGAATCTTCACTGTAATAAAAACTTCATTCCTTCAAATGAGATCTCTCAGTTTTATTCTGTATAGCACAAAACACAGCTTCCAGAATATTCCACAAACAAAAATGGCGCTTTGCAGACGTTCGTCACATGAAAAATGGAATTATTATGATTACTAGCTGGTGCCCGCGACTTCGTCTGCGTAGGTTTAGTATTTCGAACAATATGTTTACAAATTGTAGCCTATGTGTTATTCTGATGTGTAAGCTATATTATTGTAAAGTTTCATTAAAATCCATTCAGTAGTTTTTGCGTGAAAGAGTAACAAACATCCATACATCCATACATACAAACTTTCGCGTTTATAATATTAGTAGGATGTTAGTGCTAGAACTGTTTGCTTTAATGAACAGCTTGAATTAAATGAACAGTCTCATAGTAAGGAATTTTAGTTATTGCAGGTCGACATCGACTTGCTTTGTACGCCTTTTAAATATTAAGGATGAAATACGCGAAATCAATGTTTAAAGATACTGCGGTATTACTATAGAGTGAAACTTATAAGTCTTGTTAACTAATAACGTGAGTTCAGAGTTACTTTAAAATTGATTATGTTTATTGGTTTACAGGTACGCACTGAACCGGAGTTTAGGAAGTCAGCCTCATGTACTGGTGAGTTAAATTATGTGATTTTACATTATTGGTTTCATTACTGGGTTATTGTTCAAGGTAGATGCGTGGTATGTATCAATAATTTACTTAAGTGACAAACTAGTTTGTCACTTGAAAAATATGCCATAGGGATTGACGGTGAAGTGCTCCTTCACCGTTTAATTAAAATGTCACTAAACCAATATGATTAAACACGTGGATTTAGTTTAAGCGAACAAACTAGTATAAAGTTAATAATAGAAACAGTATCGATGGTCAAACCAACAGACACTTACTCCTAGCTACCCCAGCACACACTATCTCGGGCTTTGCAAAGATCCTCTCTATAACACTGACGAAATACTCGAGACTCGCTCAGTTTTACAGATAACTTGGTTCGCGTCTGCTCGTCCAACTTACAAGTAGCTGATGTACTTACTATATTGTTCTTTCATCGTGGCTTCCATCTCGTATGGAGTTCAAACCCGATTTATAGCCAAAAGCTACTAAGATATATGAACTAAGCTATGTAGGTACTATGCTATTTCTTATTTGACTCTGTTTGGATGAATATTCTTGCCGATAACGTTTGAAAACACAAATAAAATATAACTAAAGTTTTCACATGTGAAAATATTCTCCTAAGCAATCTAAAACTTTCGTTATTACACACCAAAAGTCCGAATGTAAAACCAACATCAAAAGTGGGTAAGGTCCTCGATAAATCCTTTACCTTTGATAGTCAACTTTATGCTATTTTTAGGCTTTGAAACCGCCAGCCTTTAAGAAAATAGGCTTAATATTTTCCAACGGTTACCCGAGGAATCTAATAAGCTGGCTGGGGCAATCCGATTGTCCCGGCAGACGGACGGGGGGTTAACGCAATTTGACGTGGAGCCGAATTGACGGCCGACACGTGAGTCTGACGAGCTGTTCTCGACAGTTTTACACTGCCAGGGAACTACACTATCTGCAAAGCTAGTGTACTCTTACAAGTGTGACGTCATAGAACATAGATGAATTGTGTCACATTGTTGTTGAACATATAAGTTGTAGAGTAGCTGACGGGCAGACGTTGCCGGAAGACGTGCATATGAATGTAGCTATAGCTAAAAGTATATAAGTTGTTGCTATTTCTTGTCTTGAAAGGAAAATGATTACTTAAGTGGTAAGTTATTATAAAGGGTTTATACATTCAGGTTTACTTAGTTGTTTTTTTTACTCACTGTGAAATGTACTATTTGCGTAAAAGTTGAGCAGGTAATAGAAACGTTTATGTGTTAGCGAAATAATAAAGTTTTGATATGCAATACAGAATTAAGTAACTTCAAAAATATTCAGCATAGGAGTAAATATTGAGAATATACTTAAGATAAGTAGATTTACATAAGAAAAATGTCACTTCATAACCAGGAAAAGGGAACAAACAAAAAATTCCCGAAATCCTTCTAATTCTGGCAGTCGTTTATCGCATCTTATTTTGAGGCTCATGCCATTGGAATATCTACCTTAAGTTGCAGTCACACGATCTAAAATTGTACAGGTAGAAGTATTGTGGGGGCTGCACGCCAACACATTAGCATATATACATACAAGACAACAGCAAGTTCCGCGTCTTTCGTTCTAAAGTTAATGAAAATGTTTAGCAAACTCATTATATTTTAATAACGTGCAAAGGGGATCAAATGTGAGAGATGTATGTTGTACAGCACTTTATAATAGAACTATGGCTTTGTATGGAAATAAATGCGAGTGTAAGCTTCCACTGGCACAGTTTTCGTTGCATTTCGTAAAGTGCTTGAAAATATAGACGTGAAGTCTCGGCGCGCTAAATTTAAGTGCATACGTTTGTGCAAACTATAGCACTATTGTTTCGTGTGGAGTACCTATTATATCAAGTTTCTGTTATTGTTCAACTATTTATATGTAAAATTGTTGAAATAACAGTACCTATATCGCGTGCGTATTTCCGATTTTATAAGTTACATAAAATTATTACTATACATAACACTTATACAACATTAGCGTCGGAAAGTAATTGTACCCTTATATTACAGGACCCATCTACATACATAAAACAGGTCCTTAATTCACCCACACATACGCACTAAGTACGTTATCACATAGCAAAAGCTTTATAATTATCAATGTGTGAGTATGTTTACTACTTTAATAATGTCGTGGGAACAAGGAGCGGAACCGATTGAGAACAAAATGGCTTCAAAACGATCCCCGTTCGGGTTTATAGTTATTATTGAAATAGCTAAGTTATATTATAGTATCGTTACTGTAAGGTTAGTGGGGCTGTAAAAACGTTAAAAGGCTTAAGTTTAGTGTTAAAATAATATACGTGTTTCATTAAGTTCGTAAGGTTTGCGCTGAATCGAGTTTTGTTATTCGAAAGCTTAATCAAAATTGATGTGTAATGGACAGAACACTTTATGAATGTAATTTTAAGTTTTGAGTAATTATTGTTCTTTAAAACACTACTTTTATTAGATTAACATGAAACTTATGAACTTATGTCTTGTTTTCTTACTATTAAATCCAGTAGTAACTACACAAAACGATCTCAGATACGAAGAATCAACATAATGTGTTCAATAACAAATAAACATAGTAAACAGATTCCATATCTGCGGAATAAGACCCCAATAAAAACATTATAAGAGAATTAGAACTAATACAAACAAAGCCGCAGGGAAAGGCTATAACATATATAGTAAGATTCCTTTATCAGCATTATTGCTGTCCTAGAAAAACAATAATAAATTGTGCTTGATTAGAAATCAACCGATAAACAGATATATTATGTCTCCTTATATAGTTTTGTTGACAACCGATAACCGAATAAAATAAAACTCTTATTTATGTACAATCAACGAACTAAGACATAAAAATATGTAAATTCGTTATGTCAAGATCGCTAGAATCACAAAATACATAGGTACAGAAGTCAATCTACATATAAAGCGCGTTCGAGTCACGCAGACATAGGTGTCTATGTGTGCGTGTTCACAGACGCGCTGTCTCAAAACAACTCAAAACAGTGCGAGCGGGGCTGCCGTTTTCTTGAGATACGCGCGTCACACATAAGGTAGATAAATGTGCACGCGTTTTGATACCTACCTAACTGTAATTTGACTGTAATATTTTTAATTTTAATAACAAAAGAAAAAGTAATAATGGAGCAACAAAAAAAGTCGTATTATAATTGTTCAGTGGACGGTTGTTTTAATACAACAATAAACAGTGAACTGTCGTTTTTTAGCCTGCCGTATTACATATAGTATGGACCTACTTATTTTCTCATATTTCGATGGTTCTTTTAATAAACGCAGTAGGTAGGTACAGTTAGGTGGGTAGGTAAGCGCCCCGGCGGCCTCTGGCCCAATGCCGTAATAAGTTTTGCTAGTGTCGACCCAGGCGAACCTCCCAACCTACCCTCAAAGATTATTACTAGTAGGAGTTGATAATTTTTGTGATCATGGCGAGAGTATGTTGTAAGGTAGACGAAATAAAACTCGCACATCAAGGTTTCTGTAGGTAGAAGCAAGCTTAGATCAGGGACTGTACCAACCCATTACATACAAAAATATTTTTTTCGCAAGTAAAGAGTAATAAGTAAGTACCTATATATGTATGAATAACAAAATTATAAATTGCGGTTTCTGAAAAAGTTCGGTATCTCGTTCAAACGAATTTCCGTTGAAAGTGTTTATTAACTTCATGTATGCCACATTAAATATTTTATTACTATTGGTTTATATTTCATTTTTCCTGTTTTATTCTCAACAATAAATCAAATAATTAGATACGAGTACCACTACCACGTTAGTTTTATGCGCATAAAAAAGTTGACGACCCTAGCGCGACCGCCGAGTTTAGGCATGAAAAGTGAAGTACATACATGAGATTGACTTCTGTTGTATTTTGTGCTAGAATCGCCAAAAATAATAATCAAACAGAAGAATTAAAATGTTATCGTTGTCGTATAAACTATATATCAGTTTTATTTTTTTCCCAGGCAAACAAACAAAATAAATAAGTTTGCCAACATGTGGTTCCGTATGATGTGTAAGTAAATCTCCTTAGCCAGTGTAATGTTATCTTTTTAGTGTCGGATATAAACCGAGCCATAATAAAGTTTCGTTTATTGATGCCTGATTGGCTCATAAAACATAAATGATTGCAACTCGTAAACTTACACAACATGAGAAAATGCTGCTTCTTCGATATACCCACACTCGTAGTAAAGAAACTATAGAAAACTATATGTCATCATCATAATAATGTACCGAGATGCGTAAATATAGTTCGCGCATTTTTGTAAGTATCTTGTCGAAAATGTTTGATAGTCTGAAGCTCTTGCAATATCCCCCGTTTTATATCTTAAACCTGTACGTAGTATCGAAAAAAACTAAAATACCTAAATAAGCTCCTTCATTTTAAAAAATTAAGGTATAAATGCCGTGTAATTAAATTGTGAGTGCGTACGGCGTTAAATCTTTAACGTCTTTCAAAAACAACGGCTACTAGTGCTTAGGCATATAACACTACAAAATTCTTTATTCAACGCTACAACCTTCACAATATCAACTTGCCAACTTAATTTACTAGCACTTACTAAGAAAAATCAAAGCACACAACCTCTTCGAAACGAGGCGTCGTGTCGCGCGTGTCGTACGTACAAAGGGTGTCATGTGTCGTGATTTTTCATCGGACGTACGTCAATTAACATGTAAATTGGACTCGCTGGCTGATGAGTCCCCGACCTAGGGCTGCCAACATTTATTAAGTGATCTAGAAAGTACGTGTCATTTGGCCACGCAGAGATGTTTAAGCTTAAAGAGCCGTTAGTAGCATATTTGTTTACTGAGGAAATCTTGAATGTATGACAGATATGGATAATGCCAAGGACTATAATGTGTTTGTTAAACTTGATATAACAACGTTGACATAGCTCTCCTATTTATTATAATGATAATAAAAAATACCGTTGGAAAAATAATCTTCTTTTCGTAAAAACAAGGGTCTTTTGTCTGTTGACATAACATCCGAGATCCTTAATTAGCAATTTATTTCATAAAAAGAATAATGTGTCAACCCTACGGGCTTGTATGTATACAGGGTGTATATACATTTCCGTGTACACATTTTAAGCGGCAAAGAGGATTTGCTTAATAAAACAACGGATTTGTTTAATTCCGCGACCGACGGCTGTTCACAGTTCATACAAGATTTAATTAAGTTCACGAATACATATTTTGATGTGCACACTGCGGTGAGTGGCGGTTTGGTTAACTAATAATGTATGTAAAGTATATTGGCATTGAGGCAAGCCTTATAAATATATCAGTTATTTACACGGCCTAGACACATCCTAGGCGGTATTCCCGCAAGAGTATCAACGTCTGCGAACATCGTAATAATGTCATTAGATAGCAGGTGAGAGATATCGCTCGTGCAAAAGAAAGCAGCAGTTCCCATAATCCATTAGTTGGGTACAGCCCCCGCGGGACACATCCCGCAGCTTTATACCTCAGCTGTACGAGGAAAAACGAACCATAATTGCACAAACGTCTTAAAAATGGTAATAGAATTTTTCTTCAACTGTTTTTGGAGACAAAGGCGTAATAAAGATAAAAGGAAGGCTTTGTGCCTTGAAATATAACGGGACAGAAGTTCAACTGCAAAAAGGTCAAGGTTACGACGTAATCCATTACTGACAATGCTTGCAAGAATACAGGTGATGTTTTGCGGTTGCTTGGATATATTTGCGTGCGTTCTACAGTTCAGTCCTTTTGTGTTTACTTGCGCAGTGTCACGATAACTGAGATAAGTTCAAGTGAACTGTCACGTGGCAAATTGAATGGGAGTTGGGTTGGCTTTTCGTCTGCGCTTTGTCTTGGCCAGTCTTTGTTTGCTCCGCCAAGTCCGAGGTGAAAGGTCTTCATTTAGGGAACGATTTCCTTTTGAATATAGAATGGGATGTCGGAGAAAAGTTAAGGAAAATTAATCTTTGCTTGAAGATAAGAAATGCTGACATCGAAGATATGAATTAATCTCATTCCGACAAAATTTTCTGCGATAGTCGATAATCCGTTAGCCTAGAAATATATCGACGCGCCCTAGTTTGATTTCTAGTTAAACAATAATTTTATTATACAAACAATGCAAAATTTCTCGGTAAAAGCCTCAATGGATTTGTGTCTATTTAATCGCAAAATGCTTTAATTTTAATGGGACCCAAAACAAAAATAACATTTCTGACTAAAATGGATATCAAGTGCGTAACCTGTAAAACATTTGTTCATATTTAAATATATTAAAAATAAATCTTTTCGCAGTAGTTTAAATAATAATTAAATATATCTTTTTTTTAAGTACTCGCATTTTCTCCAGAGCTGCACTTAATGCAAGTGGACTATTTGATTTGCAGTGCGACTAATCAATTTGCCAGCGCACTGCAGGTCCAAAGTCGAATCAACTGACAAATATTTGTATAACCTAAAAATACTTCACG
Organism: Helicoverpa zea x Helicoverpa armigera; assembly: GCA_033682625.1. Classification (NCBI taxonomy): domain Eukaryota; kingdom Metazoa; phylum Arthropoda; class Insecta; order Lepidoptera; family Noctuidae; genus Helicoverpa; species Helicoverpa zea x Helicoverpa armigera. Next base: position 14,110,562 of record JAWIIS010000021.1, read on the forward strand.
TTTGACTACGTTCCAGCTTCGGGAACATTTCCAAGAAATCTTACTGGAGCCTTCTGGAGAGATTCTAGTTAATCGTTCAAATGTGGCTTAAATATACACTAGCACGATGGGTAAAGTAACTGGTTTCTATTACTTTATTAAATTTCTTACAAAAATAAGCTTGTCACTATTTAAAAAAATCGCTGGAAAAACTTTGTTAGGGAGAGCTAAAAAGCCTAAGTTCACCTGTAACACTAGCTAGCTTTACTTAGTAGGTATACATACATAACAATCCTGTATTATGTAGCAAGATGAACTCGAAACTAACTAGCATGAGTAATCCACGGCGGCGGTAACTTATGAACAAAAACTTCAGCTCATGTTAATCCGGTATAACCTGTGAACTTCTAGATTGAACCATTTACTATGTATGCGTCTATTGTACTTGGTTATAAATTATGAGTTTCACAACATAAACTATTGTGGTAACAGTGTTGTAATAACTCAAATGGTTTTCATAGGTGTAGGCGGTTATTGGCGCTGTCTCACACAATTGAAAAAAGGTAATTAGTTCAACAAAGGCAATTAAAATAGCCTAAATTACTAGTAATAGTGTTGTACTAAATTGTGTCTATTGTAGAGAAATCAAAATGCGATTGATAGCGATAATCCAGCCGATTGTATCAGCGGGTACATTAAGCTGAGCAACAGTCGACGTAAGCCGCTAAATCCCGCTAAGTGGTTTAATGACTAACTTGAGATTCATTGATTGATTCCGCTGAGTTTACTAGATCAGGAATAAGTGGACTGTATAGTATAGTAACAACGTTTATATTTGGTAATCGTAATTTCGAATTAAAGTAGGTCAAGTTTGTAGGTTTTTGAGATGTTATCCCTCTATTATGTATAAATTACGATAGAAATTCTCATTTTATCTAAAGAATTTCTTAAAATATATCTGAGAGTCACTTCTCGGAACTTAATGAGGAAATAACACGTGTAGAAAAATGTAATAGCAGTATGAACGAACACAAAGACTTCGTATTTTTAGAAATACTTAATTTGAATATTGCTCTAGCTTTATATTTCATACGAATTAGTTAATAAAAATTATATATTATTATTAACATTAATATTTCCATACTAATGTTATAAAGAGGAAAAATTTGCATTTTTGTTTGTTTGTAATGGATAAACTCAAAGCCACTGGTCTGATTTTAAAAATTCTTTCACCATAAAAGCTACATTATCTGCGAGTAACACAGGTTATAAAATTTTATCCCTGTACGGGCAGTAGTTCCCACGGGACACGGGTGACACCGCTGGAAAACGGCTAGTATGTTATAAGATTAGAGAAGTATGTCTCAATTTAGCGAACTCAATGAAGTACGATGTAAATCATGTAATTCCAACTTACCCATGGCAAACAGGATGATGAGAGCTGATACGACCCAGGAGCACATTGTGACGTCACTACCGGCTCCCGTTACATTGTCTAGTGACGATCCTCCTTTCTTTCACATCGGAAGGATGGGTGCTGCAACAAACAAAAACGTGTCATTATGTAGGATCCTTAGGTAAATGTGTTTCCGTGAGTGCAGTAGTTAAGTTGATCGGAATGTTAAGTGCTGTTTTGTGTCCACTTGAGTACATATTATGATAAGTACTTCATTGATCAGTGGAAGCTTGTAAGAACATATTATCTTGACATTTAGGTTTATCAAAAGAGAAGTTAAGTCCAAATACCTAAGTACAGAGTCAAATAATACAGATTAGGCAAAAAGCCGAGTAGAGTCCAGCAACGAAGTACACTCTACTGAATCATCGCATAATTTTAGTTGATAAAAAATACAGAATTTATGATTTCTTGTAAATATTTACCCAAGAAAGATAAAAAATATATCTACAAAGGGAAACTTGAGCGGATTTAAGAGAAAAAAGTTAGTCCAAGCCTTAAGAAAACTTAAGAACTTTTGCAAACACTTTTTCTGTTCCGTTGGCACTTGCGGAGTTCTTTTAAAAACAAAAATTCTTCGGATTTATTTATTGCCTTAATGTTTGAGTGATCGCTAGCGAGGTAAAGATGAGGTGGTGAGTCTCGTTTTTATAGCTTAGCACTTAAAATGATACCGGTGAGTTTTGCTGTAATATGGATCATAAAACTACATACGTATGTTCAGTTCCGCTGCAAGAAGCGAAGCATAGTAAGATTTGTTCTACGCAAAACTGAAGTGGATTTTTGTGGTCAATGTGAAATGGATTATGAAATATTTGAATTTTTTCACGTTTTAGTATGTGATCCGCTTTACTACACACTTTCTTATAACTTTTTTATTTTACAATTAAAATCACATGCGTGTAATTTTGTAACACCAGTTTGTAATAATGTTGTGATTGTAATGTTTACGAAATTGTATTAAATTAGCTGGCATGGCGCGGCTTCGCGTGCGTGGAGCAGATTTACCCCCGACTTATGGGGATTAAAGTCTCCCAGCTCATTAGACACATTACGCGAAGTGAAATTGAGGGAATAACCATTAATGTTGTTACAAGTTTTTTTGTAACCATTTGTTGCTTCACGTTTTTTTTGGTAAATTTTTCATCTTCATTCTCGACTTGCCTGTATCTTTTAGCTTTAGGCCCAATTATCAATGAGTGTACTACTTACTGTACTTGTAATTTGACCTCAAATATTTTGAAAGAGATATTGAATTCAAGTACATATAAGGAATCAAACAGTAAGTTAAGAAAACGGATTTGTATACCTACTATATTATATTGTATACCTAATATAATGTAATCATATTATAAGCTACATTACTGGTCTCACTTCAAGCATTCATCATCATAACTCTCTTACATGACCGCGCTCGTAAGCACAGCACATACTCTCAGAAAGTGAGTCCACTTTATTTCCTAAGTGAAGCTCCGAAAAGTATAATTATAAGTCGTAACATATTTTTACGTGGCAGTCATAAATCTCGGAGACAAGTTGGTAAAGTGAGCCGAGGCGTTGATAAATGAGCGCCATCTCCCCGCCGACTCTTCGCTTTACGAGTGGCCGATTATGAGCTTGTCGTGTAGTTTCGACATGTCATAGTAAAATATAAGTTTGTTTTGCTATTACACAACTTGCACTTTACTTTGACCAGTTTACTCCAAACTAATTGACACATACGACCCTTCATTTCATTAATAACATGCATTTCTGTCTATTTGACATAATAATAAAATTAAAAACAAGAAAATCCTTCTCAAAATAAACAAGTAGAATTAATAATGCAATATTAAAGTAAAAGTTGGTGAAAGTTTTAAGTACAATCCGCGAGAAGACGTTGACCTGCAAGGAGCGAAATTATATTAAGATATTGTACGCTTCGGCGAGACAATGCATCGCTAAATTGTTTTTATCAAAGTTTTGACAAGTTTGTAGCTTTTATGCGTTTATTTAATAAGCGGAGCCGACTAAAGACGCTGATTCTGCTTGATAATTAAGATTTTCAACTTGATGTTATTATTTGTTAAATTGGCATAGACTCACAGAGTAACAAGACACGAAGCGAGCGTGTTTCTTGAGTTTGATTACTAAAAAAGTCAACACAGAAAATTGAAATTTAAAATTGTAGAGTATCCCTATTTAGATACCTAATATATTAAGGTTTACAAAAAGTGGCGATATAAGTAGTACATAAGGAAATATACAAAGCCACATTGGCAAAATTAAGTGTATTCAGCTTTTTATGACACAAGCAAAAAACAGCTAAGACAAAATCCACTCCTAACTTTACGAAAAAACAAAGCTACTGGATGCAACTCGGAGTACCATTTCTTTGCTTCAAAACATCGTAAAAGCTAACAAAACAAACCAAAGGAAAATATTACTGCAGTCTTACTGAAGTTTCCACAACTTTTCTGAATGCCCATATTTGAAGCGAGCTCTTGTCCTTTTTCTTAATGACGTCACCACTTAGAAAGTTCCAGAAAGTCCAGATGACTGATTTAATTTCTGAAGTGTAATGTGATGGCTGACCGAAGGTTAAACCTATAATTCGTTGATAAGATCAATTTGATGAAGCTGGCAGGTGCGCCAACTTTCATCAGAGCCTTTTGTTTTTATTACAGCGGTTCTGGTTCACTCGAGCTCGTCAATTTGAGATAATAGCCTTTTTGATTACAAGACCTTGTGTCAATTTGGGAAGTTCTTGCTTAAAAAGTGCCTTTAATCCGGCTAGATTCATTATGAAGAGATTGTTATACAGTTCAACTTAAATCTTGAAAAATAATGATCAAACTTAATTGGTGATCAATTCCCCTTGTATTGGTTTTGGATACAAATGTGACTCTCTCAAGCAATATTTATTTATGTTGCTAAATTCCTTCTATTGTTTAGTTTTTGTTTAGCTGTAAGTCCTCCATAGTGTTCTAAATAAATGAATAAATAAATAAAAGAGTAATGTTAACAGTGACCGATGCTTATAGTTCGGCCGTTCAGAGAATGCGTTCCTGACACCTATCAGTTAGTCACGACTAGTGATGGGCACAACATAACACTGAGTTCGTTACCGTTCCCCCAAAATAAACCGCCGCATTATTTTAAGATTATTTTCGTTTTAAATTGGCGGAATCATTTAAAATTTATATTTTAGTTATTTAAGTGGAAACCAAAAAAGGTAATATTCATATAATAAAATCGTTTTATTTATTCTTTGTTACAAAGTTACAATCTGTATTTCTATGCAATAAAGTAAGTACATTGAATTGAATGTGCGTACAGAATATTAATCAGACTCCGATTCGCTTGAGGAGGTGGTGTCTTCATCATCATCTTCGCCTACGTGTATAATTATATTAGGTATTATCAATAACAGAATCAATCCTGATATCTCGGTCAAAATCTTACAAAATCAGGTTTTTAGAGCTCTACCTCATTGGGACGCCATGGCGACGTCGCCAGCGGCACAGGTCTGGCTACTTCTGGCGTCCAAATGTCGCCAAGTCGAGTGGCCATGGCGTCTCGACAGTCAATTGTTTACGTCGTCGCTCAAGAAATTGCAAACTGACTGGCGACCACATTGGCGACTGTGTGAGGGAGGTGCGCTTTACCGTGTACATTATATTGGCTACTGAGGAAACGTCGCCAAGTTGCCACGGTAGCCAGAAGCCACATAGGGAACTGTAGCTCGTGGCCACGCCTCCAATTTGGTGACGTTGCCAAACCGTCGCCAAGTGAGTTAGGTTCCATACATTTCAATACTAACTGCTTGGATACGTAGCCGGCGACATCGCCATTGGCGTCCTAATGAGGCAGGGCACTTAGTCTTAGCGCACGAAACGACAACAAACGACTATTTAGCGTCACAAAATGAAGGCCCATGATGCCATTTGGGGTTACCATTTTCAACCTAAATATAAAAATGCTACTTTCTTTCGCGCGTTCAGTTTGATCATAGTTTTATTTTTATATTTCATAAAAGTTATCTTATAGTCCATTATTTTCAAATTCTTAAAAAGAAAAACAAAACGTATTATTTTATATTATAAGTATAACTGTATAAGAACCATCAACCAGAACAGATTACGATACTTGCCTGTTATTTTTAGCACAGCACTACAAATATAAAGCGCTGACATAACCTTGTAATAGCGCAGTATAGATTTAGAAAAATATTGTTTACCAAGTTATTTGACACTCAATATGCACAAAATTACAACATTCATTGATTATTATTGATATAATAATGTTGTTTTAATGCTCAATAATTGTTAAAACGATAAACAACCAGCAAAAATATTTTTATCGTACTGCAACGCCATTACAAAGTTACGTCGTCAGTTCAATCGCGATGTGTCAGAAACGCATTCTCTGAGCGGCCGAACTATAAGTATTATAAAAGAAGATATTTAGAATTGCGACAATGTTTCGTATATGATGCACTTTAGGCTTCAGTAATATTCAATACATGTCATCCATGAGTGCCGGGAGTGTGATTGGTTCTGCAGGGTAAAATTTCAGACGTCTAGCTAATCCAAGGATGTAGGCTCCATTTACAACCGAATCGAATTCGGTGAATGTGAGATACATTCTGTATCGAACATCTGCGATGCATTCTATATTATATGCAGTATTCATGGTGTTTATTATTAGAGCTACATATCACATGAAGCACAACCATTTATGAGCTGTAGAGAATTCCTTCTCCGTGTGAGAGGAGGCCTGTGCCCAGCAGTGGGACGATAAATAGGCTGTAACTAACTAACTAACTAGGGAATTTCTGAATCCATGGACCGATTATGGATTTTGGTCAATACAAGTATCCAGTACAAGAAGTAGTTTTCTTGTTCATTATAGCTCTTAGTAGTAAAGTTCGTTATCTAAAAACTACAAGATTTCCTATTTGATTAAGAAGCCCTAAACTGGGCACACTTTTTATGTTTTATCTTTACAATAACTTTAATAAACTTGAACAGTGAAATGGCTAAACCATTAAATAGTCCATTTTAAATTCTAAGCAAGTGTCTCACAATTTATGAGGAGGAACGCTGATACATTCACAATTAGTTTGGAGGATTCCCAAATCTAGGTTTTAGAGGTGTGAAGGAGGCCGCTTGAGATTTGAAATGGACTTTATTCCTTATTTATATAATTCCCTAAGAGTTTTTAGGACTTTTAAGATGTATGAAGATGACTGGTGGCCCGGCCGTGACAAAGATCAGGTATTTACCCGGTACCAGGCCGACTAAATTGGTTTGTTCCAAGATTTTCTTTAAAAAAATATTTTCCAACCATCGTGACGACTGTCGGCCAACTATTTAGTCTTCAGTGTGCGGGTACTCTAAAAGTATAGAATGTCCATATTTTATTATAGATATTATCATTCGTGTATTAATATTATTAGACTTGTCAGCACGAGGAAAATGTATTTAATAATTAATTAGCGCAGAAAGGTTCTATTTCATTTACGCGGTATTATCTTTCTGTCTTTATAATAATGTGAAAAAAGGTATTTTAATACTAGTGGAGTTCTTTGTGGCGCGTTTGCCCGAGGACATAGTACTACTATATTTTCTGCCAGTAATTAGCATTGCTGTGTAAAGGGTGTAGCCTCCGGGAATTACAGACACGTGAGATATTTCTACTTTGTCTTTGTCCACAAAGCATCCACAGGTTTGTTTTCCTCTTTATATATAAGTTTTTCCTCGTAACTGCTTAGGTATTCTAAGAATGATGTATTTTTATAAGGTATCATTACATGAACATTAGAGGCAGGCGCTACTTCTAAGAAATATATTTGTTACAGAATCGATCGTGCGAAAAGATTAGGGAGATCAAAATAAAAGCATTATTTTTGGTTACATATAATAGATAGTTTATTTTGACGACGTTTATTGTCATTGTTACCTACTTTAGTTTTATTGATCTCATTTCTGTATTGAGTAATAATTTTATATATTTTACGTACATAAGAGTAAGTAGATTGTATGAAACAATGTTTATTTCTGACTGAAAATGATACTGACCATTGTCAAGAACAATGAGAAGAGTTGCAACGAGCATGAAAATGTTCGAAATATCAACAATGAACCGCGGCATATCATATTTGTAATTATGTGGTATACCGCATTGTATTTATACGAATTATCCTGAAATATCCGGTATTACCCAGAATTATTTATAATATAATAACAGGTATTTCATTATTTTTGCTGAAATAATTTGGATGTGATTTTCGATGTCAAATTGAAAACCGACAGAAATAAAAATTAAAAAAAAAAACTAAGAAGGAAATTGGCAAAATTTCGGTTTGCACAAACCCATTGAAATTGGAACCGTACAGAGGAATGTACACAAGGAGCCCAGTCAAACGCAACACACCAATTGGCTCACTCTAATGCACCCTCACATCAAGTGTAAACTCAAACTTCATACTCGCTCACACATAGACACAAAAACGCACACAAACAACCGCAGACAGTCTGAAAGACTTTTTTCCTTTTCCACTCCAATCTGCTTTTGCAATGTCTCCTATTTGTCTAGGCTGCGAACACCAACGTAATACTGCGTCCCACCTTGATCTTGACACCTTCTGATAAAGGTCAGATTGCCCTGATCGGATCGCCACTGGTTCGGTATAGACAGGCGGGCACTCGTGAGCCTGAGAGATCAATTATGCATGCCATGACAAGAGATGGGGGTTTAAATAATAAAGGGGATCTATTCAAAGTGACGGGAGATTTGATACGACTAATTATTTAAGTCTGGGATTTTGGTTCGGTATTAGTGCTCAATATACCTGCCTAGGTATTATATTTTGAAACAACTCGCACAATGTATGACTATGTTACCTACATGGTGTTTTTATTCACATGACTCCACATTTTATAAGGCTGTAAAGTAGCCTTGTCTTTAAAAAAACTTTACACAAATCAAAGTAAAAAAAAAACCATTACAATTTAACTTTCTATCAGATAACTTGTTAAGACGCCATAGCAAAGCACGGGAAATTGCTGTGTCCATCCCATGGGAGCTATCCATTCAATGGTGTAAAGACTAACACCCCGCCTTCGTCACTATGGTGAAAAAAAACTTGTATAGTCCGTGAATTGAAACGGACTGGCGACTTGGCACATTCACGCCAAGAATGATGGCTCAAGTTGCCATTGTGTCGCAGATGGAATGGGAAACTTTAATTCGGTTCGTCGACGTTTGACCCTCCACGAGTAAACTTTCAGCTTTATAATAATGAAAGTTTTATTAACCGATACTTCTATAGAGAAGACAAACATTGTTAAGTTTTCTCTTACGTAAGTAACCGTTATTTTGGGAGGTTCTCTTTCACATACTGAAGAAATTTTATATTTCTTTTATATAAGTTATTAAAAGTCACTCTTGGCTTTGGTAATTATATTTAATTATTCAAGTCGTATGAATACTATATCTACTTGAGGTAGTCTGCCACGTGTAAAGTCATTAAAGCTAAAATCTTTGTTTATTTATATTTTTTGATTTACACTTGGTGATCATATGTGACTATATTGGTATTATATAACGGTTCCATAACAACAGTCGTTACAAATCTATTTGTTACTTCGATAATATATTTTCACAAGCTATTATTTAAAGATTTCTCATAAACTATTTATATGTGAACAAAGAACTCGACTTTCACCTAGTGAAAATAAGTGTAAAAAAAATAGAAGTAAAACATTTTTTTTAATTCTTATCACTTCCAACAAGCTCCTGGCATTCTTCGAGTTCCTTTATTCTCCAAAGGGCTATAAACTGTTATTGACGAAAGCATTTTCAAACAAAATTCATATTTTATCACAAGTTACCAAAATATATTTTGTCTCATGACGAATTCCCTAATTACTCATTTGAGTTCGTAGACGCGTAGTCGCTACGGCGTAGCGGCTACGAGTATCGTAGGCCTTTGAATTTTTGGAAATATGTATTTGATTACTATTAAAATTAATTAATGAATATATTATACCTTTTCTTTGCGGTATACATATAGTTGTGAAAATATTTCTTGTATATATATTTACATACATGCCTCTTCTCACACAGAGAAGGTATGAGCTATGAAAGCCTATCCGCACCATCTATTAATATAGGTACCACATAGTAATTTACTTCCAAAAATAACTTAGATTTTAAAGTTTAATTTAACAAACATTGAAACGAATTAATACTATTAAAAGAGAAAGCCATTAAGTACAAAGTAGTGAGTTGACCTGGATGTGGTACATTCGCTTCCGCGTCGCGTCCCGTAAGATGCATGCGGTGCATCCGTTACTGTCGCTGACAACACTGTGACTCAAACACTAAGTATTAAATATCTTGACTAACTTAGGAAACTGTTTCTGATTTAATAAACAAGATGTGAAATAGTTAAGATGTAATTAAATTAATTACTTGAAGTATAACGAGCCTCAAATGATCTCAGTAATTTTTCGCAAGTAAAGCCTTCTTTGTTGGTAATCACTACTACTTGGGCCTTTTGACCGGTTAAAGTAAATAATATAATTATGAAAAGTATTTGATATCTTCCCTTTTCTAATAATCATCATTCTTGCTAAGCGTTGAACTTCGTAATAAAGCTGTGATTCTGCACTAGGTCTCCATTTCCATTAACCCTTAATTCTAGCACTACCAAATACATTTCCTAAAGATTCCTTTACGGTCCGTCAGTTGGTCCTCTGAGCTGATTATTGCAGGAGTTGTGAGTCGCGTCACGTGCTGCTCGATAGTTAGTGTACTTGTTGACAGACCCTCACTAGTGCCCCTGTCACTACAGGTTATAAGACGACTGGTGAAGAGGGGGTACAGTATTACAATGAAGAACGTTTTAAAATGTGCAGGTTAGGGTAAAAAAATGATCTATGTATGATCCAAATTATCCGAAATTAGGTTTAATACATAAAACTTTAAAGTTTATGTAATACCTAAAAGGTACGGTATCGAAAGCTTTGTTTCCGAGAAAACCCTACGAATATAAACCTGCCACATAAATAATAACATCAAACAATACAGAATCCATTATCATCGCTTAGAGGCAAACGTTCGTTATTAATTTAACCGTTTGGTATTCCGATAACCCTCTAATATCAAAATGATATTAACATTATCCACAGATACGAGCATTACTGTAAGCCTATCCTCTCCATTATATATCCATTTCAGTTGGGTGACTATCCCAGCCGTGGGAGACCTCACATCTGCTGTTTTTCTTTCCCTTCACATTATTCAAATTACGTAAGTAATAATACATGTAACACTTAGCTCGCACAAATATTATGTGAGCGAAGTCAGAATAAAGTACGAAGTTATTCCGAACTCGTATTAAGTGGGAAAGAAAACATGGAAGTCGGAATATCTCGGAACGGAACTAATGCGGGTTCCGTACCGTATCGGATACTATTTTGTAACAATACATTTTGAAATAGCATTTAATTTTTAGAGCAATGTTATGATCGTTTAGATATCATTGCTACACGACGTGAGAAGATTTCCCAACAGATACTGTTGAAATAATTGTTAGTAGCAAACAACTTATAATATTTTCAGTGCACTAAAGAAGAATCAGTTTATGTAAACGATGACCTTTATCTATATACCTAAGAATATAGCTACAAATAGCGACTAGTATACTATTTTCACAACTATCTCGTATCTACATTGTCGTCTGAATTATTTGAAAATTAAACGAAGTCTCAAAAAATGGGCTAATTAAATAGAGCCTCATAAATTATACAGTTGCCACGTACTAAAATAACGATCAGATCAGATATTATTTCAGCAAAATTTGACTCTTCCTAAGTGTTGCCAGACTGATAAAAACAAAAGAATATAGGTAGTTATCGTGGCATAAGTGGCAACACTCCAGGCGGATAATGTCCCGTAATGGTGTGAAAGCATGGCTATTGGCTGCCCCCGGCTGATTACAATCTATGGCGCTAACACGTGCTTGTTTCAACATGGTGTTATTTCGCCGGTGTTCGTTAGTCATTGTTACTTTCATGTTTTCGAAGATGTCCGCTGATAAATAGAGTCGATGGTCATTATTATAGTTCTGTACATAGGTGTTAAATGTAAATGGCATATTTTGACGTATACAAGTATAATTAGAATATACCTAAATAGCATTGTTCTTAGTATTATACCTTAACTTGTGTAGTAAAGTTTTAATTCTAGTTACGACCTACAAGTGTAATTTCAGTTTAATATAAGCATCAAATTATACATTTTATTGAATTATTAATGTACACACTATACATATATACAAACTTAAGCTACTTATCTTTATACAAAACTAAAAATAAAATACTATATACAAAATGTATATAAACATAAAACATAATATAAAAGAGCATCGATCAGGCGTCGAAGTATTCCTCCGCATCACTGTCCTCCGGAAACGTGCCCAGAAGACTGGCTGCATTGCCACGTTGAATGGCAATGCTAATTCTTTGTCCAAAGAATAAGCCAGCCCTCTGGTCACGCGAAGCGTCGACAAGCCTTTTCGCGATGTCCTTGTAAAGTAACCGCGAACTCGGGCCCCACGGTCCAAGCGTTTCGACCCCAAACGGCTCAAAACTATAATTTCCAATAAGGTTATTATATTTGCGCCGCTTGGTGGTCTCTGCAGAAGCTGCAGCCGCCCCAGCACAGACTGCCGTGCTAGGAAGATGTGATGGCGCCAGGGTGTCGACGCATGTTGCGTCCCACACCAAGGGCCTACCCATCTTCCATGGCAACAACGTCATACCATCTGGCCTCTTTCCATCGTCACGTACCAGTCCATTAGGCTCTAAAACAGCTGGTACGCCGGCGGTGGAAAGAGCACGACGGATAATGTCGTTAATGCTGGCATGCCGTGCAATACGACCAGCACTTCTGCAGCACGACAGACCATGGTGCCCGAGGCTGTCGACAGCTTCACCGCAATGGCAGCGATGCGGAGCAACACAGGGAGCGCCTAATCGAAGGCATGTAGCTATCCGGAAGGTGTTGTCATCCAGCATAGTGCCTATGCTGGTTGACGGAATAACCTGCAACCATAGTCCAGATTCCCATACTCCCACAGCCAGCAGGCGAGCACGCTCGGCAGCACCATTACACGTATTAAGAAGATCATTCCGTGTGATGCTGCAGAGCGGCCCATCCCACTGTCTCTGAGAGGAGGGGTCACTGGGCATAACCGTATTTGGGCAAGTCATTTTCCAAGTATTCAACGCATCGGCCAAACACGGCACCCCAAAGTCCACCAGTGAGGAAGATAGAATTTTCCTAGTGAGACTTGCGGTGCTGTGGACCGCAAGTCGACAGTTACGACCTTACTTTAAGTCACGTTACTTATGCAAAAACATACATAACTTAAAATGCACTTAAAACGGTTTGAGAATATTGTGGCTTGTTTCCATTAAAAAATTAACTATTCACCTGAAAAACATTTTAATTTTATCACGCTAGTTTCCCATTATGACGATTATACAATCCAGTACAATTTGCACAATTCGTAACTAAATGCAACTAAACTCGCACAAATCCATGTCGTAATTCATCTTGTTTGTGCGGAACATGCAATGTTTAGAAAGTTAGTCAAACCCTGTGCTTCGTGTAAACAGAGGTTACAAATTACATACCATTAGCCGGCTGCGCTTGTCCTAGTCATTAATGACGACATATAGCTCTAGCTGTGATGCTGTGCCTGACACACTTCCCACACACACACATGCTCTCAACTACTGCTAGATACATGCCGAATATCCGAATACCTTCTTTGTTTATCAGATTATACAAAGCTACAGAAATATAATTCTACTTTAGGATAAGAAAGATACAAATAATACCAAAATAATGGCCCACTTTGTCAACCAATCGGAAACAATTAATGTCAGCTGACAAAATGTACAAAACATTAAAGGTAACCTCACATTTCCGACAATCGACGCCCGAGTACATTCCTCGTACATAAACTCAACATCAAAAATATAATTAGGGGTGCACTCGTAAAGACTTTAACCCTGCATTCCGCCGGTCACACTTAATTACTACGTACCTATTTAAACGCGATTTTTTCGTGCCTTTCTTTCGCACAAACGGTGGTATCGGTTTGCAGGAGAGGGATGGACACAGTGGATGGTTTGGAGCGCGTTTGCCGAACACCCGCCGGCGGTGGCGGCGCGAGGCTGACTAAATCTGTGTCCCTCTCAAGCCAGGTCAGGTCACCGCCGAGCCGCGTCCACACGACGACCATTTCCTCAATAAATTGTGTAAATATTTTAACATGGGCCCGGTGTTTTCAGCGGCAATTTGACGGGACGCGGCTCGTCCTGGCACTTTGTACCTGTCGGTACGAATTTTATTGTGCCCGATTTATTTAGCCGCACGTGTAAACACGTGGGGATCAAAAGCGTTCTAATTCTGTTTAATGATTCAATTTACAGCATTAAACGATGTGATAACATTTTTAAAGGATTTGCTATTCACTTAGAGTGCTCGCTAGACGGTTAAATTGTGGGGAATAGACTAACAAAGAAATTGAATGATTTGATACGCTTTTAGAAATCGAACTACATACAAAAAGTTTATGTGTTTACATTTATATAAAAAGTACGCCACAAATTCTAATTCAGTATTTTTTTTTTTCAATATCAGACAGCAAAATTACTTGAAAACTCGCTACCTACTGCACTAGAAGTTCAACATTACATATTGGATGCACATGTCGATCAGCAACCGCCTGCTTAATGTAAGGAGCACTTAAAAGGCGTGTCAAGAATAATCAATAGTATTCCAAATCTTTGTCTAAGCACTCGTCGTCAGCAAACAGCACATAATCCTGTCGGCGCCCAAGCAAACAATCGTACCAACTCAATCAGCCGGCACTATGGACGCGGCTTTACTCAGCATCCCACGCACACACGCGCGTCCAGCACCACGCACACTAACAACAAATCCTTCGGAAAATTTGATACATTTTCAATAGTGTGTGTAAGAAGAACCCGCGTCCATACACAAGGCTTCACAGTATTGGTTTCCCTGAAAATGGCCGCCGTGAACACCGCGCATGCGTCTCAAAACCATTCACCGATGCAGTAAAAATGTTACGATTCATTTTAATTTGGACTTTATGTGATAGGAAATAAAGGTTATTGTATATTTTACGATGGTTAAAGAGTAAATTGGTAGTAAACACGGCGGGTTTTTGAAGTTCGGACTTGAGTAAGGTAAAGGACACTTCTTGACGTTGGCGGCGTATAGAGAATTAAAATGAGTGCTCGTACAGCTACAAACTTACAGCGGTTAGCGATAGATGCACTACACTGTACGTACACTGCGGCTGCGATAGTTGAGAACCGTAGTGTTCTGCAGAAAAGTTATAACAAAACTTTATAGTATAAAAGTAATTAAAACAACAATGTCGCTTTGCAATTACTTAAACTGTAAATCTATTTACAGTATGGAAAATGATTGCTATACGGCTGTTGATAGTGGGAGGTTTAACTAATATAGTAAATCCAGGTTACTTGATTAACATAAACACCTACTTCTGACCTATTAATTAGCATCAGTTTCAACCAAATAACACACTAATTTATTTAATTAACCTAAAAGTTATTACTGTGCAAATATATGACCAGAACGTATGATTTAGTTCACAAATCGAAATGTTTTCTCTTTAAATGGCAAAAACTTAGTAAAGTTTCCAAGAAACCGGTTAGTCTTACATCTATAAAGTTGAAGAAACTTCCATCGAAGCAAGTGAATAAGCAGCAATTTTCCTGGAATTCCATCCATTTAATTAATGAGCATCTTGCTGACACATAACGTCACTGAGTGGAACGGAACGGAACCGCACAGATGCAGACATCAAAGCGATGGAGCGGAGATTGTAAAATTTTACGTTTGATCCCCTTTGACGACTTCACAAGAAATCGTTTAGAACCTCTACTAAACGAAAAACTTTTCACGAGATGCACGAATTTAGAATAACTTATTTTTTTATTTATATTCTACATATCTGTTTAGTAAATATTTTATATTTTGGCATATTTATAAGAAAAAGGTGTAAAGCCGCTATTTGGGTTCCTAGAAATTATACTTTTTTCTCACCTGAAAATACTTATTAAAAGCAGCTTAATAAGATTTTTGACAGTAGGTAGTATTTGCCTTTCCTACAACTTTTCACATACCTTTCATAAAACTCGAAGGCAACTCACTTATATTCCCACCTTGGTAAGCGTTCACAAATTGAGATGACCACTAGGTGCCACTCTTCACGTCGGACACAATTGCAGACAAGTTCATATAGAGAGCTTAGCATTCACGTCACACGCTGCACTTTTGAGTCGCGACGATTACTCCAACGTATTGAATGACAAAATTAAATCGCTTGTTTAGTGGACGTACTCTAAGGGAATAGGTTAGTGGTAAGGTTAGCAAGTAACTACTTAGAGAGTGAGAAAAATCTGTTAATGACGTTGTCGTAACTGAATTTAAAATGAACGTTCGTTTCTTCTTCAGACTTCGACTGATATATATTTCGGAATTATTGTAGAAAAAATATGTTATTGTATAAAGAGGGGAGCGAACGAATATATGGATACATTGATGAAGGATTCTTCTTTTTCTTAATCGCTCATTTTCTACACTCAAGTCTGCTGTTTAGTTGAATGTTTGAATTAGTATTTAGCCTTTCTTCTTCATTGAACGTGACAGGCACATCTAGCCTTACCAAACTAGCATTTGTTTCCTAATACGAGGGCTGTTTTTATCCGGTAAATAAAGTAGTCCTACTGCACTAATATATCTGCGGTATCCGTGCTACAGTGAGCTGTGGTGGCATATGGCAGGAGCAATTTATCTCGCCGCCGCTGCTCTGCGGTCGACCAATTAGTGCATACACACGTGTAGTGGGGGGCAGGGGGGATATGCGCATTAATGGGATACTGAGGATTATCCCATACATGCAGACGAATTTTGATCATTCAAACAAAGCATACTTTGCTAAAATAATATTTCGTTAATGTTTTTTCTGTCCGTACTTTGAGGCATTTGTATTATACAACAACTAATTGTCCCTACACGCTAAGGGAGGTTCAAACACAAAACAAAGCAACTCCGACCATGATTTAGGTATTGTTTACTCGGAAGTTTATTTCGCTAACAACACAAACTTCAATGTTACCTTGTAAATCAATACTAGGAGGATATCGGATTTAATTAACCTAACAACTAAATGGACGGTGTTTACCATCGCGTTTGTTCACTATTACTTTAGTAAAAAACTCAGTAGCTCACGATTCACTATTATAAGAATCTCGTAGCACCGTAGCGTCGTAGTACTACGCCGTCTACGCCTCGCTACGTCGTAGCAAATCGATTAGTATCAGCTATTCCGCTGCATCAAATGAGTTTTAAACTCTTTAGCAATATAGTCTAATAATAAGGAAGTAGTGAAATAATACATAACGGAATCGTGACGTGATAAAAGGCGCGTTAGTCGCCAATTATACGTCGGGCAGAGATCCAATGTTTTTATAGACTCGCTAAATCACGTTCCTTGAGCCTTAAAGGCCAAGCATTGTTCTTAGATAACAGTTTATTACTATCATATACATCGTTATATAGATGTTAAATTGCGACGTCAATGAACCAGATGACATCAAATAGGAACTAAAGGGATAATCAAACAATTTTATGAGATTTATCAAGCAGATAGTCATGTTTTGTGTAGATGCTGTTTAGTTTATATTCTTCAAGTTTTTACGGTCTATTTCAGTTCAATCTTCATTTCATCAACACATTAAAAATAAACCTGTTTCCCCTTTTGCATAGCGTAATTCTTTTATACCAGATCACCAATTTTGTGAGTTGTGATAACCTCATGCTACATCATACTGTATAAGAAATGAAGACAAAGTGACAAGACTTAATGTTAAACTTGTAACATTTAAAGCCTTGTTCCCGATCTCCGAATGATCTCCAGCATACCCTGGCAGCCCGCCAGCCACTGAATTGAAACATCTTGGGAGACGCACTTGACGCCAACTTGCCAGCAAAGTGGCAATGCCAACACAACTATTGATAGACGACGGAATATTATGGGAGCTCTTAGTTTATGTCTTTATGGGGATAGATAACTGTGCGGTTGCAGTAAATATGAATAGTTTATTGTTGTGTGTATCTTCGTTTAGGATCTTAGTGTGTGTATAAATACAGTAGAAAAAGTATTATAACAATATTTGTGCGTTATCTAGTCTCAAAATAAAAGATTTATGCACTGGGTATATTTGGTTGGTACACAGTAGATAAACATTCTGATTGTTTATTCTATAAATCAATTACCCAACACAACACCCAACTTCACTCGCACACCAAACTTTGACTCATGCTAGAATGGAACCCGCAACCTGGTCTAAACAGTCCTTTTAGTGCCTATTCCTATTCCTATTTACTTTGTTTATATGTGCTGGTTGCAAAAAAAAACACAAAGATACGAATCAATCGATTTTATTTTTGTTTCCTTTTAAAATATTTACATTAGCAAACACGCAGGCAGTGACAGTTAACATAAGATTTGAGTAGTTATTGCTAAACATGGTAAACCTACGGTTCAAAAATTCACAAGTATAAAACAAGGTTTAATATTAACCATAAATGTCTGAAAAGTGGCTCGTTTAGATTTAGTAGTATAATTGATGACTCAAAAACGTAAATAGGTATATTCGAATTGCTTATGTGCACTCTTAACACTGTTTAATGGTATTCGAAAACAAGAACAATATAAGTAAAAGCTATATATTTTTATCAAATACCTGTTATTTACGTTTCTATTCGGAACAAATTGGATTATTTTTTAAACTATTTGGCACACATTTCCATAATTTATTGCTACAATTTC
This sequence comes from Helicoverpa zea x Helicoverpa armigera, assembly GCA_033682625.1. Lineage (NCBI taxonomy): Eukaryota > Metazoa > Arthropoda > Insecta > Lepidoptera > Noctuidae > Helicoverpa > Helicoverpa zea x Helicoverpa armigera. The sequence goes on from JAWIIS010000021.1 coordinate 14,128,951, forward strand.
ATGCAAACAAAACCCATTCAATATCGATCATCGCTCACGTTTTGTTTCAATTAAAAATGTAACATTAAAAACCATCACTCGGCAAAATGTATACAAAGTTGTAAGACAAGTATAAAAAAGTAAACTTAATAATACTTTTGAGCATCTTAAAGTAATTCATAGCACATTGACTAGAGAAACCATTTGTTGAAAGCAGTGCCATCTATCGAGCCCGTGTGTCAACAGGAAAATCGTATTTTCTCAACTCATCCATAACACTAACAATAAAAATCTTGTACTTATCATTATTGACATCTTATTTATACGTTATCTATGTTCTACTTTATACAATTCGTCAGATATGATCAGGGTTTGTTTAGTCCAATAACTATTGATAAAGTGTAATGAGTATTTTAACTGACTATGGATTAACTACAAAAGTAGGAGTTTAGAAGAAACGCTCCGTTTCACTGGTAGGTATTAAAATTATCTTTTGAGTGATACCGAATAGGCCGCATTAATTTTTCAAATCCAACACAGTACAAAACATCCTAAAATATGTACAATTTTATTTCCGTGTTAAAATCTCTTAGAGCTAAAACGGTAAATTAGCTAGTTAACAATTAATATTTCGCTTGTAGCAGTCTTTATTGTCGTCGTATTTATACGTGTATTGTAAAATCTCTTCTCTCCTGCTCCTGCCGCTGCTGGTATCTGAGGAAATAAAACAGTGTCATCTAGCTTCCAACTGCTATACAAATAAGGTCACACCTTGTTTAGGGTCCACATAGAAGCTTTTCTTTCAAACAACGCCATCTACCGACTGTTATCATTATCAGAACAAAATGCGGAACATGTGACTTTGTACGCTCCTTTTACCCTTTGCTAGATGGCTCTGCTATACTTGGTCTTTAGGGTAACTTTTTGCTACTTTGACAGTTAAGTAGGATAGGGAATATGCTAATGTTTAAAATGAGTTGTTGCATTGAAAAAAATATGAAGGCAGTTCAAAAAAAAAAATAAAGTGAATAAGAATGTATGAAATAAATGGGGTACCGTAATGTTTACCTAAAGCATAGTTTACCTCGACGCGGTGGGCGCGTGGTGGCGGCGCGGGCGCCGGCGCTTGTCGTGCGGCCGCGCGCACAGCGACCGCGCGTCGCCGGCGGACTCCGCGCTCGAGTCCGTCACCGCGCGGAACACTTCCTCTGCTACTACTGTAATTAGAGAGCACAAATTAGAAACCTCTGATTTTCTTTCGTTCGTATGAGGAATGTATTATGTAACTAAACAAGTATTTTGCTGATTCACGATCAAGTGAACATACTGTAGAAATACGTCGATTTCCACTGACGGGACTCGAACCCGTACTGATAATTTTAGGCGTATGCGTATATAAGCGAAACGAAAGCGAAAAGAATGAGAGAAAGAATGTAGTCGGAAGGAAAAGCAATGAATTTTATATTACTAAAATGAATCAATATATTGTATTATGCACTAAATGGAATTACAGAGGACTTAGCAAACATGAAATATTTAAGCGAGCAAGTTAAGCGCGACGCGTGTGGCTAGCAGCCTGTCTTCCGAACACTGGCGTGCGCGGTGACACGGCGATCCTTCGCCCCTCCGGCGGTGCACGCAGGGTCCCGTCGCTCAAGGTCGTAGCCGCCGCTGTCCATACAAATATCACGCGCCCGGTGCATGGTAGTGGCACGTGTAAGCGCGCGGACAGATGCACTCGCGCGCACAAAGGATCGTACGATGATCGTATGATTTTTGTGTGTGGCCCAAGTTGAAAATATATAAGGTGGCGGTCCAAGTAGCGCAGTAGGCGCGGTAGCATCGCCACAGTTCCCCCCCGCCAGACCATGACTATGGTCGATAAAAATCGGGGAACCTCACACGACGTCCTCTTTTGGTTGCTCTCTCTTCGCGCGTCGTTTCTGAGGTGGTGACGACGTCTGACGTAGGTGCCTCCGCACTGTTGTGAACTCTGGGCTCGTTGACCTCCTCACGCAACACAAAAGCTGGTTTGAGTCTGTCGACAGAAACGTTAGTGCTCTTCCCTTTTACGTCTAACGTAAAGTACTTAGGCTGTCTTTGAAGAACCTTGTGCGGCCCGGTGTAAGGTGGTTCCAGGGGTTTCCGGACGTCGTCACGGCGAAGGAAGACGTGTGAAGCAGAATATAAGTCCCGAGGAATGTAGAAAGGGGAAGTCGTGTGCCACGATGTTGGTCTCGGTGTCAGATTGGCCATGTGGACCCGGAGACGCGTGGCGTACTGTGTGACGTCGGCTGCGGTGAACTGTTCTGTAGGAGATATGAACTGACCAGGTAGGCGCAAGGGTTCACCATAGACCAACTCCGCAGGCGTAGTCTGGATGTCGTCTTTCCAGGAAGTCCGCATGCCGAGTAGTACCAGAGGTAAGGCTTCTGTCCACTGTGATGTTGAGTGGCACATGATGGCAGCCTTGAGCTGCCGATGCAAGCGCTCAACGATGCCATTCGCAGCCGGATGGTAGGCGGTGGTGCGGAAGTGGCGCGCACCAACCAGGGTAGTGAGGGCCTTGAAGAGGTGGCTCTCAAACTGGCGACCCTGGTCCGTAGTCACCCGCGCAGGACAGCCGAATCTAGCTATCCAGCCAGACACTAAGGCAGTAGCGCAGGCCTCAGCGGTGATTTCTTTAAGCGGGTACGCCTCAGGCCACCGAGTAAATCGGTCGATGACAGTGAGACAGTACCTGTAATCATAAGAAAACGTTAAAGGTCCTACGATGTCAAGGTGTATATGGGAAAATCGGGATGAAGGCTTTTGGAAAGAGGATAAAGGTGCAATGGTATGGCGGGTAATTTTGCTTGCTTGACACTTCAAACAATGTCTAGCCCACTCTCTACAGTCTCTGCGCATCCCTGGCCATACAAAGTTTCGAGACACCAGTCGCACTGTAGCAGTACATCCAGGGTGATTTATATTGTGCAAAGAATCGAAGACTTGTCTTCTTAATTGTGGCGTCACGTACGGGCGAGGTAATGTCGTTGAGGTGTCACAATATATAGGTTTGCCACCATTCAGAGCGGTAATCTTCTCCAGCTTAAGTGACGAACCGTTCTTAATAAAGCTTTGCAGTTCTGAGTCTTCTCTCTGAAATCTTGCAAGTTCATTAAAATTGATGGCTGTTGACACCGCCTCTACCCGCGATAAGGCGTCTGCGACGACGTTCTCTTTGCCAGGCAAGTATCTTATGTCTGTCGTAAACTGGCTAATATAATCGAGATACCTGAACTGTCGGGGTGGTAGACTTTCCTTATTTGCTTTGAAGGCGAACATCAATGGTTTATGATCGGTGAATATAGCAAAGACTCTCGTTTCTACCATATGGCGGAAGTACTTTACAGCTTCATATACGGCCAGTAGTTCGCGTTCGTAGGGGCTGTATTTCTTTTGAGAGGGGCTCAACTTATGCGAAAAAAACGCTAAAGGTTGCCAGTCGTTACCTTTCCGCTGCTGTAAGACGGCTCCTATGGCAACGTCAGACGCATCGGTCACTATTGCCAACTCAGCTGATGGATCTGGATGAGCCAGTAGAGCTGCGTTGCACAATGAATGTTTAGTCTCTTCGAAAGACTTTAGTAGCTCTGGAGTCATGACCACAGGATGGTTGCCTTTTATTTTAGGACCAGCGAGCACGGCATTTAAAGGGGCTTGAAGTTTGGCTGCTTGAGGAATAAACCGATGGTAGAAGTTTACCATGCCCAAAAACCTTCGTAAATCCTTCACCGTTGTGGGGACTGGATAGTCCTGGATAGCCTGTATCTTACTTTCTAAGGGCTTCGTACCCGCTGCTGAAACCTGGTATCCTAGGAAAGTTACCTCGGAGCGTCCAATATTGCACTTTGCTGTGTTTACCACAATGCCATAGTCTTTCAGGCGCTGGAACAGCTGCCGTAAATGCTGCTTGTGCTGCTCGGGGGTTCGTGAGTACACCAAGATGTCATCGATGTACCCGTAGCAAAAGTCTAGCCCGAGCAACACCTCATCGATAAATCTCTGAAATGTTTGTGCAGCATTCCGTAAGCCAAAAGTCATATACATAAATTCATATAGGCCAAACGGTGTTGTAATGGCGGTCTTTGCTATGTCATCAGGATTTATAGCAATCTGATTGTACGCCTTAACTAGATCTATTGTTGAGAAGATTGTACATCCTGCTAGCTGATAAGAAAAATCATGAATGTGACGGATAGGATATCGATCTGGTATTGTCCTGGCATTGAGTGCTCTATAGTCACCGCACGGTCGCCATCCATCATCCTTCTTTCGTACCATGTGGAGAGGTGCTGACCACGGACTCTCTGATCTTCTGGCCATCCCGCTCGCGAGCATGTCTTCAAACTCCTTTTTAGCTGCCATGTGACGCACGGGATCTAAGCGTCGGGGTTTACATGATACCGGGGGGCCAGGCGTCGTCCTTATAAAATGCATAGTGTTATGCTTACCCGGTAGATGAGTACCTGGAGGCCGCGTTATCTCCGGATACTCGCGCAGAATATCGTGGTAGGCTGTCTCTCCTCTTACGGCCTTCACGGATGCGACGTCGTCGGTACCCTTACAACGTACTCCAGCAACTGATAGCGACGTTACATTGTCTATCAAGCGCTGGTTCCTGCAGTCGACGAGTAAGTTGTAGAAACTAAGAAAGTCTACGCCAATGATAGCACGTGACACATCAGCTATCGTAAACCTCCAGGTGTAGTTTCTGCGAAGACCTAGGTTGAGTTGTAGCTGTATCGGACCAAAAGTGTGAATGACAGTATTGTTAGCAGCTACTAAATCAAATTTTGATTGTTTTACTGGCGTCTTAACTGCTGACCGGGGAAAGACACAAAGATCAGAGCCGGTATCTACCAGGAACTGCATCCTGGTCGCACGGTCGGTTATGAACAGACGGCCTGATGAGGAAGAAGGACAGTCGTTGGCCGCTACTTGCGACTGCCCGCTGCGTTTTCCGACTTATATGTGCAGGGCTGCTTACACTTCTTAGCCTTATCACCGAACGTGTAGTGGTAGTAGCAATGCGGATGATCGGGAGGCGGTTGCTGACGTCTAAAGCTACTAGAGCGGTCATACCTTCTGTATCGGGATTGTGAGCGGGAGCGTGAGCGTGAGCGGGGTCGTGACTGTCTTCTGTCTTGCTTATCGAGCCTCGTTGTCAGTAGGGCGACTTGCTTGGTCAGCTCGCTCACTTGTTTAGCCAACTCGGAGGCAGGAACGCTAGCGGAAGCAACTTGCGGGGTCGACGGTGCTATCTCATGCACCCTGTCCGCGATCTCAGCTCGACCTGTAAATCGGCGATCTGTGAAGCAATGACAGTTTGTATGTTCTGTGGTAAGCGACTTGTCCATATACTTTTGACAAAATCGGATGCACCAGAAGGACCTGCTAAATTTTGCAAATGGCGGAGAAACTGTGATGGTCTCCTATCACCAAGCTCCTCGTGAATTAAAAGTTGCTGTGTGCGCTTTTCTTGTGAGGCGGATAGACGGTTGATCAGCTCTGTCTTTAGTTTAAGGTACTTGTTTGTCTCAGGAGGGTTAGTGATTATGTCCTTAACTTGTAGTGCATATTTAGTCTCAAGCTGCGTGGTAACAGTATAAAATTTACTAGTGTCACTAGTTATCCTTGAAAGCACAAATTGTCCTTCTAATTGTGCGAACCAAAACGCGGGCTCCTCAGGACAAAATGGTGGGCAAGATACCCCTACTCTAGCAACTTCTCGTTGCGGCACTACGTTACTCTCTTTAGATTCAGCATCACTAAAACGCTCAGCCTGAGACATCTTCACTTCTCCGAAATTTATTAAAAATATTTAAACGCTCACCGCTAATCACTTGTACCAACCCCGATGCAGGTAAACAGTTTTTCGACGTGCAGTAACTTCACTATTCCGATACCACCGCTTCTTCTGTTTCTTCGGATCACGTCGGGGTCACCAATGTAGAAATACGTCGATTTCCACTGACGGGACTCGAACCCGTACTGATAATTTTAGGCGTATGCGTATATAAGCGAAACGAAAGCGAAAAGAATGAGAGAAAGAATGTAGTCGGAAGGAAAAGCAATGAATTTTATATTACTAAAATGAATCAATATATTGTATTATGCACTAAATGGAATTACAGAGGACTTAGCAAACATGAAATATTTAAGCGAGCAAGTTAAGCGCGACGCGTGTGGCTAGCAGCCTGTCTTCCGAACACTGGCGTGCGCGGTGACACGGCGATCCTTCGCCCCTCCGGCGGTGCACGCAGGGTCCCGTCGCTCAAGGTCGTAGCCGCCGCTGTCCATACAAATATCACGCGCCCGGTGCATGGTAGTGGCACGTGTAAGCGCGCGGACAGATGCACTCGCGCGCACAAAGGATCGTACGATGATCGTATGATTTTTGTGTGTGGCCCAAGTTGAAAATATATAAGGTGGCGGTCCAAGTAGCGCAGTAGGCGCGGTAGCATCGCCACAATACCAAGCGGATGTTATTGGCATGGTTTGGCAGTTATTTAGGAAAATGGTTTCGTGTGAGTAGTAAGTTTTTCCGCCTTATCTTCTTCAAAAGTGGGATTTTATTAAAAGATCTCTCCATCATTTATGGATGGAACTAAAACCCACTCAATTCCTTCGCGACCCAGGGCCGTAATAACTCGTAGACAACTGTCAGCAGTGTTGGCAGTAGAATCCGTAGTTTCTCACCTTTCCCGGGCGTAACGGGCATCCTGTAGGACACGCTGGAATTGCACTCGGCGCAGGGCGAGCCGCTCGAGTCCGAGTCCGACTCCGAGCGACGCACCATCAGCGTCATCGCGCGGGACAGCGTGTACTCGTCTGCGGATGAATATTTGATAAGCTGCTTTATTCAATATGTAAAAAGAAACTGGAGATAAGTTGAAAGCTTAATATCGGCTACTGGTAGATGTAATGGATTCACCCTAGGGGGCAAGTTATGGCATCATGCGTTACATTGTAGAAATCAATGACATAAAAATATTAGGAAAAATAGGTAGCGTTAATTTCCTAACATATTTTTTTTTTGTAGGCAATGTGAGCATGTCCTCGACCCTAAATAGCTTTTTTATATGGGGTGTGTCGTTCATAATCACTTTAAATGAAATGCTTTAATATACTGGTTAATATATGTCGATTAACACAAAGATAAAAGAAAAAAACGTAAAAATAAAAAAGAAATATTTTTTCAAACAAAGTAAATGGAATAAAAATGTGCAAAAATTAGAACACCATATAAAAGTCAGTCATTACAAACAACTGAAATTCTCCCTTGAAAACTGACATCTGTCAACTGGTCAAAACATTCGACGCTCCTAACTTTATCTCTGCTTTACACATGATGTTGTAAATTATAAAAAACGAAAAATGACTCCTGTGGTTAAACCACTGAATGGATTAGGTTATTTTTTTTTTTACAATTCGCCATAGAATATCCTAAAGTATATGCGATATGATTTAATGTGATTGTGAACGACACGTATTCCTTATATTATAGTCCCTTATGTAATACTGCTATGCGTGTTTATATATTCCTTAAATAATCCTTTATGTACTCCTCTACATACTCCCTTTTATCAATTATTATAATACCTTATGTAGTCATCTACCTGTGTATTTCCCCGTGTACCATTTTTTATGCAATACCATGAAGTACATAGCTCTTTCAAAAATTCGATTGTTACTCCCAATATCAGCTTCGGAATTTTCAGCCATATTTGACGGATGTTCTCGCAATTATTTTCTTCTCCAGACTCTGCTCCAGAATATTATTATCATTTAATATCGAGTGTTGTACCTGCATGTTCATGATGCAAATGATGATGCGGCGGCGCGGCCTGTAGCGGCGCGGGCTCGGCGCGGCCGAACGTGCGCAGCGTGCCCCCCGCGCCCGCCGCCGCCGCGCCCTCCTCTCCGCCCGCGCCCGGACCTGTCGCGCCGCCTGACATGCTGAACGTCGCGTACGGACTTATCTCGTACATCTCTGGAAGAGCCGTCATGTTCATCAGATCATTATATGTTACTCGCGAGATGACGGCAGATAGAAAAGTATGGAAGGAGAAAACATACTCCGTAGCCCCAAATAAATTGGAATGAGGGCAGGAGGATGATGAAGATGAAGTTCAGCAGATCATTGTACCTATTATGACGACGTCTAAATACAACCTGCCGACCTACAACTAACCAGCCTGTGTATCAACAGCCTACTAAGAATATCCACCATGAAAACTTAAAATTCATGAGAAGTAAATATCTACCTTGTTGGTCTTTCTTCCCAATAGGATGTTTGATAGGTGATGAGGTATAAACTTGCTGACAATTTCGTCGGTTATCTCTCTTCTCTACTGACTTGTCTTCTTCTTCTGAAATGTCTCCCTGCTCATAGCCTTTTCTGAAGCACGTTGTTGATGGACTGAAAAGGATGGAAATAAACCATGTATTATTTTGACTTTTCGAATTCATTTTCATCAAGCAGTTCTCGTATGTTGGCAGACTACTTATGCGGGAAAACTTGTTGAAAGAAATCTACCTTCGCTTATACGCAAGAGCTGCCAATAAAAGTAGCGCAGCCAGCAGGCCACAAGCTGCTGCTACTAAAACAGCAGTTGCCCTCTCATCACCTTCTTCACCTCCCGGCGGAAAGTGAGCTGGTGCTGGTATACGGTCTGGAAGACGATCATAATTATTAAGCACCAAAAGAGTTCACGAAGGCAATAAGCAGGAGAAGGTTATAAATCTCGTAAGGTACTTGCCTCCATCTTCAGTCAATGTCGAAAAATAATAATTCCCCAGCGTAGTCCCAGCAGCGCTTGTAGCTACCACTTTCAAATGGTACCAGGTAGCTACTGCCAACCCACACATGACTGTAGGTTGTGCAGCCGGAGACACCGTCTGAGTGATCCAAGAGGACTCTTCGAAACTCCTCACGGAAACCGCGAATTGGGTAAGAGGACAACCATTGCTGTCCCAGGTCAGAAGATTCAGACGGACGCAGGAACTGTTGGTTGTGATCAGATCCTTTTCTGTTGAAGCCTTTGATGCTGTAATTACACAAATAAGATAGCTGTTATAAAATTAAAATCCAACATTTTATTAGTTATGTTTTTATAAGTTATCGTAATTTCTACTTACGTCCTCCTTTTGTGGAAACTATCAGCTCTTCGCTGGCTGGAGAGGATCCCACCGCGTTATATGCAGTCAGTCTTATCTTGTACAAGGTTCCACACGCTAACCGTTCCAAGGTGTGCGTTCGTGAATCTGCTGGTAGCCGTGTCGAGTGCCACTTTGTTTCGTCCGACCGGGAGAACTCTATTAGGTAGCCTGGAATTTAATGCATATTGTGCAGATTATTGTCATGTTTGGCAATTTTACTATAACTACCTCAAACGCTTGCAGCTTCTTTTGTGGTAAAGCTTTTCTGACAGATATGCTTATTTCTTCTTTTAAGCTGACCGTGTCTGGCGGGTGTCAAGTATTAAAGGCGCCATTACCGTGTAAGCTAGATCCTCCAGTATGCGGCTTATCCCATGCCAGCGTGAGTCTAGCGGGTGCTGCAGCAGCGAGGCGCAGGCGCGGGCGCGCAGGCGGCGCAAGTACTCGCAGTTGCCACGCCGCGCGCTCCTCGCCCCACGGGTTGCGTACCGTGCACGTGTAGTTGTCCTCTGAACGAGCATCCACCGCTGAGGAGATATAATAATTAATGTTATAAGAACTGTGTGTGTGAACGGCTTGTGGTGCAGGGGAAATTTGAAGGCACAAGAGTGCGCGGCAGATCACCGATGCGTTGGGCTGACCAAATACAGACGGCACTCAATGGTCCACTTCACGAACGCGCAAGGAGAACTACTGTGCGAAAAGAGTGGCGACGGATTGTGAAGCTTGCTACCACCCCTGATAAGACGACCACGACCACTCTACGAAGAGTGTGACTACAAAGAAGAAAGAAGAAGATACGAACTGTCCATTTGGGCAAGTTTGCAATATTCATTCGTTTCCCACGAAATATAAGAGTGTCGCGGCAGTATGCCGAAATAATTGCATCGTTATCTCACCTGACCTGTTGCGTGAAACCCAGGTGACAGAATATGGACTGTTGCTATTTTAAGCAAAAACATCAGAAGGCATTACTTACCCAATATGACGAGATATGATCCATCAATAAGATAGTTGTCGTCATGTGCGAGTGGAGGCGCGGGCCGGCGTCGCGCCCAGGCGCGGTGCGGTGCGGGCGCTCCGGCGGCACCGCACCGTAGTCGCGTGCGTGATCCTGCTTTTGCTTCTACGCGACGACCGAATGATGTTATCTTTGCGGGCGCTAGAGAGTTAAATAAAATTAGTTATTTTTCAAACTGTCGTCATATTCGTGTCCGAAGCTATGCAAGAATCAAATCGATCAATAACCAATACAGAGATGTCTCCAATAAAGCATTTTGATAATGTAAAATTCACCTCTAGCATTAGGCTTCCTCGCCACAATAGCACTCATTTCTCCTTCTCCTGAAGCAGTGGCAGCCGTCACCCAGAACTCATACACCTGGTGTTCTTGCAACCCTCGAACCTCCACCTGATACTCTTCGTCTTCATCCTTGTGGAGTACGGTCATCTGGGAGTGTTGGCCTGTCCTGTCAACGTTAACACGTCAAAAATATCATAGTTGAAGTGAACGAAGACCAATTTAAAGAAACCATATAATTTTCAAAGGGAAAGATAATCCTACATAAGTATGTCATATATTAACCTCTGTGGTCTATTGTAGACGGTGTAGTGTTTGATCTTGCCATTTTTCTGCAGTGGAGCCAACCAGCTAACAATCACTGTGTCTTCAGAGTTTGCAGCCGCTTTGATGTCCATTGGAGGTCCTGGGACTGAAAATATTTTGGGACAACCAATTACAAAATGACCATCAACTGATAAAATCAGTATTGCCAATAATTTAAGAAGAGTTTCTACTACATATGTATTTTGCTATAAACATTAAGTTTATTGCGAATTACTTACTATCTTCGTGTGTGATGCAGTAAACGGGTTCAGAAGTAGGGCCAGTCCCGGCAGCAGTTCTGGCGCGTACGGCTATACTGTAGTTGGCAGCTCTCTGTAACGCCTGCAGCACTGTCTCCATGCCTCCCGAGCGACGGGTCTCCACCTGGCTTTCTAGTTCATCTACCGTCTGTGGAGACCATATAGTCTAGTTACAAAATTAGTATTTATGGGCTGATGATATAATTATATGTAGGTATGGATGCTGTGGTGCATTCACTAAAATCCACCACACAGGTATTCTAAACTTACCTCATAAAGCACTTCATAGCCTAGTAGCACTCCCCCTCTCAGTGCTGGAGGTGGTGGCTCCCACCACACGCGTATGGACTGAGCTGACAACGCCTCGCAACGAACGCGCTCTGGTGGAGCCTCCGGAGCTGGAACATGATAATATGGTAAATGATAACAATTTGTCGGTTGGAAGCCTGCTGCCTGAGTTAGATCGGGGACAACATAAAATGTGAGTGTTACAACAATATTATCCAGCTTTGGCTTACCTCCTTCTAATGTGGTGGCAGTGAGTGGCGAACTGGGCGGTCCAGCACCCACAGCGTTAAACGCTCTCACGCGCACTTCATATTGCACGTGCGTGCGCAGCGCGACCAGCACGGCGTGCGACGCGCCCCACCCTGCTGCCGTTAGCGCAGACGTCTTGTTGTCTGCCACCATGGACGCCTCGTGCCATGTCACCACGTAACCTAGGAGCTCGCCGTTCCAGGATTCTTGGGGAGGTGCCTGTTCAAATACAAGTTCTGAATTGGGTGTTGGACTATGTGTCAATAAACCAGACTTAGAAAGAAAGTAGACTTAATGCTTACACTATCGTTTAGAGGTACCAATAATGTTACCGTACTAGAGCCAGTGGAATTAGACTGCCGAACATGGACTCCAATGGCTCCATTAAAATTACACTACAAGTTATAAAACTATCTGTCACCTGCCATTTGACGAGCAATTCTCCTGGGGCAGTCGCTTGCACCTGTACGTTGTGAGGTGGTTCAGATGGAGCTGAAAATAATATGATAGTATAGCTATTTTCAATAATAAGTTAAACATTGATACTTATAAATATTATGCATTTCATTGTATGCTAACCTTCTTCTAAAGTCTGCACAATGACAGGATCAGAGTAATCACTGTCACCGATAGCATTGACGGCAGCCAGTCTCAACGCGTATGCAGTAGCTGGTCTCAAGCCTTCCACTCGATACTCCAGGTGAACTTCTGTCGTAGAATCTAGGTCATGTCTGTAATCACAAATTGTCATCGATGATGGCTCTGGGACTTTGAATGTGAATTGATTGTTATCGTCACCAGAATTTACACAAAGAACTTAGACTATAGATTTAAACCTAAAAAACAAATTCGTCTCAAGGTCTCACCTCTCCAGCACCCTGTCAACAGGCACATCTCTAGTAGGTGCATCTGCCCAGTCCCCAGCATCAGGTCGCCTCGCGTCCCCAACTACTCGATACTGCAGGCGATACAGTAGTACGCGCGCGTTGCCGTCGTACCCGCGCCGCCAAGAGAGCGACGCACCACGGCCTGATCGCCTCGATACATGCAGTCCTAGGGGCGCTTCGGGGTACTCTGGAAAAAATGGAATAATGGATAATGCACAATATTTTTTTTTTTTAATGCAGTAACTTGCAAACATACTATCAATGTACATATGTGTGTATGCAAACAGAAACGTTAACACCAGGCAGCTGCTCGAATCACACTACATAATTATCTTATTATCGTATTACCTTGAACGGCTAGATAAATAAGAAGCTCGTCTCTGCCGTACGCGTTTTCAGCTCGACACCGATACACTCCCGAGTCATGCCGCTCCGCGTGTGCTATGCTTAGCTGCGAGCTTACCCCGCTTTCTGAACGTTTTTCTGATACTGATACCCTGGAATAGGACATTCATTTGTGATGAAAGTAAGTAGTAATAATTTTGTTAATGTTTAGTGGTCTCGAGATTCAGAGTTACATAGGTACCTGTAAGTGGTCAGATCCACTCTCTTCATATTATGTGTCCATTGCAGCTGTATGGGTGGGTCGCCACGAGCATCGCACTGAAGTGTCGCCTGCGCAGTGCGTTTGACCGTCATGTTGCGCGAAGAGAACTCGAAGTGCGCTGGTTCTGATAAGAATTGCAATTGTAAGTGGTTGATTGTTTCTGGTTGCGATCTCTTTTTTATTAATCTTACCTACCATTGACAGAAACCGCAATGATCTTGGACAATCCCCTCCCTATCCCGTTTTCTGATCGGCACATGTATTGACCTTCATGATGATGGGCTGCCGGAGCTATGCTCAGAGATCCATTAGGAAGCATGGAGAATTGGAGGTCCAAGTTTGATACCGGTCTAAAATCACTTACTCCAGAACCTGAAAGAAGTTACAAAGTTGATCTTACAAACGTCGTCGAAAAGTCATTTTATTATTTTGTTGAGGACAAAAACTTACCATGACCTTTAAGCCAGGATACTCTCGGTTCTGGATATCCTTTTGTGGCGCAGTGTACTAAGATTTGAGTTCCTAAGAGAGCTGACACGTCTTGAGGCTCATACACCCATGATGGTGCCACTGAAAATTTAAAGATAGAACTTTCTTAGCGTCACACAGTGGCGAAACTTTAAGAATTGAATAAGGAATATTGGAATTTACCTTTTACTGCCAGCCTGGCCGTATGGTTAACTTCAGCAGCAGAATTGCTCGCAACACATGTGTAATCTCCGCTATGTTTTGATGTCACATGAGAAAATATCAAGAAGCTGAACTCATCAAGGGATTTTTCTTGAACCTAAAAATTTAAAGAAAGAAGGTTTTGTAACAGTAAAAGTATTCTTCTTAGTGACATATACTAGACTGGAGTTTCACTCACCTGTAAACCAGTAGGGATGTGCTGGCCATCTTTAAGCCAAGAGAAGTAAACTGGTTTGTCACCAGACGTAATCCCACATAGTACTTGTATCGAACTGCCTTCTACCAAATCAAGAGGAAACGAAAACCCCGCTATTTTTGGTGGATCTGAAACAAATGATTCCTTCTTTTAACTTCAGTTGATGAAACTTGATGAATTACATAAACTTTGACCAGAAGAAGTTCTTATCCCGTGTGCACTTTGAGAGTTACATAGTCGGGGCCGAATCTAACCACCATCATTTTCTTACTTCTAACAAAGATCTGGACATCCTTCTGGGCGTACTGCCCTGAAGGTGCAGTGACCCTGCAGGAGTATACCCCAGCATCAGCCGGCTCAGCAGGCCAGAGCAGCAGCTCACCACCGACTCCTGACAGCGCGCGCCCGCCGGTCGAGCTCACGTCCATGCCTCCGCGCTGCCAGCGAATCTCACTGGGGAAACATAACGATTATTTTATTATGATGCCAGTTCTTTCGTTTGTTTGGTTATCTGCTAAAACGACTATCTTTTCTCATTATATTTGAATTCGTTGATTTCAGTTGGTTCTCGAAGGCACTATTTTGGGGCTTGGGAAAGAACCTTTTACAGTCTTTCGGTACTAAATGTTACTATTGGTCATTTTACCGTGAAAACAAAGGAGCCGCTTTCTTTCGCATTTGTATTATAAAGTAATAATATTCATATCCACGAAGATCGATAGGTTTTTGAGAAGAAAATGGAGAATAGGGAAACACTACAAGAAGAAAAATAAGGCTACGTTATAATGTTGAAGTGAATCAAACTTCGAACTACTAAAACAAAACAAAAATGAAACTTATAATTTTACTAAGCAAATGCACCTCCATCAACCTGATTGGAAATCCGGAGAATGGGCAGTAGATGGTGGTGTTCACGCCTGCCACCACGCGGATGGGGCCAATGCTCCTTATCGATGGAGGTCCTGGAGAAAACGAGATATAGCATTTATACCCTATATCCGAGAGAAGAACAATCATGGTAGCATAGTGGTGGGCATTGGCAGCTTCAATTTTAGGAGTAGTAATGCTACTATTGTAGGATTTCAAATACCATTGAGTTTCATGGGTGTATAAAATACGGCCCGTGCCTACCAAGGGGACAACGTTCCTGTTAAGGGATTGCAGACACTTACCATAAACATTAAGCCTGGTAGAATGTTCGACCGCGCCCCTGGAGTTGTGTGCCCTGCAGGTGTAGCGGCCTCCATCCTCAGGCCGCACTGACGTCAGGTTCATGTAACTCACCACGTCTCCGTTTGAGTTCATGAACTGCGATATACTCCTGAAAACAGAACATTTAGAACTTAAGGAAAAAGTTTTTTGGTGTAAAAAGACCATTGGAGAGGTCAAAAGCAATACTTAAATTAGCATCTTAAACTTCCACGTAAACAAATATTATTCCAACAAAGACTAGCTATGCCAACAGCAACATAACAGAATAACATGTAATGTAATTTTATGCCCAAATAGGAAAGTTAAAAACCCTGGGGAAACGTTCTGGGAAAATTGAAAGAACTTTTTATGTACGAACCTTTACTTAGATTTGTTTTTCCAATATGTTGTGTGCTTATGATTCAAATATTTCTGGCTTCAATTGATTTGATTATATCACTGAATTGTTTGTTGATATTCATAAAGGAGGTATGAATGTTAAGAGCATCTTTTACACTCCTGGTCGTGACTTAAATAAATTCTCCCCATAAATTAGTTGATCGCAAGGACATATGCAGCAAGGCTTATTATTCATCCCGGTCTTTTGAGTATATTAAGGCTCCATTTACTAGTGAAATTCTTCTCATGGTCCTACTGACCTTTGTGGCGTGTTATGCTCCTCAACAGCCTGTCCGTCCAGCAGCCAGGTGAACCTGGGCGGTGGGCTGCCCGACGCAGCGCAGTGCAGCGCCAGTGACGGCCCCGGGTGCAGCGCCTGCTCGATGAAAGTGTAGTGCAGCTCTGGTGCCGTGTCTGGAATTATATAATGAAGAAGTTTACATAAAGAAATCTAAGGTTGTAACAATGTGTGTGTAGGTATAACTATAAATAGGTACGATTTATTCAACAAAATTCAGGTTCTGGGGATTGCTTGTTTGCTGTGCCCAGTGCTTTTTTATTTGCTATTCCGTCTATCGAAGTGTATTTTAATATCCACACTAATAGTTCATGTGAAATAATCACTATGTGTAGATGAAAAATCAAGACGCCAACTTCAGTTGCGTTTCTCTATTTGTTATCCTAATAGCCGCACAGCCTAGTAATAAGTAGCGAACTAATATAATGGCCACAAACAAGTCTTCCATCACAACAGAATCCAATCAGTGTGGTCGGGAATGTATGGCGGTCGTTTGTCACGGATCATAACGGGTATCAGCCATTAGCGCGGATTTATCGCACTCGTGACGCTCACACATCATTGTTTATGTTATATGTTCCATACACACCATGTACTGGACCAACGGGAGACCCAAGTAATCAATTGATTATAGTAAATATCTGGTTATATCTCTAGATCATAAATATAGTACCTAACATATCAAACTTGTTAAGCATGATACTGCAGCAGATGCGTCGATCTACTCAGCTCGTTTTATAATGTTTCGTGTTTATAGTTGTAACAATTTTACGGGAGTCGTAACAGCGAGTATTAAACGTTAAGAGGGTAGTTAATGGAATGCACTAACCGCGTGCATTACTTATACCCGAGCTGCAGTTAGCTCCCCGGCCACGAACAAGCAGTAATGTTAGGGAGTGGGCTCGTAACATAGACTGGTATTTGAGACGCCACTTGGTGTGAACATGTTTTTAATTCCTTATGGTTTGTGCATGTTTCAGGAAGATAAGGCTATAGATGATAACCTTCAGCGTATAATGGTTGTTAGAAACAAACGTTAAGACAGAATATATTTTGCAAAAGGCAATAAGCACAGACAATAATGATCACATATCATAATTATTTTACCTCGTGGAACAAATATTCATACGAAAATAACCTACAGATGTTCAAACAATTATTGCGGCAATTAAATTCTTAACAACGGCTGTTATAGCAGTCTCTGAATCCCATTTAGTATAAACCTTCATATAACTTCAAAACCCAAATTATAATTTGAGCAAGGAGTAGCCATTACAAAGCTTCGTTAATCTGGCTGCATCCAGCTTCCAAAACATTTCACTAAGCCCCGCAGTCCGCATCCAGTCATAAATCTTGGCAAATAAATTCAATTAGCCGCAACACTAACATAATAACGAATGAATACAATGGCTGGCGGAATTATGAGGGTCTAAATTGTGAGCGGCCAGCGTTTCTGAGAGCTTTATTACAGGCCGTACCGGACGCCGTGACAGACAATATGTCAGCCGGTGGCGCAACGCTCTAGACACAGCGGGGGTGTGGTCACAAAGCGGGGGATGTGATGAATTGGACTAGGCATCATTGTGGTATAGATAGTTCAACTCAGATTTGCGCGCGGCCCTATGTGTGCGTCGGCTTGTAAATATACAACTTTCATTCGTGTGACAGTGACGTCGCCCGAGGATGACGTGTTCTTATCGCTTTTTGTTATGGGTACAGTCGCTTACGAAAATACTAGTTATTCACAGAGAAATTATTAAGGAGTCAGATAAAGCGTTTAAAAAAAAAAACAACATTCAAAGCTTTTTATTATTAAATATAGTTTGTCATTATTTTCTCATAAGTCTTTTCAAATTGACATTGGCAGTATCTAAGAATTAAATACTACTTACATATTTTCTAGCTCGGGGTACGCCGACAATAAATAAAAGTGTGGACTAAGAATGTAAAAAGATGTATAACCTAGTATAATAATGTAAACAAAATATGTAGGGAATTTTAAAAAATTATATTGCTTCGCATAATGTCGACCAAAATAACAAAATAATGAAACTCATAAATGAACGTTTAAGTGAAATTGATGATGGGATGTGGCGTAATAGTTGTCGACATGTACAAAAGTCGACCAAAATAACAAAATAATATACCAAAATAACATAATGTCGACCAAAATAACAAAATAATGAAACTCATAAATGAACGTTTAAGTGAAATTGATGATGGGATGTGGCGTAATAGTTGTCGACATGTACAAAAGAAAAAAGAAGAATACTATAGACATTTTGACATGGAGTCAGAATTTATAATTCACCTTGGAGAGTAGCGAATCCGAAAATTCATCATTCGATTTTTCAAATAGCGATTCATAATCATTATAAATAAATAAACATTAAATTACGTAATAACTGTTTTTCTTTAAACACCCGTATACAACCCCTACATAACTGTATTGTACCCGACTGTACCTCTTGTCACGCACACAAAGTCACTGTATATGTACAAGGGTTACCCACACATAAGGCCGCGCGCACGACTGAGT
The DNA here is from genome assembly GCA_033682625.1 of Helicoverpa zea x Helicoverpa armigera. Lineage (NCBI taxonomy): Eukaryota > Metazoa > Arthropoda > Insecta > Lepidoptera > Noctuidae > Helicoverpa > Helicoverpa zea x Helicoverpa armigera. The sequence continues at coordinate 14,147,347 of JAWIIS010000021.1, forward strand.
TGAACTTACTATAACTTAGTGATAAAGGCTCAATGGAAGTAATGGTCAAGTGTACCTATAAAATTAGTCTACCTATTTGTATGATTCAAAATCAAAATTATGGCAATGGTTATCCACTCTAGGTATTCTACTTCGCTTGTGGTACCGATGTAGTTGTGACAAATAAGTATCCCCTTGATATTGTAATGTATGTATTTCCAATTACCTCATTTACTGTATATCATTCCGAAAAACTTAAAGATTATTCTTACATTTGTTTTATGCATATAAGTTTAGTGAGTGTCAATTAACTTCACAACAATCATTAAATTGAGCAACCCCGCTACCGCTAATCACTCGCACCACAGCCAGTTGGCAGAGCGCCCGCTCACAATGCTAGCTCTTGTAAACGTTGCATCGTTTTGCGCGAATTTATATCAGATGCCGCTGATAGTCGGCTAATTGTATAATTGTGTGCGACGCGCTTATCTGCCGCCCGCTGGACGGCGAGCCTTATGTGTCCGGATGGGATAATGTACGGCCAGTACGGCCGTTTACACGTTATTGTATCGTTTTTAGGTAAGCTTTTTAATACACTGGTTATGGGAATTAACGTGTATTGTGGGTCCTTTATTGAGATTGGATTAAGTGGCTTATTTTGGTAATGGATTATTTATGCGCCCTTTTATAAACCGACCATTTGACATATTAATAATGTTTAGATATTGCAATAATTCCCTTGCAAAGACAGCGAATATCTCTATGAAACCCCGGAAGATGGTAGAACCGAAGCCTCAGAAACGAGTGGTCTGGATTGCGTCTTGCGAGGTTGAAAATTATTATCGTTTTGCGAACCTGCTTCCAACTTTTCTGTCAAGCCTTAGAAACTCTAATCTAATACGTTCATTTTACCTGAAATATTTTTTGTGTTTATTTACTTTACAATAAAAGTCTCATTTTATGAGAGTTAAAAAGCAAAAGAAGTTCATAAACGCATTTTAATAACTACAATTATTCGAAAGTTTAAACAATCCAGGTTATAATATCACAAAAATAAGCGATTATATGTTCTCAAACGAGTTTAATTTTAAGTAGATTTCAGAAGCTTGAAGCTGTTGCCAAACTCAAGCTTCACTTTGAGTGAAAATATTTAAAACAGGGCCTCGCGAAGTTTTCGCGCGAGAAACTATCCGGCGCGAATGTAGCTCTTTTCCAAGAATTAACGGCAGCTTAGCTGTAAGCTCTGCTGCAGATTTTATATAATGAGTTTATTTATATTATGTCATAATTAGGGACACATATTTTTTGGTTTAGTTTGATGAAATGTAAATTGCAAAACTTGTTTGTCAGTGTATTTTTGATTGACACGAAATTGTTATAACAACGTTACAATACCCACAAAACTATTGGTAGGTAGGTATATAATATTTATATACCTGACTAAATTCAAACTAAATGGTTAGAGAATTGTATTACATTCAATCCGGCCCACACCAATGTATTCCGAATATTGTGTGGAGTGTAAACCAGACTATAGTTATTTTAATCCTTTAAAAAGCTTCACTATATACAATTCAACAAAAACAAAATAACAAACTCCATAGCTGTGATACTAATCCGAGCAGTAGGTAAAATATATATGACGTCATAGATCGTCTCTATTATTCCATTAGAGCTATCGGGATTATCCCACAGTTTGACTTACGGGCTGTCCGCGACATTATGGCGCGAGTTATGGCCACCATAACCGCGCAGTGGGCGGTCTACTTAGCTATACGTAAGTTATTAGCCATGGTGATGTGGTTCCCTAGGTAGGAAAATGCTGGAAGCCGTTTAGATGTTAGCTGAACAAAGACTGATAAAATATTTGTGATTTTAGTCATGAATTAGAGTTGTCTGTAACAAGCAAAGATTTATCATACAAATACTAAAAAGATTTGTCAATTTATTTCGTACAGTTCAACCAAAACGCGGCAGACGAAACAAAAGATGCTATTCAGTAGCATACAGGCTTTTGTATATCAAGCTGACTTTTAGTTAAATCTAAAGTTATTTTACTCTCAAAATATTCTGAAGCAGTTTTACCCACTGTGCATTTTCGTTTGCAAGCGAATGACAAAATTCCAACAAAATAAGACCGTTTGCACAGTGTGTAGTTTTCCTCACATTTCATTAGAATACACAGTAGCAGTATTGTAGAGTAGTTCGCTGCACAGAGGAGGTTTTACTTAACTAAAGGCTTAGAATGTCTTAGTTTTATGCACTCTTTTCCTTTATATGAAGAGAGCGCGAGAAGTGAGTACGTACTCGCTAAAGATGTAGCCTAGAATGAAGCTATGTTACTAAGATTTTGTAGCGGAGCAAAAAGGTTTTTGATCTTAAAGGAGTTCTTTTGCTAACGCGGCTTTTGCAGTCATAATTGCCTTTCTTCTGTGTGAAAGGAAATAGGATTTTTGTGTGGGTACGCTAAGCGTCACACAGAATATTACTAGCATAGTCAATGAAATATAGGGACTGTGTAGCCTAGTTTATGTAAAAATAGTGGTCACTATTTTACGAAAAGGAATGCTCATTTGGCACAGTTTCAGAAATTAACATGAGACAACAATAAAAAACTGAAAACCTTATTCAACAAAATCTTGTTCATTTGTAAAAATGTAAGCCTTTACGATGTAGTAAAGATATGTTTATGTCTTTTAACGTAATATTTCCATCAGTAATATTCATAAACAGCGAAGTCGCAAAGTTTTTGAAGCAAGGCTTGAATAGGATTATAGGCCCGGACCGCGCGTATATTTCTTACTTTGTGGTATTAACTCTGTCACGCTGCGTATTTATGATATCGGCTATTTTTTCCTGCTGCTGAATATTTTACAGCTGCTTCACGAACATAAGCCAACATCATGATGATGTACGGTTAAGGGTTGAAGGTTCGCACAAACAACATATACATTTTATTTTAAAGCATTTTACAAAGATGAAGAAAATGTATTTCTTTCTATTATATGTATATCGCAGTTCTGAATTACTGCTATAAAAAAGTCAAATCAGTTTGAAATTAGTCTTTTCTGTTTGTTTGCATCTAAAAGACGATTCCCAGATTTTACCAATTTACTTTGATGTGTCGAAAACTTTATCCTATATGACCGATATGAACTTTATCCTATAGTTTGTGGAAATTCTCAGATTTCAGGTATGTCCGTGTATGGACTATGTCTTTGTACAAACATGTTTGATGCCGGCTATAGATCACTATGAGAAAGGTACCGTATCAAGTTATAAACCAAAAGAGACATTTCTATAGCCATTCAACTGTAGACGTGTAATAGAAAACCTAGAGTATTATTTCTAGTTTAACAAGTTTTTTCGGTGTGTTCTAAATTTGTAATGAATTTCTTATTAGTCTTGTAAAAGAAAATCAAAAATATATGTTAGTGCATTACTCTGTGTGAAATATGTTTAACCTGAAAAATCGTTTTTGATCGATGATCAAAATCGCAGAAATAAAACGTCTTTAATTGGCTACCGTACCGAACTCACATGTGGCACCAGCAGCGGCAGTCAGGCCAGTCATTACAGCTGCCTTTAATCAATAACCCACGACACACGACTGCACCGCACTGCACCGCGCTGCACTCCGCAGAATTACACCAGTTGTAATTACACGGCAAGTGGCCAATCGACTCTCAAAGGACGTTAATCGACCAATCAGAGACCAATTTTCGATTCGAGAAACGATTTTTTTGTTGTTGCGCTCTGTGCGGTATTTTGATTTGTGACATTTGCAGGGGTTGCAATTGCTCTGCCTTTAGTGTGGAAATGGCGTTAGCTAACATAGAAGTACTGAGAGAAAAATTGCTGAAGTATTCCGTACTTCAGCAATTTATTTATTTATAATAAGCAGTTTACTTGTAAAGATAAACTAATTCATGTGATATTTATTAATCTTACGGTTCAGTTTACTTCTATTTATTAAGATATGGTGAAACTTACTACCATATGAAAGAACACAACATTTCCATTAACGATACACTCACCTAAATTATAATACATTAGGTAATATTCAATCTACATTCTTATACTACTACTAATACAAAAATAGAAATAAAACTGATCTGGTAATCCCAAAAATACAATACCAAAACTGGCAAGTCCTAAATAAATACGTGAGCATAGCCTTGAACCGTCCATTAATTCCAAATGGACCCTCGGCATGGGGCTAAACATTTGTTGAAGGGAATTAATTCCGTAAGGACTATCGAGTTTTTCTGGGACGAAGATAAAATAAATAAAGCTGTTACGGATACCGACCTTTTGTATTTGCTCTCGAAGAGTACTTAACACATGTTCCTTTTAGTTCCAAACTAACTCATATAAATATATTTTAGGTACTAAAGCAGCCCTTACTTTTGTTAAAAGAAACTAGATACATAAACAAATATTAACATCTCAATAAAATATATAAAAACAGATGATTGTAACGTAGGTCGTCGGAAATTGAGACTTCATAATTCAACGTGACTAAAAGAGGTTTTGAACGAATTTCAAACTGCGAAGATAAAATAAATAGACAATTTCTTGCTGAGTCAAGAGTGCTCGTAGAGGTGCGCGCGAACAAAAACATTTCAAGTGGAATTAACACTTTATGAGGAGGCCTAACAATGAATGATAGAATTGGGGCGAAACTGATTAGGGTACAGGTGTATATAGCCTTCTAGATGTTTCTATCTGGGTTTATATTTTTATCCAAAATTCAATCAAGTATCATAAATTGGTGAAGCATGAGTGACGGGTCTTGTCACGATTATGACGGGATTTCATGACCAAAATATAAGACTAACCGAAAAGCTTTTAACTCGGTTTCTGCTTTCAATGACCTCATTTATTTGGAATCTATATAAATGTGCTTATATTACCTAGAAAGGCAGTTTATACAACTACAAATATTTTGTCTCCTTTTTGTTATATTGAAATCCTGTCTACTTTCGTCATTTCCAAATCCTGAAAGTACTTGAGGACTAGTAATAATATATTGTTTTAGGAGTGTGTACACACTGACCAAGCCACTCTTACGCCCACAAACTTTGTTTCAACAAAGTGCTCTTGAGATGCACACAGCTGTTCCATCAAAAGATACTATGTAGGTATGTACTAAGAGTTTTTCCTTAAACATTTCCTTACCTCCGAGCCGTAGTTCAGCAGCAGCCTGAGCGCTGTCCAGGTCCCTCTCAGCGAAGCACTGGTACATGCCGCGATGTGCCCTCACCACGCCGTGCACTCTGAGGACGCGCTCCCCTCCCCCCACTGGCACTCCATCATGCAGCCACCTGACACGAGCGTCGCCACCTTCCACCGAGCAGTTGAAGGTCACTGAGCTGCCCGAGTTGGCTACCTGTAGAAGATTAAACATTTCAGAAAAATAACACTGTAAATGTAGGTTGTGAAATTAATTCTGGCCACAAAAATTGCACATATTACATACATACCACACACATAAAAACCCTGCTCCTGTATTCGATCCAGACCCAAAACAATTCAAATATTCCACCTGCATTGTATATCCGGGTCAAGCCAATAGTCCACGCCCGTAGCGACAGGTGACAAAAAAGACGAATTAACCCAATTACCCCAACTGTTGGAACTCGATAAACACGCGACAAATACGAGCGAGTTCAAGACGATCCTTCGTGTTCGACTTCATGAATAATTCAGCAGAACATCACCTAGTGACTACGTCACGCGGCGTGTCGGCTCAAACTGGATTATTAGGGCTGCTAGCAAATGGTAGGGGCACGTGCCAAACTCTTTGATGCGTTGTTGGATTACTTAGATTCAATTATTTTTAGTTTTGTTGTGATATTTCGCTGGGTATGTAACTTACTTCTACTTTCTTGGCACGAGGTATTTAAGTACTTTTAGATAAGCATTCAAATAAATAACATTGTTAAGTCAAGCATACTGTGCCACATCTAGGTTAGTTCGAAAAGTATTTCTGTGAGCTTTGAATGTGATTTCGTATTTCTTGTGTAAATGTCCTACTATTGTTGTTTAGGGTTGGTATATTTTTTCGTAACGACCTATTCTTATACAGTATCATGGAAGTACATATATTGTAGTATATACCAACATAGTGTAGTTCCATCCAGAGGATGCAAGAAAATGGCTTACTCTCTGTCGGGGCACGGCAATAAGGAAGTGAATAGGGAAGTCATAGTGTAGCCTACCGATAGTTAAGAAAATCTCTCAGTTCCAAAGGTTTGTATCCCGGTACCGATTGTGTCGGTGACAGCCCTGCGACTGGGATATTGGCTGGGAACGCTATTCAACATAGTACGTGAATAATTTATTGTTATGGTCAAACATATATAATATACGTTACATACTCTGGGGCTTAGTAGCCTGGATAAACTTAGTAGCACTATGAGATATACGGCGGATACACTTACTGATTAGGTAATAAAAATAGAGAGAAAAATGTTTAGTAAGTATTAATATTTATTTATGCTTAAGTACCTATTTATGCTGTAGTAAGAGTATGCATAGCTTGTAAAGTTATGCTACAGTTACTTGTACCCTAATCAAGTGAAGTTCGGTTGTTTTAAGTTCATCAATTTCTGAGCCGAGAGCTATTACCAAACTTTTGATCTAAGATAAACTAATGAAAACACTTTTGTTGAGTTCTTAATCAAATTATGTACAAGCAATATTTACTTGTGAATTAAATTACACGAATCAAGCTTGCTTTATTAAATTTGATGGGCTGCGTACCCAGAATTAATTAAAATCCAGAGTAAACGTTTTATATCTGGAACAATACTCTATGGACTGTCTGCTAAGATATTGAAGTGTAATTGTTGTTTTGACTTGTGTTTACTTATAGTTCTAAAGTAGCTTCGGTCATTTAATTATTTCAAAGTCAAGTTTTTTTCTTTAAAATACCTTGTATGACTTTCAAGGCCTCAGACATTTTAGTTTTTAGTATTATGAAAAATATTCGCGAGTGCATTGAAACTACACCCATTGTTCAATACTATTGTCTGTCAGTCGTTCAATGTTCAAGTTAACAGTTTTACATTTTTTTCCATACAACGCATTCCCAGAACATTAAAAATAGACGAGTAAATCGTGTCATTCAATCCGAGCGCTTGCAGCGAGCCGTCCGTAGTGGAACATACAAACATTTTAAATATCCTCTGTATTTTATATCGAACAGAGAATCGCCCGAAATCTAATAAATGTTAACGAATTTTACATGGAATATTAATTAATGTTCTACAATTTCCACGTTTTATGCAGCGGTTAATTGGAAAAAAGAATGATGCTGCTGAAAATTTAGTTATTTCAACGTATAATTCCACTTGAATTGGATCAGAGTCTAGGATATTTCGATCAAAATGGTTTTTTTTTATTCATGTGCAATGCAAGTTAACTAAACCGATTTATAAATGAATGCAAAAGATTGATTTCCAATAGATAAAACTAGTAGAATAATTGAAAACAGTGTTCCGCTTGCACAAACAGAGCGGGCAACTTGTCTATATTCGATGAGCGAGCGCGCCGGGATCACATCGCGCTATGTGTCTCGTCTGCTCTGTGATCTGAATACTTATTTTTCAATTTTTGCAACGTCACCCGCCGCTGACGGGAATTTAGCTCCTCCAAATACAGATGCTGGGACGTTCGGGACAATTGTGTTTTCTGTTAGCCATCCTTATGTAATAAAAGGAAATGTTCAGAGGTTATTCTTGGCCTGAACCGTACGCTGTTTATTTTCTGACAAGTCGGTATAATGCAATCGAGCTGTGCGAATTGGTCACGTTCTAAACGTAGAATGTCTGAACATGATGTGAAAGTATTGGCGGATTAGTATGAGCGTTTTAGCACTAAGTTCTATTCAGTTAAACGTAAGTACGTGAGAGACGGTGACAGAAGAAGAAAATTTTGTGATATATTTATTCACGGTTCGTCACTTACCTGCAGCTGAGGATGTACACTAACAACCAGCCTCGACCGAACCCTCAGCCTGGCATCCCGCCGCTGTTCCCCGAACTGGTTGTGAGCTCTGCACGTCCACACGCCGCCGTCAGACAGCTGGGCGCGGCGGATGATCAGAACTTGGTCTGACACCGATATCCTGATGCTATTGGAAACGGGGCTTAGACGACCGTTTGAGTGGCGGAACCAGCTGAAAATAAAGTCATAATATATAATATCAAATATTTATTTATAAAACAACAAAAATGTTGTCACAATAAACAGTAGGTATCAATACTATGAGTTTAGGTAAGCAGTTTATCTGTTAAGTAATCAAACACGTGGAAATTATTTTATTATTTCCACGTTGTATTTTAGTAATACATCAGCAGCCTTACTTATAAAATAATAAGTTATACTTAAGAGATGTTTAAGAAAAAATCTTACTTATAAACGTGGCTGAAATAAATCATTTTCTTAGCAATGTCTTAAATGAGCTGTCAAATTAAGTAGCCTCACACCCTTGTTTAACCCGCTAATTATCAAAATGGCTGGATTCTTACCAGCTGATTTTTCATTTCCGGTTTATTGACAGCTCAACTTTTTAATTTTATATTTTACGGATGCCATTGTTGCCATTACACAACGTTTTGATGACAAATATTTTTTTAAGCTACCAACATTCCGGTAGTGTTGAGAAATTAGTATGTTTTTATGTCATTATCTGTTCATTACTTAAGACATGCTTAAGCAACGTTTATAGGTCAAAATAATTTAATCACTACTTAAGGCTTTAAGTAGTAATTACTTAAAACATTGCTTAGAAGATGATTTGTTGATTTTTATAAGTAAGGCTGTAATTCTATGCTGCCTAAACAACTGCCCGTCGGGTGGGAATCACGCCAAGTAGGGTTTCTGACTACGGCAATCTTTCACGAAACATTTTCCTTTACATATAGATGAATGATTTCCATTTGATCAATGTAATACTTTCATTGACTTTTGCACAATGTAACACACTTCAAATTATTGTTGGTCAGCTGTTTAAGCTACGATTCTTACTTTGCTTAATAAAGTTTAGTTACTCGATTCAATATGACTTACCTATAAGTTGGAGGAGGACTTCCGATTGCACAGCACACTAGTCGGATGTCACCACCTTGGGGAACCATTTCGTCTTCAGAAACCGAGAGCATTCGCGGTGCCATACTTGATGAGGCATCTGGAAGAATTTTAAAATTTGTCCATTTATATGCCCATCTATATACATATAATAAATCTGTAAAAAAACTGTGTCTGTACATTGAATATATTAAAAAAATAATAATTGGGTGGGGTTTAGAAACAGTAATGGAGCACGAATCCAAAAAAAAAAATCTGTCTGTATGTCTGTATGTCTGCATGTCTGTATGTCTGTTTGTTTGTACACGCTAATCTTCCGAACTACTGAACGGATTTCAATGATTTTTTCTTTGTTGTATCAGTATTAAGCCTGGTCAACATATAGGCTATAATTTATCTTCGAAACTTGAAGACCTGATGCAGAACTCCAACAGACCAACAAAACTATAAGAGATACAAAAATGGTGCCATGGCAAAAATTGTTTCATGTGATGAGCATTTTCAGCTGAGATAATAAATTTTAAGATCTGGAACACCTGATGTGGAACCCCAAGAGCCCAGCTTCTCTGTACCATATACAGGTATGACGTTTTAGCAAAAGTTGTTCAATTTGATAAGCACTTTCTATTGACTTATACAAATTGAAGATCTAAAACACCTGATGTGGAACTCCAGGGGCCCAGCTAGACTGTAGCATAATATGCTATAGTTAGCAAAAGTTGCTAAAACGTCATACCTCTATAATATAGAGGTATGACGTTTTAGCAAAAGTTGTTCAATCTGATAAGCACTCTCTGTTGACTTATAAAAATTGAAGATATAAAACACCTGATGTGGAACTCCAGGAGCCCAGCTAGACTATAGCATATGAAGATATGACGTTTTAGCAAAAGTGGTTCAATCTGATAAGCACTCTTTATTGACGTATAAACACCGAAATTCTGGAACACCTGATGTGGAACTTCAAGAGCGTCGACGTGGACGTCGTTAAAAAAAAGACAATCCCCGGTTCTGTGCTAAACTATTGCTAACTATGGAGGAAAACTACTTGGGCTATTGTGATGGGATGTTAGTGGATGACAATGTATTAGGTACATCTAAACCGGCCAAGTGCGAGTCGGACTCGCGCACCCAGGGTTCCGTACAAATCCTGTATAGATAAAAAGTGAGTCTCGCGCCAACCGTTCAGTTTAGAACAATCATAGTTATGATTATTTTGTGAGACCAAAATAGTTAATATTTTTTATTTTATAATATAACTAAAATAATAGAGACTACAGAGAGTCGAGGGAACTCCTGAACGGTATGTTGCAACTACCACGTGTTTGGGCTTATTTTATTCGTATTGGCGAAGACTTTCCACATAGATAAGTTTGACTGCCATTGTGGGATCGATAGCAAAGATCAGATATAGTTATGGGAACTCCTTTACAATTTATAACGTAACCTTGTGTTGGAGCTTATTTTATTTTAGGTGATGAGAATTCAGTACTAATGGGATCTTTTATTTTTGAGGGATTAATCACCTAACGAGCCCCAGTTTCAGGTTTTTTTCGAAACTGCCTGACGACTTTTAACTGTCGAATTGTAACAACGACTGCTAGAGTGTAGGATTCGGGGCTGCTGGCTTTACGTTTCTAGAGCCTTGACAAAAGTGTAATTCTGTCCTTTTCTTTGTTTTATAAAGTCGGCTTTATTTTATTTTGTAGCATTTTACAAACTCAAACATATCAAATCCAACTTCAAACATAAAAAAGCAACAAGAAAACAAAAGCAAGAAAGAAATTAAAAAGATGATAGGTGCATCGGTCTGGAAGTCGGTGTCTAGAGAATGCATCTATATTTATTTAACCACCGAGATCTAGACCGATGCATATAAACAGTTTTCTTGTTGTTTTTAGAAGTTGTTTTTTTTTTGTAAAAAGTTTTTATTTTTAACTTTTGTGAAAAGTTCTCGTCAATACGAATAATATAAGCCCAAACACGACGTTACTAAAACATACCGTTGTGGAGTTCTCTCGACTTTCTCACGTCTCCATCATCAGGTAAGCTCTAAACCTTCACTGTTTGATAGTATCACCAGACATACATCTGAGAATCAAGTTTTAATCCTATGCATGCCTACAATTTCTGATAGTTGCCCTCGATTTCTCAGGATTTCCATCATCAGATCCCTGATGACAATGGAAATAAACGGCGAGTATACTCTTTTACTACAAAGAAATGTTTTCTTTAATCCGTCAAACTTGGTCGTTTAAATTCCCCATTGAAATGAGGAAAATATTTGATTTGATTTGATAATATTTTAATATTTTATGTAACTTCAAATTTATCATTTTCGCAATTTTTCTTTTATCTGTACTATATAACGGTGCTTCTTGCCGAATTTCAAGATTCTGAGTTCACGGGAAGTACCTTGTAGGTTTTGATTCCCTAGCGTGTGACGGAAATTCGTCTAAGGTGTCGGTATAACTACTGTATCTTTTGATCGCGTTAACTTAGAAGTTTGATTTTTTCACTGCCTAAAGAAACAATAGGTAGGTAGGTAGGTAGCTAGGTATTTGGTATAAATTTCAATTTGATACCTTCATTCGTTTGTGAGAAATAAGGTAGTAAGTTTCATTTTATTAAAATATTTTTTTTTACATTATATAACTAAAAAAATGAGATTTTCGTAATTTTTCCTATATTTGCACTATATGACAATGCTTCATGCCAAATTTCAAGACTCTGAGTTAACGGGAAGTATCCTGTAGGTTTTGATTCCTTTGCTAGTGTCGAAAATTTGTTGAAAATATCGACATAATCGGCTGTATCTTTTGATTGGTTTGGCTTAGAAGTTTGATATTTTCACAGCTTAAAGGGACAATAGACCTGAGTATTTCATGTGAATTTCAGCTTGATACGTCCACGCGTTCTTGAGATAAAGGGTCTTGACAGACAGACAGACAGACAGACAGACAGACAGACAGACAGACAGACGGACAACAAAGTGATCCTATAAGGGTTCCGTTTTTTCCTTTTGAGGTACGGAACCCTAAAAATGGCAGGTGGAGACTCGCCACCTCACTTACTGGGCCCCCGGGAACCAGTCACTGAATAGCAACAAGAGGGCAACAGGGACATGAGCCGCTGAAGGGTGAGAATACCTCGGCGGACTTTAAACGCAGTTTACGCGCTCCCTGTGCTTACCATGAGGCACCTACCCTCCGAGCAGGGCTACTAATCCTGCTCTAGCGACTCCACTCTGGACGGCCAAGCCAGAGGCGTGAGGCCTACCCCCGTCATGGTTCACTCTGACCGGCCGGAGATGGGGGACAGTATACTCTCCCTGGAGAACTCAGTATATATAGCCCCGCGGGGTCGCTACTCCCCGTCATCAGCCTCAGATGTCCTGCAGTGCCTATATCTCATTATTATTGTCGTTATTATCACAAGAGCCTTTGTCCCAATTATGTTAGGGTCGACTTCCAGTCACGATGCAACTGAGTACCAGTGTTTTACAAGGAGCGACTGCTTATCTGACCTCCACAACCAGGTTACCCGCTCAACGCAACACCCCTTGGTAAGACTTACTGGCTTCTGACTACCCATAACGACTGCCAAGAATGTTCAATGACAGCCGGAACCTACAGTTTAACATCCCCTCCAAATAACGGTCATTGGTATCCAAAATATACGTAGAAAGTACATATGAACTTAGAAAAGTTGCATTGGCAGGCACTTGCCAGACCTGGAATCAAAGACGCACGCTCATACTTGAGAGATTGGTTCTCTACCCACTAAACCAACAGACTTCAACGAAGTCACCACGACTTTGTCATCTATTTAATGTTTTTTTACGTAATAATACGTGTAATATTTTTGCCACATACAACTTAAATGCGGACTAATTAGAATCACTACTTTTACCCCTATGGTACGTCTATTGCGGTTCAGTTCTCAGCGTTTTGTTTAGTCTGCTGTGCTTTTGCCGTTAAAGTAAAAAAATTAAATATATGGAACGTTTCTAATGGTTATGCGTATGCCGTTGTTTTCAAGTCAACGGGCCCTTAAAATTCAATATCAGACTATTCAGATCTTTGCTTTTGCTGACCCCGTAGTCGCTGGCATAAGGGACAGGATCCGCGTACGAAGTCGCGGGCAGAAGCTAGTAGCTAATAACGTAACTTACTACTTAGCTTATATATTTGATAAATAAAATACAACATATCATGATTCATGAACATTTACAGTGACTAAAAAAAAACTAAAAAATTGCCAAAAGCAGGTGATATCTGCGATTAAAAAAAATATATATACCATGGATCAAACTCTATATTGAGTTCCAAAGTTTCATAACCGTTTCACCATTGATGGCCTTCAAGATGAGCTCAAAGACCCTCTTCCCTATAGTTTCTCCTGATGAACAACCACATCTGGTTGACCATTTTTCCTCTGTACTTACGTGACACGGTGACCATAGCCGAGGGACTCCGCCGCTTGTCCCCAGTGAGCGCGTGCTGCGCCTCGCAGGAGTACGAGCTGACGTCATCAGGGCGCGCATCCCTCACTACCAGGATGTCACTGCGACTGCCTCCCACGATGTAGCGACCACCTAGGACAAGTAGGCAATGTTACTTCTGTGAAGGTGTTCATGTCTGTTCCATTGTTAATTTGTCTGACTGCGATCAGTGGATTATACGGGGGATTAAATCACATACGGAATGCCAGTTTAACAGTAAGATGCTACGGTTAAAATCACGTTTCTCGTGAAATAAACCAGACACGAAGTCAAGTAGGTACAGAAGTTCTGTCTTATGATAAAAATTCTTCAGCAAACATGTGCCAACCTTTTAAATCGTTAAGACCAACATCATTTATATCCCATTCATTTCGTGAATTGCATCAGAAATTTAGAAATGTTCTAAGTTTCCGGGTGAACAAATTGAACAAAAGGGCAATCGCTGCTTATACGTCCGTCCGTCTGTTCGTCCGGATAACAACGTGCGGGTCAAAGCACGGCACACACAAACAAGCTTTCTATTTGATTAAACTGCAGCATTCGCTTTCGATACATCCATCAACATCCTACTACCGCTACTACTGGGAACTGGAAATGACATACAATAGACACGGATTCCAGGAATGGACGACGTACATTGTACATACATAGGTACTTTGAAAGTAAGATTGTGCAGAAGGAACACTTCGAAAACATTTACCCATTTCATTGGTTCCACGGTTGGTTCTTAAGATAACGCATTTTTTTCTATCTTAGGTTCATTTATTTTGTCCTTAGTTGCATATAGGTAATGGGTTTAGCCGTTTAAGTTTTATTGCTCTCATATCATTTTCTTTATCAATAGCCGTAGTTCTGTTATATGATTATAGATTCGATAAAGTACTATTGTTTGGTATGCAGCTTCAATAAAGTGCATCCAGCTATAAAACTAAAGATACCTATCTAAACTTGAAGTTCCTCTTTATCCTTTCATTCGTTTCTCCGTTCAAACGAATTAGATGGCGCAAGTTTATGACGGAGGAGCTTCTGAAACCGTTTTATGTATAAGGTAGTAAAACGCTCATGACTTTGAAATTAGGAGACAACTTCGATCGAGTGCACTTACCCATTTATAGCGCGGGGTGACACCATTTGACCGACGCGACGTACCCTCGTGACGGACACTCGCACACAAATGCCTTTGTGACTTACAACGAATAATATACCCGTAGGTGTGTAATATACATATAGATAGAAAGCGCTTTCTGGTGCGGTGAAATGAAACTTAGGATGTTACGGGAGAGCAAAGGAGAACAACGGACGGTCATGTTTATAAAGCGATGTTTTACGTAAAATGAGTGGTTGAATGAAACTAGGATTATTTTTGGAAGAAAGTAGCTACTTGAACGCTACATACAACATTTTCAGTCGTTGGAGTTGGGGTCTTAATTACATAATTAAAATGAATTCTAAGAATATTTGTGAGTTAACCAGGTGTTATAAAACATAAGGATTATTCTTTTATTATTTTCAATATAACTCCTATTTTTATGTGTAATTTAATTGAACTATTTTTTAGTTTGACAACTATGTTTATTCCAGGACAATTATTTCTTAGTATTAACTAAACAAAATCACACCGATTACTGTATCTCAGCACCCACATTTAAAAACAAATTGTCAGTAAAGTCACCTCTAGCGCTCGGTCGCTAGCACTTGTGTGCCGGAGCGTACAGCATCTCGGCGCGCCGTTTACGATCAGATAAGTTTGAAGCGAGACTTTTTCAATGAATTCTAAATGCGCGACTACCTCGGCCATCCCTTCGCTCGAGCGCTTTGTTTCTCGATTGTACATGTTAACTGATCCAGTCGATACTATTGTTATTCTGTTTGGCTTTTTAGTTTTTAAATGAAGTTTTTTTTTTGTATTTATAATTTGTTTTGAAGTGGCAGCTTAGAACATAGGTTGGAGTTAGTTATGATAAGTTTTCTGGTACGCATTTCCAACTTTTTTTGTCAGCTGATTCAGATAAGTTTGCGGAGAAATTACAATAATTTGAAGTACCAAAAGCAACAACCGTGTCACAAGATAAACAAGTATCTACCTATTTTATTTTTTACCCAAAAAAAGTACGGAAAATGTATTATGTTCCAACAATGCCTAAACGTGTCAAAAAGAAAGCAAGTGCCTGCTTCAAAATTATATAAAAATAATTGCTTGGTTCCCCTTCCTGAGTACAATTGTATCAGTGCTTACCTTGTGACGTCACAATGCATGACGTCACCTTGTCCGACGGCGCGGAACACTATAACGAAGTTTTAATTAACGCGCCCTTTTGAGCCCTTTGTTTGTAAATATTATTGATTGTCAGCACAATAAAATAAACTCATCACTGTGTTGTATGAATGGAAAATATTCGTATTTTTGTTAATAAAATGTTTTAATTGAACTTGCAACGGTTTTACATTTTCATACGCAAAGGGAATATAGGTAGTAAGTGAATGTAATTTTTTTTTATCTCATACAAATAAAGGAAAACTTGGAGCGTAAATTTTTGATTTCACTAATAATTGTTTTATCGATTGAACCGCTACAAACTTTATCAACTAAAGTAAGAATATTAAACTTTAGCGGACTGGAAAAATAACATCAAGTAAGTAACAAAAACAAGTAGATTTATTGTAATTGTTTAACTTTCAATAACTCTTTCTTGTATAAACATTTCGATTTAACTTTAATCAAGTTAGGATAACTTGCAGATAAAGCAAGTTATTATCTTGGGAACATTGTATTCATGGTATCTGACACTCGTTTTGAAGAAATAACTTTTTTATTCTAAAGGAGAGTCATGAATATCAATTTATTATTTAAATTAGTTTCTTTGAGAAATTTAATTAAGCAGAGACAGAAGTGAGCCATGAACAACAAGAAAACTCACTCTTGAATAAAATAAGAAAGTCCTGATTTACTTTTAATTTCGTTCTGCAACTTGTTAAATTACTTTTAAGAGAATAATTTTATGGTAAAGTGTCTGTCTCGGCGGGCGATGTCGCTCTGCTGTTTAAACGTTTCTGTCACAATTTATTTTCAACTGTTGGCTACATTGAAATATTTTTAGTTCTAATTAATTAAATTAAAGAAGTTGAAATATTGTATACAGTAATAGCGGAACGAGTCTCAAATACTAAATAATCTTAATATTTTTTTTTTTTTTTTTAATGCTTCTGCACATTTCGTACAAGGCGGACTTAACGCCATAGGCGTTTTCTGCCAGTCTACCTTTGGGTGGTGGAGAAAAAGCTGTGGTAGGTGCAAAGTTTTTGTTAAAAATATTGTCAACAAAGAACACAAAAATATATATACAGGGTTATTGGTAAAACACTAACAACCTTGCAGGACTGTATTACTAACATCATAAACTACAACTTTTGTTCTATGACTTTTTATAAAACACAATACATTTGCCAAAAACAAACCTACAAGATTTCATTGTTCTATCTAACACATTTCAACTCTATTTTGCTTTACCAACTAAAGGCCCGATCGAGACCAGTCGAGCGATTAGTCGACCTTGGAGTGTGCGGACGAGTCGAGATTATCACACATTACAATACATTCGTTTGGTAGAGGGTTTGCACTTTTAGAATGAATGCAAGATCTTTACCTACCCACGCCTCCCGCGCACTATTAACGTACCTAGTCATACTTTTGAATTGGTAACAAAATATCGTCTTCTTCACGTACTGTGTGTCTCGGTGGACGACCACTATCCCTGATGGCATGCCGGAATTGCCCGTAAGCTCGTAACCGCTGTGTGGCGGCTAGCATTGTTACTAAGCGAGGTGTAGGGATGTTTGGGAATCGTATGGCGTAGCAAGCATTTGCACCATTTCCGTGTACTCGACATTTGAATATCGATACGCCATACCGTAAAGATAATTACGTTCGCACTACCGAATTTCGCTAGAAGGACACGTATGTCGCGACGCGGGCGCATAAAAACGACTGACGGCCGCTCGTAAATAGGTCAAGTTCAAACGCTCCCCCGCCGACCGAGCCCCGCTCCCCTCCGCTGTCTTTTGTACTTGTTTTGCTTCGCATAGACTTCGTAAATTTTAGAACGTACAATAGAAATATTTTAATTTTTGTGTGAAAATTTTGATGGACTAAAATCTGAGAATTATTAAAAGTCATAGAACAAAAGTTTTAGTTTATGATATTAGTAATATGGTCCTGAGAGGTTGTTAATGTTTTACCTATAACCCTGTATATTAACAATATATGAATAATAATAAATATACAGTATACATACATACTTAAATACATACATACTACAATACATACAATATTACATTTGCCAAGAGAGGCCAAGAAACAAATTAACAACAAAAAAAAAAGTAAAAAAAAATAAAAATTAAGAAAAAAACAACAAAAAAAAAACTGTCTACAGTTGCGACTCTGCCAATTTCCTATGGATGTGGTCGCGTAATTTCTTTTTGAAGGAATAACGACTGTTGACCATCCTGATCTCCAGCGGTAGCTCATTCCAGAGAAGAATAGATTTAACAAAGAAGGAAGAATGAATAATATCTGAACGGTGAGCAGGGCAGTGAAGAAGACGATTATTAGAGGAGCGGAGATTTTTATTGTGCTGTGAACACACATACTGAAAGTGGGAGGTTAAGTATGAAGGTGAAGATGGGGTAAATAGTATAGAAAAAAGAGTAGTTAAAGCCCTCATCACACGTCGTTGTCTTATCGGTAGCCATTTAAGTTGCGCTCGATACGCTGACACATGATCGTACTTGCGGAGATTAAAAACGAATCGAATGCAATTGTTGAGAAGCCGGTCAAGTTTATTGAGCAGATCTGCATTCAGGTCATAGTAGCAAACATCACCATAGTCAATTATGGGAAAGATTAAGGTTTGCATAAGCGTCGCCTTAACATTGAAAGGGAGAAAATTTTTCAAGCGATAGAGGAACCGTAGCGTGCTAGTAACTTTCTGACTGACAGCTGCAACCTGTGATTGCCAGTTTAACGTGGAGTCAATGTGTAGGCCAAGATTTTTCACAGAGCAACTGTACGGAATGTTGATGCCGTTAAAAGCTAAAGATGGCAAGCCAACACTATCAACTTTGCTCATAGTTCTCGAGCTCCCAATAATAATGGCTTGACATTTGGTAGGGTTAACCTCCACCCCAAACCTGTCAGACCAATTTTTCACTACTTCTAGATCAGAATTAATTAGATCAAGCGTATTAATCAAGTCCGTAGCTTTGGTGTGTCGATAAAGCTGCAAGTCATCAGCATAAAGATGATACGAACACTGAAGCTCGAGAGTGAGTAGATTTATAAATATCGAGAATAGAAGAGGTGAGAGTATGCCGCCTTGTGGAACGCCAGCATTCAAAGTACACCAAGTTGATGAGCCTTCATCCACCCGAACAGACTGCTGACGATCCCGAAGATAAGAGGAAAACCAGTCTATTGATTCAGAAGAGACCATAAAATGGGATAGGATAGATAACAGGATGTCATGACTGACGGTATTGAATGCATTCGAAAAGTCGACTAGAACCAGCACTGTTAGGTTAGCGTCTTCCGTAGCACGTCTAATATCGCCAGTCACTTTAAGGAGGGCAGAGGAAGTGCTGTGGCCCGGCCTAAACCCAGATTGTAGTGGGCTCATGAGCTTGTTTACATGAATAAAATATATATTGCCTAAAATATTTTCTCCTCTTCTTCTAAAAAAAGAAAGAACTTTTTCTTAAGGAAACACTAAACCATCACCCCATAACGGATAAACAGCAACCATGACATCCACATCGGCGGTAATCGAGCATCTCATACATTTTTCCTGAAAACCCCGAACGTTCCGCAACGGCCTCAAGCACACAACTTCGTCCAGAAATTAACTGATCCTTTATCGCAGTCTTAACTTGTTTTATGTTCACTTTACGAACGGTACGTCATTCAAATAACCATAAAAGTGAATGTCTGAGCTGTTAAATGAATGTATATAGTTGTCTGAAGGAGACGCGATGGGTTACGCGAGATAAGCTGCCGGAGCGGCTGCTACAACTCGATAAGGCTACAAAAAATACACTAAAAGCCAAGATGTTACCTTTTTAATTTGACTTATGTAAACTTCGCGGTTTATGGCACTTGAGTTGAATATTTAATAGGTTTTGAATTTTTTAAATTAAAGATTAGGGTTTTAAGAAAATGTTTAGATTAGGATTAAAAAGCTGGTGATAAAAGTGAATCGTTTTTGTTTAATAATCTTTTTTCTGTAAATACGTTCTACAACCCAAATCCCTACTATTCTAACGCTCGAAAATTCGTCCAAAGGAGCAATATATAGAATACATTGGCTGTTTATTTTGCGGAAAGTAGTAAAACTGAGGGAGATGTGTTAAATGACGCTTGTACTAAACGAGCTCACTCATCATGTATTGTAGAGATTAATCCACGCGGCTCACTGAATCAGGCTTCATATCAAATAATTTAGGCAATTTCGTTAAGTAAATATCATTATGTAAACGTACCTATATGTATAATGTGGTATAATGCTAAGTAGGTAATGGTATCTATCAATAACAAAATTCTTCTCAAGTATCTAGAGTTACCTCTGCTAACCTAACAAAGCAGAACCTGAACTTTCAAGTTCCAACAATCTGAAACTTCATCACAGCAAACAAGCCGAAATTCCGGCACAATATCTCAGACTCACCGGTAACCCGAGACAATTATTCAAACCCGCAGCTGACAAACAATAAATAAATGTGAAGAATGGCGCGTGCCGTGTCCCGGTGAGTTCTCCAAGTGGCGGATATTAAATCAGGCGCGCGGCTAATCTGCATAAACGCCCGGCGAGCGCTGCATCTGTCACGCCTCACTAGATGCGGCAAATTAGCCTTTTTTGTTTCACTCCTACAAGTTTCTACTAAGTGCTGCTAAGATGTATAAGATTAAGTTTGAGAAAAAATGTGGAGTAGAGCTAGAATGAAGATAAAAACTACTTCATTTTAATTGGCATTTTTTTAATGTGTAAGTAAATGCGCCGTGATATTCAAGTTGTCTGTTAAGCGTCTAGTGCCGTAACCAAAACTTACTAATTAACTAAAAGTCCCGCACAAAATGGATCATTAAGCAAATCGCTTCCAGCAGAAGCTGCACAATTTTATCTGTTTAAGCAAAGAGTAGTAATTCGTCGCAACTGCATCAAAAGCGAACATTAAACTTGCATTAGCGGCGCTTAACTTTTACGTAAAGTTTGAATCTTATTGCGCCGCGCACCGACTATTGAGAAAAGTTCTCTATTCAATTTGTACTGTTCTTCTTTATTAACGGACTGTGCAAAGAATTCAGTAGAACCGTGGAATGCTAATGTGCAGTAACTGCTGGCTGACACAATGAATTCCTTCGCTTTATATGAGACTTAATATCTACGCAAATCTTCAACGAGACAAGAAAAAATGTACAAGTATATTTTATTGCTTTGATACGTTCTTTTGTTGAAGACAAAGGACTGGAAACGTAAACAAGGTTTAATGAAACACTCAGAGCCCATTAACGAAAAGTAGGTGACTTTGTTCTGCTTACTGATTCTCGGAAGAGATGTTAAGTTATCGGCTCTCGGGAGACGGATTAGCAGTCAGTGTTTACTGAACAGACAACTTTGTTATTATTGGAAAGGTCTTTGTCTCGACATTACATTGGATGAAACTAATTATACGTGATGATAAATCGGAAATATAGCGTCATAAGTGTACTTGATGAATAGAATAGAATAGAATAGAATAGAAGTTTATTGTTTCCAGTATTACAGCAAACAGAAAAAAAAACTTAACATGGAGGCTATAATACCGAAAGCAAAAGGTTCGAGCGTCAGCTTATGCTTAGGCTTCCCAAATGGGGTTGCCAAGCGCTGGTTTTCAGCTCAAACCCTTGACTCCCGTTTACAGTAAAAAACAAATACAATGAAGGTACATCTTTAAACACTATGATCATACATTACAGAAAAAACTAAATATAATACAAAAAAAAATGAAGAAAAGTTTGAAGAAAAGTTTGTCGGACGTGGCTTTTTATTGTTTAGTTTAAATAATATATTAAATTAGGATCTTAGAATAATAATCGAATAATAAGTGACACAATTTGTAGTGTAGTTCGAATACACAGCTTATAATAGGCATTTATTAAATATTTTTCTGTTTTTCCAAAACTAACTGTTTACACTTGTTTTTGAAATTAAATGCATTTTTAATATTTCTTAAAGGTGGGGGAATATTATTCCATATTTTCGATGCTGTGTATTTGAAGCTACCCTTATATCCCTGTGTTCTGTGTTTCGGTATAATAAGTTTATTTTTGAGTTTGGATCTAGTATTTAAGTTATGCGCATCGGCGCACCAAAATAGTTTATTGTATAGGTATGTTGGACGTTTGATTGGTAATAACCATAAACTGAACGCTTCAAATATTCTTCTTTTATGCCATTATAATCCACTAAAAGAGTTCTTGCGTTGGAAAGTAAAATGTCCTTAAAGTTTTAAGAACTTACATTATGCAGGCAATCCTCTATTCTGACGGTTTCAGTTTCAAACTATATTCCTCATTAATTTTGGTCTTCTTATCATTGATTGATGCTCCTACAGTTTCCTTCATCCCGCTGTATCATCCTGAAGGACTGTGGAGTTCAGTGAGCCGTACTGATACCACACGTATTAATTAGCGTTATCTTTTGCACGATTATTAGTTCAGTAGACAATACCAACCGCTGGGATAATCCTGTAATATTCACTGATTGTGGGAAAATTATGTTATCTGATTTTGAGAATAATTTGACGGCACTAAAGATTTTGGATAGGAAAAATCGATCTGGTATAATATCTTCAGACAATAAGTTTAACCGGTAATAACTTAGGTAATAGTAATAAATTAAAGCTATTTCAACGCTACCTATATCACACGATCTTAAAAGCCGTCATATTAATTAAGATATTTGGGCCAAAGACGGACTTAGTCGATAATTGTGTAAAGGTGTCTACACACCAAAGCCGCTGATGCCGGCGGCACAGCCCGGCGGCCCAACCCGCCGGCCGTATTTTGTACAATCATGCCGCCGGCTTTCATAGAGTATTTGACAATTACTAGAACACCACATGCCGCGGCAGTCGTGCCGCCGGGCTGTGCCGCCGGGTCAGCGGCTTTGGTGTGTAGACCCCTTAACGCAGCACTCACTCGCCGGTGTCGACCCTTATCGTGCGCAGTCGGCTAAATGGACATTTTAGTGGCCTTTTTGTGAAACTGTTTGTGTTTCGCTGCTCGTCGAGATAAAGCCGAGATGCTGTCTATTTAGATTTAAAGATTGCTTACGCTTCGTTATTATCTCGCGGAAGTTGTAACAGTTAACAGAAGGAGATTGTTTACATTTATAACAGTGCACTCGACAGATAAGCGGAAAAAACAATGTTAATTGCTTTTGGCCCTTCTTAATGGAAAATATTGTAAACTAAAGTTAAGAGCTTTTCCTTCTAAAGATAACAGAGATTATGTAAACGCAGCATGAATAAAAATAAGCAGGAAAGATGAACACAAAATGCCGAAACCACAGAACATTAACAAAAGTTCGTGAACAAATATAACTTGATCTCAAAAAACAATCTCCCGGAAAAATGTCCAAGAAGTTGAATGAGTCATTACCTCGAGGAGTAATCGAAAAAGAGCGGAAGCGTCCGTAAATGAAAACATTAATCGAATTTTCTGGTTCTAATCGAGAAGTCGGAACTCATAAAGCAAGTTCAAGTCCCTTGTTCCTGTCGCCGGCAGCCGCGCTACACTCGGATTAACGAAAAATTCTTAATTTTCTCCTTTCGAAAGCAATAATCGGCCGTTTGGCCCGCTCGCTGAAATTAATTTCGATTTTATAAGGTCCACGTCGCTATTGTTGGAAACTTTCCAGACGAACGTATCTACTGGGAGTAGAGGACGATGCTATTGGGAAACATGTTTGACAGCAATGAATTCCCTTGTTTGGAATCAATAAAAAACATTTTCGGATTGTAAATAAACATAAAAACTTTGTGGCCTATTACTCAATTCATTTATATTTGGTTCTGATGAAAATAAAAAGTTTTATCGAATTCTGAATCATATTTGACGGGCTGCTGAAGTTCTTCAGATTTATGATTACAATAACAGAACTCAAATACTTTTGTTGATGATTGAAATTCACGAATCCCTTGTTCAATGTTATTTTCTCTATATTTACAGAGAATAGTTTGCTTAGTAAAATTGATATCACTGATAATTTAAAACTTTCTA
The DNA here is from genome assembly GCA_033682625.1 of Helicoverpa zea x Helicoverpa armigera. NCBI lineage: Eukaryota > Metazoa > Arthropoda > Insecta > Lepidoptera > Noctuidae > Helicoverpa > Helicoverpa zea x Helicoverpa armigera. The sequence continues at coordinate 14,171,238 of JAWIIS010000021.1, forward strand.
TTTCAGACATAATTTATACAGTAGGTATATTTTTAACTATGTAACAAATTTTGTTTTATAACTTCAATGTATGTATACTAGATGTATTTCAGTAAAATAAACACGCACATTTAAACTATTTTCAAAACTATTTTTAGAAGTTATTAATGATCGATTTTCAACTTTAAGTTGCACATTATTAACCGGCTGAAAAACTTTACTAATAATTATTATGGTGGACAATGATGTCTTTAATACGTACTTCATAGTATTTAATTCTTAATCTAGACAGAATAACAAGCACATATACAAGGAATAATAAAACTAACGCAAAATGTTCAAAACATCAGGTGATCATGGACTTCATCGCTTCAATATTGTTTTCTTCATTTAAACCATTATCCACTTACCAGCCTCAGCGGCTAGTGGCTCCAGCACCACTCCGTCCTTGAACCAGCGGGAGACGCTGACGTGGTTCCTCACGATGGACGGCACGGTGCAGGTGAGGAGTGCCGCCCCTCCCGCCACGCCGTGCGAAGACTGCACCCGCACGTCCCACGGGATGTCCATTACTGGAATATGATTAGATGGTTAGGGGATGCTGGTGGGCAAATGATGGTGATAGAAATTTTTTGATCATTGTTAAATAAATAGTGAATGTTTTTTTTCATATTGAGCGATATTTAATGCCTTGTTTGAAAACCATGGCGTATAAGTAAACAAAATGCGAAAAAATATTTATCTCAAAGTTTATTTTAATATCAGTGCAGCCGTGATGAGTTTTACTGCACAATTTACTGTCAAACTATTTATTATGAAAATATTGCATGTGATAAAGTGCTGCCAAAATTTCCATCATAATTGCCTCATTTGTAAAAACAATCCTGATAATAAACCAAACAGAATCGGTAATTAATGTCTGGGAACAGCCGATCAGTTCATTAGCGTCATGCCTATGTATGTGTGTGTGTGTTACGTCACAACCAATACACGGTGCAGGTTAGGTTACGTAACCGAGTACACAGAATTGTTATAATTACTGAGATATGCCAGAATCTAGGACAAATGAGATGCTCCTAGCTAAGTAAACAATGGAGTTGGAAAATAGGGGTTGGTTACTTAGATTAGTTCTCGAATGCTTAATTGGTTTTTGAACCTCGTAGCTAGCTGTAAGACAAAAAAACATTTTTTTACCGCTGATAGCATTTGCTATTCAACTGCATGATGGTAAAAGCTGCACCAAAGGTTCTGCCTAACACGCTTATGGGCCAAGTGTTGTCGCGTTACGTCACAAACGCAAACTCTATCAGCATAATCCTTTGATAGCTCTCATAGATCAGTGTGTCACTCATTATCCGACATCCCCCCCTCCAGCCCGCACCGCCCCCTCCCCCCGTAATGATGACATGACATCGAGTGACGTCATTAATTAAACGCGGCCCACGTCCAGCGGAATTGGGTTAGCGGTTACTGCATGCATCAATTATGTGTAGTTTGGACGCCCATTGTACGGTAGGCTTCCGAGTTTACGTAGGACCTAGTTACTTTATTGTTTAATAGTTCATAATGGGCTTCGGTGTTGTTTGGTGGTGAATAGACTACTTTGGAATACTTTGGAAGTTTGGAAATGGCAAAAAAAGTTTTCTTTTTTGCATATAAGTATTCATAGCACTCGCACTAGCACTATTTTGTGATGACGTTTGTACTATATAAAAAAAAATATTATCTTCATGACGACCCACGACGAAAAATATAATAGTTTCTCTAAAAATAAAATTCTCACTTTGAAGAAAAAGTTTCAGCAAAAAGACAATAAAATATTCTTTTATACGATATTTAATGTTATTTAACACATTGTCACATTCAAACACACCATTTGTATCCAACGTTTTATTTTGTGAATTGCCGGACAAAGTAATATCTTTTAATAAATTAAACACATTTACTTGTATGATATTTATAAATGAACTGTACATTTGTACAAACATTAGTCAAAAAAATAAATTGATCTAACAAAAGAAATACCACTTGTTTTTACAAGAATAAATAAAATAGTTCTAGTAGCTGACAGAGGTCCTAAACCCTGAAAATAAATATTTATATGTGTTTGGAGAGCAGGAATATTAGTCACGTATCAACAAGAAAGTTTAGCTCGTTGCGGGAAACAAGACAGATGGCTCTCACCTGATAACTGACGGAGTTGTTTCTCACCAAAATGAAATGATAAAAATTATAAATTTAAAAAAACCCCCGACCCAAAAAAAGTACGCAATAATTATGACAAAAGGTTAAAAACGCTAAACCCTATAAAAAGCAAAAAATAACTTTTAACACTACGTAAACTAAATTTTGTCGTGTCGGGGGACCGCTCTAATTCATTACTTTAGATACGTGGTTTTTTTTTAAACGAATGTTGTAATTAGGTAGGTATCATTAGATTTATGTAAGTATTTATGAAGGTAAAAAGCGGTCCCCCGACACGTCAAAATTTAGTTTACGTAGTGTTAAAAGTTATTTTTTGCTTTTTATAGGGTTTAGCGTTTTTAACCTTTTGTCATAATTATTGCGTACTTTTTTTGGGTCGGGGGTTTTTTTAAATTTATAATTTAATTTTATTTCATGCTTTTTAAAGGAGCTCCTTAATTTTTCCTTCTTTCATTTAATTTATTTTATCTTAAGATGGGGTCGCTATATGCGATCTCGGCCAAAGGAAGCTGTTTAACAATCCTCATGACAAACTGGCTCTGGGAGAATTGCACAGATTGAGAAACAATAAAGATTAACCTTTGGACATTCTAGATTTTCAGCAAAAATGTAAATCGGTTTATCCGTTTCATTCCGGTATTCCAGGGTTTCATCCGCCACATCCCATTTCCAGCATCAGTTTCTCGTCAATCAGAAACATGAAGAGAACTCGTCAAGACAAATTCAACGAGCCCAAACTCGATGGGTTTACTAAAAGGCAGTTCAGGGTTACGTCTCCTACCTTCGTGCCCTAACAGCAGACCAGCTCAGTGGTTCCAAAAGACATTAGTGTTTCAAATTTCAGATCCCACATATACTTGCAAGTAAACTGAGCGTGTAACATTCCTATCACATCTAGCAAACGAGCTGATGACCTTGAAGACCTGAACCGATTTCCACCAAACATAGCTAAGAACACTCCCGACTGACATACCTTTTAAACAAAAAAAACCGCATTACAATCGGATCATCCGTTTGGGAGCTACGATGCCACATACACACACACACACACACACACACAGACACGTCAAACTTATAACACCCCGTCGTTTTTGCGTCGGGGGTTAAAAACGTATTTACTATTTCTTATGATTTCTCGTAAATAACACTAAATTCGACATTATCGGATTCAGCAATAGTAGAATCTTCACGACTTATCGTTTGACTTTAAAATACTCTTTATGTAACAGGGGCGGTTATATTGAAACACATACACACAAGCCACTGACAGTCAAATAAAAACTCGTCGACCATTCACTTAGCAAAACAAATAATTAAGTACTATAGTAGTATTATTACTGTGTGTACCTAATATCAAACTCTTTAGCAAAAAATATCGCTAATACGATTATGTAAGTAATAAAAGTAGTTTTCTCAGCATCAATCTTACTTTACGAACAGACAGACTAATATTAAGCTTATTTAGCATATTAAGCTGCTAGAATATTTTTTTGCTTCTATATTTCTTTAGTACTTATAGATTTTCGTTTACTGCAAGAAAAGGTATAAAGAAGTGTTAACGTTTGCTTTGAAGTGGTATTAGAAAAATCTGTAACAGTGTGTAATCGGATTGCTCCGGCGGTTCCATACTAATCCAATTATACGAGCTGAAGGTGAGGCGGCGCGCCGGGAATTCTGTTTTGCTGTCTGTCCTGACTTAAGTCATCATATAGATACGAGTATGTTAGTTACTTTTGGTTGTGGCTATCTTACCAACATTTTTGATAGGTATCTGATTTTAAAGTACGGTACGTAGTACTAATTTCCTACAAGTTTATGATACACACTCTGAAACATTTAATATGTTAGGTAATCCTGATCATCAAATAACAGTACCTATTGTTGATCTGACTTAATAAGTAAAAATAACAAAAATACATTATGTAACATTGCATTGTTTACAAGATTCGAAATCGGAGCAGCATCAAACTGCCACGACTCAAGGAAACGGATAAGACATTATCTCACCGTCTGTCAGTCAGGCTATAATCAGCTTACCCCAATTCGTCGTCAGCAGTGCGGAAACCATGAAATTAATTAAAACTCCAAATTGAAACAGAAGCGAGTAATGCGTGGGTGAGGTGACAGCAATCAGGTAGCACATTAGTGGAGGATCCCAGGAATTACCCTCCTCACGCCGTGGGTGCCACGAGATGTGACACACAATTATTTATATTGTTTCTACAGTTTCTTGTTTTGCTGAAAAGGCATTTATTTGTTTGCAATTTGGCTTTGATTTACTGTTATCTATAGGTTTACATGTAAATATTTAAATGGGTATATGTACATCTTTTCTTTAACATCAGAAATTTTGTCTCGAGCAATGCATTCTGATCTGTAAAAGTTACTGAGATTATTAAAATACTTGAGTTAAGTGCAAAAAATAGTTATCAGATAAAGAGGACACTGTGTCAACATTTCCCTTAATCCTGCATCATCCTTCACGTGCCCAATTAAGGCCACATAAACAAAGCAGTCAGTCAAAAATAATAAGATGTCACGGCCCACTCGCGGGAGATCCGGCGGTAATGAAATCCGCGGCGAGTCCGCCTTGAATAATAAACATCCACCGGACTGTGATTTCCCTCGCCGCCGATGCTTGCAAACAAAATGTTGCTTAACTGAAGCATTAGTCTGTCAAGCAAATGAGTATGATACTGTATCGCGCAGCCAATTATCGCTGCGGTGGAACTCCAGCTGTTTCGTTTTACGAGGTAGATCTCTGGGCGGTCGTTACCAACTGTATCTACATACAGCGGTGGAAGATACAATTTAAATTGTCTGTTCTGTGTTAAGGTGCGTTATAAACTTGATGTATGGACAGCTGAATGATGTTATTAGAATATTTTGGTGTATTAACTACATTTTATGTGATTTATCGTTTGATGAAATTAATTGATGTTTAGGATAATTTTTAAAGAAGATGCATATTCTATTTTCGATGACCGACACATATAGAAAAAGTAATTTCCGGACCTTTGGGCAACAGTACTTAGTTGAATTTTTTCTCCATAAAAAATGTAGGTAGTTTAGGTATATAGCTATGATATACAAACATCAGAATTATAGACATAATTTGTCCCCGTAGTCGCCATAAAAGCTTACGACTTAAAAATATCTTTTCTGATCGCGTGCACCTTTTTATCTCGGGCCAGTCAAAGTACGATGACTTTTATGGATAAAGGAAAAGGGTGTAGATGGAATTATTTCTTACGAAAACAGATGCTTCAAAACGACTTTTATCCGTGAAATGAGCAAGGAATCTTTTGCTACAAGAACCCATCAATTGATTGGATTACGAATTGTTAAAAACGAGTGTTAATCTTTTTCTAACCGAGTTTGAATAAACATTGAAATGCCGCCAGAAAAAACGAACAGATTTGAAATTGGAATTTTCTGTAATCGGCTCTTCGCGATTTATTCTTACCGGATAAAAATTCAATACTTCATTTCCTGAATGGGCGCTTGTGAAATCGGTTTCTTTAATTAATTTCTTTTTGTGCGACATCAAAGCCGCCTAGTTGTTTGTAAATTAAAAACGTGTTTTCTGCCGTACTCCGAGGATTTACTCCATAAACAAACTCGATTAATTTTTGTATAAGAAATAAATAGATTTTATAAGACCAGTTTTCTTCCTGCAAAGGAGCAACGCTTTTTTAATTATTCATAATATTTATTGGGTTCTGTTTCGGGAAAACAATAGGGGTGAAGGAAATTGAATTTGTGGTGAGCGGAGAGACGCTAGCACGGCGAAGGCGTTTACTTGTACATGTTTTATTTCGAGGCGTTATGTGAGCCGGGATTATAAGATGTTTTAACAAAATATATTACGGCTATTAGAAACCGTGTCTAAACTTACAACGAGAGTACGTACATGACATGTACTATACGTTATAAAGTTATTTCCGTAATATGAAAGCTATGCATATCTCCATGCCTCGCCCCTATAATCTTATGGGTTTGTAAACGTTTATAGCGCCGTCCCCCTCACTTACCGCGGGTACTCCATTACGATACGGGGCCATTAAGGTTGCTAACGATAAAAGTTCTATTAGAAAACGCTTAGCTATTTGTGGATAATGCGCGAACAAATAACTACGGAATATTGCTCGACACAAGTTGAACAATTCTTGATAATGGTCGGTTAAGTAACTAAGTTATAAATTCTCGTGCTGCAATCGAATTTAATCAAGTAATTTAAAGTTTAAACTGCTATAGAAGATATCTTATTTTCAAATCAGGCTACGTCGTGTCGATTACAAAAACATTCAGAATTGGAAATAGTTTAAGTCCTCATTTGTATATAATAGTATTGTTCCCGCATAACGATCAGAGAACCATAACTGCCTCATACATATTCAAACACTATACAAACGAAATCCCAAAAGGTTTCCTCCTATTTTTACGACATGGCGACGCGTAGCTGCATACAAATACTATAATCATAACTACAAAAGCCGAAATAAGGTGCTATACAGACAATTATAGTAGGTTTTACCTCAAAACTCGGCGGACATCGTAATGTATGTAAAGCGAGCGGCAATAAGGAACATCTGGCGGGGCATTACAGCGGACCGTCGACTTTCCGACTAATTAACTTTTCTCGAGGAAATGTTACAAAAACTCCACTTAACATTCTAATCACATTTTTTCAGTGAAGAATAAATTTGGTTAAGTTCAATACGAAGTTGAAATGTGCGGTCAGTGAGTTAGGACTGGTTTACAGATGCTTTTTTCTCGTAACAATAACTTGGTAATGGCTGTTTCGGAATTGTTTATTACCTGCCCTTTGGTTGGAACTTCGCGGAATAATAAATTGTATTATGAATACATGTATTACTTTTGTGAACTGTATTTGGCATTTTCGTTTCAGTCATAACAAACTTTTGCGTTTAATAATTTGTTTGCTACCAGGTATATGGCTACCAGATATTTTAGCTAAGTACATACATACTTCGTTTATTATCATAATATGTATATCTATTTTCCTCGCAGACTACAACTACAAACACAACATTGCTAACCACTGCAGCTGCTTTATGTGAACGATATCAAAATGTGATCAACATTCCTCTGTCGAGTGGTGTTCGCTGTAACAACTTATCGTATAAAATATACTAGCTTATAATTCATTTCACTGGGTTTCTATGAAACGTTTGCTGCCATTGATTAAAGTGAACGAGGCTTTCAAAGAGTTGCTACTTCACTTTTAAGGAATAAACAGTATCTTCATCAAAAAGATAGGTTTCACAATTACGATTCACACATTGACTTATACTCGAAAAACTAGGGCAGTCTCATTAAATCCTTACTCTCATACAATCTCGAAATGACTCCTCTCTCCCCGCAGCGTGACTCCGCCACACACAGCTACACACAGTCACACACAGCTACACACAGCTAGACAGGGCGCACATCGGCCCTCAGCCCTTACGTGACAGTTGCTTAGTGCGCGCACCCTTCAGGCCACGGAACAAAAGCCCTTTTTACTGAACAGCTGGAGGGCCATTAATTCCACTCCCAGCAGGAGGACTTTTGGAAAACGCTCAACTTCATTTGTTTAGTCCCAGTTATAAAGCGGGATTATGTTTTGTGTAATTTCAATAAAGTCCCAAGTTTAGAGCGCTTTGATTTACTAAACCATTATTCGGATATCATTTCAGTAGTGTCAATAAAATTGTTCTCAAACGACTCAAAGATTGTTCATTACATTCGTTTCTGAGATATTAATTTGAATAGCATTCAGGTTTTCGTTTGCTCTCTTCTGTAATAGATCTTTAATATAAAGCTTTTGCTTGCTTTAAAAGACCTTTAGGTTGCTGAGGTAATTAAAATTAATTAAATATTCGTTACGGTATCTCCAAGCTCCAGACATGAATTAGAGAGGTTTGCTTGAAAGAACTGCTTTAGTTCAGACGAACTTAAATGAGGTTAGCAATAAAACGTAATTTAAGCTGCTTTCGCGTTTAAATTAAGATATCTTGGGATTTTTGCTAAATATTCAATAAACTGTAAAGAAATCCGGCAGTGAAATCGGCACACACGACAAAACAGCGTTCAATCTCCGCTGGTTGGCGTAAAGCGGGGCTTACACCGTATCGCTATAGTGGCCGGGCATTGTTCGCGGAGCAAAAAGAGCCGTCGAGTGGTCGTCGAGATACCGCGAGTGGCAAATCGGCTGATACAAGAGCGGCCGATAAGTGTTGCGAGAAAGCTGACGATGGAGATTGTGTACCGGCGCGGCTGGCCGTGTTGTGCGCATGTAATGAGTATAGTTGATGGTTTTACAACCCTGATTAGTAATTGAGTATGACGAATTACTGTAGTAGTTTACAGTGGTTTAGGGATTTAGTTGATCCACGAATAGTTCAAAAGAAATGTTTTGAATTTCTAAAAATATGTTGATCAAATCTTTAAATCTCAGAAGTGGCAATATTTTCACTAACAAAACATATGTAAATTTTTCGCCATACGAGTTTGGATCTACCCGCTTACCAACATAAGCCATTATCTCCATCCCATCAACAAAAAATCGACTGCTGACCCAAATCTCGATCCCGCCTAATTCCTATACCTTAACATCAAAAAAATCCCGACGAAAATTGGACTTTCAAGCACCGTCCGTATTTCGCGGGCCTTATTCCATTAACGGACCTTTTTCGCGCCTTGCACAAAGCGGGGATATTGAGGGGCACAGACCTCAATCTCGGAGGTTTACGGCGGCCCTCCAGACCTCCTCCATAAAGAATTGTATTTGCATTCCGAAGGCAGAGAGATTGATCCCGACTTTACCATGTCAATACTAGAGGTCAAGGGCTGCAATTTACAGCGGAATTAAAACCGTATTAGCTAGCGATAAAGCTCTTATTGCAGTGATAAGTGATGTAGGCCAGTGTTTGAGGATCGTTTGTAGGCACTGGCTCTTAGCTCAAATGTTTGATGGTAATGTTCTTGAGAAAAAAGGTGGACTTTGTCAAATTTAAATTCTGAGTAAAAAGCTATTTGTTTCTATTTACACACGATTTTAAGGAACTAGGTTGCCAATAAACGGAAATTATGCTGCGAGTTATTAAAGCGCGGTCCGCGTCCGGCTTCTGTAGCTAAACTTAAGAAAAGCGTCGTCTATCGCGTTCGGAACAAAGTTGCGCGTCATATCGCGAACAAGCCACAAGTCGGACGAAGTTGCGATGGCTGCAGGAGTCGCTCGGCGTCTCCGAGCGCCCCCGATGTCGCGACTTCGTTTCACATTCCCGTCACACGCGGTCCCTTCAGCCGTTAGATTGAATATAAACATACAAGTCACGTCGCTACGTGTTTTTCTACGCGACAAAGGAAGGTCCTAACCGTTTAGTGCACGTAATCAAATATATAAATTGAAGGGTGCTGATTCGATAATACTTCGGGAATTGTGTCGACTTTTTATAGGGAATCTCATGGGACGCTTATATGCGCTATAGTCGTTCGTAAAGCGATGGGGCGGGTGTAATGGCTTCTATAGTTTTGTGTGTTTTCGATGGTTCTATTTTCCTTATGACGTTATAACATGGCGATTTAAGTTGTGTTTAAGTTTAGAAATCGAATTATAGTTTAACGTTTACATTTAACGACATTTAGGCAATATTTTTCAATAAATATGCGTCGCTTACATAAACACGCAGATTAACATACAACCAGCAAGTAAACTCTCAGTAAATATTAAATTCCATTACGGAGTCCACTGGTGTTTTTTCATCGGCATCTATAATCGTTGAGCTGGATAGTCGGCAATGTAATGTTAAACAAAACAACTGGGATAGCTTTGAGCTACACGTCCTGAATACATTAGTACATCTTATAGTACGCTTTGCTATCGACTTCACTTATTCAGCATTCTTATAACGATTTCTACTTATAGATTATTTACACTACATTGTTGCTGAAAGTATAAACTTTAGTGCGGATGTTTGTTTATTTAAAGATGAAAAATAACACCTCCATTTCTCTTTTTTGTCTCCTTTATTTTATTAAATCACCGGGTATCTCTTTTCTATCAAGAATTTTCAACTTCCTCTGTGGAACCTTGATCCCTGTCGGAAATTAAACAATAAAGTTTTTCAGGAGCAACACAATTTACCGGCGATGTGGCTCTAAACTTGCTTAAGTGCTTATTGCCAGAAAAACCCCGCTAATGGAACAGAGAGCGACGTCATGATGGCATCATGACATAGACTAAGCAGATTAATATTGCCAATTTTTTTTGAGTAGGATTTTTATTTTTGACAGAGCAAAAATCTGTTTGAAATACTCCCTAGAAAAAGCAAAGTACAGAAAAAGATGAATATTAAATAACAATAAATAGTAATACAGCCATTATGTAACAGTCAATAAGTAAACCTAATACTAGCAATCCAGATTTGGCGAAACAGATTTAAATTATGCATGTATGAAGTCATCAAGTTGGGATTGAGTGAAATTACATAGGTATAGATCGAGTTGAGCGCGGTGTCACGTCTGCCGCATAATCTGTGCGGTGAGATTTCGCGGAGCGTTCGACGCGCTCGGCGTCAGATTACACGCGTTGTGGAGTGACGCGCGGTGACGGCAAGAGACGCTGACTTTATAGGATTAACACAAGTTGTTCTATACTGGAGTTTTCTTATGTTTTAAAATTGAAAACACTTTAAAGCTGACCTCACATTGTGATCAAGGGATATAGTATTACATATGTGTATGATGCCTCTAATACTTCTTCTATACATGACTACGGTTTTCATCATTAAGACGCTGCCCCGATGCATCAAAAGTAAAGCGTTTAAAAAGAAATTATCTTTCTATACTGGCTTCATCTGTTCATTTTACTTTCACTAACAAAGAAAGTCGTGGCCTCAAACAAAGAGCAAAAAACGCAGCATTGAATAAAATATAGGAAATGTATCGCATGGCATCCGTGCGGCTGACCGCAAGCGACCTACATGTCTCTAAGCATAGCCGCATGATTTTTTGCGAACAGCCTGCTAGCCTGACTGGGCTTAAACCTGATAAATGTTATTGTTAAATTGTTTGTATGTAATACTTTCACATTCACTAATGAACCTTTTGTAGGATCCTGGATCATGATGGCGTTTACACGTCTTACCAATGAAAGCGGGGTAGTTTCTTCGGGATCCAGGTGAAACCGAAGGCAACAGCTGGTATATTGCTACTGAAATAGTTAAAACGAAAAACCGCGCTTGATTTATCTCGTTTCACCGGCATTTCTATTTGTCGATTCAATTGTTCGCTGATACATAGTTTGGACGCGATACACGAATTCTGGCTTTTTCAAGCGGTTTTTCACTCATACCTACAAAATACATGGAATAAAAATGAAGCCTAGTCATAATATTTTGTTGTGAATTTAGGTCATGGTCTGTTATGTGCCAAATTAGAAACACATTAATTCTTCTGTTATATCTAGATTTAATTATTTTATATCGACTACACGACGGCAAGTTAACAAAGCATAATAAGGAAGGATTGGTTGAATTACAAAAAGAGAGACCTAAGCCTTCGTACACCTACACTCTCAATGCTGCGGGTCAGTTGTACTGCAGCGCTTGCGACCGAGTCTTCAAATCAAAGCACGGTTTAGCCAGTCACATCAGGGCTCACGCTAGGAGGTGAATTTGCCATGGGTCGCCGTTATCGAAATCGATAAGGAGGACTATATATATGGTTGAATCAAGCAAAAAAGTTGTTTGAATCTGGGCATATGCACTTTGCCTCTTCTCTTTTTCACTTCTCATCAAACACGATACCTAAATATTCTATCATTTTATTGTCGAATATACGTACAGTAACAATTGATGAATTCACTCGTCAAGAGAGCATTATTCCGTCGCAGTGCAGCTATGCGTCGCTGCGTTACGCGTCCTATGACAGCGCTTATGATTTACGAGAACCCCTTATTTTATATTTATATGCTATAAACAACGTACTGTATACGCGTTGTATGGTCCAGAGTGTGTTTTATGGCAAGCCATTAATTTTTACAGCCTTTCAGCGTCAATCATTTGGACATGGATGCTTTTTAATTACTAAGTATAGAATGAATCTGCATCTATTTTCATCCCTTGTTGCATCCATTTCTATTAACCCTAATTAATGCAACATGTTTTTATCATGTTCCTTTTCATAGTTGCCTTATAGTCTTTTGTCAACGCATGTCTGAAATTAACGTCATAAGGTATGAATACCTAGTGGGTAAAGGACCAACCTCTCAAGTATGAGGGCGCGGGTTCGATCCCAGGTCAGGCAAGTACCAATGCAACTTTTCTAAGTTTGTATGTACTTTCTAAGTATCTTAGACACCATTGACTGTGTTTCGGATGACACGTTAAACTGTAGGTCCCGGCTGTCATTGAACATCCTTGGCAGTCGTTACGGGTAGTCAGAAGCCAGTAAGTCTGACACCAGTCTAACCAAGGGGTATCGGGTTGCCCGGGTAACCGGGTTGAGGAGGTCAGATAGGCAGTCGCTTCTTGTAAAGCACTGGTACTCAGCTGAATCCGGTTAGACTGGAAGCCGACCCCAACATGATTGGGAAAAAGGCTCGGAGGATGATGAAGGTGTGAATACGACGCGTTTGCGGTCTTCACTATTTCTGTATACGCAACCGCATAACAAAACATAATAAGCGATCTTTTTATAAGTGCTGAGAAACATTTAACCCAACCATGTTCAGCGCTACTCTTAATATTTTTTCGCAAAATCAGTAAATAAAATAAATCTATGTGCACACTCACCCGCCTCAAGGCGCATGTCCCGCGACAGTATGGTGCCGGCGGCGCTGGCGGCGCGGCAGCGGTACACCGCCGCGTGCACGTCGCTGCGGTACTGCGCCGCGGAGAACGCGCCCAGCCACAGCGTGCCGTTCGGTAACGCGCTCCTGTTGACAGTGTACACTACGCTTTAGTACGTACGTACAAACTAATGTAAGTAATTAAGAGGCAAATGTGATAGCAACTTTGTATGAGACAGCTTAGCCGTTGAACTACACCTTACTTCTTATAAGTAAATCCCATAAAGAAAATCGATATACGGAGTTCAAGCGCCTTACTTAACACGTTCGCGTGAGCAATCTCATTTTTAAATGTTGGTACTGTGGCGCACCTTTTTCGCACACAAAATTAAACCAAGTCTTAAGACGTCCCGCCGTTAAACGTAGTCTTATAATCTGTGTTATGTGGCGCAACGTTATTTCACGTCCGACGTCTATAAACGTTGTCGCCACCACATAGGTCTGACATGGTCCGTCAAAATAAATATGACAATCTAGAGGCCGTCGTACGACGTTGGGCCTTTTCATACTTATATCAATACGACGTTGTAAGACGTTGCTTACGCGAACGTGTTAAGAATAGTAAACCCCAATCATTCTGCGGAATAATTTCTAATGAGCTAAATTGATGCACATTTTATATGCGATAGTGATAGTAGAATTTAGGCTTCAAATTTTAAAACGACGTGTCTTACCTCCCCACTCAGAGACATTTAATGATTACTTAAGTCACTCCTTAGTGACGGAATGCCATACAAATCCTTCACTAAGGAATGGCTTAAGTAACCATTAAATGTCTCTGAGTGGGGAGGTTAGTCATTCCTCGACTCTATTATTATTATCCTTTTTAGCTCTATTAAACGCTTAATAGAGGCGTATACATCATTTCTGTTCACTAGGAATTATTGAGCAAAGTTGGTTCCAAAAACTGCACTAGATGGCGTTGTATGTGGAGAGGACATTTTCTGTATCGCGGTGTTAACATTCTCCGGCGTTGAATAGCATTGCTCTACAATGTTTCTTCTCTTCACTCAGGAACATACACCAATTTATGCTTAATAATTTTTGTAAACCACTCGTTGAAGGGGACTAGTCTCCTACTTAAAGACCTTTTTTAAAATATGTTTTTCCTCAGTTTTGCACAAGTATTTTGAAGAATGTTTATAACTTATAAAATTTTATTAATTATAAGATTTATTTCAAATAATCAAAGATGAGGGTTTAAGGGTGAAATATTCGCAAGAAATACGTAATATGTGATTTTAAGACCCAGAAATACAAATAAGCGATTTTTCATAATATCCGATTTTTCCGGGTCCGGGACCCGGGTTGTTAAAAACTTGAATTAAAAGTGTAAATAATGCTTATAAATATTAAAAATTATTTATTTTATCTATTTAGTTATTATATGAAGTTTTTTTCTTTTCAGTGACAAGAAGCCTGCAACAACGTGCGCCTCCACCATCCTGCACATGTGAGTCCCTTTTCTGTCTGCACCTACCCAGCTTCTCTCATACTGTGTCCCGGTTCGCATAATCGCTGACCAATTTGTTTTCCCGCACCCGCTACGGCCTTTCGTTATAGCCATACGGTGGTCTACCAACCACCACACCATCATTAACTACCCGCATTAGTGAAAAGTGACGAATAACATAAACCCAAACACACTAGGTAAAACATACTATTGCGGAGTTCCCCCAACTTTCCCTCGTGTCCATCATAAGGTCAGCTCTAAACTTTCAATATTTTATAGTGTTATCAGACATACATTTGTATCGAATATCGCAGGATTTGATTTGTAACCTCATGTGCACATAAACAGCCAACCTCTGGATTGTCGTGACTAATCTAGTTAAAAGTTTAGAATTGGAAACTTAAGAAGCATTGCGTGTTGAGCAGTTAGAAACATGCTGGTGGTACAATATCGTCACCTGTTGCAGCTTCTGTTTAACTTAATATAAAACTTGTGCTAGTTGCGAACGTGTTCTCCGTTCCAGCAGCTTGTTATTACGTAAACTAACTCTCTATCTAAGTCTCTTGGTATCTTTTTAGGGTTCCGTACCTCAAAAGGAAAAAACGGAACCCTTATAGGATCACTTTGTTGTCCGTCTGTCTGTCTGTCTGTCTGTCTGTCTGTCTGTCTGTCAAGACCCTTTATCTCAAGAACGCGTGGACGTATCAAGCTGAAATTCACATGAAGTACTCAGGTTTATTGTCCCTTTAAGCTGTGAAAATATCAAACTTCTAAGCCAAGCCAATCAAAAGATACAGCCGATTATGTCGATATTTTCAACAAATTTTCGACACTCGCAAAGGAATCAAAACCTACAGGATACTTCCCGTAAACTCAGAGTCTTGAAATTTGGCATGAAGCATTGTCATATAATGCAAATATAGGAAAAATTACGAAAATCTCATTTTTTTAGTTATATAATGTAAAAAAAAAATATTTTAATAAAATGAAACTTATTACCTTATTTCTCACGAACGAATAAAGGTATCAAATTGAAATTTATACCAAATACCTAGGTCTATTTTCCCTTTAGGCAGTGAAAAAATCAAACTTCTAAGTTAACGCGATCAAAAGATACAACAGTTATACCGACACCTTAGACGAATTTCCGTCACACGCTAGGGAATCAAAACCTACAAGGTACTTCCCGTGAACTCAGAATCTTGAAATTCGGCAAGTAGCAACGTTATATAGTACAGATAAAGGAAAAATTGCGAAAATGATAAATTTGAAGTTACATAAAATATTAAAATATTATCAAATCAAATATTTTCCTCATTTCAATGGGGAATTTAAACGACCAAGTTTGACGGATTTGAGAAATCATTTCTTTGTAGTAAAAGAGTATACTCGCCGTTTATTTCCATTGTCATCAGGTCAGGATCTGATGATGGAAATCCTGAGAAATCGAGGGCAACTATCAGAAATTGTAGGCATGCATAGGATTAAAACTTGATTCTCAGATGTATGTCTGGTGATACTATCAAACAGTGAAGGTTTAGTGCTTACCTGATAATGGAGACGTGAGAAAGTCGAGAGAACTCCTCAACGGTATGATTTAGTAACGTCGTGTTTGGGCTTATATGTATTATTCGTATTGACAAGAACTTTTCACAAAAGTTAAAAATAAAAACTTTTTACAAAAAAAAAAACAACTTCTAAAAACAACAAGATCGGTCTAGATCTCGGTGGTTAAATAAATATAGATGCATCCTCTAGACACCGACTTCTAGACCGATGCACCTATCATCTTTTTAATTTATTTCTAGCTTTTGTTTTCTTGTTGCTTTTTTATATGTTTGAAGTTGGAGTTGTTTGTAAAATGCTACAAAATAAAATAAAGCCGACTTTATAAAACAAAGAAAGGGACAGAATTACACTTTTGTCAAGGCTCTAGAAACGTAAAGCCAGCAGCCCCGAATCCTACTCTCTTGCAGTCGTTGTTACAATTCGACAGTTACAAGTCGTCAGGCAGTTTCGAAAAAAACCTGAAACTGGGGCTCGTTAGGTGTTTAATCCCTCAAAATTAAAAGATCCCATTAGTACTGAATTCTCATCACCTAAAATAAAATAAGCTCCAACACAAGGTTACGTTATAAATTGTAAAGGAGTTCCCATAACTATATCTGATCTTTGCTATCGATCACAATGGCAGTCAAACCTATCTATGTGGAAAGTTGCGGTTGGCGCGAGACTCACTTTTTATCTATACAGGATTTGTACGGAACCCTCGGTGCGCGAGTCCGACTCGCACTTGGCCGGTTTTTTTTTAAGAACATCTGTGTTTAAAATAATAGCATTTCCTTTGAGGACTATTGAATCGTCTGCAAACTTTCATGGTGCAAATGACAACGCATCATTAATAAATTATCGTTATATTGATAGATTATAATCTATCGTCAATATTATAAACATTTTCCCGAATATGTAACAAAGCAGATAGGTAGTT
This sequence comes from Helicoverpa zea x Helicoverpa armigera, assembly GCA_033682625.1. Lineage (NCBI taxonomy): Eukaryota > Metazoa > Arthropoda > Insecta > Lepidoptera > Noctuidae > Helicoverpa > Helicoverpa zea x Helicoverpa armigera. The sequence goes on from JAWIIS010000021.1 coordinate 14,188,221, forward strand.
GATAGATTGATCCGTGGGAAACTATCCTTTGATGTTAACATGAATAACAACGTCGATTTAACTGTAACCGCAATGGTTACGCTATAACATATTTCATCACAAAATATATTATTAATATCGTTTAAAATGATGAAGGTAATATACCCGTTGGACAAATTGTAATTATATTGTTCGTATGTAGGTAGGTATATAATGTACGTTTATTTGAATTTTGTTAATAGCTCGATGATCACGAGCTATTCATTATATTGAAATTAAATTAATTTGCTTTGTTAAACGCAGTTATATGCATCTACAAGCATAAATTAAAAAAAAAATATGTCACACTTGCAGTTTTATGATGAACACACATACCTACATACAGTTTTACACTCTGCAAATCAATACTATAAAGCATAAGCACAAAAGTCAGAAATTAGAAGCCAAAAATTCTAAGTAGGTATAAGTAAAATTAACTGAGTCATAAGTCGCGTGACTTACCGCTAAATATAACAGCATCCTGAACGACTTGTCAACTTTACCGCTCTTTTACGATCACAATCTACATTTTGCAGTAAAAAGGCTTAATTCTGTTAACGATGGACCCTCCGCCACGGACCGCCCATTATGACACGAATCAAAAGAATTTCAAAAAATATTTGTAAAAGGAACTATTTTCGAAACGTTAAAGTTAAGATTTCCTGCAAGTTATCTCGTTTGAAGTATCGCGGCTGTTCGAACAATGTCGCCGACTTCAGTCAACAAACTAACTGTTACTTACTTGTTATACTTCGCTTTGACTTTGTTTGATAAATATAGAAAGTTGTACCGTGATTGGCTAATGTAGCGCTCGGTAAACACTTATAAGTTCTTCTTATAGGAAAATGCAACATTAGTTTGGATTGTGTAAATTTTAAGAATATAGTTCTGACCTTTTTTACGAGCAAAGACTTTCATATAATAGAGCCTTTTAGACCCAATACGAAAAATAACTTATTTAAGGCTTTTCACTCGTTTGTACCTAAAACTCGTTTCTAAGCCAGCCATACAAAATTTACGAGAGATAAAAAAGGTTATTCCGTACCGGGTCAGGTGGAGGTTCCTCAATCATGGGTTTAACGGCTCTCATCGACTTTTGAGGTCCAAAAAGAGAGTTATGATATACCTTATTTTACGTAATAACTTGCGATCAGTTTGGCTCACTGCGGTACGTTTACTCATAAAAGGTGTCATCAATGTTTATAGGTTTCATGTTAAGCTTCGACCCATATCGTTATTTTACATTTTACAAAATTGAGGTTCATGCTGTATACCTACCGTATTTCACCCTTGGAATTATTTAATTAGAGCAAAAACTTTACGAAAAGATTTATTTACGGAAGTTTATGTAGAGTAAGAGTTATTATTAATCAAATGATCCGCAGTCAACTCAACCGCATTGTATATCAAATCAAGTCAGATGCAGACTCATCCCGGCTTCACTCGAAGATTGCTGTTACTTGTTTACTAGATGTGTCATGCTGAGCACAGTATTCATAAAATCACAGCAACCTTACCCGTTGAGATCATGATGGTGTAAGATACAATTATATTGTAATATAAGTAACGATATAAGTATCATGTATACAATAGTTTAAAAGTGGGGACCTTTAATTGGCTGCATGTTACATAAATTGTCTTATAATTATTAAATGTTACTGCTGTTGGTTCTCCTAAAATTAAATAAATAAATAAATAATCTCTTTACAAAATTGATGTAAGAACCAGTTCCGAAAAAACTAAAGTCAGTCAGTAATTATTCCAAAGATTCTTTTCAACAGTGGAATTATTCAAATTCAAAACGATTTTTCTTAGCAGCCTTCAAACACAGTCCTATTCATAGTGTCCACAAGTCCAAACTTTTCATTGAATAATCTCTTTGAATACAAATGACAAGTTGAAACAAAACACTCACTTTTGTGACCGTCGTCGTAATTAATCACGCTGATACTGTTCCTTTCCATTCCGATTCAATTCCTTGGCGTTTTTGAATAAGAAAATCTTTTTAATAGAATCCGCGGGTTTGTGAATAAGATAAATGAGCCACGATTTTTGGTTTGGATAAAAAATGTCGGTGAATGTAAGAAAAATAACGTTTGAATGGAAGTCGGGTCGGACTGTGGTTCGCGCCATTTATAACCGTCGCGTTTAAAACGATAGTGTACGTTATGCTCGCCCGCCATACATCCAGCGCTGGATTTATTGCAGCTCTTACATTTTGAGCTTATTAAAAATATTCCTCAAGGAAAAGTTATTCCGTTTTGGAGTAAATCAAATAAAAGTTAATGGCTGTTTAAGTATAAAGCGGCTTGAACCCATCGCCTCTTATTGATATTGATTAACGTTACTTGATTGACTACGCGGGAAATATTCATTACGCGCTTAAATATTTAATTAGTATTAAATATTATTTCACTAAACAAGGAAGTAGGAAAATATTATTTGATTTTATAAGCTCAAGTAACTCTTCAGATATAATTGCTTCATGTCAAGTAACAATCTCAGATAAAAAAGTCTTCTATAATTATTAGAAATAGAATATCTTCGTTCGCAACTAATTTATTCCGTGAATGTTATTCACAATAGCCATCCAAATCCACCCGTTTATTACTAGATTCCCCAAAAGGAATTGACAATATTTTCAATTCCCAATTTGCGTCAATTGTAAGCATTTCCAGCCGATATTGATAAAATCGAACACTAATGATGTTGAATTTTATTTTTGAAACATATTTCTGAGAAATTGCGAAGATTTCTATCTTACAGTCTGCCTTACTTTATAAAGACAAAAAACTGAGTTGTGCTATAAATCTTATAAGCTCGCACTAAGCTGTATTAATCAACAAGCAATTAACATGCACAGAGTTAATAGTTGAGTGATACAGAGAGCACTTGTATCACGCTGGGTTTATTAAACATTATTGACGTCGAGAGCGTCATCAATTACCAGTTATACTAATTTCAAAATGGATTTCATTTAATTTTGGCCATTAATTTATATATCAGTCTAATTGATAATTTGACTAAGAGCGCGCGCACACTACAGATAATTAGTCGGCCGATGGATGATTTTTGTTCATAAATTAGTATGAAGGTGAATGGAAGTACACTCGTAACCACGATTAGGTAATTGTTCGGTATCAGACCGTCTAAAAACTGATCGAATTCACGATTATCAAAAAAAAAATGTACCTACCAAGGGCCGACTAAATACACTGCAGTGTGCACGCAGGCTAAAGACATAGACCAGGAGATATTGAACCACAAAAGTATGGCTAAGATATAATTCTAGATGTACTAAAACAGTTGTAGGTCAAGTGTGTAGTGACATAAGTGTGTGTACGTCATTCTCCCGGCGCAGGAGTCGTGAGCCGCCAATAAGAGTGGGGTCACAATAAAATAATCATGGCGCTGTTTACGTGACTCATACCGCATGGATATTGCATGGACACGGAATATGTCGCGAGCACGGAGCTACGAATCAAGGTGGATATGACACGAGAACTGAGATGGATATCTCAAATCAATATAGATGTGTGAGTAAATATAAGACTAAGTTTCTTCGTTCATGATTAATTATCGTATTTAAATAATTTTGTACACGCAAATTCACTTTAACTAAGAAAAAATCAACTCGACTAGCAATTAAGTAAATTATGTAGGTGAAAGAGAGCAAAAAAAACGTTGGATACACATAATGTGATATCTATTTTGATTCCTAAATGAAGGTCTCGCTAGTATCGCTCACGATGCGACTTTTTATGTGTCACGTAACGTTCGTGTGACGAATGTATGCGGTTTTCATTACGCTGTCAGCATTTGCTAACATTCAGTAGGTACCCACAATGCTCGGTATTGCCGTGTCCCTGAATAACTTGCAAAGCCTCCACAGCGCTCATATTGAGCTGCTCCTCACATTGTTCAATTGTTTTTTTGAGCAGAGCAAAAACAAAAGGAGTGGGTTGCATTCAAATCTGTGTTTATGTTGGGTAGCCAGTTGTGAGCGGAATTTCTGCGACAGTTGAGTTTGACTCAATTATCAACTAATTAATAGGTCAACTTTCTCGACAACTTAACTTTTCTTTTCATTAGATTAAATTGCTTATTTTTGTGGTGTTCTCATTCATTTAAATCAATATTATAAATTCAATTTACGAACATTTTATAGGTTTAACTTGACTATAAACCAAAATAGCTATTCTAATTTAATTATTCCTCCATTAATGTCTAGATCCTGCCTAAAATAGTTTGTAAAGGTTACTTATCTCCCACCGTCATCATCAGTGGTCGGAATAGGTAGAGCTATTTTGGCTACTTGCGACATGAGGACATAACATGGATATGCCAAATATTTCCCGGAATCCCGGGAATTCTTGGAATTAAAAAAACATTGTTCAAGTAGTTTTTATAGGAATAAGTAGAAGTATTTTTGTTATTTGCTACATGCGGACATAACATAGATATGCCAAATATTTCCAAAAATTCCGGGAATTATCGAAATTAAAAAAAAAACAACTAAGTACTTTCTTTTGTCAGTGCTTAATTAGAACATTATATTTAAATGGATAATCCACTTTTATTAGTTTACTATAGTAAATAGGAGACATGGAATATAAATAAAATGCGATGATCGAGTTAGATATATTATTTAATTTTCAAAACAGTTGACATTACTGGTTGGTCTGTCTACAACGATATATAAATATACTTAACTAAAGTAGTAAGTAGCAAATAAATTACAAAAATATGCATAAAGAACTTTGTACTATATCATTCGTAAAAATGTAATTATGACATTTTCAGCATTAATAACGCCGTCGTATTGAAAACATTGATAGAGAGTAGGTATTTTCACGACTCGCAGTGACGTGAAGCCGTTTCCTTATGTTAATCTTTAACGATTAGTAACAAAACTTTACGATACACTTTCTATTCCTAGAAGCTCTTGACATGCTCGTAAATGAAAGACTTCACGCTACTGCGCGTGATGAAAATAATTAACTATTTTTTTATTAATTTAATCTTTTTATTAAATTATTCTAAACCGGTAGACGATGATGTTTCATCGTCTACCAATTCTTCGCTGAAAAACCCATCACCATCTACGGAATTGAAATAAATGACCATCAGTTTTTCTATATTATCCATTTTTAATGTATTTCTTTTTACATCCATAATCCATTTATATATGGAAAATGAACGTTCGACATCTGTTGAGGTCATTGGAGCAAATTTGCATTTCAATAAAATTTGGTCATCTGTTTCATTTCTTACAATTTTTTCACTCCATTCTCGTAATATATCTATATCCGGATTTCTTTCTATAACTTTTTCAATTTTATTTTTAATATTTTCTGATGCACACTCATTTATACAAGTTCTGACTGTATCTAATATTAAAAATGAATCACTTAGCGTCAAGTGGTGCTTTTGTAATTCTTTTAAAGCAAACGGTATAACTGAAAAATATTCATCTATATATTGTAACTCGTTTTGTATGTTTTCTTTTTGTAATATGTTTTTCGCGTTTCGGATAGCTATTGCATCAGAGCTGCATAAATGAGACAAAACATCTTTTATTGCATCAAAATGTTTTGCGTAGTATGATGCTGCCTCCAACCAAGTACCCCACCTTGTAATAATTGGTTGTGGAGGTAGTGGTAAGTCAGGGTATTTTCTTTTAAAAATGCGAACACGGCTTGGCGCTTTTAGAAATATTTTTTTTACATTTGATATCAAAATATCCACATCATTATATTCCATTCGAATTTGCTCAGAAACACGATGAAGTGCGTGAGCAAAACATGTTACATGTTTTAATTGTGGTAAATAGCATTTCAATTTTTGCCCTGCAGATATCATATATGCTACACTATCAGTACATAGTATTAAAATATTATCAACTTTTTCTTCAAACGAGTTTTGCCATAGATTTTCAAGACACTGTATTACAAAGTTGGCAATGGTTTGTCCATTAACCACCTCTAACATCTTGCAGGCAATTAAATATGGCCGATTTGAGATATTCTCATGCAATGGTTTTATCAAAAAATGTACAATATTTCTACCTAAAAAATCTGTTGTCTCGTCTAATGATATCCACAATTTTTCAGTTTGATTTTTTTCATAAATTGTTTTGATTTTGTTAGTAAAAACTTTATCTAAATATACTTTTCGTAACAGCGACTCATCGGGTACTTTACGACTAGTACAAGTACAACAACAAACAGTACAGATATATTTCTGAAAAAACTCCTTGAATGCTGGATTTTTCATCTGCGACCAGGGAATATTGCACAGAACCAGAAACTTGATCAGGTCGGAATAAAATTCCTCCGGAGGCCGTTTAAACGTTCCCTTGTGCACGGCTCCTTCGACATGTCTATTGATGTTACATTTTTTCGCCGTTATATGGCTCTCGCACTTCGAGCAATATATTGAACGACTAGCGTGGTCGTATAACAGCTCTGGATATTCGGATATCCACTTTTGTACTGTTTCTTCCTTGATATTTGGCATTTTTGGCTTTTCTTGTTTATCGCCCTAAAACAATAGTAAACAGTTAAAATCTTTCCAATAAATAGTCGAAATAAAAACGGTGTGAAAAATTCACGAAAAATTGTTCCACACACAGTTGCACAATTGCACAGTAAGTATGAGATACATAATTCAAATGCATTTTGTTAGCCGATTAAGACAATCAGATAGAACACTGTCAAGCTCATGTCCGAAAATATTTAGGTAAGAGCAGTCAATAGCCAATGAAAATGGTTATTGTGGGAAAACGCGGTACTTGAAGGGGTGTGCGAGGGGGAGGACTTAGTCCACCTTGTATTGTAATTGACTTAGCTTTTAACACAAGATTATATTAGAAAAAAGCGGTCAGGTGCGTGTCGGATCACCTACAAGGTGTAGGGTAGCGGAAGAGCACAATTTACGTAAACAAGTTCCCTGCTACTCAGGTCACTAACGAAAAATTCCACTTCAAACTTTTGTATATCAAAATTGGCTGTGACAAACAGACGGACAAGGCAAAACTATAAAGCTTCCTTTGGAACTTCGGAAGCCTGAAAAAATATGTATTTAGCAGAGGACAATTACTTTACTTTTTCACTAAATGTCCTTTGTAGATATTATAAAAATAAAAAACACTTACCCAAATGTGGTAGGTAAATCAAATAAACAGTTTCAAATGTATCCAGTCCGCAAAAAACAAATCAAAATTCGTAAATCCAAGCCAAAGTATTCGTGTTAGTAAGATTCCAGAAACCAGTTAACAAGCCAACGTCAAATAAAATAAGGAACACAATAAATCACACGTGCGCACTCTACAAGCCGAAACAAAAGAGTGAGTGAAGCCCGCTGTACCTGTATTTGTATAAGTGAGACAGCTAATACTTTAGACGTTTTAAGATAGAAAGAGACAAAAAATAAGCGACGAAAACAGCGCTTACGACGGGTTGGCAACATGGAGCATAAACATATAATAATAAAAGAGAGATAAATTGGTTTGTTCTTGATGTATCGATAACTTAGTGTAGCAGGAGCTGGTCAGGAAAACTCGTAGACTGATTTGACAATTGTGTATTACATTAATTACAATAAATACGAAATAACAAAATGCGGCGTCACCGCCGTGGTAAAATGAGAAGCGCCGTCTCGCTCGCAGCGGCGCAGGCGAGCGCTCGTGCCCGCCGATCCCGCGCCCCTCCCGCTGCCCGCGTAAACCCGGCGCTAGCACTCCCCTCGCGCTCCCCCTCAGCCGTCGCGTACCTCCAGCCGGTGGCAGCGATATTATCTTTTTCTATTCTGTATTGTGTAGGCATTTAATATTTCCTTGTGCAGTAAAGTATATTTAGTATCGTTTCTAACAGTTTTACTTAATTAATTCATATTTCACGAAGCTACCTCTAACAACGTTCCAGGATCCCTGTGTGTGTTTATAAGTAAGTATATACTGTTTGGGTGCTCACCTACTACCTGCTCATAACTGCCCACTTACCCATATTAACTCACTTAAATCAATCGACAATTTCAAAATCCCGGGATTTCAGAGGCATGTCCATGTTAATATCAATGTTTGCGGTCATTCACCCCAAATAGCTCTACCTATTCCGACCACTGGTCATCATACATAACTAAGCTGTATATAAATGAAAGCGCAGACATACAGGGTGCTACTAATGACGTGCCGCGTGTGAGCCGCGCCGCGTCGCGCCGACACCGATACGCCGATGTCTGAATATTCCACATAAGGCACAGAACATACAAACGCTTTAATGATACTAATAACACATGTACATGAGAGCCTAACGTATTATTATCATGAACTAGGCACCATTTGATGAGAAAATAATTTACTGAATTCGGAAAATGATGATAATTTTCAGCTTCTGTTGATGATTGATGTTGAATTAGTGACATGATTGATGACGGCAATAACTATTTATTTTCAATTTTGAAGTCGTTATCTATAAATAATGAGCGTTGACCCCAAATAAATAAGGATAAGGACAGGAGGATGATGATGATTTATACATAAATGATAATGTCCATGTCAATAATAAAGTTCCTTACTCACACACAAACTAACAAAAAAAACTGAACCAACTTAGAAGGTAAAATGTTCTTTAACTTAAATACATTTGCAGACAGTTCTGCAAATAGTTTCCATTGCATTTACTTTACGAAACATTGCTTAAATAAAGAGATACACAAATGTGTAGGTATATTCAGAGTTATAAAATCTTGTGAACACTACAGAATAAACAGAAGATAAATTCTCGAGTAGTGACGTGAAGCGCAGCTCTTCTGCTTAACATTAAGTACATCCCAATTAGCGCGCGTCAAAGTAACCGAGACTTACTGTCACTAACGCTCCGGAGGCTTTGATACACACGCTGACTAGCTCAAGCTGCGAGCTTTGCTCATCATTTACATACGACATACACCTGGCAATGCCTGGCATATCACCAAAATGCCGCATTGTTTAGCGAATTTCCAGTCAGAACTCCAGCGAGAACTTTGAAGCTTAATGGCATAATTTGTGTATAGCTGATACGGTCGCTCTCAATTTTAATTCCTGTCTGTTCAAAAGTTGCTGTCTACACGCTACGAAAATTGCTACGCCGTAGTAGCCTACTACGCGTATTCGTAGCAAGTCGTTATTTTCCTACGGGTTTTAGGTTGCTGAGTCGACATTCGCAAGTACCTTTTTGTTATTGTTTTTTCAGTTTTACGTTTTGTGTTGTTGTAATAGACTAACCGTAATGTAGGTAATGTATGTATGAGATCCTCTAAATATATATCCAAGTAATTTAATGCTAATTTAATCCATTTATTCAGGCAACAATTTGTCAGGAAGGCATAACAATAATAGTGTTTACCAATTCATATATACGTAAGCTGTGATCCTTGTATATTTGCAATTGTAATTCGCTTGAGAAGGGGAAATAAAATCTGATGTACATCCTAATCGTATGTCGGTAATACATGAATAATTCAGGGCGGAATATTGAATACGGCACGACGCCCGAGTTTGCGTTACAACGGAATTAAGGGATTAGACGACCGGAATTAGGATCCTTCTTCAGTGTTGAGGAGCCTCTAGATTCAGAGATAGTTTAATAAATGGGTTCGCAGCTTAACGGGTATTCATAAGATAGTGGACTTGATTTGTAGGTACTATCCGTTACCACTATTATGCCATTGTCATATAATGTTTCATCAGTCGCTAATATATTACGAATGTTGTTCTGACAATTCACATAAAGTATTTTAGCTTTCGTTTTTTTTCTTCTTAGAAACAGACACTTATTTAAAAATTATATACATATAGCTGCGACTTGTAATACTATTTAAACATAGGTCACACGTCATTCTACTGTTGGACACTACACCTCTGAGGCGTGACACACAAGGGGCTAATCATGTCTTAAGCCTCATCATGGCAAGTTATCCTCTTGAAGGAAGCCTGACAATGTGGAGGTGTGATGAGGGCACACACACACACACATATACGAGGCTTCATTGCTAAAACGTGCATTAAGAATGTTCATTGACGATCAGTTAAGAGAGTGAACTATTGAATATGGCTCATAGATCGTTTTTTCATGGTTCATTAAGCTACAGTTACATTTTGTCATGGAAACGTTGTTTTTAGTTAAGTAGTTCTTTGAAATATTAAAATAACGATCCATACTTTCATAAGCTCAAACATAACTTCTATGTGTACTTAAAATCTCAGTAAACAAAGCCTACAATTCGTCGAAACTATAAAATAAATAAAACATATTTGACCCTTCACATTCGAAGTCAAACACCGGCCTTTATTCAGATCGTCCCGAAAGTTGTTAATGCGGCGTGACGGCGCGCCCGCACACATTCAGCAGGGGTATCAATCGCTGTAACGAGGGCGAGGCTGCCCGGCAACGTGCGGCGACGTGTGACGACGTGCGGCAACGTGCGACAACGTGCGGCAACGTGCGGCAACGTGTAGGCAACCCCCAGCAGCCCGCACGGCGCCGGCGCCCGCAAATATTTGACGGAACTCGGGCAAAGCGTGTTTGTTAGGCGACCGAGTTTGATGGCCGACGATTGGTTATCGGTAGTGTGAGATTGTGTTTGAGCAGCCAATGTCTACTTACAAGAATGATATACAAAGAGAGGGGGATGAGCGTAACTACATATTAAAATATAATTATAACGTTCCTAGAAGTAGTGAAACTCTTAAATAGAAAAGAAAAAGACAATTTATAATAACTACTTTACAGTACCTGCGCGTAAAACAGGACTTAAATGTTTAAAGAAACAGTTCTTTTATTTTGGTAAGTACACAAGCTGTCAGCTGTCAGTGGCTGTCAAATTTTGACGCAAACGTTTCGTTTTGTGGTTTTCCTTTTGCTGAATCTGAATAAAACCTGGATGAAAAATTTAAATTTCTTTGCATTTTATAATATTTACATAATATTTACATTAATATTAAAAATAAACTTATATGTACAACTTAAAACTAATACATTGCATCAAAAAATTGCTCCTCATCGCTGTCACCGGGTAATGTACCCAGAAGGCTGGCAGCATTGCCACGTTGGATGGCAATGCTCAACCGCTGTGCGAAATAAAAGCCAGCCCTTGGGTCACGAGAAGTGTCAACAAGGCGTTTAGAAATTTCCTTCGCAAGCGCGTGAGCACTCGGACCCCACGGCCCGAGAGTTTCAACCCCAAACGGCTCAAACATGTAATTCCCGATAAGGCTACTATATTTGCGCCGTTTGAGGTCCTCTGCTTGTGAAGCGGCGGAGCCAACACAACACGCAGTTCTAGGAAGATGGGATGGCGCAAGAGTGTCGACGCAGGTCGCGTCCCACACTAAAGTCCTACCCATCTTCCACGGAAATAGCGACATGCCGTCTGGTCTCTTGCCATCGTCGCGTGCCAAACCATTTGGTTCAAGTACGGCTGGCACGCCGACGGCAGCAAGAGCCCGACGGATCACGTCGTTGATATTCGCATGTCGTGGTATGCGGCCCGCACTCCGACTGCACGACAGGCCGTGGTGACCGAGGCTGTTGACAGCTTCCCCGCAGTGGCAGCGGTGAGGAGTGCAGCACGAAGCACCCAGACGCAGGCAGACAGCGAGTCTGAAAGTGGTGTCGTCAAACATGGTGCCTATGTTTGCCGACGGAAATGCGTGAAGCCAAAGACCTGACTCCCATTCACCCACAGCCAGTAGGCGTGCTCGCTCCGCAGAAGTAATTGACGTATCAATGAGATTTTTCCGTATTACTCTGCAGAGCGGCTCATCCCACTGTCTCTGGGAGGATGGGTTGGCGGGTAGATCGGTATTCGGGCATGTGACTTTCCAGGCATTAATAGCCTCCGCCAGGCATGGCACCTCAAAATTGATCAGTGTAATAGGTAGAATTTTCCTGATCAATTTGTCAGTGCCATGGACGGAGGAAATAAATGCCGGTAAACTAATACTGGAAATTTTGCGGACGCCAAGCCCTCCCATACGGATGGGAAGTGTAGCTTGAGACCAAGCTTTGTCGTCCAAGGCCACATTTAAAATTGATGAAAGTGTGTGTCGAATTATTTTATCAATTTGATCCAAAAGGTTGATGTGCTTCCATAAATGAGAAGCACGCAAGATGTAGGTTAATTTGGGGCCAAAGCAGCAGTATCGTAGGATGGTGATGGCTGAATGTATATTAATTTTGAATAACCTTTCCGAAATATCATTGAAATTTTGAATTTTGTTCTCAATAAAATCCGAAAATGACTCTTCTAGTACTGGTGACCCCAGGAGGCAAAGAGAACTTTTGTCTATTATTTTTATGCCATCGGCTACTGCGTTAAATTTTTGGAGTGTCGTCTGTCTGTCGGTTGTGTCAGATATAAAGAGTTCGCATTTGGAAATGTTTAGGTCAAGGCCAATGTTATGGAGATTGTCTCTTAGGAAAATGAAATCATTAAGTACGGTATCTCTGTTGCCTCCCAGGGTCCCATCGTCGAGATACCAGACGTTAAATTCAGAATTTAGTTGCCGAATTATTGGGTTAATTGCCAAACTAAAGATCACAGGCGTTTAAATGTTTAAATATATGTTTAAATATTTTATTTAATTCTTTGGTTGATTTGGAGGCGCTTGTGAGTTGCACCATCGTGGAACAGTTCCGATACACATAATGTAGGTAGTGCGTAGGACTCACTGAGGAGGCCGGTTTTACGAGCGGACCCAAAGGGCCGATTGTTTGCTCGACAAGCGCGCACGAAACAATTCTATGTAAAGCCAACATTATTAATATTAGCAGGAGTTTATCGAGTGTACACCCGGCTTAGTACGTCAGCGTTCACGATAATCCCGAGATTATTGTATGCCTTCAAGGTTGTCGAGTGTTGCGACAACTTGATCTTAGTTTATATTCTTTGTTTGTGTTTTGAAGCACACGTACTTATGATAATCACCAGTCTGCAATGTTGTGATGTCGGATAAATATGAACTGAAAATATTTAAATAATTCGGTGCTTACAATAGCATATGTGAGATATAATATGAACCACATTTTTGTAAAATGTATTTCCAATAAAATATCCGCAGACTGGTAAAGGTTACGAGTAAAATAATAAAAAACATTTTCAGTAATCCTATGTGAAATGGGATTGCTAAATTTGGTACTACGCGTATGGTGCAAAAAGGCTTCCAGAACCCACGCACATTGTACTTCAAATCAAATAAGTTAGTTTAGACGGAAATAAATGACTGTAATCTATAATAAAAATAGCGGTTATTTGCCAAGCCCACGTGTACCGGTGAAATAAATTTCTATTTATAAAAGTTTTAAAATAACATACACAATGATAAGAGAGGATCATACCTACACCTTTAATACCGAATTGAAAGAGATAATATTGAAGCTTTGAGCTTCGTTAACTACCTTTAAACCCGATACATATTTCGAAAAATTTAAAATAGCGGTATTTATTTCACGGAAAATTAAATATTTCAACAACATTAATATTTGTGTTTCACATATAGATATTTTTAAAACCATTTACAATTTATGTATGAAAATGTAGGTACATAAATATTATTTTATAAAGTGAAATTCTTTTTGAATGTGAACAATTTGGCCACGGACAAAGGAATGTCGACGTTGAAACGAGGGGTTGCTACCGCAAGACATTATTTTTAACAAACCCAAATCTGGTGCCGAGCCCTGGCCACTTCATAGCAATCAACCTACTCACACACACACAGAACACCTTTCAACAATGACGTCTTTTACCCACACTAAGATTACTTTTGTTTATGCTAACATCCACCACACGTTCATGTCTTCAAACGTGTCTCAGTGTACATCACTGACATCCTGTAAACTCTTTCAGTGTGTGTTCCTAAACGGTCACCTTTCGAAAATGTTACGCATGTGTGAGTGGCATTCCTCGCATCACAAGTACGAAATGAGACACGGACGGTTATCCTCCGATGCCTTTTGTCCGCACAATTTTCCATCAGGCTCCCTGGGGTACACCCACCATTACGTAGGTACTAGGATAACGACTGCAAACACTTGCAAAGTATTTCAGGCACTGCCTCGTAATGAAAAGCAACCCATCTTCATAAAAAAGATTAGTTTGAACGCTAATTTTAATGGAGAAATATCTTTTGTTGGTACAACAATATTTCTAGATTACGTGACAATGTTTGCAAAAAAGTCGAAAGATAAGAAAAAATAAAAGAATTTTAACTAAGGTTTGGCGGAGGACAATATTGTGATTATTTGACCTTGTGTTCCTTTATTACGAATACAATTATGCATAAAACGCTGAGATAAGCAATTTATAGGAGAAAAAGAAACCAGATTAGAAAAGGGTCTGTGGAGAAAGCCATGGATAATAACATGTTAAAAACCGGAGATGGTTTTATACTTAGACGCGGATTTGTGACTCATAAAGTAGCAAAATACAAAATTGCAGCGGAGAATAAAGCGTAATGCAATAAAATCTTTTCTCATAGAAAAATCAAAGTGGTAATTTTTTTATTACGCTCGCGAAGTTTCTCAGTTTTACAGCAGTTCAGTGGCGATTTTCATTACTTCGACTATTGCTCACGACTGTCTAAGACTTCTGAGCAAATCACGTTTACATAATAATCGACAATGTAGTCCCACGTCGAATGAAGAATGAGGAAGTATTAAGTTGAGGTTTGTTTTTTCAGTAGGTACGCGTAATTTTATAAATATAAAAACCATCATACATCCTAATATTAACCAGTTTATAAGTAGGTACCTAGTAACTACACAAACCTATCACCAACAGCCTCAAGCAGACCAGTGAACAAACATTCCCTCATACAAGTTATATTGCGTCTCAAAAACTCGGCGTCACAGTAATTTAAATGTAAGCAAATAACAAACGAAGCCCGCATGAATTACACGCAGGAACAAATTTCACAACTGAAATTAAGGCTCGGCACACAGAATAAAAGTTAAATTAGAGGTCCAAACAATCGCTGTCTGTCTATAGCGACTCGACGCTAGGAGTTATGTCTCTATACTCAATGGAGATGCATTCATTGGGAGTTGGAGATTGTATGAATTTGCTAATTAATTTCACATAAACTAAAACTATTCCTAATTGAATAAAGTCCATTAGGGAGATCAATTCAAACTAAAGTTTCTGATCGAAATATTTGAAAATCAAATGGCAACTTGTCTGGAATTAAAGTCCATTCATTAAGCAAAGTTTATCACAACCTAGCCGAACATTAACGCTTAAACGATAACACAAATTGATCTCGTACTTTCCAGGATTACCTCGAACACAAAGTTGTTGATGATTTTACATAGGTATTATAAATAGCCCAAGGATTAGCCGAACTAAGTCCACGACGCGCCGACGGAGCCTCTCTCACTTCGTAAATGGGTAATATTTAGCGAACAATATTTACTCGCTATAGAAACTAATGAGAATACCTACTATAACTTTTCTAATAAACGGCCACGTGCAGGAAATTTTCACTGTAAATAAACATAGTGAGAAGTCGTAAAAATGCGCTTTGAAATGTTGTGAATGCTTAGAATGGGTCACACGTTCATGATTTAATGTTTAGTTTAATAAATAAATAAAAAAGATATGTGGACCCTGTACTTTAAAGGATGTAGAAACTTAAGCAAATTTATTCAAAGTAACACACTACTTGTATTTTTAATATCACAAAATAAAATAATCAAATAATACGAGAAACAAGTGTACTGTAAACGAAAATACCGACAGCCGACATTCGTAATATTCCATAGTGGAACTTTGTTTTGTGGTTTATAAACATAAACTCAAAATACGCGAAAACTTTTAACTATATTCGCGGAATGTTCGCGAAACTTCACAGGCAAGGTTTAGTACAGTGCTCAACAGTCGGGAAGATACTTTTGACTACAGTACACATGAATATTTTGTACTGTGTGATGTACCCACGCAGTAAATGCTGTCTGCAGAAAAGCAGCTGAGTCACAATTACCAGATAAAGCAATGACAGACAAAACAAATAAATGCGTTAATATCTTATTAACTACGAAAAATCCGATTATGTTATTTGAAATCAAATATGTACACAAATAAAATGTATGAAAGCATGCACATATCATATCAGTACAGTGCACATAGTGCAGAGATATATTTTTTGTGGAAGGATTTCAAAAAGCTGAGGTCAACTAACGCGGGGCAGGAACAAATGTATTGGGCCGGAAGAGTGACGGTGTTGCCGAGTTTTTCCAAAACCGAATTCCTAGTCTATACGTCGAATTTCAGGGGACTTTTGGAGTCAACGTAAAAATATATGTTTGGAGAATATCCACCTGTATTTGGCTTGATTAGCTAATTTGTTCATTAAATAGTTGTGTACAGAATTAGCGTCGTATATAAAGGAGCTTATAATCTGTTCGGACGGCGTTCAAATGAAACAAGCGAACAGCAATCGGTTATCAGTCGCCGGCGCGTGACAGAGATATATGAGGCCAGTGACGTCACGGGACACACTCGTGTTATATTAATGACGTCACAAGTTATACGCGCTACTGCTATGATTGATCGTCCGACCCACTGCCGCTAATTTGTTCCTAGACTTGCTTTAAATTGTATCATCGTTATATCATGTCATACTTCTTGTTTTACGATATAAAGAATTGGAGTAAAGTATAATGAGTGTTACAATACATCGGTAATGTATTGTTGAGATTTAAAAATATGGAACTCTTTATTTTAACAAACAAATCGAATTACATTTTGCAGGCATAAAGCCGATACTCAACTATTGTAAACAAATAATACTATGGAACAAAACAGTATCTGGCCAGTTAGGACTGCTGACGAAGAGGTTTGGGATCGCATGCAGACAATATCATAACGTTACTACATAGGTAGATACTAGCGAGCTCCCCACGCCAGCCGAGCGAGAACCGACTCGTGGGACTGTTGCGACAATACGCTTATTATGGCACCTAACTGAGGAATATCTATTCAGAAATTAGACTTCAAGAATGATGGAAACATATAGTTCTGAAATAATTTCAAAGAAGTCGATATTTTTGGCGTAGCATCTGTGTGAAATTCAAATAATTCAAAATGGCGCTCGGAAAAAAGCGTGGAACACTGAATGTCGTGTGACGTCACAGCACAGCACTGTCCGGCGCGCGTCCGGCGTCCGCACCGATAATTGTGCACACGCGTCACCGGACGCCAATTTTCATGTAAATTGTAAAAATTCATCCGACAATCGAACCGAACCGACTTACTGTCGACAAAGAGCCGCGGCTGCAGCATGCGAGCTATAGGTGCTATCGGCTCATATCGTAGAAATATTGATGACTAGCACACACCAGCTGATTGTTTTTTCGGTTGAATGTGCAATTGGCTTTGTTTTTTCATGTTCCAGTATTTACACTGACAACTGTACTGCAAAAATATTCAATCATTACTTTGTTATGTCGAGCTAACCAATTTCCAATTTTCGTTTTTATTTTTTCGCGTTAAAATAACGAGTAAAAGTTTGAATTCATTTAATATTGTTGAATTTTGAAATGGATTTCAATGGAGCATACACGATAATGTTACAAGATGCGGGATCATCGATAATACTCACTTTAAGCTGAGAGAGATCCGTCTGACGAGACTAAGCCCTTATGTTGAAAGATTTTCACAAACCTACGATAAATAAATCGTCAAGTAAAAGATACTATTTTATTCAAAATATTTCTGTTAACGATTGCCATGGCAACAGTGTTACCTTTGTCCAATTATTTTGTGGCATGATTTAAATAATTTTGTAGCAGATAAAATTAACAGAGATATAAAATTACACAAAATAACTTTGTAACAATATTTTTTCAAAACATAGAGAAGAGGGTGTATGTTATAGAGTTTACTAAAATAGGTAATATGATAATAAATCAAGTGTTGCAAAGCAGATGTGTTAGAAGATATTTCATTCGGTTGGGCGGCGATCTTGTTAAGATTGAGGGTAGTCGGACGTGACGTTTATGTATCACTAGCTTGTGCCCCTACAGTTCCTGCACAAGCAGTCTGTTGTTACTGACATAATATGGATATTATCAAGTAAACAGTTTGAAATAAATCATTTTGGTGTTGACATCAAATCTTCAAAGAAGAAGTACCTAAGTTTTAAATGGTACTATGGCTAGAATGCTCCACATTGGCCGTAGTTTGATAACGATATCAGAGAGTTTCCTTGACGATAAACATGAATCATTTTCATGCGAAAACAATAACTTTTCCGTACAACAATCCAATTAATTCAACATACATGTTATCATAGATTCCGTCATACATATGAATGATTTACACATGTATGGTAATTCCGCGTGTGGCTTCTTCCAAAGCTCGTAAAATGTTTTATTGAATGCGGCCTCTATGGCGTGACGTCATCGAATGACACATCTCTGTGCTTTATGACCCCTGCTCGAGTGTGTGTATTGGCCACAATAGGGGAAAGGTCATTTATTCAACAATATATTTATTATTATATGTTTGTATCACTCGAAGTCTCATATTTTGAATGTTACTACATATCTGCCACTTTCTCTAGATAAATAGCTAGTGGCTCTCGTTTCGCTTGATTTCCAAGAAGAGTTTATTTCAGTATGATAAACACCCTAACTCTCACATCAATGGTGGTGTGCTATAGGTTATTGCCCTCGTTAATTCGGTATGAATTTGAAAATTAAATTCTCGCTGCCACGCACGAATTCAAATGCGAATATATTTTATAAATCTTTTCACCGCTAATAAATATCAATAATATTATTTGAAATTCCATGATATGCTTATAAATACGTCATTATGATTCTCTTAATATTCTAATTAATGATATTCAAGGTATCTTCGGTAGTCCTTAAGAAACACGGTAACATTTTGTTCGGCAAGTGTCGGCGCGTAGTGAGACGTCGACCTTATCGCCTTCACGCCTCAATAGCGCCCACCGCTGAAATATGACGGTCCCCACCTCATTACCACACACACACCCGGACAGCCAAAAATGAACCCTATTACAACACCAATAAATGCCTTAAGGCATGCAAAACATAAAGTTGTCTGGTCCGTGACTTTGAAAGTTTGTTTTGTGAATACGATTAAATTTTGTCGGTACTTGCAAATCAACTCGAAATTATTGATAAGTGAATTGTTCCTTTGAAGGTTTACTTTGTTGAACTGGCAAATGGTTTTTAGAAAACTTTGTGACTTTGTAACTTTTTGTCTCAAATATACGATTGTTTTAGAGTTGTTCATCGAAAGGATTAAATACCGCAAATTGACTTGTCGCTGCCACTATTCTACTTCCCAGAAACTATTTTACCTGTCTCCGTGACTTACTAAAAATGATCAATGTTTAAATTATTTATTGCAGTAAAAACTGATGAAATATTCCAGTAATTGCATATTTTTAAGTCGTTATTCGATTTAAGTTTCCCGAAATTCTATATTCTTTAACGTTCACCGAGTACGATTACTACAAAAAGCGAACAATTTAGCGAAACGGTTATAATAAATCCAATATATCTTCACCAGTCCAAATTTAAATTGCAAAAATCATATGAAAAACGCAAATGAAAAACATTACGAAGTACCATTCCGACTCAATTTAACCGGATATGTTTGGTGAGTGAATATATTACCGCGGTAGTGTTAGCGTTGGTTTAAAGGATAATGGGCTTTACTACGTTGTAATAGGGGGTGTTAGAGGTGAGTGAGTGTTGTGGTTAGTGGGTAAATACATCATCCACAATTATTGGCGCTAGCACATTATTAGAGGAACGAAGATAAACGAGAGCGGTACGTGGGCCCGCCGGGCTTAGTTCCGACGCTAGGAACTGTTCTACACGCCGAACTCGTGCCAGCTATTATGACGGTAATTCCACCGCAAGAAACAAATAGTCAATGAGCACTGCAATTTATTGTGTTTTGCTATTTCATACTTCATTGGTTGTGCAATCGTTCACTTTATCTTGAGCTTAGTAGTTATTAGAGGGATAAAAATCATTCTTGTCTTCATAGCAACTTGATTTCTAACACAAATCAAAATATTAATCCTACTCTTTTTGAAGACAGTTAAGTTATTATTAAAGACGGTGGTAGATTTTATGTTTAGTATACCTATATACATACTTTCAAAAAAACTTTAATGTTTCAAGAAAGTTGTTCTATTTTGAGTTTCCTCAAGACACAACGTCCGCTATAATTACCGAAGTGGCATGATATTTTCGGTGCGACAGCTAATACCACTAAATATCCTGCGCGCGTGACATCAGCTGACGCGGTGTTCCGGAGACGTCACGAGGTTATTACGTCAGAAGGTTATTACGTTAACGAAGACAAACGGTCGTCCTGACGCGAATATGAACTGCATGCGGAGAGCCACAAGGCATCGGAGACAGCGGCTATACGTGGGGGCATGATTCATGGCAAATTCACGTCGTTTATCACTGCTTTATTATTAAAATCACTGTTGTGATCATCATCATCTACAATGCCATTAAATTGCTTGAATAACAAGGTAAGAATGAGATCATGTCGATTGCAATTATGAACGAAATGAAAGTGCAGTGTTTTTTATCTTCGTTTATTGCCGCCGCTTGTAACCACTGGCAGATGCAAAGAAGAGACCCATCTTATTAGATTTACTCATCTATGAGTAACCCGCAGTTCGCTCACTACTTCCAAGCGTGGCTTCGCACCGTTCATATACATAATTTATCAATCATTTATCACGCAGCCAGTGCGTCCCTCCAGCGCTGCGCCAAATTGCCCGGACGCTAATGAAAATTGAAAATTGCTTCAGAAACCCGATCAGCTTGCTCACTGATGACTGTGTCATTCGAATTATGTGTCAAATTGATTTTTCCTGTTTTGATTGATAAACCGTTTATGGCTCAAACAACCCTAACATCGAAACGTTAGAAATGTATTGAAATGCTTTTTATAACTCCCCAAAGAACTTTTTGTAATAGTATGGAGATGAAGAGTAGTGCACACATACCAACAATAGGATATCTGACCAACCACCGTGCTAACTATAGGCTGATAGTTCAGTATGCAGTGTGCATAAATTAATTGCCACGTATACATAACGTAACAAGGTCCTTTACAAACAGAAACTCCAAACCAATAATTTTACCATTCAAAGAAGATGGCACACACTATGTAGTACTAGTAATGAATAAACAGTTCTTGGAAACATGTATGAGGAGTTGAGCAGCACATTTTGTTCAGAGTTCAGTGGAGCGGCGCATAAGTGACGGCGCACGGCCCATTGAGCAGCGCGCGGGACCCTGTGTCGCGATACTGTTGCTGCTCATGTTCCTGCCAAATACTTCACCAATACTATATTGAACGGAGCTCATATAAACTTCGTTAAGTTTTTATTGTGAAGTTCTGCTGCTGCCAGTAATGTAGGTCTTGTTTCAATTAATGGAGTACAGAGGCAAGTTGACACTCAAAACATAATTTATTAACAAATCCCTGTGGCACATGACACATTTATAATTACGTTCAAACAACAAAATTCCAGCCTCCATTTTTAAACCTAAACAAATTCAAACAAGGCCTTATCTGAAAAACGTTCGCTTGAGGCAGCTCGGCTAAGCCCATCGGTCAGGCACCGGACGGCAGAGCCGATGTGAGTATTAATCTGGCCCGCAGGATTACACCGACTGAACGCTAAGCGACTACCACACGGAATGAGATATGACGTCAGCTTCTGATATCTGAGCCCTCTTTGTGACGTCATCGCATTCCGGTTTTAATTCCGTTTCAAATGGGATTCGTTTGTTGAGTGCTGATAAAGATTTTTTTATACATTTTTTGGGTTTCCTGTGAAAGATGGAAATAACCAGATTTCATGATATTATCGACGTTCAAAGCTTTGCGTAAATATCTAAAGCTTTGAATGTTGTTTTGTGCCTTTTGGTATTGAAACTGGCATCAAATGGAACGTCGTATTATCCCTTCTACATGGGTTCAGATGGATGTGATGACACCGCTAATGTATCAATAGAGCAGGAGTTTATCTCGGGGAACAAATGAGGCGTCGTGCGCCATCCGTCACGCAGTATTCACGCGCCGCTGCGTCCGTACGGAGTCGTCGCTGGTCGCACGAGCATCACGCTAATCCGAGCCGGGGGCAGGCATTAATTCATTCAGAACCAATGACGCGGAAGGGTCAGACAAGATTAACGACCTATAAATTTGGGGTTTAAACCGTTTGTACAGAGATGACCGGTCGGCTTAGTGGCGTTCGCCTTCCTCTGTCAACTACACTTTACGCTCAAGGAATTTTCAAATGCATTTCGGCTTAACACAATCTCGTTGCTACTGCTCCGTAGAAGTTCGTGTTCGTTCCTGATTTCAACTAATATGATCATATTTCGTATATAACGAAGATTTACAATGGTGATGCACTTACCTCAGTCCAGGCACATCAGACACTGGCGCTCCGTCTTCAGTGAGCCAGGATATGACGGGCGCGGGCGAGCCGTGCGCCGCGCACGACACGCGCGCGCCCGTGCTGTTGGAGAACGACAGCCGCGGCGGCGGCTCCATCAGGAACAGCAGCTGGCACGACGATGGTGATGCTGGGGACAAAGGGGAGACAGTCAGTGAAGAGAACCATGGGATATAAATTTGGTGCTTTTGATTAATGATGACGCAATACAAGAACGTGAACAATATTGCGAAATAGACCTAACATGCTCATCAATGAGGGTTTCTCGTAAACGGAGATGAGAGATAGATACGTGCATTTCGGAGGATTAACCAGGCTAAGCTATTAATGCCATATTGGAGCCTACTCACAAGGCTAAATCAAATTACCTCTAAAATCGTTACGGTAAGCCTCCTCAGGCTACATTAATAACTCATCGTACACATAATTAAGATCGACAAGGCCAAAAATAAAATTGAATGTTTAGATAATATTAAATCAGTATTATTTTAACCTTGGCACGTCCCGGATGATTTAATAAAGCCAGCCCAAAGTTTTATTTTATGCAAACATGAATAAGCTTTCCAAAAATAAGTTTCTTTGTATTACACCAATTTTCCGCAACAGGGTGACGCCGGGTGATCACACGATTACTTGAAACTTATCACGACATTACAAAAACTCATAAACCAGCTGTAATTATGAGTCTTCGTCTCAATTTTGGTGATTAAAAAGGGCCTTAAACACCAACACAATTAACTCTAAGGCTGTCAATAATTTTCTTAATTATTTGTCTGAAAATCATTAACTCGTACGTCTCAAACGTTTCGTTTAGCAAAATAAAAGGGTTTCTCAAACGGTAAGTCAATTAATGTGAGCCGAACGGCGTAAACAATTAGCCGCGCGGAGACGCGACGCGGCGCGGCGCGGTGTGGCACGGTGCGGTGCGGCGCGACGCGAGCTCTTCAGCATCAGCATGTGTCTGTCGCCGACTGTACGTAATTAGCAGCTGCCTACCAACTCGTATGAGTTATTGGATGTGCCTTTTGATTACGGAGTCAAAGGGAGTCGCGGGAACATTCACGCACGCTGCGGTTCATTAGGATGTCACTATGAAATAGCGCTCTGTTAATAAGTGCTCGCGTATAAGTATAATCACTGCTATGATTTAATGACTGCCATATATCTTGTCATAACAAGTCGGAAATGAATTCCATAAAGGTTGCTGGAAGCTTCCATTCAGGTGCGCTTTAACCTCACGATTTTCAGATAGAATACAAATGTTTTATCCTCAAATACTTCTTTTACGTAGCTATAATTACAAGACACATAATTCAGGCGGCACGGCAACACCTGGCCTGAACATTTCGGCTTACAGATTTATGAGTGTCGCGTGCACAGAACCGCACCTTAATCTCACGACAGGGCGACACGAGACGCGCGGCATCCCCGCTATTCGTTACTCCATGTTCGGGCGCTTTATTAAAATTCCAGTGTTGCGTCAGTTTGTCGTGCGACCGCGCTAATTGTCGCAAGTCGCACAACAATTCGCGACGGAATCTCCTTTGACGCAACTCCTTTGATGTTCACTTATTATTGTAAGACGTCGTGTAAATTAGTTACACTTGATATTATTTCTACGTTAAACATAGCCGTGTGCTTAAATTAAGTTTGTTGGTGTTCAGGGATGTACCAGCTGGTGCTGTTTCTATTTGGGTTTATCTTGCAACATGTGTTAAACCAAATTAAATTGGGATACGGAGATACTAGTCGCTACATAAAAAGAAATAACAACATTACCTACATTAACCCCGGAAACTTATATTGGCTGCTCAGTAACAGCTATAGTTATGGGGAAAACGAGGTCTTCGCTAAGAATTTCGCTAGTGAGCAAGTCCCCATAAATAGTAGACAACAAACCGGCAACAAATAACACTACAATAACTAACATCCATATCAAGAGGCTGACTTTAATATAGTGCGAGAGAGGAACTTAATAAAACGAAATTACACGTAGTGCGGCTTACAGCGGCTTAGGCCAGCCACCACTCAAATTTACTGGCCGTCTCCGCGACTATAAAAAGAGCATTTGAGCGTGTTACGCGGACGTAAAATATACGAGCTCCTGGCCTAGCGCCCTGCTAGTGATGCGGTTAATAAGATCGATGTTCTGTTAGTGGCTTCAATGAATTTATGATTTCAAATTAATATTATATAACGTTGTATTGTTACGAAAGCCATTGTTTAAAAACTAGTACCTAAACTAATAATAATGTGTGTTACTTTGCTTTTATGGCTAGTTTGGAAAGAATGCTTTTGAATAGTTTTATTTTATTATTTGTCTATCCCGTACCGTGAAAACTTTAAAGCAATAACATAATTGCATCAAAATTCGATTATATAACACAAATCGATAACTATCCGCCCCATCACTAGACACAATGCCAGGTGTTCGGATATTGTTTTATGGCAGTTCCAGTTTGAGGCAAATTGCACAAGTTGGCCCACCTATGTGTTTATCGATGGCTCAGATAAAAACTCGAGGAGATCAGCGTCATTGGAACCGTTCCTCTTGGATCGTATTTACGCGTTCCACGGTAACGATGGCGTGGGTACTTCGGTTTATACCTCATTTCGTGTTACAGCCTGCGACGATCTGATACTATATTCGTAAACTGCTACACCTGAAGTGATAAAGTGAGGAATTTACGTACTCTGTATCTGCTGCTCTTTATTGGAAGTTGCGCCAAGAAGTTATCGATTGCTTTGTAAACTAAGTGGGGTAATGTAATGATTTGTGATATGTTGAATATTTCACTAAAGACTACATTTCTAGATAAAAAAGTAACTTTTATGTGCATGTTTGTTATCCAGACAATATAATCTCAAGTCCTTGAAAAAGAACTTGACATTTCAAACAATTCGTCACAGATTTTCGTCCCTAATTTGTGTCGTTTAAGAAATTCTCTTAATAAAGATTTTTCTGAACATTGAAAGCACCACGAATTCGTTGGGACATTTCTTTTTTGTTAATAAAAGTGTCGGAAACAAGTGAAGTTCGTCTTTGTCAGTGTCCCTAATAGAAGTAGACAAAAGACAGGCCGCCATACTACTGCGCCTCCCGGATGCGGTTGTAGTGAAAACTTTTTAAGTACTTGTTTTCAGTTAGCGGCGTTTTTATCTGAGTCGCGAGGGCTCAAAGTGGTTTTTATCAAATTTAGCTCAGGGCTTTTAGACACGAGGGCGATGCATTGATGATGTATCTCTCAAAGGTAGTGCTTCAAATGCTAGGCTGAAAATTTTACTTTTTAATAAAGTACGTTTTGCTAAGCTACACCAATTTCGAAGTAAATAATGAAAATCGTTAAACAAGTATATATTTAATTTCTGCCAAACCCAACTCAAGTTTAATTCCGTAAACATAAACATGTTATGTTAGATTCGTGGTGTGGACCCTAATGAGTTCGGGATTAATTCAGCTGTAAAAGAGTTTCGGCCAGAGGTCATTGTGATATCCATATAGTTAAGTTTAATCCGCAGCAGCTCATTAATAACTACGTAATCCATTCGGGTGGCGTTTAACCCTTTCAGACCCTAAACAAGGCTGTAACTTCAGACCGGCCGTGATGGTGGGTGGTACAAGTGACGAATATAAGAAGTGTTAATGGTAGTTCATTTATTTTATTGTCTAGTAAAGTCATTAAAATTCCGTGTGTTTTTTAGTTGACAGATTTTATGTTAACGTGTGTACGTACCGGCAAATATTTTTACGTAAACTATTACGTGAATATTTAAACACCGTTGTTTTATACTGGATTTTTCAGAGATTACAACAAGAATTTGATTACATAAATAACGTATAACTACTAGGACTACGAAATGGCTTCACTTATAATTCACAAAATAAAATCACACCTTTTGTTTTAAAACATCGCTGACGCTTATAACTTGGTCCACACCAAAAAAGGTCTTTGATATGCCAATATGCATGCACGACAGACTTCTCGAGGCAAATTGAAATTTGCCGAGACCCACCTCCAGTGGGTCACCGGGCTGCTGAGCTTGGCGCAAAACGGTTATTGTCAGTGCGATCGCTTTCACTGCGCCCCATGAATGGAACATACCCCAATATTGTCATTATGCAAATCCAATGTATACTGTTGCTATGGGAGAAACCTTTCCAGGAGCGTTGTTTTTATTTCGTGTAACTTCTTTTAGGTAATCGAGTTTTTAAATTGTATTGCTATAACGTTTTTCATGGTGTTTTAATCTGGCAATTGGCACAAAAACTGACTTGCAAGAGATTAAACTCAACTTCAACAAACGAAAAACGTTCTCACAGTCACTAAATATGAATTAAACATGAACTCTTTGAATGTTTCTCAATAAAAAAGTAAGCAGTGGAAAAAGCTGGAAAGTTGGCAACTCCGACTATGTACAAAACAAGAACGTTTGTCCGTCCTCACAACTGGGTCAGCTCATATAGCGTCACTTCGGAAACTAGCTAAACAAATTAATAAACGAGTTTCATATTATTTGATGTTTGTACTTGACACCTTAAAACGATATTTAAGTTTACTTAAAGTTTTATTTTAACAACGACTGAGGGATACAAATCAGAGTATTTATTGGGTACATATAGCAAATTAAATTATGTGTCTACAAATCTCGAACATTTTCTACCATCTTTAAAATCTCTGCGAATTTTCACACATAAATTCTCCAATGGTTTTATAATGCAGCAAAAATTTCAATCGAAAGTCTATTAAATCATCTTTAGTATTTGTTGGCGACAGTTTTTTCTCTCGTTAAGTAGATCATTAAGAGCGACGTGGCTGGTGGCTCGTGGCTGGTGGCTAAGTGTTCAGGCGCCTGTCAGTTAATGACTGAAGCGAGTTAAGCTCCAACTAAGTTGACCAACAACCAGGAGCGGTATTTCTTGTATCAGTTTCGGTTTTTGGAACTTTTCAAGTCATTAGAGTGAACTGACTGATGGTTTGTGTGTTTTTGTCAAACTTATATGAAACAGATATAACTACGGAATTACTCGTATTCGAGGTAGTTACTATTAATGATTGCGTCTCCTACTCACTACGCGTGCAATGTAGAATCAAACATCGTTACTATTTCTGATGTGGTAGATACTAAATTCCTTTTCCGCAACCCCTCTGCACATGGATTACCTCAGTCCTCGGTAACGCCCATTATTTAAATAATAACACTTATAAAAAGTGTCAGAGTGTATTACTCTCGCAGCGCGGCAGTAAAACGGAACGTAACAGCTACAGCGCCATAAAACGCCCATACGTTTAAACGCTGAGCAGTAAAGCGGGTGTTCGCTCGTCGATACCACGGATATTAAATTAGTTTATGCCCCCTTATATTGGATAAATACTGTCTGAATGGGAGACACGCCTTGATGGCCTTTAAAATGTAGCATTATGTCGCGTCATATACGTACATACACGTCAAACGTAACGTACCTACTCACGCGTATATTCACTCAACATCACATTTATGAGACGCGTTTCGCGTTGAGTACAATCATAATTCCAATCTAATTTCCATTAAAATAAAACATTCGAATTCTATTACATGATCATTGTTTTCGTCAGGCAGAACAAAGATTTCCAACTACAAACTTTGACTAGTCATAAAATGTTAATGATGGTTCGGTATCGTTCAGGCTGTAATACTGAAGTAATGTCCGACACGAGATGACCTCGTTTTATGATCAATTTTACTATTCACACGTCATGATTGAAGACGTTAACTATCCTTTAGTTCGAAGGACTCTCACACTACGTAATTGGATAGAGATATTTCACGACATTATACACCTATAGAACATTATCACTTGAGTAATTTATTTAACCATAATTCGGAAGACATAGTTACTCTATCATAAGCTTAGAGCGTTACATACAATGCCCACATACCTAATTAGTAAATCATTATCCAAACAACTTACACACACAAGTAAATACATAGAGCATTAATATATAATATTTGCACAAGACTATAAACACTAGCATAGATTTATACCACAGCTGCTATATACCAGGTGCGCAGTGTTGCGGACTCGACGGAATGTCTTAAACGTTGGCTGCGGCGAGTGTTCACTGATACCGTGCTGTTGCAGTCGGCGGATTAGATCATGCTTAAGGCTCAGGCAATTGGTATCTTGTGACAGTACCTAAGTAAGGTCAGGTTAGAGGTAGTAGTCTGCAGACTTGTTTGCTTTGTAAATTCAATTTTTTGGAACACTAGGATTTCATGGAGACGTCCACGTCCGAAGAAACTACATCCTGCGTCTTGATAAAAAGTAGGTTACCTCCATCTCCATAAAAAAAATGTTACCACTCGTCTCCCTGACTTTGACCTCAAATCATTCAGCTGTTTTAGAGTATAAACATAACAAACATACAGACATTCATTTAAACGCAATCGTTTTACTTAAGTTATTATCCTTACTATATATCCTTACTAATATTATAAATCGGAAAGTGAGTTTGTTTGTTTGTTCCGCTTTCACGCCGTAACTACTGAACCGATTGCTTTGAAATTTTGCAGACGTAAAGTTAGAAGTCCGGATTAAATAATAGGGTACTTTTAATCCCGAAAAAAATAGATATTCCCGAGGGAAAACAAAAATATTGTTTGCTTGATGGATGGATTGTAGATGGCGCTGTGTGTCGTTTAAAACAAGGTAATATATTGCAAACGAATATAAACATGTAAATTTAGAAGCTAAATGATACGATAATGAATCCCCGAAAATGAGGAATTCCCGAGGGATGATGTACAATTTGTTTAATCGTCTAAACTGTTTTTTTTTACATCTACTTATATATTGCAAACGAATATGAACATATAAATTTAGAAGCTAAATGATACGATAATGAATCCTCGAAAATGAGGAATTCCCGAGGGATGACGTACAATTTGTTTTATCGTCTTAACTGTTTTTTTTACATCTACTTATCCTGAAATAACTATAATTCAACGAATTACTAATTGGTATAAGTATTAGTTAAGTTATTTAGTTCTTGAGGTATGCGATAGATGGCGCTGGGTGTTTTTAAAACGTGGTAACGATGTGTTTTTAAAATACGTAAGAAGTGGAATGATAGCTTTTTAAAACGTGGTGACGTTGTTTTTTTTAAGATACGTAAGAAGTGCAATGATATCTCGCGCTTTAACCTGTAGCTCATTGTTCAATCGCGAGCTTCCCGATAGCTCGATAGATGGCGTTGTGCTTTTCTGTATCGCGGTGTTAAGGTTCGCCGTGAATTAGTCTTAAGGTGTTATGAAATCAGTGGGGCCCAGTAGCGCCAGGGCCAGCCGCGGATGCGGGCTGTTCGAAAAAGGTACCGCGGCCCTGGTATATAAAAGGCCTAGGACGGAACACGACGATTTTAGTCAGTAAGAGTCTGACACTCCCTCACCGCTGCTAACCCACAGCGGGAGGGGTGAACCGAATTCCACGCGGGCGAAGCCGCGGGCGGAAAGCTAGTAATATTATAAATCGGAAAGTGAGTTTGTTTGTTTGTTTGTTTGTTTGTTCCGCTTTCACGCCGTAACTACTGAACCGATTGCTTTGAAATTTTGCAGACGTAAAGTTAGAAGTCCGGATTAAATAATAGGGTACTTTTTATCCCGAAAAAAATAGATATTCCCGAGGGAAAACAAAAATATTGTTTGCTTGATGGATGGATTGTAGATGGCGCTGTGTGTCGTTTAAAACAAGGTAATATATTGCAAACGAATATAAACATGTAAATTTAGAAGCTAAATGATACGATAATGAATCCCCGAAAATGAGGAATTCCCGAGGGATGATGTACAATATAGTGTACCATTCAGTTTTGGTTTAACAACTAATCGTATCCAGCGTTACATCGCGCTTCTTAGATTTTTCCGTGGGAATGAGAAGTTTTCTTATAGTTGTGATTCATACCGCAATATAACCGAATTCCACGCGGGCGAAGCCGCGGGCGGAAAGCTAGTGTGTCTATAAAATACTGCCGGCTGTGGGATTATGTTATTTATTGGAATGTTAGTGTAACATAAACCGGTGCAGCAAGACATCGGTAACAGATGCTCGGTGTCGCTCGTAATTAACACTGCTTACTGTAGAGGACCATAAAGGACCAACCTCAAGTACGAGGGCGCGGGTTCGATCCCAGGTCAGGCAAGTACCAATGCAACTTTTCTAAGTTTGTATGTACTTTCTAAGTATATCTTAGACACCATTGGCTGTGTTTCGGATGGCACGTTAAACTGTAGGTCCCGGCTGTCATTGAACATCCTTGGCAGTCGTTACGGGTAGTCAGAAGCCAGTAAGTCTGACACCAGTCTAACCAAGGGGTATCGGGTTGCCCGGGTTACTGGGTTGAGGAGGTCAGATAGGCAGTCGCTTCTTGTAAAGCACTGGTACTCAGCTGAATCCGGTTAGACTGGAAGCCGACCCCAACATGATTGGGAAAAGGCTCGGAGGATGACCATAGTGCACTGATTTCTATACTATGCTTTACTTGAGTGAAAGAGTAGATCAATCACCCTAAGCTGACACAATATACCAAGGTGTTTGTGTTTTTTTGTAATACTAAGAAATATTTTTCTCATTATATTTGTAAAGCTCAAGCACTATGTTTTGTAAAGCACTGGTACTCAGCTACATCCGATTAGACTGGAAGCCGACCCCAACATAGTTGGTAAATAGGCTGGGTGGATGATGATTTATATTTTTTTCCTGACACATCAAAAGCTTTAAAAACTAACTTTATTAATCGATTAACCTGTAGGAAAGATTGAAAATAAAAACAACCATTACATAAATCAACTCACCGATCAGCATTACAATTAACCTTCGTTTAAACGCCACCTGGAGAGCATTTAAAAAGTCAGAACATTGGGAAGATTTCCCCCGGGGTCAGTGACCTGGCCCGATAATTGCGCGTTGCAATTACACTTGCATTTAATTACGCGCCGCCAGAGGTCGCCGGCCGCGCCGCGTCACTTCCGCAGTCGCGCCGGAAGCTGCGCACACTGCCGCTTTGTTCCCGCTCACATTGTGCCGCGATATATTATGTGGTGTGGGCTTGTGTGGGTAGCGCCAAGTTCGGTAGACTTCTATCATTTTACGGAATTATTTGAAAAGTAACTCATCACAGTTAAACAAATTAAACGTGCACCGGGAAAGCTATGTTAAACAAGCAGCAATGTAGTCACATCTGCGTAGGTGCAGAACTGCGTAGGCGCATGATAGCGTAGCTCGTAGCGGCGTAGCGTATGCACGTAACCGCGTAGCTCGTAGCGGCGTAGCGTATGCACGTAGCCACGTAGCAGTAGTCGTGTAGCAAAGGAACATCATATTGAAGTTTAAAACAGCTTTGTAGTTAGCGTCAACGTAATATTTATACTTTACATACAAAATTATGATGATACTAGCTTTTGCCCGCGGCTTCGCTCCCGTCAACTTACTTCCCTGCTTTACCCTATTTTTTTTTATAAGAACCTTCTCCTGACAATAACAAACACAACAAAAAAAGAATTAGCCAAATTGGTCCAGGCGTTGTTGAGTTATGCGCTTACCAACACCTTTTGCGATTCATTTTTATATTATAGATATGTAAAACACGTCAGCTCAGAACTAAGCCTCAGCTAGAATACATTACATTAGCTACAATTGGAATAACACAAACAAAAATCCTCAAACTTTCTAAACAGAACGAAGCTTGTCGTATGTTTTTCATTAACAAAATACGGTAGTTGAACAAAACAGCGGTGTATCTGGAGGCTCCATTGTGCTCTGTCCACATACCGCTGTAGGCATGCAGTACGACGTACACTGCGTTGACAAAAATCCGGGCGCACTTTCAAACGAATAAGTATTCAAAATAAAAATGTTTTCCGTGCACACTTTACAGGCACTTTGCTCGAGCCTACTGGCTCGGAATGTTGATTACTGAGAGTAAAGCGCCAAGCCTACAATTTATTACGTATTAAAATATCAGATTTATTTGAAATTGGGTATTTTAATAATTGCGTGTTACCAATGTGGTTATCAGCAGTGGTGACATGGGTCATTACGAATTAAAATCCTCAATACAATATTTGATTAATACAATTGCCTGCAAAATGATTCGTTAAACTACTTATATTTTAACTATTATAGCTAGGTATAAAAATTTTATATTGGTGCACAAATTCGCTGCATATTCAGGCCAAAAGAATTTGGTTGTTGTAATCTGCTCGCCTGCAGGTACACAAAGCAGTCTCGTAAGCAGGAATGTGAGCAATGACAACTATTATTTAAAACCAGCAAATTGTTTCACATAGTTGTTTCACCAGACAGTTGTACGGATATTAATATAAACATTGAAATATTTGAACAAATGAATCGTTCGAGTAAACATTTTCATTCGATTTGTGATGAAGGTAAGTGTTATTTGTTACAGCAGTTTTATTTTTCAATGTAACGTAACGTAGACGTATATTTTTTGTTAGTATTTTTACTATGTCCAATTTTATATCAAAACAGGTAGTTCTTGGAAATAAATAATAATGGGCGATCTAACATAAAAAAAATATAAACACCCGAATTGATGTCGAATGAAAATAGTTTTTAGTTTAAAAAATCGGTTGTAATAAATTGGTTTTTAATGAATTAGCGCTAGAAATTATTTCCGTCCGTAACCCAACTCGAGAAAACTTTAAAAAGTTGAAAGAAGAAATCTAAGCTTAGTATAATATTTCACAATGCCTGCCGTAACCGCCTTCATTATATTTTCATTACGTTTTGCCGCCGAAACCAAGCAGCTTGCAGTATGAAGCTATATTATAGCACGTGTTATATCTGCTTAGAAGCAGTTAGAACCGGCTCAAGTCGGTTGGAGCTAGTCTCAGGCGGTGCATACAAACGAAGACAGCACTTGTATGTACTGACGAGAGATCTCATTGCCATTCAAATTGCTGCGTCGAGTGTAGCTACATGGCTGATGAGGAAATTGCTGAAAGGTTATTGATAGTGTTAAAGTTAACCGTGTGACAGGTGTATAAAAGAAGTCTCAAAAATGTGCTGAACGTCTGTCTAACTTTTATGTACTACACGATGTATTTTAAATTCAACCATATAAAACAGCACTGACACAAATAAAAACCATTATTGTATTTTTTATTTTTGTGTACTGACTTTTTTATGATAAAGTTATGCTAACTCGCGGCAATTTTTTTTTTAGTTTTTTATGCACACGGCATTTCAGTAACTATTATAAGATCAGTATTTGTTGTTTAGTTGAAGCGTTAAGCTTTCCCCTACTCAACCTAGTTACAACTAGTTATCTATTCTACTCCCTGCATTACATATGACACACATGTAGTTCGATATTAGTTGAAAGTGCTAATTTGCTGAAGTTGCTCGACGCTGCGAGTGCATAATATTTGTATTTTATATGCAAGTACTCGCACCGATGAACTCATTAACTCTGCTTTATATAGTGTCAGTGACTATATTGATAAAGGTTTTTATAATGTCTTCATTAATCGATTCTGTTCAATACCTAATTTGTTTAAGCTATTTTGGTAAAGTTTTCCATCAAAGACAAAGGCTTGTTACGGTTTTTATGGACACTAGAAGACATTTAATTCTAGAAATACCTCGTTAGTCGATTCTATTAGACTTCGACTGCTTATAGATTTGTCAATAACCAATTTTTTGTCTATCCCTTCCTCTGAAGTGTAATCAAAATAATCAAAGTAATCAAATCGGAATTTAAAATAAATAAGTGCTGTATATTCACAGATATCGCCACGCGTTAATAGCGTATAACCCAGCTAACACTAGCACAGCGTAATTTCCGAGAATCACTAACATGTCACATAATCTCAAATACTCATAAAGTGATCCTAACTGAGGGGGGGGGGGGGTCGCCTACTTCCGGATCCGGAAACGCGCTAGCGACCGTTATTAACGACGCCCGGACGACGGCAATTAATAACTTGTGCGATTTATATGCGTTTAACTTTAATCCTAAATATATAGTATAGGGAAAAGCTGTAGTTTTGAATGGTGAATAAGCGTAATTCAAATATTACAACTTTTGAAAAATATTGTTTAGAATCCGATAAGCCATGAAGATAAATCTTCAAGATAAAGTTTCAAAAGTTATAATCCAACTGTACTTCTATATAAATATAAATTCAATACAAAAATAAAAACATCTATTTTCGTTGAACGCAAACTGGTCGGAACTTAGCGACAAATAAAACGCTAACATAACGTGTATACAATGTATACTGTATGTATGTATGTACATTGCTCTCTACATTAGCCTCCAGTAAGTAGCTCTGCACACTTGACATTGCACGCGGAATTGTTTGCAAGTGCTATAACTATGTACTTGTTTGATAGCTTTCTACTGCCTGATTTTCATTATTTTGAGTCTTTTATTAAAGAAACAGTTTTATCTTCGGTAATATGTAATTACAAATTATCTCAATTAATTGTATTTTTTGTAATATGAAGTAATATGCAACGAAATTAATTTATAACAATGGAATAGTGATACCTAAGCGTACATTTCAAAAACCTTAATATAGTACAACGTTTACCATTGAATAATAAAAATGTTGTTAATCTACAACTAAAACCATATAATTGGAAATCGATTGATCCCTCAGTCCTGAAACAAACACCCATCACAATAGTTAGAGCTAATAAAGAAACAGTTTCGATTCACTTAGAGAGCTCAAAGACCTAGTTCCAGCAAACAATATAAGATGCAAAGCGAGTTAGAGCATCGCCCGCATTAGCATTGCAAACTGCGGCCACTGGGCGGCGGCCTAATGTCACGCAATGTGGGAGCTGGGAACTGGGCGCTTTGAGCACTGAGATACTGTTGATGGAATAAGGGAGATCTACAGTTAACAGATAACAAAGAGAATACAAGTGAATACAAGAGAATGCAAGAGTGTACAAGTCCTTAATTTGATTTTCACTTATTGTACTTCCCTTTCAAATGCTATCTACATTTGAGCCTTTTCTCTTTTCATCGTAATTTGATCTTTCTAAATACAAATAACAAAACAAATACTCGCTATTTTCAGCATAGCTGCAGCTAGGAAGCATCCTATAGGTATACGGTCTGTTACGGTGACATCGATAACTTTATTTGCTTTCACAGAGACAAAAACATTTAATTAACTTATCTATTGAGCATTACCTTTGTCATCGTTGTTTCATTCGACGTGTAATAACATTCAACATCCTTTTACCAACAAGGAAAACTGTTTCAATTGCAACAAAAAGCGCTTGACGTAAATCTAAATTCTGTGCCGGGGAAATGACATTTGAGCGTACGTGAGCGACTGGAAGCGGCAACAAGCGGTCACAAAGCGAACAACGGCATTACAATAGAAAGGTTCTTTATGTCGCCGACGAATTCCGTGTGTCAAACACAAGCCGCGGCCGTGACGTCACAGCCACGCTCCAAGGAAACAATATAAATAGAACATACTTATGTGGATTGTATTGTTACCAACCGTTCAAACACGAAAAGCCGGTAGGATCAAGTTTAAACTTTCGAAAACACAATACCATACGTGACCAACAATAAGCCAATATTAGCAGTATTAAAATTCAGCGGCATGAAACGTTGCTATAGCTAGTACATTGCAACAATGTTATAGCTTTTCACGCACATCACTAATTTAATTGAAAGCCAAAATTGTACCGTTTACGTGGGAAGTACGCCGCTAACAGTAATTCGATCTCCCGCTAATCAAGCTCAGCGAGAAGCTTCACTTGAACTACTTACCGAGAGTAGTCCGCCGAGTAGACGGGTAGACGAGTAGACGAGTAGACTGCACCACGCTCGGCAAAGGGCTCCAACTTGGGATCCTCGGCTTAAGTGCAAAGTTATGATTGCTAAGCCGTGGCCGCGTTACAGTTATTTAACTTAGTTATTAGCTCGGCATTGATATAGGGTCATTTCGCCTGTTGGCGACCATTTAGTGCAGTTGGCAAGTTTGACGGCGATAATAAAAATGCTCCAGCACTCATTTCCATGTCAAATTTGTGTAATGTATTCCTTATATACTCTATTTTAAGATCAACTTTCAGTTGTATTAGAAATATCTTACGTTTTCTATTTAAATCGATAAACCTCAAAATTAGGCGTTTTACCCAGTTTGCGTCCACAAAATCCAATTCGCGTCCACCCATGGTCCAGTTCGCGTCCAGTAGCTTAGAAAAGGAATATAGGGGTGATTTTTTTAAGAATTAATAAAGAAATATTGTATTAGATCAATTTCTTTATTTAACAATAAACTTAATTATTAAAAGTCAACATTATCATCATTTAAAATTCACTTTAAAAAATAAAAATAATTCTTCTCAACATTGGTTTAAGTAACTTAAAATAAGATTAAACAGTATTTTTTTTTATTAAGATATATACGTGGTTATAATTAAATTATAATTTAAATATTTAATTATAATTTAATTATTACCACGTACATATATATATATATATATCTTAATAAAAAAATAGAAAAATTATAATTTAATTAGAACCACGTATATATCTTCATAAAAAAAAATATAATTTAATTATAACCACGTATATATCTTAATAAAAAAAATGTACTGTTTAATCTTAATATATTAAGTAATTTCATTTAAGATAAGTTCTTCGGATACAGGAAAAAAGAAGGAAAAGACAACATACACAGAAGAAGACTTAAAGAAAGCATTACATGATATTCGAGAGAAGAATAAATCGATAAAAAAAATATTCAAAGAATATGCCTTGTCTGATAATTTATTGACTCAACAATTCTTTTAGTTGTATGTTTAGACAAAAGTGTTATATTGTTTTGTTAATTTAATATGGCCAAAAACTTACTATAATCAACGCGGGTCTTTCCCTGTGATTTTAGGGTAAAATTAACAGAACTGATTACTGTTTATTTTTCAAGTTGCAAAATTAATTGCCTAATTTTAAGTTACTTAAACCAATGTTGAGAAAAATTATTTTTATTTTTTTAAAGTGAATTTTAAATGATGATAATGTTGATTTTTAATTTAAAATAACAAAAAAATTAAAAAAATTACTGTTTAATCTTAATATATTAAACAGTACCCATGTTTTAATTATTTTTTATAAGCAAGTATTTAACGAAAACAGTGGACGCAATTTGGTTTATTAGTTTATAGGATAGTTTTAGTTCGCGTCCATTGTGGACGCAAAGTGGAAGTTTTGTAAAATTCGATGTAGTAATTCGCGTCCACCTTATTTTATTCGTTAAATATAAAAAACATTACCAAATTCATAAAAAACATTATACCTTTATTCATCATTAAACTGTAGAAATAGCTATCTATCCTAAAATTCACATAAAACAATATAAAACTTACCATCAAACACGCCGCTGCACACTAATTTTTATCTAAAATTCAACGTGTTTGCGCTTTCTTGTTGAAGAGCCTAGACTAATTATTTTTTCTAAAAGGATTGGTTGGACGCACAGAACTTTTGTCTATCTGTGCGTGCCTCTTATACATTAACGTATTAGCGGTAATGATCTTTCGTTTGATTGGTGTGTTAATTATCTTGTTTTCGAAGTTTTTTTAAAGGAGATCGGCAAAATGGACGCGAACTGGGCGATGGTCGCGAACAGGCGAAATGACCCTAGTGTTCCGCTTCGTGACCTCACTCGCTCCAAATGGAAGGATTTTTGCTGAGAGAAGTATTTCTGGAGTATGGGTTTTAATCATCTCTTAATCTAGTTATTATGTAACAAAATGGCTTTAAGATAGTGATGATAGTTTTTGTAATCAGTCATATTTATCAATGCTTGATAAACACACCATAACATTTTGTTGTGCGAAATATTGTACCTACCTATATCTTCGATTATATGATAAGTGTATAGTAATCCAGTCGCGACAAGTCGCTGGCATTTAGCCCCTTGCCACTACACGACTCCCTAACTCTTCAAATACTATGTATATTCAAATAGAGTAGCTGATACGTCAGCACTAAAACCGCTTATCCTAATACACGTAGGTAATCCTTGAACAATCAATCCGAGCGGGGCAAGTCGCGAGCCAGCTGAGCGCCAAATTAATCCGGTCGCAGGTACAATGCGCGCATTGTTCGCCTACAATTGTTTTCCCCACACGTTGCGTCGCGGCCTTAATAACGCTCGGTTTATGAAAAACTCTCCTTGTTTAATGTTCGCGGCGGGTTCCCGTTGTGTCGCTTTGGGGTCTGCGACAGCATATTGTGTTCCAGGTTTCGCGGTTTCAAAGATTATTTATATTTCCTACTACCCATAACGTTTCATTTAATAAAGTTTCAAGAAGCTAACTGAGAGCCTTTGTTGGTGATTTTCTTGTTAACAATCCTGTTGATTATACCTACTTTGTATTTACATTTACTTACCCATAAAACACAAACTGCTGATAAAGCTCGTTTCTCGCTAAGTAACAGAAGTAAATACAAAACAGCGTACACTTAGGTTCAATAAAATCGAGCAGTCTGTAAACACGAGAGCAAATTAATGCGAGCTATCTCAAATCCGAGTCGTTTCCTTAATGACTGGAGAATTGCCACTAAGCGGTACTAGTAAGTGCCAACTAAGGACGACTGCCGGAAAATGTACATCACTGATAATGTACCGACTGCTGGAATTTGTGTTGGTGGCTTGGCGAGCCTCGACTACTGAGAAGATCTTAGCCTAGGCTTGAAATGTTTGCAATAGGAAAGAGACAGTCGCTTATGTTTGCGTTAACTGTTTCTGGGAGAAGCATCATCGTCTATGAAGCGAGCTGTGAAACGTTTTCTCGTGTAATATTTCAGCAAGAAGATTATCAAAATTAATCACAATTAAAATAAAGAACTTTTTACTTCTGAATGTACAATTAAATTAGGTTTCAATGGTTTGAAAGTGTTTCGTGTCAATTAATCAAGCGAAGTTAAATTTTCAATTCGAAACTATTTCGCGCGTCTGGGCAAAGTCATTACTTTCATTGTAAGGCGGCAAGTTAATTAAAAGTTTCTAGTTTGTTAACTGAAACTCCTTCCTTCTACCGTTATTGTTGCGTTAATTCAAGTGGCGAAAATTTAATTTAGAAAAAATCTTGAAGTTTCTGAAGCAAAAGGGAAATATCGCCAAGTTATTTAATGACAGTGTCGAACATAAAATCTTAGATTCTATCTCAACATTATAGCAGTAACTACAAGAAATACATAAATTGCACTATAATAAGCTGATCATCACTTCCTCAGCTTCATGACCTATTGCCCTACTTTGACACTCAAAAGCTGCTTTGCATAGAATTTATAACACGTCCATTAGGGAAGCTGTTACAGTATTAGTAAAACACAAGCACAACACATACTTAAGTAACGTAACAGTTGCTAAGCCAGCACACGAGGGTATCAGACTAGGAACAGTCTAGAACAAGCTGGAACAGTCTCGAACAGTCTGGAACATTCTGGAGCAAAGCGGATTCAAATTCCAAAGCCGATAGTTGTTTTGTTTCGTTTCATTGGAATCGTGTGCACAAAAAGACAATGATACATTAGCTGCTTAGCTGACCGCGGAGCACACTTACGTCTGTGCTTGTTTACTGATGGTACTCGGAATAACGTTCTGACGCTGTTATAAAAAATAATGGGAATTAGAATAAAATAAATCTATAAATAAACTCCTTGACCGGTTTTTTTTTAGTTTAATGGGTTATTTTTGGTGTTAATAACCATATTAAGTCTACACAGTACACTTGTATGTCATAATAATATTTCAAGGGCGACCGTCGCGAACGGTGCTAAATTCGATACAGCAATAATTTAGTTAGGCTAATCATATTAGGACATTCTAAGAGCCACTTAAAGCTAAATTTAGAACTCTCGGTCGCTTTCTAATTACCTCTATTTCGGGAGTAAAAAGCACATAGGCATTACTACCGAAAACTTTGCCAATTGCTACTATAATGTGCGAGGATATGTCTTGTATTAAATGTCAACCATTATGCCTAATTACAATAACAATTAATGAAACAGTAACATCAATAGTTTGGTACAGCATCTAAGCAATTAGAATGTATTGGAGTCTCGTGTGTTAAAGTCGAGCGGCTCTTGTTCTCGTGACGTCATCAATTAGTGGCTAAGCGGCGACACTACTAACGAACTGCATGTCCATTGACGGATTAGTTCGAGCGATAGACGATGCCCGTCTAATGGATGGCGCAATGTATCTTAACGTGACATTAAACTAGTAGATGAACAAGATAAGTTTCACACAAATATGTAGGTTTCGACATGGGACCCTTTGTTCGAGTAATTGCATACGGCTCTCTGTTTGATTCCCAGTAACTCAGTTTGTCTTTGAAGGAGGTCTCAGTGATGGCCAAGAGTTAATATCTGTGTATGTTTTCAGTAGTGTAGTCGACCTCTTTTGTAGGTGAGTCAAGCCAACACTTTTAAAAACGTCATAGTCATATTCACTTCTAACAAACTTCTAGCTAATTAGCTACTTACAGTTCCAACTAGTAAACCCCCACCACAAATCAGTTCAAAACACAAACTCACAATGTTTAGAACTACAAATACAGAAAGAACACGCGCAACTAGGTTAGTTGGCAACTGTGTATCCACACGCGCCGCGACAATAGTTCAACTGTTCGAATTTGCCGAGTTCAAGTTGTCGAGTTCAGTTGCGGCCGCGTTAACACGAACCTCTTAATTGCTGCTACTAATGTTGCCATACTGACTCGATTGCTTGATTGGTTTAAGTTTCACAATAAAACAATAAAGCTATATCGGTTTAGTAATGAGAGTAAAAAAGAAAATAAAAGTAGTTTGAGATATATTTGAACAATTCTGTTATTTGCCGTGTTTTGTGTCATGATGGGTGTGATTAAACTTGATTAAATAACTTCCACTTGGTATTAAAACTTTTATTTTTGTTCCACATGCATTCGCAATAAATTGACAGCTGCTAGTGCTGTGTGTTCAACATGAACGAAAAATGAATGACGGGACTAGTGACGTCCCTCAACAAATTCAAACTAAATACTGTTTTAAAACACTAACAGATCCAAAAACGAAGAAAACAAATATAAAATATTTACACAGACTTTTTAAATTCGAATAAGAGTAATGTAATTTGTTATTTATTTTTCAGTACCGTAGGCAAAGTATACAGCAAAACAAAATTCTCAGTTTCACAAATTACGTAGGATTTAAAGTGAACCCTCCCCCGCAGCCAGCCGGTCGTGATGGGCTCACTTGCCCAAAAAATTGGCAAATATTAAAGGATTTGCCGCGAGCCGCGACCAGGGGCACCGCGCACACAACTCAATTTGTTATGTTTACACACCGTGCTTGTTTGTGCTCAGTATATTTATATAAAACACTGTATAATATTGTTGAACATTATCCTTTATTTTACTTTATTGAACCAGTAAAGTACACTTGAATAAAACCGTGGCTATTAACGGAATTTCGTCTGTCCATGTGTGTTCTGTGTTTAATAAATCGACACAAGGGATCGTAAGGAGATGCCATAAACACAGTGCGCTCGGATAGATTGATGACGGCAGTTGGCTGCCGCTTAATACGTTCATATAATAGCCGCTCCTTACTGCACCCGGGGGCACTGGCCGGCACCGCTGTAGCCGAAACTCAATGCTCACAGAATACCGTAACTCGGCAATTTGTTTCCTACTTTATTGTTTAATTTTTGCTTCGTGCTTCGAAGATAATGTACCTCCAGAGCGCTCCACTCAGAGACAAAGACGGATATTTCTCATAAAGTTCCGCGTCCCTATCTCATTGACGATGAATTTGCAAACAAGCATCAATTTAAACTTTGCCGAAGTTTTTCCTCTGTACATTATAACTGACAATTTAAATTATTCTATGAAACTTACTATCAAACAGGGCTACACTAACTTAATAAGGTAAAGCGAACAATTATTAACGACTTGTAACCGCGAGCTGCAGTTCGGTATACATTGTCGGCGTAACGGTATAATATTCACATTCGGGTTATAGCCAGCCAGCATTATTACTGCAACATTGTTAGATTTATCGCTCGCCAGCAACATTGAAGTTAATTGCTGGCCGAGTAGTTTAAAAATTATGAAAGTGTTGCTCATGTAGTACGGAGCCACGAGTCTACGTAAATGCAATCTGAGTTCTGGTTTCATTGTTTCACAAGTTCTAAGACTGAGTTATTAAAATCCTCTCATTTTCCCGTTTATTCTAGAGTAGTTAATATGTAACTTATCATATAAGTGTAATTTATATCAAAAACTGCAGAGCAACAAAATCTACCCTTTGCCATCGAACCGTGGCGACAAAACTTACAACACATTAGTTCGTCACGTCCCCCTATAATTAGCAGCCTACAGGCTGAGGGCGAGCCTGCATTTAGCACGTAACTAACAATCACCCCCCACCTCCCCTCCACTAGGGCTCCGGCAGGGAGCACCCACCGGCGACCACTTCACGGGTCATTACATCTATTACAAGTTGTAGGGTCACTACACGACAGACAACTTTCGGGGATTAACTTTACGGACTTTCCAAAAACATTTGAATTTGTTTTGATAACTTGAGTTTGATTTCTGATGTCTTGTTTCTGAAAACTTTTCTCTGAGTTTAGTTCTAAATAAACCGTCTTAGATTTCAGTGGAATACAGCCCCTTTTACATCAGTTTAATATATAACTCACATTGTCTAAATGCAAATATAAAACCCACCCTGCCGTAGCTACTAAAACTTTAATTAATTATTGAAAGAGCTCCATTGTACCGGACGGGAGCAAATTTATTCAAATCCTACAGTGTGATAATATTTGGCGCATAAATGTAACATGTGGAACGTATAAAAAGCCGGTATTAACATGCAATTATTCAGCAGTCCAAACATTCCGCGCCGACGAAGTGGA
Organism: Helicoverpa zea x Helicoverpa armigera; assembly: GCA_033682625.1. Lineage (NCBI taxonomy): Eukaryota > Metazoa > Arthropoda > Insecta > Lepidoptera > Noctuidae > Helicoverpa > Helicoverpa zea x Helicoverpa armigera. The sequence continues at coordinate 14,231,701 of JAWIIS010000021.1, forward strand.
AACTACAAAGAAACTATGATCAAAGTGGCACATTTCACGACCCGGGGGACACGCATCCCCGCCGGGCCGCTACGGGGGTGCGGGGTGCCAGGCGGGAGGGGGGGGGGGGAGACACGTACTCTACTCAGTTACTTTTAATTCATCCGGTGATTTGTTTAGGGAAGTTTGAAGAGAAATTAAGCTGGCTTTTTTATAACAATGCAAATCTGAAACTGTTGAACATAAAATCCGGAATAGGACAAAAATGTGAAATTAGCAGACGCGCTGATATCGTGGAAAACATACAAGCACATATTTTTGTATTGAAAGCTCTCACTATCAAAATCAAAGTCATTTATTGAGAGTAAGCTGAAAATCAGAACTTTTAAAAGGTCAAGTTTACAAAAGACGCCCTTCACCACATCCTATGTGTTGTTGCTGGGAAGAAGAAATGGTGGTTTGTTCCGCCATTTCTTCTTCCTCAGTAACACAACAGTCCATTGACAAGATACGTCTAAGTTTTAAGTTTAAATAGGATCAGTATAATTCCAAAGTTTTAATTTAAGACAACTGATAGGTCCGTATCCAAGAAGTAGGTGGTCAATGAAAATGTTTATAATACTTAAGGTAAGTTTGACATATTCTAGATAATAGAACAGTACATCTATCCCATGACACATGATAGAGAAAGACGTTAAAAATTTAATCAAGCCGTCGTGTGTCGTGACATAAACGTTAACGGTTTAACTATCGGCCGGAGCACGTGTCGGAGGATCAATGCTCATAAACTGACGACATTACTGCTCGCTACATCACCCGGGCAGGCAGGGTAACTAGACTATACAGAGCTAGATATCTGTATAGTAAGTATATGTGTGAATCACACAAGACATAATACTAAAAAAAAAACATCATGAACATACAACATCATTTTGCTATAAATAAACTCAAATGTTACTTATAATACCAATTAAAGACAAACAGACACTAATATCTTCTACTAGAACAAGCCAAGAATGTCGAAACTATTGATAAACAAGAGCGCTACAAATACTTGAGAAGTAAATATTTCATTTATCCGAGCTGCTCGGAGCGGTGAGGTATGGCCGCTGGTCTCCGCGGCCGGGAGAAAAATGTCTGTCGGCCGCAGTCGCAGCCACAATACCGATCATATTTGTTGTACTCCAACAGTCAAATATTTTTTAAAACAATCTTTTCTGTAACTTAAATGGCTGTGGAACTTGGCTTAGGTTTATTTTAAACTAGCTGTCGCACGTGGTTTCACCTTCGTCTCCAGACTGTTGGATAAAAGTAAGTGTATTTCGTGTCTCATGCTCTAGCTTGACATACAGACAGATTGGAGCTATTATCGCCTTAAAATATGAATCCTAAAAATTGTTGACAAGCATAAATCAATGTGTATAGGGCTGTGTTTGGTCGAAAATATTTTGGGATTTATTTTTGTGCATTATATTCTAAATCAAGGAGGTTTTCCCAACTGTTTTAATATTCAGATAGCGAGTGTATGTGATGGCAGCAGTACGTTAATTACGAGTATGTCGGTGACACATCGGCAGTTCATTAGCGCGCCACGAGACGCACTCATTACGAGGACTGCACTTCTTTCATTTAGGTTACTTCGCCATGAATGCAGGTTGCAACTGCAACCAAGATATATGCGCGAGACATATTTGTGGGATTTTTATTTTGTTATGGAAATGGAATAGAATATTTCGTACCACATAAATAAAAATTAAGCTACAGTTTTATTTTACGATTTCATATGCTAATACCTAATCATACACGGAAGCTTATCATTTCAGTATCTTTTCATCAAACAATCATAATAATTAAATATGTTATTACCCGATCCTGCCAAAAAAGCTATTTTTAACCCCCGACGCAAAAACGACGGGGTGTTATAAGTTTGACGTGTCTGTGTGTGTGTGTGTGTGTGTGTCTGTGTGTGTGTGTGTGTGTATGTGGCATCGTAGCTCCCAAACGGATGATCCGATTATAATGCGGTTTTTTTTGTTTAAAAGGTATGTCAGTCGGGAGTGTTCTTAGCTATGTTTGGTGGAAATCGGTTCAGGTCTTCAAGGTCATCAGCTCGATTGTTAGGTGTGATAGGAATGTTACACGCTCAGTTTACTTGAAAGCATATGTGGGATCTGAAATTTGAAACACTAATGTCTTCTGGAACCACTGAGCTGGTCTGCTGGTAGGGCACGAAGGTAGGAGATGTAACCCTGAACTGCCTTTTAGTAAACCCATCGAGTTTGGGCTCGTTGAATTTGTCTTGACGAGTTCTCTTCATGTTTCTGATTGACGAGAACGAGAACCTGATGGTGGAAATGGGATTTGTCGGATGAAACCCTGGAATGCCGGAATGAAACGGATAAACCGATTTATATTTTTACTGAAAATCTAGAATGACCGAAGGTTAATCTTTATTGTTTCTCAATCTGTGCAATTCTCCCAGAGCCAGTTTGTCATGAGGATTGTTAAACAGCTTCCTTTGGCTGAGATAGCATATAGCGACCCCATCTTAAAGAGAAATTAAACGAAAGAAGGAAAAATTAAGGAGATCCTTCAAAAAGCATAAAATAAAATAAAATTATAAATTTAAAAAACCCCCGACCCAAAAAAAGTACGCAATAATTATGACAGAAGGTAAAAACGCTGAACCCTATAAAAAAGCATAAAATAACTTTTAACACTACGTAAGTACCAACTAAAGCATGTCAGAGTAAACTAAATTTTGACATGTCGGGGGACCGCTTTTTACCTTCAAAAATACTTGCATAAATCAAATGATACCTACCTAATTACAACATTCGTATAAAAAAAACACGTATCTAAAGTAATGAATTAGAGCGGTCCCCCGACACGACAAAATTTAGTTTAGTCTGACATGCTTTAGTTGGTACTTACGTAGTGTTAAAAGTTATTTTATGCTTTTTTATAGGGTTCAGCGTTTTTACCTTCTGTCATAATTATTGCGTACTTTTTTTGGGTCGGGGGTTTTTTAAATTTATAATTTTCTTTTTTTTTAACAGTGTGACGTGTATCGTGAAACACTAATTTAATTATATTAGCACATTTCCAGTCCAGCGGGCTCACGCTTGACAATATTCGCGAAATATATTGTACTACAGTCGGCGCCCACAAACTCGGCCGCACAAATTATCAGGTCACAATATACTTGTGGCACAAATGGGCCCGCGGTGCAAGCGGCACCGGTGCACCTGTGTACCTATAACACGATATTATGTGTGTGTATGTACATTTATACTCGTAGAATGTAGCCCTAATGACACAGTCTCATAAACTGCTAAAATGTTAACGACTGCACTCTAGGCAAATACCTATATTCTCCTCTAGCAATGGTTTGATAAAAAACTAAATAATACGGTCTTCCCAAACAGTGGTACACAGCATATTAGCTATCTACGAATTCTGAATAGACCTCATTTATTAATCGGAATTTTAAACGCCAGCTTGAAACTAGGTCATAACCTATTTTGTGTCAAAGTCACTTGATGGGTTTCTTCATATTCAATATTAAATTTTTTAATTATTATCCAAACAACAAAGATATTTTTGTGAACCATTCAAAAAAAGAAAATATTTTTGAGAACAGTTTGCACAATAATAATAAGTATTAGATTGTTACTAGTTTCATCACTAGATAAACAACAAGTCTATAAGATAACAAAACAAAGTCAATATTCAGAAACTTAGACACAACAACTAAGTTAGTCAAAATTAAGATAAATGTGTTTAATAAAGTTCACGCCACTAATATATTCAGAGGTCGCTTCCATATAATTACAAGTATAAATTTAGTGGAAGCGTTAACTTGGTTTTAAATAAATATTAAACCACAGCTTAACGCCAACTTTAATAAAGGGAGCTTAAATCTTTATTAAAGGGAACAAATTTTAAAGATCGTTCGAACTGCAGAAATATTTCACAAGAATTTGTTAATTAACTCGTCATATTTCGCGAGACTTTCCACTTTCATCAACTTGATGTTTCATTAACTGCCTGTATACACTGCTTCTGACATATTGAATAATATTGATTTGTTTATTCAATAAAGGTAATAATCATGTTTTCTTGGTTTCGTGAATTGTTTTGGTAAGTTAATACAAGTCAGGTAGTGGTGAGGTGCAAAGTTTCGCGTCAGACATAAATCTTATAAGCATGACGTGTATCTCATCTGCAAGTAACATTAGTGCGGCACCGGGCGCGCTGGGCGGCGCTGGGCGGCGCTGGGCGGCGGGAGTTCATTTGATTTGACAGCTGATCTCAGCGCTCACTGCCTCGCCGCCACGCCGCCACGCCGCCAGGCTGCCAGACTGCCACGTTACGCTGCGCCCGGAAATTGGACAAGTAACGTTTTTGTAGTTAACGAATTACATTCATTTACTGAAGAATTCTTATTTGCATTCTCTTCTTCATTAGTTGTAGGAGAGAGCGCCTTTTATTTTTATTACTCTTTAACTGTATGTTCCTGAAGCTGTTAACTTTTAAGTAAACATCGCAACATGAAGTGCTCAAACATTTACTGGAGCTGAAGTTACGTTTATTTAACTTCATATAACAAACACTAAACAATTACTAGTTAATTTGAGCACGTTACGTGGAAATAATTGAAATAGTGCCATTTGTTCTCCATCAACTAAGTTGGTGTAAAATCATCAAATGTAATATAGTTGATTTATTCCCAGTATCTTGGGCAAGTTAAGGACTTGGGTAAACACAAACTGTGTTCATAAATCTCTCGCGAGTCACATTAAGCGCGCTGGGCTCCCGGCGCGGTGCGGGCGGTGGCGGCGGTGCGCGGTTCATTTGACAGCTGATCTCGGCGCCACCTCCTACGTCAGGGTATCGTCATTACTGTTACACTGACAACGTAATTGGACAGCCAACGTCTTGCCATTACCGGGTAACCTCACCTGACAGATCCAAGAAATTATTATGTACCTACTATTACCTGTTTCTACACCTAGATTGTTTTATTTCGACATATTATAACGACTACATAGTTCGATCATGTTAATCATAGTAAACAAATGTACATCTATCTTAAGGTATCGGTTTTTGCAACGAAGCTTATCAACCTCATTAGAAGTTAATGGCAAAACATGGTGTAACAACCACAAGATTGAAACTATTGTTTGAAGTGTGTACCTCAAGAACAGCACAAAGTTCCGATAGTATTAATCTGGTCGGCACAGACGGCGCGCGACGTCGCGACACAATGCGGCGACGCTATCGAGCCGCGCGCCGCCGACGGAACACTCCCGGCCTATCTGATGCCGCTGACAGACGCTAAGACACCTCCATATCTTGCGAGCTATTCAATTAATAACTTAATGCACACTCACAACTACATCATTTTCCTGAAAGAAAGATATAAAGAAATAAGCAGGCCAAGAAAATTTTAAATACAACAAAAATAATGTCTAAAATTGTGGGAGTAAGCGTTACGGTTTACGATTCTTATACACCCACAGACTTTTAATTAAAAACAGAAATGCCTTCAGCTATGTCTATATTAAAATGTATTCCAAATGCCACCGAAATAGTAACAACAAAATATTGTAGATATAAATAAAACGTAATTTTGAACCGCCATTAAATATCCCTTAAAGTGTCGCGCGCACGCTCTTTTTGATCTTGAAGGGGTATCGAGGGTCTCCCGAACTTGGCTGAATATATCCGCATAAGTGGCGGATAAATCCTTTGTTAAAACAAAACACGGCGGCCATTGTTCGTCCCCGGCGGTCGGAGGTTCCGGCGGGAAGTATCTCAGACGATTATCTTTAATAGGATCGGCTGATACTTCGACGACTTTGTTGCGCATACTCACTCACGCGGATACTTCTCAATGGAATGTTATGTTGTTCTCAGCTATATCAACGATATCGAGATATAACAGTACGTAAACTAATTTATACTTGCGGCCAGATTTAATCGTACCAGCTATGTGTAAACCTTTGTTGTTATATTATGTTTATGTCAATAAATCATGTAGCATTTAATTAAAAAATCCAATTACTGAAATCCCAATTAGTTGATACGAATAATTGTTGTCATTTTGATGAATTTACATTTATATTTTATAAATGGCATTTCAATTAGAAATCTGGCGTTATGAATCTGTTGATACGGTTATCATTTTCAATTATTGTATTAATTCGTGAATTTGCTTGTACCTAGCTATAAATTACATGATGGCTCTTGATAATGATAAATCGAATCATAATTTAATACCTACTACTAATTAAAGGATTTGTTGGTAATTTTTAATTTCAAAGTCGACATTTATAAGTATAATTTTGAACATAGGTACCACCTATGCCAGTAGTTTATTCTAATTTTAAAACAAAAGTTACCCAGTATATTTCTCGAGTCAACAATAAATAGATCTAATCATATTATGTTCAAGAACTTCTTCCATTTCCGCTCCATTACAGGTAACAGATCCCGTGTTTCATAATACCAATTATCATAAATTGCAACAAGAAACCGAGTTATATTGCTATTTACCGTGCTCAGTGTAACAGTGCGACCAGTCGACGACGACACGCTTGCACGTACAGGTACAGTACGACCGACAATTTGTTCCAATTCGTGCACCGGGGTCACCGCACGTTATCAAAATTTCACATCACAAATAGCGCGCGCAGCCAACATTGAACAGATTAAATTCAAATGAGATGTCAAATACCAACAGTTGCTTTGAAATGTTAACAATGGAATCCGAATAGAAACTCAGCTCCTATCGCTTGTTCAAATTGTGTCCCGATAAAGTATTAACGTGGTGACTTTTAAATGTTTACACACTCTATTGAATATTTAATGTTTCAAAGGGTTTGTTTGTATAGAAACAGGCAATTTCTAATCTGTGATGTTATTATCATTACTTGCTCTAAAGTATTTATTTATCTGAATCTTTGTAAATTATTGAATGGGTATTCAATCACGTCATTGTCAACCAATATGGGTGATTATTCAAGAAACTGTAGTATTGTGATCAACAGCAATTCAAAAGCCACAACTCGTCCAAGTGTAAATAACGCTTGAGAAAACTTGAAGCACAATACAGATGTTAATTGTAGCGTTGTTTAACGACATCGTGTGTCGAGAGCTCTCGTCCGTCTGTCTGATGCAAATGTGAGGCAAGCCGCGGCTCCTCAACTATCGGAGCCTTCGGGAATTCGGCCACGTCTCGTCTCTCGTTCACTAATGAAGCACAAGTTTTGTGCGCCGCTATGTGCTCTCGTGGTTAACTTTGAGAAACTTCAAATCTGAATAGTTACATGTTTTTGGTTTGCGACTCACATGGTTTTGAATTTCAGTCAACATTATATTTATTTATAGAACATTTTATTTGTGTCTTATCTGAATGTGAAATGTTTCTACAGCATTATTCTTATTCCGTAAAAAGTTGATCTCCTGTAGTGGGCACGGCGTCGGCACGTAGCTACCGTGACAGGGGCACGTCAGAGGCGTGCACGTCACTGCAACATGGCGGGCACGCCGGGAGCACGCGCGCGGCACGCGGGGGCCACGCACGTCTCACGCTAACTGAGACAAATACGCGCTCGCTTGTTTACTACACAAACTGTCGCTGCGAGGCACGTGTGCGCGAGAGATTGCCCCCCGATATAAATCGACACTCTACGTTCCTTAGTGCTGGAATTGACCACTTTATCACGCGAATAGATATAGTTAAGGTTTGATATACTGATGTTACAGTAGTAGAGAATTAGATAAACCATAATTTGTGGAGCTTCATCTTTAAATCTTTTGGTATTTTTCGACAAGTGTTATGAACTTTTTAATTAAAACTCGGTTTACTTCTATACTCACACAATTTTTAAATTCAATTATAAAGACGAGATGTTACTTACCAACTTAATTAAAATCTTCTATCATGCTTAGCACTAAAGGCTAAAATTTCCAGTAAGGAAAGTGTGAGTATGATAGCGCGATCGCAAGATATCGCGCAAACTTAGGGCGTTAGTTTAATGACATGTCTTGCATCCATTACTCAGGCGGTAGGCGAGCTCGTGAAGCCTGGCAGTGCGGCGCGCAGTGGAGTGTGTCTGCGGATGGCGGCACGATTAGCAATTCCGATGCGCCAGTGTTTACTGCTCTTCAGTCGCACTCCGCACGTCTTGCCGGCATCGAGCCGCAGCCGTGCATTCCTCCGCATCCGCAGCTGCTACACATCCAGCGACCTACACCACTCATACTAATATCTTATAGTTTACCAAACATAGGGTGGTGACGTGAAGCTTCGTATTTTTTTAGCATTTTGTGTTTGCATTATAGGCAGCTCCCTACTTAGACGGGAACTACTTGGCCTACTTTATCGCATGTGACATTTGTAGTACTCACGAATACTTGTGTTTGAATGCAACTGCATTAGATTTTGCCTTCCATCGTAGTAGTGGCTGCAGTCTAGTTTTCCGGAGCGATGGCCACGCGTCTCCTAATTAGTGTTGTAATTATAACGCGTGTGTCAGTTCGGGCTCCTTTGCGAGGTAATTGGAGCTTCAAATCTTTTGAAAAGTCGTCAGATGAGAAATGTCAGAACTGAATAAAGTGAGACGGTAGTGTAGTGAGTTTCATTGTATAATAGCTGTATATTTTGTATAGAGCAACTCATTTTTCTCAGTCAAGTCTCGCCAGCTCGGAGGTAAGCTTTTAATTAAACTTACTGAGTATATACGCGAGACTGTACCCACTGATACTGTGAAAATGGGTCACAATCCGTATGTAACATGAAACTGATTTCACAAATAATCGCACAAAACAACGTATAAAATTAATGTTCTTTGAAATCATATTATATAGTAACTGTTGAACGGAATAACCGACAAATTGAATTATGTTGTGACAGCCTCCGAACAATGCACATTTAGATTTTGACATTTATTTATTGTATAACGATGTGTTAGTAATGTTTTATTTTATGTTCTTTGTTTCATTTAAATGAATAACTAGTTTTTGCCCATTATCCATATTCTGTGAATTAGAATGAAAGTCTTTAGTAAAATGCTTAGAAAGGCATATATAAACGCGTAAATGTTTAGCATATGATATGATCGGCAGCTCACATGCATGTTAGCTGCACGTGTGAGGCGGCGATGCACGACGTGATCTGCGGCGCGGCACTCCGCCTGATTGATTCATTAGTATCTGCATACAGCGATACTAATCACAACCAACCACTATCCGCTCAAATTGCCTGTATTGCCAACTATTCATGTTTTTACCTAAGCTTCAATATCGATCTTCCATATTTAGGTCATGCAAACCTATCCCCCTAAAATAATGTTACACATAGGTACAATAAGGCAACTAGTTTTTTCTTTAATAGAAAGAAAACGATTAAGGAACCTTCTCTTGAATATTCCAAAACCATTTGGCTGTAGCAGGCATTTTCTTTTACTGGGCAGTATCATAATTACCAACATCTCGTAATAGAGTTTATGACTTGGGAAGAAGGTGTACACGTCCTCAATAAACTGAACATTACAACGGCGCCCGGAGCCAACGGATATAACAAACCATTTTTACTGTCAGCTATACACTGAACAGCTGGTAGGCGCGCTCCCTATTGTCGTAGGAGCCGAGCGCGCAATGTATCGCGCAGAAGTCGCCTCGTGCAACATTGATGAGAGCTCAGCGGACGGCGCCTGCAACTTTGATGCCGATGACAAATGAATTATGTATCCACTCGAATGAGAGGTTTTTCCTGAACGTTCTACTGACCGAGAGCTTCCACAACCTTTTGGGATATCGTACCGTGCTTAGGGTATTGAATGTGTAATGAATAGTTAAAGTAATAATGTAATGTAATCTTATTTTTTTTTTATGATTAACAGTTATTTTTAACAAAGTTAAGACACAAATGAAAGCGCTCCATTAAAAAAATCACAGCATGTTTTTCTTGTGCAAAATCTCTAATTAAAAAACATATTTTCGGGCGACGTACACGGAATGAGTCAATTACTCGCTAAGCCGCACATTTCCCCGCGACGGCGTCAGTACACTGGAGTATTACACTGTAGTGCAGGTACAGCGGGCTACACTTGCGCGCACCGCACCGGGCGCGCGGAAACCTATTAGAACAACTGAGACGTGTAATGAGTGACGCGACGCCGCGTTACACTGTGACGAGTGCACCCCAAAATTTACTCATTTTCTCTCTTACCTATGTATGGAATTCACATCTTATCACTTTTAACTATTTATGATAACAAGTCATAATTTTTTCAAAAATTCTGCTATTATGTAATTTAAAAGTGTACTTACTGCATACCTCCCCGTAGTTAAACCATCAGACTGACCAAAGATCAACTTCAACTGTATATCCATTAGTTTCCCTCGAGGGAAGTCGCAGGCGTGTTGGTTTAGCAATCAATTTCCCAAAAGAAGCGAGAGGCAGAGGGTCAAGTATGGAAATTGCGGCCCGACTCGAGCTGACCGCGTTTAGCTCCGAGATGGTTTAATCCACCCCTAACACTTCAGATTGGGGTTAACACGAATATTTGCTCTCCGAACTACTTCCATAAAGTTGAAGTGAAAAAGCGTGATGTGTACGAAATTATTCAGTACCGACGAGGCTAACGAACGGTTTAGTATTGTAACAACTGTTGACAGTACACACGATGTTATCAAAACCAAACCGCATCAGAGAGCTTATAACAAAGCATCAAATTGCTGCATAAACTATTGGAGTGCGGTCGTTCTTCGTAAAACAAATGAGGAATAATTCCACGTACTAAGGCATGCTTGAGTTTATTCCAAATATCGCGCTCATTATACAGCTCGCAATTAACATAGCGTAATGATATATTTCTGAAGTTGATCCGCTTTCAAAAGTAAAATGTTGTTTGCGCTGCAATTTTAAAACAACGTTGGAGTGGAGACAAGAATTAACATGTAAACTGGAAATACATATTTTTGATGAATCTCCTGGATGAAAGTTCTTACGATGGAAAATATTAACGATGCTGGGATTTTAGTTTCAGGTCGAACTATACCGTAGAATATAAATAAGAAATACAAATTGTATTATTTATGTCACCTAGTACAATTTTTTTATCGATTTATTCTTGTACTAGTGGAATATGAAAACGTCAAACTCCATACGAGACTGATATTGAAATGGCAAAAAACGTGGCATGCAACAAAGCAGTGCGCTCGGCTACTTGAGAACAAGCCGACCGCTGCACTCGATCGTATGGTCCGAGTTACACGGGAAAGCGATTCCAATAAATAATGTTACCACCGTGATGAATTCATGTAAATTCCGAGGATTGAATCAGTCACAGTTTGTACACAGAATAAGTACTGTGTTTGTATATTACTGTGTACTACATCATGATGATAGCAAATTAGTATTTTTTGGACAGGCAAACTAATGTAGTAATTAAACTTGTTTCGTGTGGTTCCAAATCTTCAAAAAGTCACTTCTATTTTTGCTTCTACTATTATCGGTTGTTGACAGTCGACAGTGCTTGGCTAGTTATTCCAAAAAAATATATTTTTCAAAGTTATAGCTCTGCAATACATATCTTTCTTTTTTATTTTTATTAAAGGAGTTTTTTGATTCATTGTACCATGAAGAGACGCAATAAAAAACAAAGCCTACACCTGTTTGTGCAGTATCGCTGTTATGGCACAAATTGCCCACTTTGCTCGAACCATTACATTTTTGAGTGGCTTTAATTGCTTCCGAAGCTGGTGTCGTAATTATAACACAGTTACTTTACACTGCACTGAACTGCAGGACGCTATTCACCCATGAATTTAATGGTGAGCGAAATAAACGTTGCTAAAAAAGTAAATATTCAATGCATATTTTTCTGATGTCTAATTTTTATTTGTGGTATTTGCGGTTCTTCTGTTCTTTTTATATTTTTCTACTATGATAAATGATAATAGCCTTTATAAAAAAAAAAGAATATTTTTTACAACATTCTCCGAAGTGTTTTTGCAGTTTAAACTTTGACTGAACTGAATTGTTTGGTGACTGAAAAAGTACGTAAAAGGAAAAATCATTTCGCCAACCATTAAAATCTCTCTCAGACACTCAAATAAAAAAAAAAACATTGACTCATACCTCTAAATATAACAAAAGTGATACTATAGCACAACATATACATCTGAGGTACAAGTGTAGAGCGGACGGCGGTTTCCGTGGCGCCGAGCGTTGCGCCCATTATACGTTTGAGTGGCTCTAATTGCTTTCCAAGAGGCTCGGAGGCTGGCTCGCGTTAGTTGCACGTTCAGCTATCTACTGCTGAAATTACTCGCCTGTTTATGTACCCTTTGATGATACATGCCCATGATTTTACTCATCGCTAAGCTGATAATGTGGTTATTATTATACTATACTTCTGGTTAGTTATTTGTTTTTTTTTTCTATCAAGATGTATTGTTTTCGGTGGAATTAAAAAATATAGAAAAGAAAAATATTAAATTAGGTAATGTCTGTGACTATCTAGTCTCCACTCATTACCGGCTGGTAATGAGAGTTCGTAATGAGATGTACAATGTAATGACGTTTTTAGAAGGTTATGTATTCGCAAAAAATACATCTAACTGATAGGTACGCAAATGGTACCAAAGGTAATAGAAACAGCTCGCGATTTTTGACTTTCGTACACAAACTTATTACAGTAGCCGGCATATAACTTGGCAAGGATTTGGGACCTTTAATAAGTTTGAGCTCGCACATAGTGCACTAAATCATACAAAAAACTGGTCCCTGTTATTGCTTGTGCATTATTCTATGGTTATTGGCGATTATATCTGCTTGAAAAAAATAGGACCTGTTTTCATCTCACGATTCTTGCCAAGTTACGTGCCGGGAACTATAACCTTGACGAAAATAGTTTAAGTCACATAATTACGCGTCAAGTTATAATAGTAGGTAGTAAATATGTCATCAGCTATTAAAGCGGGCACAGTGAGACGATGAACACGTCAGCACAATTATATCGCGCGGCGACACCCGCATGATTTATAACTGAACTTAACTTACGCACATTTGCATATATTCGTACGCTAATGTATGCGACCCGGAGGCGGCCCCGTAATATGCTTCACAACAATTTTGATGTAGTAAGAAATAAAGATCAACAATTTCAATATGTGACATGAGTTGGTTTACAAGCCTTCCTATAGATTTGGTTTTTTTTTTTTTCGAGGTATAGTTAGATACGAGGGTCAAACTGAAAGTTCTTAGAAAATCAGAAACTGATTACATTAGCCAGTTATTAGTTTTATTATATGTTTTATTGTAGTGTTAGTACGTCGAACACAGTATTTGAGTCACCTCCGTTAAATCTTTCAATCATTTTACGGCACCAATCCACACTATGGAGTTTATGATCCTCAGTCAAATTATGAGGTATCCACCGGGCGCAAAGCTTCCTGACCGCTAAAATGTTCGTGGAGGATTTTGTGCACTTGACTCATACCGATGCCTAAGCTTGTCCGAATCTGCTGATAGGTCACTATTTTGTCAGTCTCTATCATACGCCGCACAACACAGATGTTATCTTCAGTCGTCGCCATAGAAGGCCGTCCCTCACGTAAATCATCAGTGAGATTAGTGCGACCACGTTTAAACTCATTAAACCAGTTGTAAACAGTCGCACGAGATGGGGCTTCATCGTGAAAGGCCAATCGTAGTCTATCATAACTTTCTTGTTGACTTAAATGACATCGAAAGTCATAAAAAATCATTGCACGAAAATTTTCTCGTGTTAAATTCATGTTGAAGTGACACAGACAATTTTCAATTTGCCGCCAAATCGTAAAACAAATGACAAATGAATGAAATATATACTCAGTAATATTGGCAAAGAGTTCTATTTTCAAATTATAGAATTATTTTTTTATTATATTGTTTATAAGTGGCCAGTTCTAAGAACTTTCAGTTTGACCCTCGTAACTGTGTATTCTAAGCAGATATTTACTTGCTAGATTTACTGAAACGTCAATAAGATAACATCATGTGTTCCAAAATTCTCGCCAGTAATCTAGGAATTAACTTTATTATAAAAAACAAAATGCAAATTGTATAATTTATGACTGTACTATATTTCGATGTAAGGCCATAAAGCCATGTAATGAGACGCGCTCGGCCGGAGGCTCCTGCGGCTTAAATATTATCATACAAATCGGGCTCAGCTTGTTAACTACACTGCACTTTAAAGGCACCAATAGTGCGTAAGTAATGTGTATTTGCTAGGCCGCCGCCCACACTACTGACCCACTTGCCTAAATTAAACATTATTTCGCAATAACTGGATAGTTCAAAACAGACTGATTTGCTAAGAAAAAGGAAACGTGTATGCTTATCATGAATTAAATATTCATAATTCCAATGTTAATTAATATTCTAGTAAATAACATTGTATTTTCCATTCATAGTAAAAAAAAACTTGAGATTACTTAAAGCACAGGAATATTATATGTATATATGTATGTATTTATTTATTGTTATTTGTATTAATATTGTTGTATTTAATTAGTATTTAGTGTTTTATTCTTCATTAAGTTTTCGTTTTACTTTCTAATGCACCTACCATGTTTTTCTCTGCATCACCCTAAGGTTGACTGGAAAGAATGCCTATGGCATTAAGTCCGCCTATGTAATATTTTTGTTGCATAAAGCTTAAATAAATAAATAAATAAATGTCTCTTAAAACTTCATATGACGAATACGATCTAATGTTTTAACGATACATGCTTACGATCGACGGTACGCAAGGCATAATAAAACTAAGCCGCTGAGTAGCAGCCATGAGTCACATTCAAAGAAAGTGCTGTAAAGCACACTAGTGCTGTAATAACACTGAACACGGTGTAACAGGCCGTTCTGACCAATAACAGAACGTCTGCCGCACTAATAAAGGTATAACGTCCGATGGAATCAGAAGCGGCCCATGTTGTTACCGTCAGCGGGGACGGCTAACAGCGCCTTAACTGAACTCACAACTGGATAGAAGTTGCTTAATGTGGTAATAAGAAAAGCTTAATTAGGATGACGGTTATTGCAATAGCATGTAATGATCATTTAAAAAATCTAAGGTCTGTTCCACAATTTTGCGATATAATTATTTGATAGTTAATCGGTACGTCGTTTTATGACATTGTTAAATCGATACGATAGTTAGGTAATCAGGAGCCAATAATAATGAAATTAAACTATCATCCGATATTTGTATTCTGTCTGAGCTTCAACTTTAAGTAAAAAGAAAATAATCATGACATCCTTATACAGCATGATCTGAACTATTAAGATGGTCATTAGTATAATTGGAATCGTTAATCGCTCTCATTTGCTCCGTGTACCAGCCGACACTCCCTTTATACCGCACGTAGTGATAGAAATTGAGTAGTGTTGCGTAATTGGTGCTCCCAGTAATTACAGACCGGGGCTACCGCTAAATATTACGCGTTGTACGCACTGTGTACCTCCACTCGGTATAACAGGAGGCGTCGAGCAACGCTAAAGGTGGGACGAAAAATACGTGAAAGGAGGTCAAAATATTAATGGCCGATTTATTGGTCAGTTGGGCGAACGTTTAAGCAGTATTAAGGCCGATATTGCTTTTTAGATTTATTCAATGGGATATAATGCCGGACGCCCGCCTCGCTGATGGTGTAACACAACGTGGAAATATCGAAAATGTTATTTTTATTCTTTCTAAATTGTTTCTAAATCCTTCTGCAGTGCGAGTTGGTGACTCGACATTGTGGAGTCGACGCGAAGTTTTAATACATGTTGATAGTTATAGTCGCGCTTGTGTATGCTCGCTGACTTTAAACTACTTTGATGTGGAAGTGTTACTTGTTACCTACTAAATAATGCACGAACAAAATTTAGTCCTTTTCGCGGAACAACTATAATCTGGAACGGAAATCAGGGAATAGCACACATGCCTTGTTTATCACAAATTAAATAGGTTCCTTTGAGGTTCACGTGAAGCGGGTAAGCACATCGGCGTGACTGGTAATCTCTTTGCGTTGTCGTCTGGGTGACCTCCGGCCTCCTCAGCCGTACAAATACGAGCCACAGCGAAAATCCAATTATTTCGCAATAATTCTATTGAGCTTAAGACTTTTTGCGCTTCTGACTTTTATGAATGTTCAGTATTTTCCAGCTTTGATAAATAATTGTGAAAATAAAATGCGATGGAGACTTCCCAATAGGTCTCGTAAGTCATAAGCCTGTGGAAGATTTAATATAAATGTTTTCGTGTGAAATACCTAGTTCTACAGTCATAATATACAACTTAGCAATCGAATTTCTAAGGAATAGTTGTCGTAATTTTGTCACAATCATTGATTGATTCGTAAAGGCTGTAAATGAAGTTGCGTTCCTGTCAATTTAGCTTGAATTCGTAAATTCCATTGTAAGAAGAAATATGCGGCCGCGGCACGGGGACGGCACGACTCTGGTCGTTTAATGTAAACGTCAGTCGCGGCGGAAATCCCTAATTTATTTTGTCGACAATCGCAGCAGACGTGCCCTTTTTTAGATAGGCTCACTGATTTCTAATTAAAGTGTTATTCAAAATATACACATAGCCCCATGTGCCTACATGATTTAGGGAGTCCAATACAAATACGTTTTAAATAATTATTCAGTTTTAATCAAATTATATAGGTACCTATATATTTAAGTTTAGCGATAACTATTGTTTCAGCCTGTCATAGCAGTTACCAAACTATAACCCAGAATAATATCATCACATAATTAACACTAAGTTAAGTCGAAGTTGAGCACTGAATCAAGATAGACGGTGTTACGTCGACGTCCCGCGAGCGCCGGCGCCGGCGAGTTCCCAAACTAATTAAAATTATAAACACGGCCGTGTAATCTCGCCGCCAGTGATTTGATTACGTCATAATTCCGGCAAGAAAGGGCTCGCGATGAATTTACTGCACAGCTACAGAACAAGTTTGCGGGAGTTGCGGGTCCTTGTATCAGCGGTGTTGATGTGTTGCGGCGAAGTACGCCAACAAGCCGAACAAGTTTTAAAGCGGGGAAATCTCTAGTGTGTTCTTTTACATTTGCGATTATTTACTATCGGAAAGTCACAACTAAGTAAAAGTTATAGTAAGTTGTTCCCTCTTATATTTTAACTTATTTTCAATGAGACTTGTGCAACCAGTTAAAAAACATTAGAAGAATTTTGCGAAATGAAACCATGATTTTACATTTTATGCATAGAAAATGTTCGTACAGCAAAATCAATATTTGATGCATTGTCAGCAGCGATAAGTCTCACAATGGATCGGGATCCTGCAAACAGAGGAATGGCTTTTTATTTTCACTCTTATTTTTATAAGTGTAGAGTGGAAAATGCCAGAGCAATTAGTTTTAGCGTCCATTATTCTCGCTCGTACAACTGGGAATGTTCCCCAAATGCCCGGCACGGCACGAATGCGCCAACACGTCAGCTTGGCTTAAATATTTGTTTTAATAACAAAACTGTTTTTTCTCCGGAATTGGACCGAATTTTTGTTCAAATAATATGAATTTTGTAAAGAGATAAATTTTATTTGTAAAAGTTGTGGAAAATATTCGGAAATAGCAAACTAGTTTTTACTATTAAATTGCGCAAACGTTAAAATTCATTCGTTCCATAATCAAGCATAAAGGAATTTGAAACTTAAACGAAACGAACTTTATTTGTGTAGCGTGTGGTTATCGACGTCGCTTGGCGTCGTCACTAGTGGCTGCGTGCCGGGGGACCATTACTCTTCGTCGCGTCGTGACGGAGGACACTGGACCCCCTGTAAATCCTTATTATAATTTGGACTTCGTGGTGACAATATAAATGGAAGTTTATAAGTCGCACAAAATGTCTTCTTTTATATGGTTGTAAATACAAGTTATGTATTTTTAGGAGCACAGGAAAACAAAATTAATGGGATCGTTTCGCGCATATTGAAAAAGTTTGTTGAGAATATAGATGATGGTCGCGGGTGCCAACAGCTCCCCGTGGAGTTGATGAAGAGGAGGACGGTCCAATGTGCGCTCTTAAATTCTCCACACTATGTGTTACTTATTTCGTATTTATCACGTAGGTACACTCTATCACCACACATGTACAAAACAGCCGTCAGGCCCGCCTTACTGTACGGTTCCGAATGCTGGACAGTCAAGAAAACTCATAAACAGACAGCACATGTAAATGAAATGAAGATGCTGCGCTGGGCAGGTGGGGTGACCAGAATGGATAGAGTTCGGAACGAATACATAAGGGGGAGCTTTAAAGTTGCATCGATCACGGACAAAATGACGGAAAATCGCCTTAGATGGTATGGCCATATTATGAGACTAGACGAAGACCATATAGTGAAAATCGCACTAAACTTGCCAGAACAAAAGAGAGGTAGAGGCCGCCCGCCATTGACCTGGTGGTCAAACATCGAAAGAGACCTTAAGAAAGCCCAATTGCCAAAACTGACAACCCAGGATAGACCAACCTGGCCCCGTAGTGTGAGGAGACCCGACCCCAGATAACGGGAACAGGGACGGAAGAAGAAGGTACACTCTATCACCAAGCGAACTGTAAACAATAAAGGGTCAGCTATTGTGAATTTCAGGCAGTTGCTGAGCTGAACAAGATTGGAGCTTGTTAACGTGAAAATAGTCGGGGACATAATACAATTCAAAACTACATCGTAATGGGAGTAAAGTAATTAATGGAAACTAACTCGTAGAATTTAATTAAATTGAAATAATTTAATGTTGACAGAGGCTTTCCACTGATATAGGTCGCGCTGAACAAAACACAGCTGTAATAATTGGTAGGAATTAATTAAACTGGCGCGCAGTACCTCATTAACATCTCGCAGCTCACCAGTAAATACGTGTGTGCTATCCTCTCTACATGTCGAGCCAGACGTTCTCTGAGTTCGTTCTAACAGTAAACAACAATACATGAATCGACCACGCAAGCCACTCAACTTTGAGTTTAATTTCTGTGTCAAGGTACAAGTTCTAAGGAACCTCTTCAGGTATCCAGATAAAGCAATACGTTGGTCAGTATCTTTAGGTTTCATACCAAAAATCTAAAACGTTTTACTGTGAAAGCTTCAGACAAGCAAACCCTTTTGTATTGTAACTCTATAATTACAACTCAATTTTATAACTATTACTAACTCACTATTTCGAGCCTATTGTTGTTTTACATTAAGTTATGCCAAAACAACCTACAGGCGCCCGGAGGAAGCCTTCCAATTTAATATTCGAAATTATTTTGATACAAATACATTAGTTATTACCCTAAAGGCACCGACTCTTTTACCTTTCACATTCGTACTCGTAAAGTTTAATATTGGAAAGCAAACGAAAAATCTCCCGCGAAACGCGGAGAAATCTAGCATATTAAGAATTCACCATAAAATTTCGCGCATTCCCGGCCTGCCCAATACCCGACCGCTTTACCGTCTAGACCTATCATTCCATTCCGTCCGAAATTCCACTTAAAATCCTAATATATCGCACAATGGCCGTCTAGGATTCCAGCAGAACAATTTAAAGTTAAACAGAGCCAGTAATATTATATGAGAGCGGGCGCGAGTGGTAGCGTCGCCGCCTCGACTGGCGGGACCGCGCTCAACACTTACTTTTCATTTACCACGGGCTAATTACTTCAAACTTCTTTTAGATTTTTTCTTACTTAATAATGATATTAAGAAAATTACTCATTAATAAGGGTCCTTGAAAAAGTAAATTTGGATTTAATGGCAAGCCTAAAACATGTACAATGATAGTAGTTATATACATTTTACTTGTTTAACCTGTTTTGTATACTCTATTGAAATGTAAAATAAAAGAATCAGTTTTATTTGCTATTCATGTTATTAATTGATCATACTATTTGTGTCTAATGGATCCCATAGAATTTCAATGCAGGAATATAGGTAGCGAATAGATACATACAATCGGGCAGTTCGGCACAAAACGTGGGGCAATCTGCGGTTACACGCCTGCAGGCGATTAATCGCGCCGGACGCGGGAGCCTCGCAGATATAGGTACAAAACAATGTTTGCCAAATAGATTGTTAGAAAAAAACTTGACGATTTACGCTCACAGTGACGCCTGAGCACGAGGTATGCTGGAATGTACCGCCACTGCTTCACCGGCGGCAGGCAATCTGTGGTTCTACGCTGGTATTAATGATACAAGCTATTTGTTAGAATATTTCAGTTACCTGCACAACAACACAGTACTCAGTAATAAGAAGAAAACTTCGCCAGGCATGAAACTAGTATCAATAGTACGATAGTCTAGTTGAAACGTTTTCATAATCTTGTTAGAAGTGTTGGTTAATGTCGTAGTTTGGAGCCGGTCGCAGTGTTTAGTGTTTGAACGTCAGCCAAGCAGCGCCACGTGCTCGCATACATTCAGCTGAATGGCACTGACTGACGTTATGACCGCGCCGATAGCTGAAGCTGGTGCGAAGCGCCCTACATATTTGATATAACTAACTATGCTACTTTTGTAATATCTCAAACATTAGGCACTATAAAGAAGCCTACACGTGTTATCTATTAATTATAATTATTAGTATACTACTGTTTGAGGAAAATTAAATGATTATTGTTCGAATCTTGGTAGGAACTTGCTAAGTCTCTATAGGACTGACTAAAAGTTTAATAGCTTTTTTGCAGTCAGTTATTCGTAAAGATAATAGTTATTTGTTATACAAGAGTGCAAAGTTGCTTTTTAACCGCGGGCTCAATTTTGATGACCGAGCAAGCGAAGGATTCTAAGGAGCACAAGGTGAAAAATCTTTGCACTCGAGTGCAACACGTAACTTTTCATCCCACCTCATCGAGGAAATTACTAAATGCAAAAAAAAACAAAATGGCGCGCACATACGAGTATCCAATTATAAAGAAGTTCCTATTAAAGTTCATTTATTTGAAAACTCAGTTTAAAAATGAAACGTGGTTGAAAATCTATGTAACAACAAAAATGAACCTTACCCAGCACATAGAGGACGGCTTTGAAACCGGCAAGGTGACAGGCACTGTATTCGTCGACCTTTCTGCGGCTTACGACACTGTCAACATAAACATAAACGCCTGCTGTGGAAGGTGGGTGAACTTACTGGAGACCGTAAATTTGTCGGGGTCCTTGGTGAGCTCCTCCAGAATCGCCGGTTCCAAGTACACCTTAGCTCCGATAAAAGTCGTTGGCGAGCCCAAAGGAATGGCCTACCCCAAGGCAGCGTCCTAGCTCCGTTACTATTTAACATCTACACCAACGACCAACCATCTACCCCAAACACGACTCGCTTCCTGTACGCTGATGATTTGGCCTTGACATCACAGGGAACTTTTGAGGAGGTAGAGGAAAACCTAAATAAGGCACTCGAAGACCTGAGTACCTATTACCAGGAGAACGCCCTTAAACCAAACCCTTCAAAAACTCAGTCGTGCGTATTCCACCTGCGCAACAGAGAAGCGAGTCGAACCCTCAACATCCAGTGGCGAGGTGTACCTATCAGTCATTGCAAGCTACCAAAATATCTGGGTGTAACTCTTGACAGGTCGCTCACTTTCAGGAAAAACTGCGAGAATATCAAGCAGAAAGTTGCCTCCCGCAACAACCTGTTGCGAAGGCTGACGAGCACGACCTGGGGAGCCTCACCAACGGTGCTGCGAACCACCGGCCTGGCACTCTGCTACTCCGCGGGCGAATATGCGTGCCCAGTGTGGAGTCGTTCCGTTCACGCTGGGCAGGTGGATGTAGCACTGAACGAAACGTGCCGCATTATAACTGGCTGCCTCAAGCCGACCCCGTTACAAATGCTGCACCCACTGGCCGGCATTGCCCCACCAGATGTTCGCACAAGCGTAGCCTCTGGCATCGAGAGAGCCAAACTCGAAACAGACCAACGACACCCCATGCACAATTACACCCCTGTGCCACAACGGCTTAAAAGCCGCAGGGGTTTCTACAAAACCGTTGCTCCTGTCGATGGTGAGGCCTCTCGAGCCAGACGGGATCTTTGGCGATCGAGGAGTTTACTGCCCTCCCCGTTTGTCCCGCTCTTAGAAAGTCTCCCTCCTGGACACGATCTCCCGAGAAGAGTCTGGCAGTCTCTAAACAGACTCCGAACACAGGTAGGCCGGAGCAAAGATAATCGATCCAGGTGGGGTTTCGCGGGCGGGGCGGACCTTGGGTGCGAGTGCGGGGCAGCCGTGCAGACGATGTCCCACCTAATCGCATGTCCACTGTGCCCTGAAACCTGCTCGCGAGAGGACTTAATGAGCGCATCCGGCCGTGCTCTCGCTGTGGCGGCATATTGGGCTGACATAGTGTAGTCTCAACATATGACATGTCATCGACTCGAAAGAAGAAGAAGAAGAACAAAAATGAAAATTACTTAATTAATTGATTAATTAATTTAAGCAGTATTCTATTTGTTTAATATGTATTTGTTTGAAAAGTCTTATCAAGATTGTCACAAATGGAGTATTGCACACGATGTTCTAAATTCAAATCACTTTGCCGCTCTAGAAGATAAAAACGGCTTTTGCGCTCAGATATCAAAGGGTAAAACTACTCTTTCCGAGATGGTGGGATGAAAAGATACTTTATTTTGTAAAACATGGTACAAAGCATAGGTGTTATAAGTAGTCGTAGCATAAGTTCTTTCTACATTTATACTGCTTTAGTTTCGAAAGCCTTTTGAAACCCACCCACTGCGTTAGTTCGATGGGAAAATATAGCTGAATGTGTGATAGTCGATATGAGTGTAACGCATCGACATCAGTGGCTGGCATGCACAGCGTCAGTGCGGCGTGAGCGACTAGCACAATGCCAGTCACGGGAGACGCGCTCAGGCACTGCGCTGAGATACTGATGCTGCTTCACCATTTATGCTTATTACTTTTTCGGTTGGCTTGTCTCTCTACTATATGTTTTGGATAAATAATGTTAATATGTAGGTATCATATGCAATGTTCACAAAACTGCTGAAAATGTAATAGAGCAAGGTATGTTCAATTCTAATACACTTGGTAGTAAGTAACTATAGTAATGCTACACTGCTCTTTAAGTTTCACCAGATCTTAAAACCAAATGCAAGACTAAGCTCTATTGGCAATATGTATATTCCCCCAGTTGTAACGAAACAATTTTGAAAGGTTGTATTGACAGAGTTCGTATAATTTCTGATGCTTGTAACTCTTTGAGAGTACACCTGAACAAGTAACAAAACAAGCCATCGCGTCGCACAAAACATACATCAACATAATAGCGAGCAAAAACGTTTTCCAAAACAACATTTGTAACAGGCGTGCTCCGCGTCAACAATGCTACAATGGCTTGTAATCTGGCACCCGGTAACACAGTGTCGTATTGTGTTTGCACTTCGGAACGGCGAACCGTTCGCACTGAATTTAATAAAGGAGTAAATCCGACAGACATCGTTAATGTTGGAATGGGAGTCTTGAAAGAGGATTAGAGGTCCATTCACTGCTCTAATTTGACTCCTTGTTATAGACGATTGAAGTGGGACCTGGGATTGGCTCCTCCACCAAAATTATAAGAATTCTCCAGAGGGCTTTCATCCCCGCGTTACTTGTTTTCACAAATCGTCGAGATTTTTTAAACTCGCGTAAAAACAATGTTCACCGATTGATGAATTGATAACAGACAACAATGCTTTATCCTGTTATTTTACACTATTTTGTAGTTACAAAACAAAACATTAACAAATGGAACAACGCTTTTCAAGCAAATGTTTTTTTTTAGATATTGAATTTGCATCACTTGGTTTTTTTTTTTGGAATAAATTGACGATAAACATAGATAAATTCTTATTTTTATACTTCTCTCTTATACATATGCCTCTTGACCTATTTCGTTGGGCAAGGTAAACGAAATCAATTTTACTTGAAGGTGTACACTCGTGAGGCTCTTAGAATTTCCTTATTATTACGTTTCCGAGTCACGCGTGTGTAAGAGCCCGAGCGACACCGGAGGAGGACTCACGAGACACGATTATTGGAACTTCGGAAGCATTCGGAAACGCTCGGCTTGGATCGGTTACCGTTACATTTTTAATTCGAAATCCTTTTAGGCAATGCGTTGCGTACGTATGGTATTTGTAATGAATTTTTCATAGGTTTATTTTGGGTTTTCAATGGAATTCGATAAACATTTTTAGCTGAAAATTTAATAAAAGTACTTTTCCCTATCCAGTTATCGGTTATTTAAATTATTCGCACAATTTTAACACTGCCAAACAGTGTATAATATAAAGGATAACTATGTATTTGAGGCTGAAAAAGTATTTTATATATCCGAAACAGACCTGAGGCTTTAACATGGAAGGAGCATTAGTCTCCTGCGATTTGACGATGAAGTAGAAAATGTCTTACTTGTAGTTATTATAAGAGGTATGAACTACTTATATTTTGGATGGAAGCAGACGAATCCATAGCTATCAAGTAAGTGATCAAATTGGAGTGTCGATCTGCTTTCTGTTGACAGAGGTTGCGCAGAAGCCTAAGGATAATGGCAGAATCACACAAATGTTAATCACGGATATTATTTCTCATTTGAGACAGACTTAGTCCCAAGTTATTTTTACTCCATTCCTCTTTACTCTTTATTTTTTATAAAAAATATTCCACACCAATATGAGCCCCCACTTCTTTCGTAATTACATTTCGTCTAAGAAACTGTTCGTGGGGAGGGTATCAAAGCGTCCTCGCCGATCTGGTATTAATGAAGCCGTATCTATCTTCGGGTAATAAAGTAAGATTACAGTCATTGTAAAGCCGCTTTGCTCGGATCTGTACTCAGTTAATATCGAGCCTCTCAGCCTACATGAGCATCGGAAATCGATATAATGTGATAAAAAGTATTATTATTATATTCATGAACTTTTATGGGCTCGTAATCTGAGCAGGTTATTTATTTTGCGAAAAGTCTGTCTTCTTAAAGAAATTCTTAATGAAAAGGTCACGCACATTCGATATGAAAATAAGTTGTCATATATGTATGTAGGTAATCAGTATTTGCATCATTTGGGTGAGCAGCATTCTTTAGGGAACATAAGTTACACAACCCGAAAAAGGTCTGTAGAAAACAATACAAAATTTGATACGCAGAACAAAGTAAAAAAGAGACGCCAATTAAATGAATTAGAGCCATTATAGCAGAATGGACACGTCACAAGGCTTTATGGAACACCGTTTTTCCGCAGCGAAGCGCAGTAAATGTAAAGTGTGAAATATTTAATAAAATTCGGCGTATCATGTTTGATATTCGAAACGAATGAAAAATACCGGCCATTTTTTCCGGTGACTACCGACGTGTGACAAGGACGGCGTGTGACCGCTAAACAGGTAACACCAGTATACTAACTTGTAAATAAAAGCATATTAAAGAAAACGAATTAAATGTCTAAGATATAACATTTACCTGCTGTTAGCTTCGGAAAAATCTTAGAACACGTTGTCACACTGCGTGAGGTACTTATTGAAAACTCGATGTAAATAATTGTTAAAACTTAAGTAACAACAGAACGCTGTTGTGCTGGTTTGACATTTAGGCACGCTCAAATTACAAGGTTTAAACTCTTCCAATAAACATGGTTGGAGGAGTGTACCTTCTGCGTGTGAGTGTCGGCTGTCAGCATGGTAGTGTCGTGGCGCTCGCCGGCGGGAGCTGGCGCGGCGCCAAATCGCGCATTGGCCCATATAGGCCATTACCTACGTACCATTGTCACTAATTGCCTTTATAGCCTGTTGTGACACCCAGCCTACACATAGCTTAACATTTTCAAACGAACAATTAATTTCACTACTGACAATCATTTTATTGGATCATTATGCTTAAATTTTCACCGTCACAAAATTTAATATTATTATTCATTTAACCTAGTTCTTAAAACTGCGGTTCGTGACCTTTTAAATTAAAATCCTATTGGACAGTAAATTATGAGCGTGTTTTGTTAAAGCAGTCGCGAGCTCAACAGATCCCACTTGTAGTTTGTAAGGATGTCCCAGATTTACCTCCGAGTACTACAGAAAACGTGGCCTGAATAACTTCTTCTTATTTAACATAATAAAGATTGACATTTCAACTATTTTCCAGTTTCCAACTTAATTAATTCTCAGTTAACAAGAGGTTATGTTCCAAGACGCAATAATTTAGCTTGATGTAGATGCAAATTAATTGTCCTGGTGTCTACAAAATGTCAACAAGTCAATAAAAAAACTCAGTACCTAACCCTAAGAGTAATTTTCCCTAACATATTGTAACTCACGTCACAACCAATATTCAGCTTAACTGAAATAAAAGAAGAATCGTTGTGATGTAAAGTAGTGAGGCTTCTCGAGCAGGTGCTCGTATTGCTCGAGTGGTGGCAGGCAGCTGGTGGGGGCTTGGAGGCGCGCCAACAGCTTAGCGGCTACCAACAGGAGGAGTAACCAGCCGCTGAGCGATGTATAGGGTATATGCCGCGATTGTTGCACACTGTTATGACTCCTTAGACAAATGTTGTTCCTTCAATATCATTGAATATCATCTGTTTGCCCTGAATCAGTTGACTTACATTCAACGGTGTGTGTCACCTAATTGTGTGATTAGGATACGCGTTATCATTTTCTGGAATAAAACCTGTTTCTGTAGGCGACTCGCAATTAACAATAAACTCATTGACAATTAGGATCGCTGGGGCACAAAAACAAATTAATTTCCTTTATTTACACAATCCATTCGGAGCGCGTTTCAAATAAGTTAAATCAACATTTTGGAGCCGTGTGACACTCCCCCCCCCCCTCCTCCCCCGCTCACCGGCAGGTCGCAGGCGTGCGTATGCGAGGCATCCCAATGAACCGACACGTCCCGCTTTCATTAACTGGAAACTGGTGTTTTTTCATACGACACGCCAGGGATTTATCGCTAGAACAAATTAAAACTTCCAATATTTCGATTGATGCCTTCCTGTACAGAACGCTGTTAAATCGAGTTGCCGGAAACGAATTACTCGAGCTGTCGTAAATTTTGGATAATGGTAATTAAGCGCGGCCTCCGGTAATTGCAGTGAATGCAGCAGCTGCAGTGTGTTCCGGCACCACTTCACTACGAACAAATCTTTAGTTTGCAAATGTTTGAGCGTTTGTATTTGTACTGTAATCAAATTTTAAAATAAGCTCAAACTAGGGCAAGCGTTTATAAAAACGGACGAAAATGGGTTAACCGAATCACCGGACAATACGCGAATACGCAAAGCTCGAGTGCAGTGAAGTGCGGTCGTAAAGCGGAATGGTACGACACTACGACACTGCTGTATGTTACAGAAATGTCAAAAGTTCCATATTCTACAGACAAATTTCCAGATAATCCACTATTTACATGTAACTTACTACACGTATTTACCCAGAACGGTTTCACAAAAAATATTACTAAACCATTTCATACACCGAGAGAGTAAACGCATTCTCTTATCTCCTAGGAATTATTTATTTATTATTTCTAGCCTATAATGTCCCACTGCTGGGCAAAGGCCTCCCCATCTCGCTTCCACACTTCTCGATCCTTCGACCGAGTCCACCAGTCTCGACAGTAGGCGTCTAGTTCGTCACGCCATCTCTTCCGGGGCCTACCCCGCCTGCGGTGTCCATCCTGGGGTGTCCACTGGGTGACAATAGTGGCCCACCTTTCCGGATGCATACGGCCTACATCAGCAACTCCTGTTCTGGAACGTATAACGGTATTCCGGATGCGATCCGTCCGTTTAATGCCTAAAAGGCTACGTTCCATTGCTCTTTGGCAAACCTTGAGTTTGGACTTCTGACACTCGGTAAGAGACCATGTTTGCGCACCGTAGGTTAGGACGGGCAAGATGCACATGTCGACTAATTTTCGTTTGAGTGAAAGGGGAAGGTCCCCTTTCATGTACTGCTTCATGGACCAGTAGCTCTTCCAGGCGTTCTCTATGCGGCGGTCGATCTCCTTTTCCTGCCTGTTGTCAAAAGAAACTAACTGGCCCAAGTATATGTACTCGTCAACATAGTGTAGAGCTTGCCCATCTACCTCGACCCTACGTTTCGTGCTATTGGTCATTGTGTGTGTCTTGCTCATGTTCATTTGAAGTCCAACCTCTCGGCTTGCCCTGCTCAGGTCTTGGAGCATTTCTTGGAGCTCTGCTGATGTAGACGCAAAAAGAACGATATCGTCAGCAAACCGCAGATTGGTCAGCTTTTCGCTCCCGATGACGATACCCTTAGATGTCCACGGCACACTAAGTTTCTTGAATACCTCCTCCAATGTGCAGGTGAAAAGATTTGGAGAAAGCGGGTCACCCTGTTTCACGCCTTTTTCTATGGAATATGATGGACCAGGGGAAAGTAGTTTTATGGATGCTGTGCTGGCCCTGTAGACTAATTCCAGAAGCTTTACATAGGTCTCATTTACTTCTTGAGAGCGTAAAGATGAAAAAATCGCTGTGTGATTGAGACTATCGAAAGCCTTAGAATAATCCACAACAGCCAGGTATAATGGTTTATGATACTCGTTGTATTTTTCTATTATTTGGTTGAGTGTAAACAGATGGTCGGTTGTGGAGAAGGAAGGGCGAAATCCGGCTTGCTCGACTGGTTGATGTTTGTCTAATTGGCCTCTTATGCGGTTATGTATAATTTTTATAAACAGTTTATAAAGGTGGGAGATTAGGCTTATGGGTCGATAGTTGTTGATGTCGGACTTGTCGCCTTTTTTATGTAGGAGAATAATATTGGAATGGGTAAACTGTTTTGGTATCTGGCCAGAATATAAAATGGAATTAAAAAGATTGATGATATGTGGTGTTAATGTGGTTTTGAACAATTTCAGTATCTCGGTACTGATGCCACCATCTCCAGGGCTCTTATTGTACTTTAAGCTTTTATCTCCTAGGAAATGTCATTTAAATTGATAGAGATAATTTTATTTGTCTCATTTAAACAAAAGACTGGACCTTCTACATTGCGCTTGCGTGGTGTCAGCGTCCAGTCGCATCAAAGGGTTTATACGCGGTCCGGTCGGACGTTATTGCCCAGCGGACGGTTTGTGACGTCACAGCCGCACGGAACGTTTGCTCGTTTATCTTTGATACTTGAAGCGGCTCATAAACGGTCACGTCATCATTAGCTCCACCACCAATGGCAACACTGCTACACTGAATCATTTAGGATTTCACATTATAAAGAGAAAAGCGACAACGATTTAGAGTATGCTGTCGTCTCCATTTCAGTTATTAAATAAATAATTAAGTTATTTGAGTTAAAAAAAATACGTTGTGTGCCATTTTTAATAACATTATCTCACAATACAATGTGAATTTTACTAGATGATAGAAATGGGATACTTGCTACTGTTGGTTGATTTTATAACTTTCAGAGGTTTTAACTCCCCAAAGTACTCATCTGAAACGCGAACCACTATTGAGTTTATTGGATACCTCAAAATACTAACAAGTGAATTATAAAATAGTCCAGTTTTCACCGTTACACTCAAAATACAAAACATCGTCTTGTGGTAAATGAATTGTAAACAAACCGTGCTGTCTCCAGAGTCGGGAATTCCTCTCAGATATCTTCCACAGTCGACACTCGTTGTGTGCCTGACTTCTAAGGCAATATCCTTTTTGATTTCCTTCTATTTTGTTACATTCTTCACAATAAGTGAACTTCTAAATTCTGATAGAGAGACAAACAAATGCGAAAAAAATCTAGTATGTCACCATCTTATTTTTTTACTTAATATTAAGGTATGATACCTAAACATCAGTTGCCACATGGTAAGGTATTTGCTTCAGGTTTGTATGATTTTGTGAATAACTTGCTGTACAGAATCAACAATGATTGCATATTTCGCGAACAAAAATAAATTAATGTTGAAGGGTTTGTTAAGAGTTCTACTCTTACATCTCCTTTTTAATTGTAGGAACGAAAGATTTATAAATAGAACTGGTCAGAACAAGAAAACAAGCCATCGATCAGCAGTGAAATCCCCAGTAATGAGCGCACAACTTACAGGATTACCGTTGTTCCAGCATTTGTCGCGCGGCAGCGAGCCTGCACCGCGCCAACTATCTGCAAACAATCTGACGCCTCCGTACCGGACCTTTACCTAAGGCTTTATTGGAAACTGTAAACTTTATCGTGATTTGTTTTTGTTTTCTTCTTCACCAATCCTATTCTCTTCTTCGAGTCTCCAGTGTCCTATAGATCTACATCTAGTACCTTAAGAAGTTTAAGATATATACTCTTCCAAAGCAACGTCTAAGATGCATACAGAAGTACCAAAAGACATAAAGTATCTAAATCTCATAAACATCTATGACTAGGTATATGATGATGAAGCTTGAAGATTTCCCACAAATCGCTTTTATAACGTTCTTTGGAAACAAACGACCGCATCGCTTTAACAATTTGGTTTACAATCTGTGCGTCTATCGTCTATCGGCAGAGCGAGGCGTGTCGATAGGTAATAACGTGTTGATCCCGCAACACGAGTCTTTGTCGAGGTTTGCATTACCGGGCGACGGCCGGGGACCGGGAAATACCCGGCTTTATCACGTGTGGTGCACAAGTGATTGTCGTAGACAGGAATCTAATGAAAACCGCCTTTTATAACGCTTTCTATTGCATTTTGTAACGAAGTCTATACTATACATTATTAATGATTTATTTTTGATTAGCTTCTTAGGAAGGTAATTTCCTCATTATAAACCAGTGTTTAGCTGAAACTTGATCATAATTATAAATGATAAGTAGGTAATACATATTGTACTAAGTGAAGTGGAAGGAAGCGCTGTAATTACCGCTGTTAAGTAAATTACTACAATCAATCATAATTAACATCTCAACATGGCGGTGATAATGAGATAACATGGCTAATTTATATTAATTTACTCATTAAAAATATGGTGCGAAGTTAAAGCTTCTAGGAAAATGCATGACAACTGCGTCACGAGTTGGATCTACGCAAATAAAGTCTCTTTTAAGTACCTATGTAAGCATCTTTTAAGTGCTATGTATCATTATGCCTACAATAACGTGAGTAACGTGACAAATTATATTAATCAGTCTGAAAACTACAATAAAATCTTCATCTAAATTCTAACCCTTTCCTATTAATCCCAATGTAATTTGAAATAGTCTAGGAGTAAATCTGGCGGGTAGCTGCGACCCGTCAGCGTCGGGCGTGTTAGGGACAAACGGTTTGACGGACATTAGTCGCCGGACAGGTAATAATGGCGCCGTGAGCCCGGTCGCGCGACCCAACATATATCTACATTGTACGCCGAAAGGAATGACTTACTGCCTTTAAAGTTTTACGGATATTTCTTACTTGGAATCTACTAGGTATCCCATTTTCTTTTATTACTTGTTATAAGTTTTATATTTTCTTTAGCTACTTTAAAGAAGTTAATTAAAATGCCTATCTGTGTATTATTTTATGAACGTGCTTAGATTAAATAATTTCTAAGCTAATTTTAGCTAGCTCAATTATAGATCTCGACCCTATTAGTAAGTTGTTATTAACTTTGTAGAAATACCTTCTCCCTAGAAACAAGTGTAGGTACAGAATACTTAAGTCGTCATATCTAGACACACGGCAGTGTGTCCGCCAAGTTCGAGCAAAAAAAGCGACACACCGGCCGTGGGTTATATTACACGAACCATTTCGGGTCAAATTCGACCCCCCTGTAACTCAAAATCTATTTTATTTACGCATATCAAATTTCTAGTATCTGTTGAGACCCCCTCACTTATCTAAAATACAAAATTTCATTAATATACCTATTGTAGGTCTTGAGATATTGAGGTCAGAAAATCGCTATTTTTACTATACACTCACTGACTGACTGATTCACTGACTCACTCATCAAAAACCTAGACCACTTCCAATGGTCGTATTGACTTGAAATTTGGCATGGAGGTAGGTCTTTATGTCAAGGTAAAGGGAAAAATCTGAAAATGGCCAAGTGTGAGTCGGTTTCAAAATAATGAAGGTGGTGTATACCCGGTGTAAATTTATACCCCTAAGGAACTAAAACGAACTAAATTTATCTATATTTATATAATATATCTTCGAATGGTGCAAAGGTTTGTATTTAGTCAAAGTAAAGTAAAGATCTGAAAACGGCCAAGTGTGAATCACTTTCGAAAATAACGAATGTGTAATTTTGATCCACGAACATAATATATGATAACATGTCATGTCAGTCAGTTGGTAAATCTAGTCCATTTAGTTAATTTAGTTCATTTCTTTTTAAGAAACATAGTGCATATTAAAAAATCTAAAAGATAGTATAAATGAGACATTTCTTTAATTAACTTCATCATAAGAAAAAAATAAAATAAACAACCTTACAAAAATAAATGAAATCCCACCCAAAACAAAAATGTGAAAGACTGCCAAGTTCGATAATATGGGAATGCTTCGCCTATAAAAGAAGTGAGATCTGAATAAGTACCAAGTTCCATACACATACCTCAGTTAAAAATAGTTACTTTTTAATTATGTTACTTGGCAAGTTTTAATAGAAAATTAAATACTTGATTCATTGCGTTTAGTATGTTTATAACAAAGTGTATGAAAACTTGCCAAGTAACATCTTTAAAAAGTAACTATTTTTAACTGAGGTATGTGTATGGAACTTGGTACTTATTCAGATCTCACTTCTTTTATAGGCGAAGCATTCCCATATTATCGAACTTGGCAGTCTTTCACATTTTTGTTTTGGGTGGGTTTCACTATTTTACGTCGTCTAAAACGCAACACGATGAGAAACACCTATCGAATGTAAACGAATCTATGTTGTCTACTCTTTATCGTGAACGTATTCCGTCTGATTGATCGCAATCCGGTTTGATCCGGCGCCTCACCTCGCCGCCGGTAGCCGGAGCGGCCCGGAACAGCGCGGAACAAACAATTGCTAAAATCCAATCAACAGACAAAGGACAGTTTTTCTCGGAGCACAATTGTATCCGGCGATACCCGCAGGGGTGCTAAGAGATCGCCTCTCATCGCTTGCTGCTTTATTTGCTGGAATGTGTTCTTTCTGTTTTGATTTCTATTCTTCACAGTTGTACGTACGTACCATACTCATACGTAACAACATTCAGGCAGGTGTGTCGACCCGGTCAATAATTGTACGATGGCAATTTCAACGTATGCATAGACTTTTCACAGATGTCATAATTTCAGTCAAATAATTTTGTTAGATTTTCTACAAGCCATTATATAACTTCTTGCAAGTTCGCTAACCCTGGAATACGTGCAGGCCACAGCAAAGCGCCGCGGTGCCAATTCGTCAAAGGGCGGGCGTGCCGCCGCGGCAGCACTCCACTGCATTTGAATTGCAGCCGGAGGAACGTTGCCCAAAGGGTATTGACAGATTTCACTCTCAGGTTATTCCTTTATTGTAAAAGACGACGAAAACTTGATGTATTTACATTGCAATAGTTTGAAAGCAATTAATTTAGGTATGGTTGGCAAGTCCTTTGTGATATTAATCATAAGTTCTACGAAGTTTCGTTTCTAAGTTTTCTCAACTTCTACACAAGCGAATTGCGCAAATAAAAAACTTATAAGCACAGCGAAGTTAGAGTTATACCTGCAGCGACAGCGTAAAGTATGTATAAAGCGCAAGCGTTACAGTGAATACCGTGCGATCCCATTGTGTGCAACTTTGCGACTAAACAATTTGCAAGCTAGCACAAGTCGCCGATACAAATGTTGAATGCTGAACACGTAGAGGACGCTGGTCCGCGCTCCTGGCGCATTCAAATGCACTCACAATGCGCACCCGCCGTGTATTGTGCTCCGCTGTGCACTCAAATTGCGGACGTCCTGCGCGCTCCTTGTTGCCGCTTTGTGGACATTTAATATCGTTTAGGTGTCAATACCACGATTTGAAAACGTCTTCAACTTACTCTAATATTCACGTTTTATTGTGTGGTTTGGCGGCGGTGTTGTGCTACAGTCTATTGAACCACAGTTTGGATACAAATGTTTCATTCATAATTTGACAGTCACTACAATAGCTGATTTATGGCAAATATTATTTAATATACTAGCACATTTGATCAAATGCCTTTGTTGTAACAGATATATTACGTTGATTCATTAATTTAGTGGATTTAGTGCATGCACAGTGACCCGAATAGCGTGCAATCCGCACGTAACACCGCTTTGTAATACAGATATATGCGTATGGTCCGCAATAATTCCGCGTTCGAGTGGGCAGCGCGTTAAACACAGCACTCGCGTGCTTCGAGTGCCCTTATTGATTTTAGATTAATTACCGCGCCACAGCCACCCAGATTTGAGCCGCGAGCGATCCTTTTCATTTGTACGTGGACCGCCGATATTTTGATGAAATCTAACCCGTTATGTAACGTTGGATGAACACGTGCTGTATATACATTATGTACATGTGTGGCAGGTGTTCGTGTGATAGTAGCGTCCGTACTGGCACGTGACGTGCTAATGCCGGCTGTGTTGTGTTTACTACATCCTTGTGTTTAGAGATATTATTGCTCACACGGACAGCACACGTTGCGATATAAAGTCCTTTGCTTCAGATGTTATACATATGTAAATACAACTGTAGAGCTGCAGGCAAGCATTTCTATAAGATAAGAGTACATGTTTTTAATAGAAATGAATAGAAAATAATCTAAATAACATAAAACGAGTAGTGTTTTCAGTTCAACATGTTTAAACATAATAACATTAATAAACAGTACTGTGAACTACATATATATTTTTTTATTAAAAGTATAAACACAAGAGCTGTTATAATTACGAAACAGTCGATTGCAAAGCTGTCACGTTATATAATAATAATTGAAGAGAAACAGTTATTCGCCACAAACGTAATACAAGCTGATACCTCGTTTAATTTCGTTATGAAATAATTTATATGCGGGTCGCCGCAAACCATATCTGTGCGAACCACTTGATTTGTATGTTTGTTAATCCGAGCATACTGTATGATGGCGGGTACGCTCATCTGCCAGCAAAGTCCGACAGGAGCAAATGTACCACTGTGCAATCGATAAAATCTTTATCGATATCCCGGTAGTATATTAATTATAATATGTAAACACTCAAAAATAATTTATTATTGTCATCCCAATGTAAAATTTTCTGCTTACATAACAGTTTGATTAGGTTAAACTGTTTCACATTGAAATGTACATAGATTGCGTGCTGAAAACAATAATGAGCTGAATTCTGTACCACATTGTTAATTTGTACAAACAATACAAACACGATAACAAACTGATTGTTCAATGTTGTTTTATTAAATAACATTATATGTAAACTGTACTAATATTACAACACAAAAATACATTCTGGATAATATTTGAGAATTGGACAATGTTGTTATTGCTGCCGTTACAGTATACTCGATAAAATGCTGCTCAAATTATTATCAGCATTTCCAGCCACAGAGGGACTGCAAATCAAAGCACGAGTGTACTTGCTAATATGTCTTTAATGAATAAAATAATATTTTTTGAATTATCGCAGTCTGTCTGCAATTAACTAAAACGAAATGAACATTACTCAAGTACCTCTTCTCTCAGAGACGGGTTAACTGCCTTTTTATTTCAACTAATCTACAAAGTAGATTTACACATCATAAGCAAATAAAATTATTGTGATAATAATCCTGGTTTGTATGTAAACTTTTTTAATTAATTTGAAACACTTCGCTTAATATCCCGTGCTTGCCACTTGAAACTTCACTTATTTCCCGAGGGCTACATGGAGTAAAAATAAGAGGAGAACTTACATTTAGTGCATCATATCTACCTGAGAGTACTTAGTAAAAACATCGACTTTTAGTTCAGCACTCTGTTTGAACGTATGCTACTATAATATTATGATAATTTAAAAGGGAACTCGGTCACTGCGTGTTTTAATTAGTTTCGAGCGGGCAGCCCGCCCAAATGCTGGAGGCTAAAGTTATGAAATAATATCGAAATAGTTTGTCTTAGCTTTTGTTTGGAGTTCAAAATAAGCCACTTTGTAGACCCGTACTCATTTAAAATAATTCAAGTGTTACTGAACTGTTCAGTATTAATCAATTAAGTTAGAACTAGACCGATATACTACACCTAACAACTCAAAAGAGGTAATGACGCCTCTTTCATATTCCAGTAACATGATTCACCCTGGCAGGCCACATTTGGGCTAGAGTACTGGAAATGGCCCGGCGTGCTGCACGTTCGGTAAGGCTTTGTGCACACGAGCGCACGCAGCGTCAGCTGTCATTGTTGCGCGACCCATTGTCCCAGAGCGCCTGCTTATTTTGCCCAGGTTCACTCCGCACGTTGCTGCCAAACCATCAAATCCATGGGCTTGCACTGTTACTCGCACATTGTTCCTTTTTACCCGACTGCCAAAGAAGGAGGGTAATGTTTTTCGAGTGTATGTAAGTATGTAAGTATGTATGTATGTCTGTTCCTTTGTGACCTCCTGTAGCCTAAACGGCTTGATGGATTTTGAAGTATGAGGTATCGTTAGATTTGTCTTGATTACGGGAGTGTCATAGGATACATTTTATCCTAAAAGTCCCACGGGATATTTTTTCTAAATTTCCCTTTAAAAAAATATGTATGCGGTATCATTAGATTCATTTCAATCACGGGAGTAATTAATATAGGATACGTTTTTTCTCAAAATTCCCACGGGAACATGTTAATTCTGCGTCAACGCAAAGCAACTCATGCGTTAGCAAGCAAAAAGCGATTCTTTTGGCGATACAATCACGTCGTCTTGATCAAATGCATGAACGTCGTCTTGATCGTCTTGAACGTCGCATTGGCGGTAAATTTATGTTGCGGAGTAACATCACTCGTAATCTAAAGCCAAATGTCGTCGAAATAATTTAAAATGGTACTTACATATACATAGTCTTCTACATCTACAACATTTTCGTTAAATAAAAACAGCTAAAAAGTTATAAATAAAAGAATTATTATTAAAAAAACAAAATACCCGACTGCACACTAAAAAAAGAGTAAAACAAGCCCCACAATAATATTGATCAATACAACTTTACTGAATATAATTTATAAATATTGATGGAAAGCATCGCAGGCGGGGACCACCTTGACCGCCACCAACGAAAATTCTGCTAAATGGTGCACAACCCAAATGACTATAAATGAGCCTCTGTTGGTCCCCGCCTGCGATGCTTTCCATCAATATTTATAAATTATATTCAGTAAAGTTGTATTAATCAATATTATTGTGGGGCTTGTTTTACTCTTTTTTTAGTGTGCAGTCGGGTATTTTTAATGAGACTGTACCACAGGAACGTTAATGTCTTAAAAACTTATGTATACTTCTTACTAGCGACCCACCCTGGCTTCGCACGGGATAACAGTATTTCTCCACTATTTAATGTGTGTTATTATACATTTAAACCTTCCTCTTTAAACACTCTATAGATCTATTAAAAAAACGGATGAAAATCGTTTCAATCGTACAAAGAGACATAGGGACAGAAAAAGCGACTTTGTTTTATACTATGCAGTGATAACTCTACCAACATTTTTGGTTTAATTAAAAACAAAACATTGAAAAAGATATCCAAAATAGCCACGTCCTAGACATGACTAAATGTCTCATATAGTAATAAAGTATGGTAACAAGAGTGAATGGAGTCCATGGTGCAGCACAATGCAAGTCGTGTTGAACAAGAGTGAGCACTTTTGTCAGCGCGGAGTAATCCGGGTTTGATTGCGCCGGGATCGTTCACATCGCCTCATTAATATCGGCGGCTAGCGTTTTTTATTGCGAGGGACGCCAATATGGGGTATCATGGCTTATGGACCGTTGCGGTTACCAGATGATGAATGCTTTAGGAACCGTCTATGATTATAATTAAAAGTTGTGATCCATGGTCATTATGATACATGAATGTCGCAAAAGATCGAGTCTTGTTTTGAAATTGTTTTCTTCTTTGAGTTTGGAGCAAAAATAGATTCAGAAATCAGCTCGTAATGATTTGTTAATTGTTGTTGTGTGGTACACTAGTACAGCAATATTAGTGTAAGCGTGCGCCCGCCGCACAATAACATGTACTATACACAGCTTGGCAGCGCCGCGTAGGCTCGTGTTTACTCACTAAACAGTTATACAACAACGTCATTTACATACACACACAACATCTTACACTAAAATAACCTTAATTAATACACAATGTGTATTTGTCTTATTCTGAAGCCTCCGTGTTGCTGCAAACGTCCGCAACATTCCCCTAACTTTTGTAATTCATTGGGCACAAGGTCGCTTAGTAGTACAAATTATTACGTAGATACGATGAAAACATAAGAACAGAATAATATATACGTAGGAGATAAACAGTGAAGCCATATTCAGAAAAGTTAAATTGCTGTTACATTCAAAATCGAATCGTTACGATTAGTTAGATTAGTACGAATACTCACAGGAACAGTCCCAATATCTACATAACAGTTCCGCGCAATGATTGCCCAACCCTCAATTAGCAACATTTGCGCAAGTTCACCCTACCGCGCTATCTGCGCCATAACCCGTAACTGGCGCAAGTTTACACGCCACACTCCCAATAAGACAAGTATCCGAGATCGAAGAGGCAGTAATGCACGGATCGCACTCCCGAGGCCAGATATTGTAAAGTTGCCATCAAACTGCTCCCGGTATCAGCAAGTCAAATATTAGGCAGAGCCCACGGTGCCCGAGGAGCGAGCTGCTTTACATAAAGTTAATGTGAGCTCTGCTCAGGGACTGCGAATGGGAACTTATTTACAATCGCGTTGAGATGTATGAATCAAATTGAATGGGGTGTGTGGTATCATTTTTGAAACAATGAGGGATTATGCAATTGTTATTTTTTTTGTAATGGAGAAAAATGATGAATTCCTTCTAATGAGCAAACGACAGAAAAAAAAATAATACCACCTAGGGCAGCTGCTGACCAAAGGTCATACATAGTTCATTCCAAGATAAATATTGCGATCTAAGACAGAAAGTATTTTAGGAACAAGTAGAAAGGTAGCATCGAAAGTTCTGTATTCAAAGCCATCAATTTTAAAATATTCAGGATCAGTCCTTGTAAATCGCTATCAGTGTCACCGCCGCCTCTTCGCGCCGGAGTCCCGGGCGGTCCGCGGGGACGCATCATCGTTACACTTGCCGGAATAATTTCCATTGTAAAGCAAACAGAGCTTACCCGGGGATAACTAATGCGAGTGTGAAGCAACACTGACTGATGCCCTTGTGCGATCTTATATTATAAAGTGTTAATGTGAAGTGGCGGGCCGGCCCTAACTTTGAACTAATAGGATTAACATATTGGAGACTGTGTGGAGGAAGACAGCGATGGAAATTGGAATTGATAGGTGGAAACACTTGGCTTTTTGCAAATGGACTTTGACAATACATTAAAGTTTTATGCTGTTCTTTTGAACTACCTTTTACTTTGTAATATTCTTTTTTACGTAGCCAATACATGCGATTATTCAAGTACGATGTTATACTGTGGCCTAATTACCAACAAAAAAATACAATGACACGATGACTTTTATCCAGAACAACAGTATACCTTGTTTTCACAAGATCCTTAACTTAGCGACAAGCAATCACAATTAACAACATTATCAAACATTGGCCGAAGTGCGTCGTCGACGTGATAATCCGGGGCTGGTCTGCCCCCCCCCCCCCCTGCCTCCCGGGCCGGTAGTCCGGGCACAAAGCCGGGTGTTCGCAGTCCAGTCACGTGGCACGCTGAATTTCTAATTAATCCACTGATACTAAGGATCCTGCTTATTTATCGCTTATGATTGTGTGTCTTGTGTAAGATGTTGGTCTTGGGGATTATTCCTCATTTTCTGCTGAAGTTTTCAATAAGCCGGATTTCTAAACACATTCCACGTAATTATGTCAGTAGGTAATTTTTCTGGCAATTGTAAAGATGCCAAAAGTGTATCAGTGTCAATATAACTTGCCAATATTTTAACCTTTGTTGATAGACGTAAATAAGTGATGTCTATCAGACCTCATGTCACTTTGTCAATCCAATACATCACTGCGATTAATGAAGCCCGAGAGACATATCATGTTGTTCCGACTCAAACAATAAAGTTCATAATGTCGCCATCATTTTAATGATGTTAAGACAAACATTATTCTAACAGGAATCAGCGTGATAATGTTCGTGGACGTGACAGCTGAAGATTCATTAGTTTTACGTAACGCTGGGTAATGTCACGCGCGTGGTGTCCACAGCGTGACGTAATAACATACAGTCGATCCATCGATCACTGTAGCCATCAGCGGGACAAGCTCGTATCTATAGTGTCACTTGTCTGGCTATTCATCATTAACGCTCGGCTTGTCCTACTGCAAGGAATGGATTGTAACTGTGTAAAACCTATATTTTATATGTATTTGTGAATACTGTATTTATATCAAACATTACTATAGATTCAGGAACTGTTAACACAGATGAGAGATTGCTCTTCTTGTTCTTTGAAAG
This sequence comes from Helicoverpa zea x Helicoverpa armigera, assembly GCA_033682625.1. Taxonomy (NCBI): domain Eukaryota; kingdom Metazoa; phylum Arthropoda; class Insecta; order Lepidoptera; family Noctuidae; genus Helicoverpa; species Helicoverpa zea x Helicoverpa armigera. Next base: position 14,272,309 of record JAWIIS010000021.1, read on the forward strand.
ATTGCAAGAATAATAGATATCTATGGACACTACCAGTGATAACGTGATTGTAGCAAATCGAATCATCCATTACATGTAACATCGTTGCAGAAATGACGTCTGCAGAAAATAGCACTAGCGCAGCAGTTCGTTAAGGACGTCACGGAGGACACGCGAAGTGCCGATAACTACACAATGCATCATGTTATATCCCATGTCCAATATACGAGATATTGCTCTTCGTAGTTCGTACATCAAAACTACTGGGAAATATTTTAGAGGTCTCATTCCAGCAATATGCTGAAATTACCTGTTAATAATGTATCCTTTTCTCAAATATTGCTAAGTGAAAAACAGTTAGCGCATAGTATGTTTAGACAGTACCGCGTCATCTATCATCCCTTGTTGGTTGACACCAGGGTGTCACGTCGAATGCGTCACGCGGTTGACCTTTCACCTACTTTTTGTCTTTTTTATCATCGTACAAAATTATAGAAGGATTATTTACTAGTCTTTTGTTTGTTGTGTTTAATTTTAACTTTCCAATAAAATCTGAAGTAGAGTAATATAACATCAATCACGGTCCGTCACAAGATATTGTCGTGAGTCTGGGCGCGAATCCATCATGGTGACCCTTCGAATATTTGTTCAATTTGATTGAATATGAAGAGCCAACAGATGATTTTTATTAATACTAGAGATTATAATATTACTTTAAATGCTGTTAAAATAGGATATGACGGGGAACCAAAGAGACACGCACTAAAATATTCTCTATGTTGTAAATGGAACTGAAACTGCAGTGAATAAAGAGATTAAAGGTGAATTTTCATATTCCATAGAAAGGGATTATACATGAGTACTTTTTTGGTTTTATAGTAATAAAGGACTACAAATTCAGAGTAATAAAATAAGGGATATTGAACAGAGATCAGTGGGAGCAGCGTGACGCGTCACTGTCGCCTCGCAGCGCTCACTGATGTATCGCGCTGACCCGAGCTTCGTCGAATAGACTGAATATGACCAGACAACGAGTTATATTAAAATACTTTAGAAGTTTTATAAAACTGCCGATAAGAGATAAAATAGTTTGTGAATGTACTTCAGAAGTTATATTATGTAGTTGTTTACAAGTACTTTAATTTAGTTACAGTTACATCATACGCATAACTTGTGTGAGAATCGTTTACCTGCGTTTATGCTGGCGTAGTTTAAATTCCCAAACATGACGTTAGGGAATTTTAGCAATTTAGTTTGTTTATTCGAGTTCACGAGCTGTTATTTATAATATTAAATGGTTGGGAATTATGACCAACGCAGATATTTGTTCTGTCGATACGGCTATATCAGCATGCAAATGGCGAATGCACTTGGGTTCTATCTATTGTACCTACATTACATTATTTTGTACTAAATCATGTGTGTCATTGTGTAAAAAACACCTTGTTTATATCTTTTTTCAAACGTAACTTAAACTTTTCTTTCAGTACAACTTATGTAAAACTAAGTAAGAGATACTTAACCGGCCACAGTACATTCCAGAAACAATATTTTCGATGTAACAAACTCATTCTATTAGTATTATGTGCCAATATGGCGTCCAGATATTTGGCGAACGGCGGCCATGATGGGCGTCCGTGTGACTGTTAATTTAAACTGACAGCGCGGGGACGAGTGTGATTACGTCAGCGTGTCACCTGGCAACTTGATCACTGGCTTTAACGAGCTTTGCCTATTATTTGCTTACTCTTACTTTAGTTAAATTACTATAACATCATTTTTTGTTTGTAGGAATAGATAGTGTAAGTATCTATCATGTTATTATGCGTTTAAGGGACAAAAAGATTTACCGTCATTATTCCTCAGTCAATAACTTTGTATTGTAATGAACAATCCAAAATAACAATTATTAGAATATAAATCAAATATAACGTCTGTTAAAATATGGAATTATTTGATTAATTTCCAAACGAAACAAAGAAATGAACAAACACAATATTTAAGCATAAAACCTCGAAATCCTTTTTAAAATTGCAGTCGGGCGGTATGATGCATGTAATTAAAAAGTGGGGCAATGTTACATGCATGCACCAGCACTGATGACCTTCCCGCGGAGGTGCGGTACACCAGGCCAGGGCTCAAGTAGTGTTGGGTATGTGGGAACAGGGTGTACTGGGAGGTGGGGTTTCCGTCGATGAAACCGCGAAGCTTTGATATTCGCGCGCCGGCTGCCCGTGATAGATATGTTGCTGCACGGACGGAATGTCGGAATTAAAATTTATATTTAAAAATCACGTGTGTTTTTTCAATGAGAAAAATCATTAGCGGGGCGCTTTTTAAAATATCGTCCGACGATTGGTATTACGTAAAATTTACTCAGTGGAAATTGTACAGGTGGGTAATAGAACCGCCGTATAGGGTGTTTCACCGGCCGGCGTCCGTCGAATGTAGCTGACTGCAGTGATGCGTGAGGGCACGATGGGTTTTTAAGAGATGCTTTGGCGATTTTTAATCAGAAGGCTGTTTCAAGTAGTCTATAGAGTACCTCACGCAGGTTCATAGGATAGCAATCAAATATGAATGTACGCACGGAATGATTTCCGAACCTGTAAATGATTACATTGTAGGTATGATTGGAAATCTTTTTGAGCATTCAATTCGCAACTGTTATTTATTAATAATGTAACACTACAGAGTATCCCTCTAATATTTCATAGGTGCTTATTGAAAATGTTGTCAGTTAATTTAAAAATTCTTCGGGAAAGCCAGGTTCGGGAAAGGTATTACATTGTTACATGGCAAGTAAACGGTACTGCTCACAGTGAGCTAGGGAAAACACCCAGCAGTACCGGAGATGCTTGCGTTGGGACCTGGTAATTAAAAGCGGTCATAGTACGACGGTTAGATTGGAGCTGAAGTTCGTTATAGTTGTTCATGGTAAGCACAATTCAGAAACTATAACTCTGTGATGAAATATCAAGAAATATAAAGTTGTGCAAGTATGTTGGTCACTGTAGCAATCATAGACCATAAAACACTGAGACCACACAATGAGTGGATTATCATGTCGTGAACAATTACGCGCAAACAGTTTTAATCCAAGCATTTAATGTAGTATTCATTACGAGCGGACTTCAAACAAAATAGCACATGTCGTCGGCTTTGAGTAACAAGCGTTCGTAACACCCTTAATTCAACAAACGCTTTAAACTTCACGACCACGTGACGACGCACAGATGAATGCTGACAAGTCTCATTTGTGACAGCACTCGAGATACGCGACAGCGATACTGTAGCGTACAATAATTAGTATACTGCACATCTACCGTCTTTCAGATACGAAACACACTTTGAGTTGTAAGACAGTCATGCAGTGACTGTAAAGTTTTAATTTAACGTTTTTTATTTTCTTAGCAGAAATTAATTATCATCAACAATTAAAGAATCTCTAAAATATAAAATCTGACGTCAGTTGTGATGTTGCTGAAGCCAATAGATGGATAGAATCTGTATTTCATGGCTTATGGTACACAATACATAAGAAAGCAGTGAAGTGTAAATATGTGATTCCGTCAAGGTCGTTCGTCTGATAAGAGAGGATCTATCCTCTATCCTCGTGCAACAAATATTTGTTTGGGTCGCGGACTGTTTACCCAGAATCTGGTTGTTTGTGTTCCTGCGCCTATCTGTCACAAATATAGAAAATTTTATTCTGTGGCAAGTGCTTTATTTATATTGTCCCTTGTTAGTGATGTTAGCACATTATGTAGTGGTGCTTCTGCAGTGAACACATTAAGTGCATGCAGAACATTCCGTTCACCGGAGAACAATCCGAGCGCCTCCGAGGCGGATATAAGCCTTTAATATTAAAACCAATCTCTCTCGCGACACGTTCAAACTACACGATTGTGACATGGGTTTTAAACTATTGCGTCAAGCTATAAGTCGGTAGCGGGTTACGTTACGATAGATTACGACTTAAATTATTACTGTCATTACCTATTTATTTGTAAGTGTTAGTGTTTCGTGATGTAAGTATGATCGTGAAATAAAAACCTTTTTTTTTGTTTTAGGTACGCGAAGCAGGGGAAGAAAGACAAGGTAAGTAATTAGTTTAACATAATTATAATCTTGATTTAAACAAAAGCTTGGTCATCTGTACACCCGCTCCCGCTGCCGCGCGCACCTTACGCCTCGCGCACTCTATCACGCACACGACATGAATCTGCGACACCTACTTTATATCGTGGTAATGCACATGCAGATGTCCCGCGGCTTGTAATGCCAATATTTATGACGCATCTCTTATTCAGCTGTCCGCGGCCGCTTGTGTGCGCACGCCATTATGCATGATATCTGATACCGATTTGCTCTATGACTTCCGATTCAAACTTTAGCTTTGAAATATTCAAGGGTTTCAGTAATGGTTTAAGTTCTAGGTATGTTTGTAAGTATTTGATGCTAGTTACAGCCCTATTGTTACCTGCCTAAAGAACTTATTTATATGTATCTAAATATTGTAACTTGTCGGTGTTACCAAAATAGACCAAAGACATTGTCTCGTTTTAGTTAAAATCATGAGGCCAGTGCTCAGAAACACACTGTCTTATACTTCGGTTATTGTAACTCGATAGTATTGAAATATTTTCGCCACAAACACAATAGAAGTGAAACAACGCTTCAAAGTGAACCTGCAAGTGCTGTAAAGTAAATTGAAGCAGATCATTGTGATAGCGATTACAAAAGGTTATGTAAATCGCTTCGGCGACAATATTCCGCTAACACCGCGTCCATTACTAACTGAATTATCAAAACAATTCCAACTTATTACAATATGAATACGCTGCTTTAATGGACGCAATAACACCTCCATACTGGAAATCGAACCTTATCTTTATATACTTTAAGCTGTTATTTGAGTGCCGTTAGTGCAACAAACTTTTTCCTTGCCGTCGCATTCATTTTTATTGCTGGACATTAAGGCTGATTACCGTTTGTGGCGGTTAGTTGAAGTTGGTCGGGAACAGTGTGCCCAACTATAAATCAGGATTGATGAATGAATTCGCGGAATGCGACGGAAATGTGATGCGGTTATGTGTTTGTGTTCTGCTGAAGCCGAAGGGTTAATAGCTCAATGTCCCGGAAATTAATGAATTTATTTGTAATTATTAATGAATACTGTAACGTGGTCTTTCTTCGATGTACCTATGTTCTTCCAGGACTTATTAAAATGTGTTATTGTTTGAGTCTTTCAAGTTTTTTTTTTCATATTTGTACTACAGAGTTTTGCTTCAGCATTTTCTTTGATAGACAGTTGTGTCTATCATAATTATGAACTCTAACAGCCTAACTACAAAAACTAAAACTTTTAAACGTTTGTCGAACACTTGCCTAAAAATAGTGTGGCTGCAAAACGGACCTTATTTCAACGTAATAATTTGTAATTTTTTAGACCACTTGTCTAAAAAATGACATGTTCAACAGACGTTTAAAAGTTTGAGTGGTACGACGGTAAGCATCGTAAATACATTACGTTGAATAATGGCGCACAATGTTCCCCATCCTTGTACAGCATCGTACACAGACAAGTGGTTGCTAAACAAAATGTGAGCTTCCTACTGGAGTGACGTCCGCCGGTGAACTAATCAATTACCATAGTGAAACTGTCGACGGGCCGCCGGCCACGGGGGCTGTGCGCCCTATTATAATTATGTGATAACGAGCCCTAGGGCCACTCATACAGTTATAGAGTTACACCTTAGGTACCTACTATGCGCATGTAAAGTAGGTTTGCTCTAGCATTAGGAGTATGAGCACCGAGTCTGTGTTGTTAGAAAGAAAAGTCTAATTTATATTTCTGTTTTCTGCAATAAATAGTTTACGTAATACTAATTTGCACTAAGTAAGTGATCATTTGGTGCATTAAAAGACACCAACTGTTCAAAAATACCAGTTTATTTAATTGTATCTCTACTTTATTTTGACTGCACATGAGCTTGTTCTTCAGATCCATAAATATTTAATTAATTTGAAATCGTAGTTAATTAATTTTATTAATGAGAGACTGAAAATGCATTTCAATTATTCATATTTGTTCTTACAATAGTAAGATATGTACGTAATTATTGAAACTTCAGTGAATAATGAATTGTATTGATGAGTGAATGCTGAATTATTGTCAGAACTGTTATGATTGAATGAGTACTCACCTGCCACGACGATGAGGAGCAGTGCGGGCAGCTGGCTGGACCACATGCTGAGCGAGCGAGACTACCTGGTGATGAGAAATAAATGTACTAAGATCACCATGTTGTATGTACCTTGATACCAATAATATGACTTCTTTGCATTCACTATCTACAGACCAAACAACCCTAACCATTGCCTAACCTATGCTCATTAACATGTTTTTCTATAAACTATAAGTTCTATATGTTTTGAAGATCTTATTTATTGAAATCATTATATTTTCATGGATCTGTAAAAAATAATTGAAACATACGCATAACAATTTGTCGCTTAACATAAAAGTTGTTCTCAACGATATTCTATTACATACAAATACCTGTTCACAAGTATATCGTCTCGAAGACAATTTGAACTTTGTGTAATGTCTCGTTAACTGCTCAAAGTGACACGCGTTCAACAAGACTTTTGTAATGTTCATAATTTTGTCCTGTTTTATGAAAGTTTACCACGTTGGTGTATATTCCGTGTTTTCTCCGGTATGTTTTATTTGTCCGTATATGTATATTGTATAGTTGCAACACGTTGATTGATACGCGTATAGTTCGGCTATCAGAGAAGCTAGCGCGTGAAATTGCTGCAGTTCAGCCGATTTGCTCGTTTGTAAACTATTGCAATGTTTTCAGAAAACAAACAACGATCCATCGACAGGGTTTCTGATAGTTTCATAACTTTATCCATTCATCTTTGAGGCTTCTTCATAATTAGCAATAAGTTGGTGCTTGGGTATGTTTTTTTTCCTTGAGTTACATTTTTGTAATGATCAGTCATCATGGGTTCAATGGGAAAAGTAAGACATAAAAAGTTTATCTGTGTTTTTAAGAATAAATCCACGGTTTGTTATGTTTCAATGAATACTACTCAATTAATATCCTTTTGTTAGTAGTATCAACACAAGCTTAGCATGACAGAAAATGATTGAAAGATGATCCAGAAAATATAAATTAGTACGTGCAAAGCCGAGTAGTTTAACTAAAAACATTATAAAGTAGCTTCTTAATATGATAAGTTTCAAAGTATTTGTATATTATTACACAGTAGTGAAGTAATGTAAAGAAGTAAGAGCATGGCGGTGTCCGCGGTCGCTGTACTCGTTTATTTGTGGTGTTTTGTTTCGCGGGAAGTGAACGCGCGACTCCTCTACTTAAATACTAAGTATTTTCTAACAAAGCCTTTGTACTACAACTTTTTGCTTTTTATTTGTTGACAGTTGTATTGTTTTATTTTTAGGAAGTTGTTAAAGTAGTGCCGCTTCGCATTTTGTTTTAGTACTTTTGTGATTAAGTGAAATCGCGTATATGGGACGTAAATATTTTTTGGTTTAAATTAATTTAGAGATAAAGTATAAAGTATTTAAATAACATTTTAAAAGTCTCTGAGAATAAACTACATATAAGTACATATTATATTCCTCTTAAATAAATTATGGTTCAACTTTTTTATTGATTCTTGTATTAATGGTATTTCATTTGCATTCTCAATCAATGCTCTCCGATAAATATCAACTCAATAATAGTTAATTAATTTTTAAAGGGTCATAATTGGTCAGCAAATGGTCATATATAAGTACATAACAATACTTACAGGTACAGTATAAGCAGGGACCAACAGCGCTCAAGTTCCCGCCAACATCGCGTAGCACTCAGTCATAATCAACTATTCAACACCAAAGTTCACCCGCGAAATACTTTCCGACGCCGTAGCCGTAGTCGCCGCGCTACGCCGTAGCGGAGGACCGCGCGTCTACACACCGAGCCCGCGAATGGCGGGAGATGCCACATACCGCTCCGCTACGCGACACAGTCTAAAATATTCACAGCACAGATGTTCCGATAGAGCAGCGCGCCAATTGATCCTCTGCTGCTGAATGTTCGTGTTCGAGTTTTATAGGCGTTCCGTATAGGTAGCAGCCTTATTTCGTATTCGCTTGTTTCGGACATAATTGAATATGAGACCGTGTTTTGCACAGATTAACGTGGCTTTGTTTCATTCCTATTGTGCGAATTTCGATTAATAATTAAATTAGGCAGCCGGGTTGTAGGTGCTTATAAATGTTTGAAATTAGTTTTCGGTCGCTTCAGGGATATCGCTGCTGAAGAATTTATGTGAGAATTTTACGGAACTATGAACCGTATTAAGTTGTAATAAAGGCAGTAATAATTTGCTCGGATTAAACTAGCGCTATAATGAGAACAAGGGTGTTTTAATAGTGGTCTTTCTATTAAAGCAGTTCATATTTTATAAACGCTGTTTGCTAATTGAATTCCGAGTATTTTATCTCATTCTTCTTGTACGAGTGTGTACATGATAATTGAAATCAGAGCATTTTACTTCTGGAAAATTATATTTTTACTTAGAAGTCGAACACAAAAAAAATGTTTAACCTATTTTTTATTTCTAGTTATACAAATAAAGTATTTAGTTATTCATTTAGTTCCTTATCTATCAGCAATTTCAATATCTAAGCTACATATTTATAAACAGAACACAAAATCACGTGGCACAGCGTTTGTTCAGCACCGCGAGACTTATAGCCACAAACGATACCGCACTTCGTTTAAACTCAATTAAAAGCTTAAAACACAATAAAGGCACTCTTAAATAAATTAAAATGCAAATCCTCAAGGCGCGAGCGTCGATAACTTATAATCCAATAGAATCATAATCGCTGGCAACTGGATCAAACTGGGACTCGAATTCGGGACAGCGCCACAAAGGAATGCGCGCAACTTTCACCAACTTCATTCAGCGGCAATCGTTCGCGAGTTTGTTGCATGCTATATATTATATTGCAGGTATTCACCGAGCTACTCTGCGTTTGTGCAATGTTCTACATTTGAGAGTAAAATAAAATATTTTACTTTAGTTTCTAAACATGGATTAAAGAATCGGGTAGGCACTTCATATTTTTACAATAGCGCTTCTCCTCGCATAATCATATAAAAAATACCCGTCAAATACAAAACGACAGCCAAAACATACGTTCTTGACCATAAATCGTAAATCTTAACAGAACTAACTCCAAATAATAAATTAAAGCAAGTTTAGAAATACAACAAAAGTGTGTTTTGAGCAATACTCGGCAACTAGTTATCAGAAGTTAGTAACGCAATGAATGATAGCGTTGCACGGTGGCGACTGTTCCCGCGCTCTCACACTTGTGACTACTTTCAACTGACGATGCGAATATTTCTTCAAACCTCCTTGTTTTGTTAAAGTAGTCTGTGTGAAAAGGTGCTACGATTAAAACACATTCGATTTTGACTACACATTTAACTTTTTTCATCATTCACCGGTTATGAGCTCCAACAGTATTTAGTACAAAATAAAACTACAAAAAAGCATGTTCCACTGAACTGATTTGCCTGGAATATCCGACATATTTGTAAATATAAATTTAAAATGAACAGTATTCTTTGTCAAAGGGCAACCGAATGTAATCCTCTTAACGGCTTATAAAAGTATGTAAATTAATGTTTTATTAAATAGATATTCATGCCTGGTTACGTCCTTTTGTGAATACTGTCGCGAGTAAATATGATTGTTTGCCACCTGTTTATAATTTATAATCCGTTGTCTAGGTACATGTAATTTATTATATACGTCTGTGAAGTATATGTCATTGCTATACAAATATTTTACTTTCAGGTTCAAATCAAAGTGTAAAACCAATTTTCCGCACACACAGACCTCATAACGAGTTATTTATTTAGCGCGTATTAAGTGTTAGGTAGAAAGTGCAACTCAGCTTAGCACGGCCTCCCAGAGGCTCGAACACGGAATCCAGTAAACTCGTGGCGAGCTTAACTCGCGCCGTCTCCTGTCTGACTGGCGGAGACCTGACCGACACTGCACGTACACACGTGCAGAAAACCAATTGTCACTATTGTAACAACCCTCAATGGACACTATGCGGATAATGCAAAGACAAATTAATTATCTACCATTTAATACGGTATGCAAATATTTGAAAAGTTGCTCAAATATCACTTTCATAATAGAACACAAAACAATAAAATGTACAAGAACGGGTAACTTTTCGTAGTTGGTTTACTGCATTTCCTTGGCGTGTAGTTTTTATCAGTGCCTGACAGTGGCTGCCGGCCGCAGATACCGCGCTAACCGAGCGGATTCAAAGATATTTCAACTTTCAACACTTATTTTATACACTGAAGGATTCGCGCTCATTCTAACTGACGACCCTCTAAAGCGATTAACTGCATCCATTATGGAGTTTTCTAAAAGGCTGTCGTTGTGAATTTTTATGAGAAGTGCCTTCATATTGTAGCTTATACATATATATAGTGATTTATAATCATTGGGATTTCATATAAGAATGCTTAAGTTGCGAACTGTCATTCTGTAGGCAGTAATGTGTTTATTAATTTTTGTCTCATCATTGATGAGATAAGTTCTTATAGTCCCTTTCAATTGAAACAGATATCGTTTTATTGTCTGCTTTCGATCGGCTTTACATCGTCCGTCCACATCGGTGCGCGGCGCGGCATTCGGCGGCTTAGCGCGAATTATGTTCAATTTAAAGTTTCGCGCGATTCAGCCTCCCCCCCCCCCGCCCCGCATGACTCCGCTACCCCGCGCCGCCCACACCTAGCGGCACTAGAAGCTAATCGTATTTTTGGTACAAATCCCTGTAATTACCTACGAGGTACAGACACTGAGAACTTTGATGGAATTGATAGCTTTCTTCTAAGCTCCTAGCTTTGCTATAAACGTAATCGACACCAAGAAAAAATTCTATAGACAAATGATCTGTTCGGTGTTGTTAAACCAAAAATCTGATTACGTTATATTAGATCTCTGATTCTAATTATTTAGAAGTTTATTATTATTTATACTCTGAGGTTTTATGATCAACATGACTGTAAGTTGTAAAGGTGAAATATCTTCAGACCTAAAATATAATCTAAACCCATAGTATGCATGTAGGTATAGCTTATTTCTTCCCGAAAGAAATCTCATCACGTTGCGGCTGTAAATACGTAAATAAAATGCTGTATGCTTAAGGCCTAAGCCCGCAATCGGGAAAGTGCCTACATTCAAATTTACTTATACGTCGACCACTCTAGCTAAGGGTGTGTACACACTGTACACCGGATACTGCGGGTTCATATCATGATTGACACTTTTGGCAACCATGTCGTAAGCATAAGTCAAGAAATTCATCTATTTACAAAATTCTATCAGATTTTCAGCGAAAATTTACTACCAAGCAATGGCAGACTCATGGAGGAAAACTTACTCTTTTAAAGAATTATAGACTTCTACTCCTTGTCCTATTACTGAATTAATATTATTCAAAAGTCGAATCGGTTCGTCTGTAGTCGCTAAGCATGAAGACCTTTCTACGCTAAAGAGATGCCACGACACCTCGTTCCGTCTGCAGGTCGCGGTGCGCGCGCGACGCATCGTCTAATGTTATTGTGTCGCGTACTGCACAAACACCGGCTCTCTCTCAATGCTGAATATTCATGATTTGTGGCCACGGCGGGGACCGGCCCACTCACAGCGGCAATACTAGAGGACTGATGGGTGCACTGATGAGGAGATATTAGAAATTCTTATACAAGAGATACAGCTGTCATTATTTACTACATGACCGATAAATATGATGTCATGAATATGCGTAACAAAATTTTGAAGCTTTCAGCTTTTATCACGTACTGATTAGAAATTGTATGGTTTAAATGTATTTAGAAAAAAAAAAGATGTCTGCAATTAATTATGACCAAAACTATCCCGCCATCAGTGGCGCCGCTCACACTTGGCCAGGAGTTTGAATAATAGAGCGAGCGGTTGTAATCCGCGGCGATTCGTGTCGCGGGATTCAATCTAACCGATATTCGATCGGATGCGACCTGATCCCGCAGTGATTGGACGCTACGACAACTGCGCTAATCACTATTGTGCCGATGTGCCGTCAAGCCCCAACACTCGTGTTATACAAACAAATCGAAGCGGTTGCCACACTGACCGCTCTCAGCGTTCATCATTCACCTGTTATGTAATCATTTAAAATATATTTCCCAGAGTTGGTTTCCAATACAGTAACTGCAGTGACCAATCAGTTCATGGTAGCTAAACATAAAATTTATCAATCCTAATGAGAAATCTTATTTAGACAGTGAATTTAATTGCGCATTTGAACTCATACCTCAACAGTGAGGTACTAGGAATCAATGTAATCTGCGTTGTGTATGTGTGTGCGTGTGTGTGGGTTGTGTGTGTGCTTGCTCACTTGGCATCACGCAGCCGGCGACGCCCCGCGTATTGTTTAAAACGAGAACATTTAACCGTCATTGCGATTGTGGACCGGCTAGGGCTGACACGCAATATAGAGACGAATTATCACATTTTATGCTAAGTCAAATAGCTTAGGATTATTAAATAAGAAGTTTATATTTAATGAAATAGTGGAAGCAACTGAAGTCTGTATTAGCAACTAGCTTTACAGTGTCGAATTACAGAAAAACGATGATATCCAATCCCTTGATACGCATGCAACAAAGTTTGTGCTAAGTATGAATGTAGATGGAAGAGAAAGACCTAAGAAAAGATGGTTGGATTGCCTGAACGATGAATGATACTATGAATAGGAAGTCAGTGAGTGTCAGTATGACGAGTGACAGGAGAAAATGGAAGAGAATGACATATTGCGCCGACCCCAAGTAACATTGGGAACAGGGCAGGAGAAAGAAGAAGATGATATCCAATCCCTTCAGTTCAAACTTTTCTTAGAAGAACTGTTACAAGCAGGTACGAAAAAGTAGTAAGAACTGTACGAAGGACTTTTTTTGTGACATCATCGGTGGTGTGACAACCCTGTGAGTGCGTCAATAACTCACGCGTGCGAGTCGCCGCTCAGTACAGCACTGAGCACACGCAGTCTGTGTGTATTGTCTCAATGTAATCTAGACACACGGCAGTGTGTCCGCCAAGTTCGAGCAAAAAAGGCGACACACCGGCCGTGGGTTATATTACGAACCATTTCGGGCCAAATTCGACCCCCCTGTAAATCAAAATCTATTTTATTTACGCATATCAAATTTCTAGTATCTGTTGAGACCCCCTCACTTATCTAAAATACAAAATTTCATTAATATACCTATTGTAGGTCTTGAGATATTGATGTCAGAAAATCGCTATTTTTACTATACACTGATTCACTGATTCACTTATTCACTTATTCACTGACTCACTCATCAAAAACCTAGACCACTTCCAATGGTCGTATTGACTTGAAATTTGGCATGGAGGTAGGTCTTTATGTCAAGGTAAAGGGAAAAATCTGAAAATGGCCAAGTGTGAGTCGGTTTCAAAATAATGAAGGTGTTTTATACCCGGTGTAAATTTATACCCCTAAGGAACTAAAACGAGCTAAATTTATCTATATTTATATAATATATCTTCGAATGGTACAAAGGCTTGTATTTAGTCAAAGTAAAGTAAAAATCTGAAAACGGCCAAGTGTGAATCACTTTCGAAAATAACGAATGTGTAACTTTGATCCACGAACATAATATATGATAACATGTCATGTCAGTCAGTTGGTAAATCTAGTCATAGTTAATCTAGTTCATTTCTTTGTAAGAAACATAGTGCATATTAAAAAATCTAAAAGATAGTATAAATGAGACATTTCTTTAACTAACTTCATCATAAGAAAAAAATAAAATAAACAACCTTACAAAAATAAATGAAATCCCACCCAAAACAAAAATGTGAAAGACTGCCAAGTTCGATAATATGGGAATGCTTCGCCTATAAAAGAAGTGAGATCTGAATAAGTACCAAGTTCCATACACATACCTCAGTTAAAAATAGTTACTTTTTAATGATGATTACTTGGCAAGTTTTAATAGAAAATTAAATACTTGATTCATTGCGTTTAGTAGGTTTATAACAAGGTGTATGAAAACTTGCCAAGTAACATCATTAAAAAGTAACTATTTTTAACTGAGGTATGTGTATGGAACTTGGTACTTATTCAGATCTCACTTCTTTTATAGGCGAAGCATTCCCATATTATCGAACTTGGCAGTCTTTCACATTTTTGTTTTGGGTGGGTACATATAATAACGTTAACCATTGATTTAGGAACATTGCGGTTTGCTCCGCATATACAGTACAATCGTCTGTTGCCAATATTGAATACTTAACCGTTGATTTAATACGTCAATTAAACTATTTTCATACGGTTTTCTTTAGAATTGCTTTTTCGCAGTCATTGACACGATACATTGAATATCTATTCTCATAGTCTTGGGCCATTGTAATTAAGCAGTTGATAAGTGTACAGAAGTTCAGAAAGGTACAAGTTACGAGTGTGGTCCGGTCAGCTGATACCTGAGTGTGAGAGCGATCGTGAATCACGAAGGTTTCACATAAAACTTGACAAACTTGTTTCAAACATAGTTTGATGGTTTAGGTTCCTCCGTGTTTGTGTTAGCGAGCGAAGCGGCTCTCATTACCATAAATAAAGGATATCAAATAAATGATTCCACAAAGTTCCAAATTCCTACTTGTGTCCACAATTACGCTTGTTAGCAGTAGACGAGCGAAAGTAATGTAAATAATTGTTTATTCAGTCTTCAACTGCAACACGAATTCCCTTCAGAGAATATTTTGTGGTTTATTTATAGCATTTATGCTGAAATGTTCTTCCAGGTAATATTCGTTAAAAGCATTTCGAAATTCAAAATGTAAAATGTAACTTCTTTTTAAAAGCAAAAAGTTGTTTTTAATTCTATTTGTCCTATCTGCGACACAAACTTTAAACAATCTGAGGACATAATCAGGTAACTTTGTATACACGGAGCATTTAAGCCGAAGCCGCGGTACGTAGCTGGCGTGTGACGTCACAGAGGAAGCGAAAAGATCCGAAGTTTGCCGAACAAACAGCGCGTTATGAGGTGAACAGCAACGCAAACAGTCGCCACTGCCGATACCGAGTTAGCATCCTTCGCGAAGCTGCGTCTTACGCGACGAGCGAAATGGCGCCAACCTCATAAGTATTGGCATGACGACTAGACGTACAATAGCAATGCAAATGACATGATAGAGGACGGTTACAATAAATAAATAAGTACATAGGTACATCTTACTGTTTATCACTGAAACGGATCAAGGGAGAAAAGCTTTGATAAACAATAGACATGTACTCTTGAGAGGAGGATTTGTCTTGACTTTGAAGTGGTATTTTGTGGTTACATGAGGAATACTTGTACCGCCAAGCTTTAGTCTGCGACTTGGAGCTATGATCACGTGGGGCGCGCGGCAGTCGCGGGTGCACATTGCGCCGCGGGTGAAGATGTCGCGAGTCCTGAATAGCCCGCTGTAATTGAACTTATTTTCACACAGACTACTTACGGCAAGATGCTGCTTTTCTCAGGTTTTTGGTCGAGTTTTAAAACTACGTAATTGACTTCTGAATAAGGTTTCGCTCATTTTGTGCTGTATTTACTACCTACTGCCGGAATAATAATATTATTTAACACAACAATAATATAGAGGCGAAAGTTTTTGGGTGTGTTGTTTCTTCTTCACGCGCAGACAGCTTGACGGATTTGAATGATACTTGGCAGTAATATCCAGTACAATACAATAATATTTTATGTGTATACTTTGGCTACTTTTTATGCGATTGCTACCTCAGGAAGCTGGTGAAACCGCTGGCGGAAACTAGCAAAATAATAAATAGAGCTACCACATCATCAATCTGCCATTTCCAGAATGGCCAAGCCACACGTAAACGTAAATAGCGTATATTTGTTTTATAAAGGTAAATGAATGGGTATTGATTGTGCATTAAACCCACAATTGAACTCATATGGAGCTTTGTGGAACACGGATTTAATTCCTTTGTCTGTTGGACGGAATACGCCATTATACTTTATCACTACATACGTCATTGTGCGCTTGTGAATAGCACGCAGCTGTAAATAGGCAACGCCGAGAGATCGATGAGCCCAATCCTCTTATGCCCAATTAACGGATAAGATCTTTGCTTATTGCATTAACTTGCTTCATATTCTATACTCTACTTGGCAACTAGGTAGGCCCTCTTAACATGTGTTTGAATTTTATTAACAAAAACTTTGGTCATTTTGAAGGCTGTGCAAGGTCCTGCGCAACTATCACGTCACCCATTAATCCTCGATGCAATACAATATATAAAATGCATCACTAGGTAAATATTCGTAGTGTCCTGTCACATACGCTTTGCATATAAGCACGTGTGACAGTAGGCGCAGCAGTGAGCGGTGACCGCGCGCCCACTCCGCGCCGCGCGTGTAATCCGCGCTGTGTGCGCGCGTCGTAATGCCGGATTACCCAGCTAAATAAACGACTGCCTAATGAGAATTAACGATAGGCACACAGTTGACACTATTATATAATCGAGAAATAAACACATTATTTGTTTCTGAAAAATTAAATTCCTTTAAAGTCGTGGTGGCCTAGTGGGTAAAGGACCAACCTCAAGTATGAGGTCGCGGGGTCGATCCCAGGTCAGGCAAGTACCAATGCAACTTTTCTAAGTTTGTATGTACTTTCTAAGTATATCTTAGACACCATTGACTGTGTTTCGGATGGCACGTTAAACTGTAGGTCCCGGCTGTCAGTGAACATCCTTGGCAGTCGTTACGGGTAGTCAGAAGCCAGAAAGTCTGACACCAGTCTAACCAAGGGGTATCGGGTTGCCCGGGTTACTGGGTTGAGGAGGTCAGATAGGCAGTGGCTTCTTGTAAAGCACTGGTACTCAGCTGAATCCGGTTAGACTGGAAGCCGACCCCAACGTGATTGGGAAAAGGCTCGGAGGATGAAAAATTAAATTCCTTTCACTCTTACTACCAACTTATTCACTAGTTGGTACAATGTTTGCAGTTAAGTTATCTTTAGCACTAAGTATTCCTGGGAGTTAGTTGACTTGGTCCGAATGTTTCAGATAACGTTGGTGCTCAGTTTCACTGTGAATATTATACTTGAGGAAAATACGATGAGCTTCTTGCAGAACAATTATTATTTACGGACGGTATAAATGTAATTTAGATCTTCACAAAGTAAGTCGGGTCAAACTAAAAAATCTTCTCATGTTATGTACACTTAGGTATTGAAACGCTTTGCCATTCGCAATACATTCACCATTTCATGTTTGACACATTGATTTCATATTTCTACGAATGCAGTTAAATGTTATCAAGTTTTCCTGAAAAGATAGGTAAGCAGCTCCGCAATATGAGCTTTCAAACCAACGTGTAGGTATGCACGGAACAAAACCTTTAAACATTGTACGGTTGGGTATTACCCGAGGTAACGTCCCAAACTGCGAGAATGTCAAACGCTTTGTAATACAGACATTCCATTCGATATGCCTTCATACGCAAGGCGCAGTCGACTTGTCACGACCTTTGTGAATTCTACTCTTTTCTGTGCTTTACAACCGATCTCGTCGAACAATGCTGTCTGTTCTCATAATCCAGTTATAGCAGTTTGTTCCGATGGCAAACATTTTCAGTAGGCAGCGTATAAGCTGCAACGTCACTAACGAATAACTATGAACTTACAATAAGTACATCATGTTTGATTGAAACGAAATTACCTACTAGCATTTTATCCATCTCGTATCACAGTGTGGTTATTAAATATATAGAAATGTATTGAAACTTCGTAGCTCTTTGTTTTGTTAGAACATTACCTAATCTTCAGTAAACTCAAACCGTGACCTCGTATTATTTTAGCACACTTAAAATCTCTGGTATTATTCCTCGCGAAGTAATCCAGCGCCGCGAAACACATCTCAAACAAGGCTTGTCTTATTAACAAACTTGTTAATTCCGAGCCAACTGCCACTCGATGGGTAAACAATACCGCCATCTGCTATCTCTTGCGCACGTATGTTAATTTAACCTAGTTTCACAAATTACACCACTTTTTGGAGAGAGCGTTCTTGCGTATTTTCTGTGACAACAGGCAGCCGGTGCAGCCTTCCCACTGATGCGAGCTAGTGCTACTGATCCCCTGCGCTAATGACTTCCCCGAACTCGCTAGACGCATTGATGCGATAGATTAGGTATAAATGCACGAAAGTTTTAAATTGAAATATATGATAGTATCGATTACTCCTGCGTTAAACATGCATCAACCTGCATCAACTAGACAGTAAACGCTGTAATTTCATCGTACCAACTTAGGTGATCTTCACACTGCATCTTGCGTGTCGACGCACCTACGCGCGTTCTTGCGGGAGTGCAGATCTGCATCATCGTGCGGGTTTTTCACGCACTCACGCCCGTTGGTGCGTTTTGTAAATTCACGCACAGCGGCTCTCATCGAGTTCCATTTTCAAATATACACGTCACGCCCATTCAAAATCACGCGCGTCAATGCGGGATTCGGTGTGCCATACCTTGCGTCTCGCCCCGCACCTACGCGCGGGGGTGCGTGTTTCTCCGCATGTATGTGCGTGATCCGCATGAACGCGCGTGGATGCATTTTCAGTGTGTTGGACTATGCGTGTTTTCCATACAAACGGAGATATCGGCATCCACGCACTACGCTGCATCATGCGGGGCAGTGTGATAATCGCCTTACTAAGAATATATGTGTCACCGTAAGATTACAAACATCGTTAGATTACAATCTATCTCGAGAGATTGTAAACTGTCGAATTATTGTGAACCGTAACATCTGATTGCAATTTAACGTATTATTTTTCGCTATATTATAATCTATCAATGTAGAGCGGTCAAATTGTGAACGGAATGCATCTTGCGCGCTGATTGGTAGAACGTCAAACTCCCGGTGCCACAGCTCTTTGACGTGCAAAAATAAGTGACGGTTTAATTTTTTATAAAAAAAATTGTACTTAATTTTTAAGACTCAAATTTGTAACATTATTTTAATTTGCGTTTGAGGTTTTTATGTTTTTAATTTTAATTAGTGTTACAAGACAAAGTAATTGTTTTTTTTTTAACTTTTTTTTTTATAATTGTCCAATTTAAATTGTCTGAGGCCAAAATTACCTTTTTTACATTGCCATTTATAACCTTCAATTAAAAAAAATGTATTAAAAATTGAAGTTAGTGACGAAAACGAATCGCTGCAAAACCGACTCCACGTAGTCTTGTTTGCTCTACCCCTAGAGTGCAATTCAAAACCGCGTAGGCGCGGAGGGGCGAGGCGGCCTGCGAGCTGAGGCGCAGGTAGTGGTGAAGGTGAGCGTGAAAACCATCTGCGACGATAAGCTCGCATGGGCCCGCCGGTGCCCCGCAGCGCCGGAGCCGTGACAGAAGTCATTCTTGCTGCATGTTGCATGCTTACTTCCATGCTGGGTCAATTAATATGGGATGTGTTATATTTTAAACAAAAAACTCAGTAGGTACGAGTTAAAAAATTAGAAGGTAAATAAATATTTTTATGATGTCATTTAATAGTATTTAAGAAGTTTACTGTTAGAACGCATGCTACAAATTTAGATGCAAAAAAATAACCATCATGCTGAGTTGTATTTAGAGTGGAAGAAAACTCGTGGCTAAGATAGTATTATTTAGATGCTCGACGCTTTATTAATTGTGGCTGACTTAGTAATTTAGAAGGCAACATACATTTTTGGGGGCGAATAATGATATTAAAAAGAAGCCTGTTTAATTAGCACCCCTTTTATTTTATTTTTAAATATTAGTTTGTATTTGAAGACAAAATACCTAACTGTATTTTTATAAGGGTGATTTTTATATAAATTTAATACTTGAAGAATTTTTGAAGAGCATTTATTTTATTTAACTGACACCTCTATTTCATTCCTAACTCTACGGGAACTCCATGGGAACAGAACAGCTAGTCGTGATTGGTCGATCTTACAAAAAGACTGACCAATCAGAGAGAGCTTTCGGACAGTTGACAATTTGACAATTTCTCATCGATAGATTATAATATAGCGAAAAATAATGCGTTAAATTGCAATCAGATGTTACGGTTCATAATAATTCGACAGTTTACAATCTCTCCAGATAGATTGTAATCTAACGATATTTGTAATCTTACGGTAACATATGCATGCGATCGAGCTCCAAAGAACAGCAGTATGTGCCAAACATTTGTGCAGCGGCAGCTCAGGCCGGCCGTGACGTCACAGTTAATTCGCTCAACTCTCACAATGCAAGGATCTTACCAATTCCCAGGGTTACTTGCAAACAGTTTGCTGGAGATGCTTAGACTAGTTGCTGCTGGACAACCACGTTAGTACTTTAATACTGTGGGTCTTAGGAACGTACATATTTTTTATTGTTATGTATGGCGTACCTTTTTTATTGTTATGTGGGCTACATACTTATTTACACATATAAAAGAGTTAAACGAGCAACTATTAGTCATCATTGTTATGTTTCATCATCATAATGTTCGTTATCGCCATGTCATCGTTGTCGGCTCGTCATCGTCATGTTGATCATTGACATGTTCATCATCGTAATATTCATCAATAATCACCGTCACCTATCAGGCTAAAATATCAAATCTTGTCAGAACTTTCTTTTATTCTATGTTTATATTTAAAGTAGCCGGGACCTACAGTTTAACGTGCTATCCGAAACAGCCATTGATGTCCAAGATATACTTAGTACATGCCTGATCTGGAATTGAACCCACACCCTCAACTCGAGGGGTTGGTTCTTACCCACCCTAGGCCTCCACGACTTTATTTAAAGCATGCAAACAAATTATACCTTTTTATTTATAGTAATATATTCCCTTAAAATTAAGTTGTTTTTGTGGTAGCTTGTGAAGTTTGTTAACTGGTACAATATAGGCAACTCTCCTATAATATGTAAACTTACGAGTAATTTCTTTCCGATCCAGTCCTCTCAAATATCTAAGATTTAGAGTAAACCTCTTTGAATAACATAAGTGTTTCACTAGCGCTCGGCCGCTAGCCTCGTCCGAAGGCCTCGGAGGTGAGGGGGAAGGGCGCGGGGGGAGTGTCACCAAATGTGTTCACTGTTCACCCACACAGGCTTACATGTAGACACTTGCATACTTGAACCTTACTCGTTCGTTGTCATTTAAACAATATGCGACACTCTTTCACCTGTGGTAGCCAAAACATTTAATTCCCAATATCCTCCTTTAAAGGGTTCCAAAACGAATTCATGTATTTCAAGTAATAGTCAGACGCATTTCGGGCCTGGGAGCGGGATGTCTGGCCGTTGTATAATCTCACGTAAATTGGTTCGTGCGAGGCGAGCGCCTCCGCAGCTCTGCGCCGGCCATCGCTGCACGCGAGTCAAACATCTCTCAACGACCGAACTGAGGCTTAAGCTTCAGCCCTGTGTTGTAGCAACAGTGCATCGTTTCATTCTGGACATTATAACAAGCCAGTAAAATATTATTAGACAAACACCCAAATAACTTAATTGGCCTGCTAAATTGAACCGGTTTGTTTAGTATTTTGCTAAATACATGCATTACTTATTTTTCTGAAAGTTTTTCTGCCACATGGCAATATCCTTGTGTGGGTACTGCTTGAGCTGTTTTTCTGCACATCTTCGCACCATAAAAGGTATTGTAATAAATTGTTTGTGTCGCGTCTCGGCGAGCCGGGTAACGTGATCTGCGATCATATAATTAGGTTAGCGCTGCACTTACGAGACGAAGCAATCACGATACTCCCCTCGAGATAAAATCTCTAATATTAAAGTTAGCGCTGAGTGGCTTTTGGATCATAACTTCAGAAGAGTTGAACACAGTTTTAATTAATATTTGTAAGTACTATACAAAGATTGCAAAACCGATTTGTGTTATGTTAGTTTATTCCACATGCGATCCGCAAGAGGCTGGCTTGGTGTATGAAGGTGTAATGTTAACGAGGTTGGTCTCGTGAGCCGCCGCCGCCGTCGCTCGCTGTAAACCAATTTGGCTATTTTAATGCGGTTTGCTGCAGGACGCGCCTTTGAACGAATACCTTCAGTTATTGTGTTACTGTCGACATCTTACCGGTTTCACGGGAACTGTCGGTTTGTTGCCTTCACTCGACTGCAGACTGTAACACTACGAGCTGAGAGATTTGCTTTTGATACAGTGTTTTCTTAAAGTATAGGTAGATTATTTCCATCTCATGTTTTACTTTGTTTCATAAGCCAGTATTGAAAACACTATTCGGTTACACAAATACCCAAGTCTGTAAAGTTATTTGTATGATGCCGAGTTAGATGACCCAATTTCAAACATTTTGATTTGATTCGACTTCGGTAAACTCATCGAATGATTCCAATCGCGTGTGTTTGTTCAAATGTTGAATATTGCCCGTAAAAATACATGAACATAGATTAATTTATTTAGTCTAAACAAATAAATAAACATTCGTTTGAAAGCCTGGTATCGGCACGAAGCATTAATTCCGTATAACGTTATTTGCATTGGTCTGATAATAAGCGCCTGCGTTAATATTAATGTATTGAATTATAACGCGGCTCACGAACTCACGACACCACTCCACAAAAAAAGGGATGTAAAGGGAAAACGGAATGACTCGAAGAAAATTCATAACGTTGTGCGTCGCGTTTTGTTTAGCATTCATCATCGACATCTTTGCTTCCTTAGTTTTGTTTCAGCGATAACACTCCTACACATCATTGTTTGTTTCTTCACAACTGTAAAGAAACAATTGGACAATACACTTTTTAATACACTGAACTGAAACAAAAGATTGCTGATATTTTAAAGGGTTATTAAATTCCCCACCTTCTGCACCGCATTATCATATAGTGTAAATCCCGCGGCGAACAAACACGCCGATGCCGGATAAATAATTATAAATCGCTGCGAAATAATAATTATTTCACATTTCCATTATTACACAGGTATTGTGTGCAGCATCGAAGTAGGTCACGCCAAGTTTTTTGTACCTGCATTACGCTGTGATTGTGCCAAATATTATTCAGTCTTAATCCAACCCACTACGACGTACAACCATGTACAACGAATAAATATGTGAGAAGGCAGTAATAAACCCACTCTGCATTAACGCCCACACATATAAATACAAGATTCTTAATCTCCGCTCACGTTCAATTCTTCGAAACCTCAAAACCACAGCAACATACATACCTCATGTTAGCACATGTACTCATATGTATATGTGTTGTACAGTACAGCAGATAGTTTATATAACGACACTAGCGGTAATTAACTAGTGAATTAGATTAATGTGGTGTTCGTATGCAAACAGCGTGACGTCACACGCACACTACTGCACTGCTGCATAATCAATAGTTTACTAACACTGATTGCTAATCTACAAGATGATGTTCGAATCTTGTGACCTACATTTGTAATATCGTGCCAGCATTTCATCATCAAAATCAGCCCCGTCACACTGCTGGGCACAGGTCCGTCCTCATACGTTCATCACCACGCTTGTTCATGCGGCTTGTGACTGCATTTATGTGTCAATTAAGTTCAGTTATTCCCACCAAAAGTGGCGCGGAAAGTCTTACATAAAACAAAAAAAACACAAACTTCAGTTGCTTATTAATAATACACAACGGTATGATGATCGCTTTCGCACATCAGGTTCATAAGCATTGCTCTCAAAGTGAATTATCTTCGTCGCGGCACCGCGGGTACAACAACGCAACCTCTGTTATCTCCGCCAGGTGGCGCCCGCATACACTGTGTCACTCACACGCGGAGCCTTTGTTGTACTCAAAAACTATTTATTTCATTTTTTTTATTATTATTGTTTTTCTGTATATGGTAGTACTTAAGCGGTGTGAGAAGAAACCCAAAAAATTCACAGAAATAATAATTGATCTTAACTTTTTTCGTTGTGTAGATGTAAGTTCAATTAGGTATAGTGCCGTAAACTAAGAGATATTACGCGTTTCTAAAGAAAATAAGCCCTACTGTATAGGAATCTTCAATTAGAAGTATTTACTTTAAAACTTTCTAGAGTAGGTATTTGTGTGTGTTGTCAAAAAAAGGTATCAGTTCATTTCAATTTTAAAGGCTTCACAAAAGCTCTATTGTATAGGTAACGTTAGATCAGTACATAATATAGTCGCGGGAATTAAGGTTTTTCCAATCAGTATTTTTTCAGAATTTCATATCTGTTCTACATATTTTAGGCTTCTGTGCATTCCTGTATAGACAAAACGTGGCGTATGTGTGCGTGGTGTGTGCGTGTGTGTGAGGCTCACGTCATGTCGGCGTCATCGATCCACTCGCATCCAATTATTCATGTATGTACATAGTTATGGTGGAGCTGCCATGCGATTGCACATCATGAGACTGCACTCACTTTCCGAGTCCTATGCCTTCACTCACCTGGAGTCGGGCTAGGCTGAAATTGATAGGTAGGTAATATGTCTAATATGGAGATCTTAATCTCAAATCGTTAGGGAACAATACAGAAATATGCTAAAGGTTTTGTTTAGAACACATTGACCCTTAATATTGCGAAGTTGGATTGGAAAGCTACTTGAAATATCAAAGTTTAATTTTGCATTAACAAAGCGAAGTGTTTAACCTAATCTAAATATCCCAAGATATAGCAGACAATCATAAAAAGATTGGCTTCCAAAAATAACAGCATCGTTTTCCAAAATCCACTAAGTAATTTGAAAGCCACTAGACGACCGACGGGTAGACAGAATGAAGACAGCTGTGAACTTACGTACAATCTCGCAAATGTAGTTTCATAGATTGATGTTGTGTGCGCTGCAGAATAATCTAGAATTTCCCAGATTTCATTGAATTATAAGCGGTTTGTCGAATATTAGTGAAGCTTGACAGATGGTCACCGTACACCGTACAGTTTGGGCGCACCATACATACCAACATAATGTGGCACACGTTGGTTGGAACAATATGTGCCACACACTGTCTTCAAGCTGAGGCCGAAGGAACTGCCAGCGAGGGCAACCTTGTCACCGATTAAATACATTTTCTTACCAAAGTCACCAACATGTTCACAACTTTGGAAAAAATTAAAATATAAACTAGCTCACTATGTAAGTAATTCACACATAATGATTCGACGGCCCTTTTCGTTATAAGTTTATAACTGGGCACAAATTAGGTACTATAAAAAAAAAATGCCTTTTGGTAAGTACATAATGTAGTAGGCAGTTTTTCTTTAGATACAGGATGGGTATATGTGACGTGTTCGTTAGCGGTACTGAGACAAGATGATTGATCCTCACATGGTAGGTGCGTTCAACTCAATATCGTCGTTCATCTCGTGGGCTAACAAATCCGATCCCGTATCGATCGCGTCGGCCCGTTCGTTACGAACATCGCAAATTACTTAAGACCGTCCATCTATCCTTTGTCGGCTCAGTTATGTTAGACCAGCGATAGGTCATACAGGGCTATTGTCCTCTAGTCTTCTTATTTGTTCCACATTTATGGTTATTGCATTTTCTTTAGTAATTAGATATTTTCTCGCGATTGTGTCGTTAATATATTTTATAACTTGAGCATAGAAAAACTGCTACTTTTGCCAAAAAAATATGTTTTCGTGCACAACAGTAGAATATACATTCTCAACAGTATGTATAAGTGTCCCTACGAGGAGGTTAAACTAACTCACTCGTTAGAGCCTGGTAGCTGTTGAGCTATTGCCGCGGAATTCACTGTGTGGAATGCCCTTTACATAGTGCACCGTATACATGAGCATGAACTGGGCGAATGCCCCACATTAATGTACGTAGTTATATTTATTAGTGTGTAATTACATCGGCGGTGGCTTTGACAAGCGAGCCGCGTAATTGTCTGCGCTCAGTGCGAATCATTCCGGATCATATCCCCCACAAATATTGACCGCCACTCGCTTGTACTCAATGTCTATGAAACTACTGGACCGATCCCGATGCCATTTCCTGCATGAGAGTGGAGGAAATATCTGTCATTATGTAGTAGTCGTTTGTGCCGATAAATTTCCCAGATTGTGTACGTACCTGCGGCCAATATGTCAGTATTATCTTCGCTCCAATTCCAAACCTGTGAGTAAGTAAAGCGCGCCAAAATCCCGCGGCGAACAAACACGCCGATGCCGGATAAATAATTATAAATCGCTGCGAAATAATAATTATTTCACATTTCCATTATTACACAGGTATTGTGTGCAGCATCGAAGTAGGTCACGCCAAGTTTTTTGTACCTGCATTACGCTGTGATTGTGCCAAATATTATTCAGTCTTAATCCAACCCACTACGACGTACAACCATGTACAACGAATAAATATGTGAGAAGGCAGTAATAAACCCACTCTGCATTAACGCCCACACATATAAATACAAGATTCTTAATCTCCGCTCACGTTCAATTCTTCGAAACCTCAAAACCACAGCAACATACATACCTCATGTTAGCACATGTACTCATATGTATATGTGTTGTACAGTACAGCAGATAGTTTATATAACGACACTAGCGGTAATTAACTAGTGAATTAGATTAATGTGGTGTTCGTATGCAAACAGCGTGACGTCACACGCACACTACTGCACTGCTGCATAATCAATAGTTTACTAACACTGATTGCTAATCTACAAGATGATGTTCGAATCTTGTGACCTACATTTGTAATATCGTGCCAGCATTTCATCATCAAAATCAGCCCCGTCACACTGCTGGGCACAGGTCCGTCCTCATACGTTCATCACCACGCTTGTTCATGCGGCTTGTGACTGCATTTATGTGTCAATTAAGTTCAGTTATTCCCACCAAAAGTGGCGCGGAAAGTCTTACATAAAACAAAAAAAACACAAACTTCAGTTGCTTATTAATAATACACAACGGTATGATGATCGCTTTCGCACATCAGGTTCATAAGCATTGCTCTCAAAGTGAATTATCTTCGTCGCGGCACCGCGGGTACAACAACGCAACCTCTGTTATCTCCGCCAGGTGGCGCCCGCATACACTGTGTCACTCACACGCGGAGCCTTTGTTGTACTCAAAAACTATTTATTTCATTTTTTTTATTATTATTGTTTTTCTGTATATGGTAGTACTTAAGCGGTGTGAGAAGAAACCCAAAAAATTCACAGAAATAATAATTGATCTTAACTTTTTTCGTTGTGTAGATGTAAGTTCAATTAGGTATAGTGCCGTAAACTAAGAGATATTACGCGTTTCTAAAGAAAATAAGCCCTACTGTATAGGAATCTTCAATTAGAAGTATTTACTTTAAAACTTTCTAGAGTAGGTATTTGTGTGTGTTGTCAAAAAAAGGTATCAGTTCATTTCAATTTTAAAGGCTTCACAAAAGCTCTATTGTATAGGTAACGTTAGATCAGTACATAATATAGTCGCGGGAATTAAGGTTTTTCCAATCAGTATTTTTTCAGAATTTCATATCTGTTCTACATATTTTAGGCTTCTGTGCATTCCTGTATAGACAAAACGTGGCGTATGTGTGCGTGGTGTGTGCGTGTGTGTGAGGCTCACGTCATGTCGGCGTC
This sequence comes from Helicoverpa zea x Helicoverpa armigera, assembly GCA_033682625.1. Classification (NCBI taxonomy): domain Eukaryota; kingdom Metazoa; phylum Arthropoda; class Insecta; order Lepidoptera; family Noctuidae; genus Helicoverpa; species Helicoverpa zea x Helicoverpa armigera. Next base: position 14,300,017 of record JAWIIS010000021.1, read on the forward strand.
ATCGATCCACTCGCATCCAATTATTCATGTATGTACATAGTTATGGTGGAGCTGCCATGCGATTGCACATCATGAGACTGCACTCACTTTCCGAGTCCTATGCCTTCACTCACCTGGAGTCGGGCTAGGCTGAAATTGATAGGTAGGTAATATGTCTAATATGGAGATCTTAATCTCAAATCGTTAGGGAACAATACAGAAATATGCTAAAGGTTTTGTTTAGAACACATTGACCCTTAATATTGCGAAGTTGGATTGGAAAGCTACTTGAAATATCAAAGTTTAATTTTGCATTAACAAAGCGAAGTGTTTAACCTAATCTAAATATCCCAAGATATAGCAGACAATCATAAAAAGATTGGCTTCCAAAAATAACAGCATCGTTTTCCAAAATCCACTAAGTAATTTGAAAGCCACTAGACGACCGACGGGTAGACAGAATGAAGACAGCTGTGAACTTACGTACAATCTCGCAAATGTAGTTTCATAGATTGATGTTGTGTGCGCTGCAGAATAATCTAGAATTTCCCAGATTTCATTGAATTATAAGCGGTTTGTCGAATATTAGTGAAGCTTGACAGATGGTCACCGTACACCGTACAGTTTGGGCGCACCATACATACCAACATAATGTGGCACACGTTGGTTGGAACAATATGTGCCACACACTGTCTTCAAGCTGAGGCCGAAGGAACTGCCAGCGAGGGCAACCTTGTCACCGATTAAATACATTTTCTTACCAAAGTCACCAACATGTTCACAACTTTGGAAAAAATTAAAATATAAACTAGCTCACTATGTAAGTAATTCACACATAATGATTCGACGGCCCTTTTCGTTATAAGTTTATAACTGGGCACAAATTAGGTACTATAAAAAAAAAATGCCTTTTGGTAAGTACATAATGTAGTAGGCAGTTTTTCTTTAGATACAGGATGGGTATATGTGACGTGTTCGTTAGCGGTACTGAGACAAGATGATTGATCCTCACATGGTAGGTGCGTTCAACTCAATATCGTCGTTCATCTCGTGGGCTAACAAATCCGATCCCGTATCGATCGCGTCGGCCCGTTCGTTACGAACATCGCAAATTACTTAAGACCGTCCATCTATCCTTTGTCGGCTCAGTTATGTTAGACCAGCGATAGGTCATACAGGGCTATTGTCCTCTAGTCTTCTTATTTGTTCCACATTTATGGTTATTGCATTTTCTTTAGTAATTAGATATTTTCTCGCGATTGTGTCGTTAATATATTTTATAACTTGAGCATAGAAAAACTGCTACTTTTGCCAAAAAAATATGTTTTCGTGCACAACAGTAGAATATACATTCTCAACAGTATGTATAAGTGTCCCTACGAGGAGGTTAAACTAACTCACTCGTTAGAGCCTGGTAGCTGTTGAGCTATTGCCGCGGAATTCACTGTGTGGAATGCCCTTTACATAGTGCACCGTATACATGAGCATGAACTGGGCGAATGCCCCACATTAATGTACGTAGTTATATTTATTAGTGTGTAATTACATCGGCGGTGGCTTTGACAAGCGAGCCGCGTAATTGTCTGCGCTCAGTGCGAATCATTCCGGATCATATCCCCCACAAATATTGACCGCCACTCGCTTGTACTCAATGTCTATGAAACTACTGGACCGATCCCGATGCCATTTCCTGCATGAGAGTGGAGGAAATATCTGTCATTATGTAGTAGTCGTTTGTGCCGATAAATTTCCCAGATTGTGTACGTACCTGCGGCCAATATGTCAGTATTATCTTCGCTCCAATTCCAAACCTGTGAGTAAGTAAAGCGAAAAATTGAAATCATGACGCGGCCTTTTGTTCCCGCGCTCATTCATGCTCACGTCTTCTTCTTCTTAGCGAGTCGATGGCAACTTAAATTTTGGAGGCCCAATATTTCGCTACGCATACGGCATTGTCAGTAGCGTTATAAAGGTCATCCACTATGCAGCTGTCGGGGCATAGTGGACAACATAGAAGGTGCCGCATGGTTTGTGGTATGGCACCACACCCGCAGCTATTATCGTCAGTGTAGCCCCACTTACATAGGTTTTCCCTGCACCTGCCTACCTGTGCACGTAGCCTGTTAAGAGACTTCCATACAGGCCACGGTTGGTCGTAACCTGGTGGAAGCCGTTCCGCGGGTGGAAGGAAGTCAGGCAGAGCAAGTTCTTCCCATAGTTCGATGCGGGTCTTAGGAGCATCTTTAATTGGGGCTACACTGGCGAGGAAACTGTTCCTGCTTTTTAGTCGGCTGCGCAGTGGTCTAGCGCCATGTAGCGGATGACGTTGGTCCGTTTCTTGGCGCATTTTTTCCAGGGAGGCAGCCACGTTCCTGCGTACCGCTGGGGGTGCAATTCCGGCGAGTGGATATAGCATATGAACCGGTGTTGGTTTGAGACAGCCTGTTATTATTCTACACGTCTCATTAAGAGCTACATCCACCCCCTTTGTGTGCGTGGAGCGACCCCAAACCGGGCAAGCATATTCACCGGCAGAAAAACATAATGCTAATCCAGTGGCACGCAGGACATTCGGGGCAGCACCCCATTTGGAGGTGGTTAGACGTCGCAGGAGGTTATTACGGCTGAACACTTTCTTCTTGACGTTCTCGCAGTTGGTCTTATACGTCAATGACCTATCTAAGGTAACACCTAGGTACTTTGGGCAGTCAGTGTGCGTGATGCGTACGCCTCTCCAAACGACGTCTAATTTGCGGTTAGCCATACGGTTGCGCAGGTGATAGGCGCAGGACTGTGTCTTGGCAGGATTCGGTTTCAGGGCGTTTTCCCTGTAATATATGTATATATATGCTCCTGTAATATATATGCTCACGTGATGTAATAGTGCTCCTGCCACACATGTTACGACTACCTTCAGGGAAATTTCCTAACTATGGGCGTTACAAAGTCCAGGGCACACCTTACTCGCAAGGTAGACTATCTTACCTATACCATTTAATTCGTGATAAAAGTGCCGTTTTGCAAACTAAACCACATTGCTATATCATCAGATAAACTGCTAAACACGAACAACATGCATCTCGTTACTCGTCTCACGTAACCCCAAAAGAAAAAATCAAATCCAATTTTCTTGTTCACAAATTCCGTCGGCATTCGTATTGAAATTACGTATTACGTTGTTTAATACAATTCAATAAGCGAGAACTTAATACCGTACTCTCATAACATCGGTACGACAAAAAAACTAATGCAACGACCTCGATGGCGCAATGGTCGCCATGCCAGACTGCCGAATCTGAGGTCCCGGGTTCGATTCTCGGTTCGGTCGACATTTGTGTGATGAGCATGCTTGTTGGCCGTGGTCTGGGTGTTATAATATGTATTTATAAATATGTATATATGTAGCTATATGTAGTTTATCAGTTGTGTTAGCACCCATAACACAAGTTAATTAATAACTTACCATGGGGCTAACCGACCGTGTGTGAAAAATGTCCCGGCATTATTTATTTATTATTTATTTGCTTCGGTAAAGATGCATCTGATTGCAGAGTTTAACCTGCGATGCAATGGATCATGTGTCAATATGCGCAATGTAAAATATTGCACAAAACCGTAGATTCAGTACAATGAGTCTTTAAAAAAATTTGGATGGTAAAATGTTCCCACCCATTGTCTTGTATAAAATGAACCTTCTGTGAGCCGTAGCTGTCGTAAGTTCTCGTATCGTGAAGCGCACATAATGTAACAAAATATTTCTTTTTGATTATGTGACGAGTTCGCGCGCTGAATACTAATTCACAACTCGCTGATAACTGAAGGCGCGACGTGACCTACGCCTCGAACAATGTGTATCGACAGCAAACTCTTATAGCTAACTAGAATACTTTAACATTATAAAGTGAAACAAATTCACGTAGTTGTAGTTTTTGCGTAAACCAAGCTTGTTAGCGTCTGTGTTAGAGGATCGCTTTATTGTGACAAACTTGTACATGTCTAATATTATGACAGGCTTTGAGAACACGACAAAGACAATTTACAAATATAATCCAGGACATAGTAATGTAGATACACACTATTGTTCTTAGAGTATAATAATATGTAGATTGCATGGGCTCACATGCTTACGAAATTTCAACAAAAAAAAGTTGGCTTTTAGGCTAAAATGTAAGTAGTTTATGCGACAAACTCAAACTCGATTGAGGTGACACGTCGATAATCCAGTTCCAGCGTAAAAATATTCAAATTGAAGTAAAAACATGTATTCCTAATGAATCCCATTTGCAAATTGGATATGAGTGTCGGTATCAAATCGTAATGTATTCGCATTCCGCGCGCTAATTATATTGGCGGCGGATCGCGGCGCGCGTGGGCTCGTCAAATTGTTAATTAGCTCCCCGATGTATTTGATATTCGATGGAACTAATCACGCGCCTCTATCCACCACGAGCTTTAAATTTGACCAAAATCAACGCTGAATTTGACAAACTCCACTAGGGATTTTGGCATGCCATTTTCAGGACCTAAATTGTTTAGTAACTATGCTGCAGTAGCAAGCATCATAATAACGGATTACTTCCATTTAATACTACCGATGTGATTTTGTACTCAGTAACATTGGTAGCAAAATCAGTAAAGTCACTGAAAACATAGCTCTATGACACGCAGCAGGTATACCTGAGTGAGCGCGCGCCAATTACCGGCACCAAATGAGAACATTGAGCAAAGCGACACATTCGTGACTGACACGCGACTATTGGCACTACAGTTATATTCCATCACATGACCTTTGCAGTGTTATTCTACCACTGGCCGAATTTCACGCGGTTTTCACCAAAACCAATAAGCGAATTATGTAGTTGCTTCGTGCCAAGGTCGTTATCCAACGCAGAATTAAGTTGATCCTACTGTAAGAACAGTACTTTTTCGATCAGTCGTGAGAGGAAATGATTAACTCTGTGAACTGACACAGCCTCCTCGCCAGCTCGCAGCTAAAATCTTTTGGGCCTTAGTTTAAACTGGTTAGCCTTAGTTATAGTCATTGAATACTTGAAAATATCAAGCAGTTTTCAATAAATTCCGAATAACTCATTCGAGACCGGTGAATATTTGTCTGGGTTACCAGTATTCGTTTGAATAGTTGAATGTAGCTCCATGTTAGGTTCATCGATCTTCCAACAGTTGTGGTAGTGCGTCCCGAGGGTCGAGCACTCCGGCTGAGTTAGCTCGGCGCTGCGGAGCTGATGTGCGTCGAGAGTGCAGCCACCTGAACAAACACGAGCGCAGACACAAGCGATGTCGTGACAACACTTCCCTACTCTGCTAAAGTTAACACGTGTTATATCCCTTAAGAATTGTCGAGCGATTATCACCATACACTTAAAGAAAAGGGTACTAAAGGGTTGCTTGATGTAGTAAACTTGTGTGTAGGCAGACTTTTTTCTTTGCAAGATTAAACGAATTCGGTACGGCATGCTCGAGTAGGTAAACAAGAGAACTGGTACAGGAACCGCATCACATGTGCTGTTTAGCAAGCGGTACAGCGGGCGGCAGGCGGCGGGTGACGACACCGCCTGTCACGGACATGCCGTCCCCGCGGACCTGCCCTTAATCTGTAATGTTGCTAACTTATTGTATAAATTGTTCAACATTAAGTTCTTTTGCATGTAAATTTCTTCTCTGTCGTAGAAGACTACTTTTCTCTGTTGTAAACAGTTTCTCTAGATATCAAACACCGTTTTTTGTTGCCGTAACAAAAATAAGCAATTTCAACAGCATGACATGTGCATGCACAGCTAAAACTGTTAGGAAATGGAAAACACAAGGAGTGGGCTCCATGCGGAGTGGGAACGCCGTGGAACGCCACGCCGACTGAATGCTGATGGAAACAAAAGCACCTCCACCATACAGCTGCAGAGCGCTGCGCTGCCTCACGGAATATACTAGTTGACCTTAAACGATAAGCTCAATTATAAAACCTAAATCTTTTTTGAGGGCGTTTACATTGGATTTTCATATGGTAAATCTTTCTACTTGAAGGTACGAACACGTAGGGTGACAAGTATTGTTAGTTTATGAGTGAAATTATTATTTAACGAGCACAAATATCTGATTTATCTCACCATCTGAAATGAAATTGCGTTCAGTACAGCAAGCTAGCAAAAAAGCAATGAGGTTTGGTCTTGAAGCAACAAAGTGGAGGATCGCAATTGAATCGGCGGCGAGCGTCCAGCGCAGTCGTTTGTCAGCGTCGCGCTGTCACGCCGGACGCGCTTTAATTAAAATTTATTCATTTCACACCAACATTTTACTCAGTCCTCGTGTGACGCTTCGGAAGGCTTTATGTGGCCTCATCCTCATAAAACTGCTGGAATTATACGCCGTATCTAGTACTTATCTGAATTACAGTAATGCAGGTGAAAAGGTAGCTCCGTGGTTATACAAGATTTAGTGGAGTATAGTCACATGTTTTATTCATAATGAATTAGGATTGAAATGTGAATTCATTTCAATTTTTTTTCTGTAATCCGTCTTTAAAAGTTGTTAGTGAAAATTCTAATTGATTTGAATTTCGGAGAAACATTCTAATCCGGTCCAAAATAGGTACCTACTCGGATACCCAACATGTGATACGTAATACCTATAACATTTTTTTTCTGACATAGCTATCGTACATAGATCGCTCGGTCATTCTCAGAATGAAAACTGACACGAGTGCACCTCACGTCCGGCTAGGATCGGACGAGAGCACTCACACGCGCGGTCAGTCGGACACTCGTCCGGCCATCCCCCACGCTACTCAATTATTTCATGAGAACACCAATCGCACAGGTAAAACTGAGCTAATTTAGTGCAAACTTCCATTGTTACACACACATACGTTCTGCAATGGGAGAGGTTTGATGTAAGTTTTGAGCAAAGTAAAGGCAACTCGCGGGGATTGAACCAACAAGCTTCCCGTCTGTGTACTCTAAGCACTGAGTATCAAGTCATTACATAACGTTTTAGTTTCCAACTCGTATTAATGCAGTATTAACTATTAATAACATCTAATGGAGAAGTTGTAGCTTGGTCGGCTTCGTTATATTTAGCCAAATGCTCGCAAATTGTATTTGAGGAGCTCACGGCAAGGTAAAATCCAAGTGACGTCTTTGATCGTTTCGACTAGTCAGAAGATAGGAAGTCTGACAACCAGTTTTTCCGGGTTGCCCGGGAAACTATAACCGCTCGTGCAACTGGGGGTTACAAATCATCTGTTTCAGCTAATAAACTGATTATTATACAATCCCCAAGTTCAGAACTATAATCCATTGATCTAGTTTACGATGACTTGAAAATCATACTTCACATCCATTCAGATGAGATTGATTCACTATGCCATCGGAGTAGAGACAAGATAAATAAGCTCTTCATAATAGCATCATAACCTACATTTGCACAATCCGCAAGAACTTTGAATTTAGAACAATATGATTTTAGAACAGTTTCTCACAATATCACTGTACAGCGCCATCTATAGTTTGATGGCAGAACGATTACAACGCTGAGTCTCCACATCTCTTGCTGAGTTACCCTTCTACGAACAATTTGCATACAGCACCATCTGGCGCAGGGCAGCGATAATAACTGTTTCGTTTATTTTCATCTGTTTGTTGAGTTTCCATGAACTGTTCATAGATGTCACTATTCACGTCTGTGCAGGCATCGTGGGTGGCAAGTGATCGCTCCGAGAAAACTTAGAGCCTTCATAGAACAGAGATTTATTAGAAGATGGAGTCACTACTACGTTTAGAAGTTCTTTTTATGGGGTTCCTTCTATCTGGCAGAATTTTAATACTCCGAATTTTATTTGGCATAATTTTCTTTTAACAAATGTTTTTAAGGCATAAAAAATATTTGGTATAATTATTGTTTCGCCGAATATTTATAGGCCCGAATTTACAGTTGCATACTTTTAAGATGGCAGAATTTTATTGCGCATATTTGCTTTTGGCATAGTTAGAGTTCCGCATTATATTATTTTATTATATTATATATTTCTCACTTGGCGTACTATGAAGATGGTAGAATTTAATTTGGATTCATTTTATTAAGCATATTGCCATTTATAACCATCTGCGACGATAAGCTCGCACGGGACCGCCGGAACCCCGCAGCGCCGGAGCCGTGACAAAAGCCATGCTTGTTGCAAGTTGCATGCTTACTTCCATGCTACAGGCTTGTTTGCATGCTTCTTACAGGAAAATGAAAATGCCAAAAGATGATTCTGACTATAAACTTACTGAAATATAATTCTGCCTTTTAATGACAACTTATATGAAATGTATGCCAAAAGGAAATTCTGACTGTCAACTTTCTGCGAAATGATGTTTCTACTATTAAAGTATTATGAATATGAAATTTATGAGTAAAGATGATTCTGCTTGCCAAAATTATGGGTTTTCAATGTATGCTAAATGAGTGTATGCCACACAATTTTCAGCGAAGTGAAGATTATGCCAACTGTTGCTATGCAAAATAAGATTATGACATAAAAAGTTCTGCCATAAAGGGGGGACCCCTTTTTATGTAATGTACGTTTTACCTATATTAAAATAAGTATATAACATAATGTATAGAGTGAGCAACAAAGTTATTTATGATATAGAATGCCCTAAGAATATTCTATAGTACCTATCTAATCTTTATACCTCATAAATAAATAATTGCGGTATTTAGTGAAAACCGAGTAGGACTCATGCATCGAGGGTTCCATACAATGCGTACAAAATATACGATCTCTCAACCTGTATTACCTGAAATAAGAAGTTTGTGAGAGTTTGCTGTTCCACTTTTCTTCCAGAAGAAAAAAATATATGCGTAGATACTGCTTGAAGTGCAAGGTGCCGGCAATTTCATTCTTGTGTTGATTTTAACGCCAAACGGCATAGTGCAGTTTTAACGTGTTTTGGTTTTACAAGTATATTGGGAAACCAGTATGTCTACCTATCCAACATTTCACAAGCATAAGTGCAGCAATAACAGCTGTTTACTTCCGATAGCAGTTCCGTGAGTTTTATCACTTACGAGTGTTACTCAATATACTGGTCGCCCTGCGCGCGTACTCAAGGGAAATTATACTCGTAAATATTTATGCTCTGCGCTTTCATACTAATAATATTTGTAGCAGTTCGCCGCAACACTACTATACTACAATTGTTGTCGGAAGTTTACATGGAGTGCAGTGCTGTTGGTGCTGCAGTAACTACAATTCAGAATAAACTAGCATTTGTCGCGACTTGCCGCTCGAACACAACTTAGCACTCGCGAGTCACGCAGCTGCGCTCGCCGCTGCCCGCTCAAGCGGGAAAGCTATTCGATCCTGTGACACTCCCAACTGATAGCTACTTATTTTGTTACAATAGTATTTTTCTCTGCATTTTCATTCAGCAGAGTAGCGTAGCAAAGAAATACACTAAGAAATTTCAAAGATGGAAAGTTCAAAGACTGAGACTGGAACAAAAGCCAGTAAGTTGAAACAATTAGAACAGTCAGAACAATAAAACATCATCTAAAAGCTCAGTTTATTACGACGTGGAGGGTTAATTTCCCAAGGATTGTTTGCGGAGCTCTCGTCGGGCGCACAATAGCTCCCTACCGCCGCCGCGCGTGACGCCGTGTGTGTCGGCGCCGCGTGCTGTCGCGTGCGGGCCGGGACTGCAGCCGCCGCGTGCTGTCGCGTACGGGCGTGACTGCAGTCGCCGCACAAACTTAGTTAAGTAATGAGAGCCGACGCCGGCCGCTCTCACCAATTACTGCACGCTGTAGCGGTGCACTACTTAAACTTAGTTATTGTCAGGTTTCTTTAGCGCAACTCTGCCGCAACTGCACACAACGTCTAGCGACAACGTATATTGCTTCACCTGTTAACTATCTGCTACGTCCACGAGTACAGTCTACGAGATATTTCCTGAAATCAATTTTGTAAAGTGCCGCCGTCGTTTTCTTGATTGCCTTCTAAAAATATCACAAAAAGTTATGAATTTTTGATGGCCAGAAGCTTACGAAAGTGGAGCATGTTTGGCTTTGCAGACACACCTGACTGATCATGAAAAATGTCACAAAAACGTTGGTAAACAAACTATATTGTACGTATTGTGAGGCTGTCAGTAACAAAGAGGTCCGGGAGCGGTCGATACGCTGGACATCCCTACATGACATCGATACCGGGAAATATTTATTGGCTTCGGGAGCGCACTCGAGCGACGCGCCCCTTTCAACATTTCATGTCTACTTCATAAATATAATATTACAACGACACTAAGTAGGTACCTCTATAAAAAATCCCTTAGTTTGTGTTAAGTTGACAAATTGATAGGTACAGGTATTTGTTTAGGTATTACCTTCAAAGTTACGATAGGTATCATCATTAGCTCAGTACATATATTATGGAGATAACAATAGACCTCTGTAACAACAAAGCAGCAACCACTACTACACACACATACTGCCGTATACACATACACATAATACCTACATAACAATATCGAATCGAATTCCTAATTACTTGTGATATCTACAGAACAATGCATTAGGTACAGTACGGCAGCGTCCACAACATAATTAGTGGAACAATACGCGGCACATAGGGGCAATATCGACGGCACGTATGCTCGGAGCAGCGCGGCCTCGAGCGAGCATGCCTCTCCGAGCACACACGGAGACACACAATAAGATACCACGTAAACTTATACACGTCGGATGCCGAGCTCAAATAAAAATAGCTTCAACTTATGACTATGAACTATGTATTATAATTATTACAGTTGAGTCTTCTAAGCATTGAGCTAGCAGAAACAGTAGGAAACGTGCTCCTGTTTGAATTCTTTATTTCAATCTTATTTATTGATAAACCATTATAATAAATTAATACGCATGATCCCCGCAGGACACAACAACGTAACATTACGAACGTATTTATTTTTGAATCATCAAAGAGTTCATTTACAAAGGGCATGTTTTATTCTTCTTTAATGTAAAAAGTATTTGAGTGTAGATTTGTGTCGACATGTCATAGCCGGAGGCCATCTGTGCAAGACGCTGCCGTCGAGCGGTGAACTTGACGACACAGAGATACACGACGAGTTGAAACTTATCCACTGTCCTCCACTGAAGCTGTGAATAAACTGCTGTAACTTTTACCGTACTTGTAACGTGACAAGTTGCGATGTTCCCGGGAAGTTACACACAATATCATTTGCAGCTAGTATGTACTGGCTCCTCATTATACAGTGGTAACATTATAAGTCAGCTTAGCCGCGCGATTGTTATGCATATATGCAGGATGTGCTGATGATTCACGCACGATCTAAGACACAAACAGCGACGTTTGCATATGTGTTGGCAATCATGATAGCTCATCACAATGTATATATTGGTGTGTAGACATGCTGTGCAATATCGTGAGAGTTTAATTCCTAAACAATGTCGAGAGCCCGAGCATCCATTCCGTATCCGATATCTGTCGCCATAGAGTAGTGGTCGATTGTACGTCTGAAACCTATGAAAGTGCCAGTAACAAGGGCCCAAATATATTGTAGTATATCGATCGGAGAGCGCCGGCACGCTAGATTACTAACGTTCTCAATATTTTATCTATCTGTTAATTCGTTTACTAGAGATGGAATTTTAATGCAAGTATTGTCAAATTCTTATCTCTAGTAAGCAAAACAACAGATATAGGTAAAGAATATAAGCGGCAATATGACTACCCAGTATGATGAAGAACAATCGAAAAGCGGTACCTACCTACAATCATAATGTTCTGTCATCATAATCATAATGTTTCTGTTGCAACGAAAAAGGCAGTGCTTTTAATGCTTCATAGGATCACTTTTATCCGACTACGACAAAGGACTTTCAAGCACGGGTAGAATAAAGCAACAAAATATAGCATTGTACAGACTAAACAATGAACCTGCAAAAGAACACCTCTCGACGGGCCCGTGTCCGCGGCAGCGGCTCCTGCGGACATCAAACGGAAATCACTCGCAGCCATCGAGCCTCACCCGTCATCCGGCACACTGTCCCCCCCCACTCGCCCCACCCCCGCCGCGCCGGGCGCCCCGCCGCCCCGCGCGCCCGGAGCCTGCGTCTTATCAACAGACAATAAACTCGTCAAGTAGTGCTACACTATTAATGAACTGGGGTGCCGAGGATCCATTGCACGACGGGACCTAAATGATTACGTTACACCGTTATTTCCTTCAAAGAGATAGGTGTTTACTTTACTGCTGGGAATTTAGTTAAAAGTTACGAGGAAAGGGACCCATTATCGTATCGGATGGACAGACATAACGTAATTATAAGGGTCCTCTTTCCTTCGCTGTGTGTAGTGAAACATCACGCTCTGTCGTCAACCGCCCTCTGCCAGCTGATCGCATCGCTGATCGCTGCGTGCACAGTGAATGTTCCCGCGACGGTATTCCTTCAGCAAACTGGCGGAAAATCAGGATTTCCTGTGGGAAATATTTATGCAAACATCAGCGTGCCGGGAAGAGGTATAACTAAATTAATTTGCTCGTTATAAAGCAGTATTTGAGAAATGTATACATGAAGCGGGTATTATACTCGGTTGGTTTAACTATTTGCTGCGAATCACTGTTTCTTCGCAAATACGAGGAAACTATTTTATTTGATATTACTGTCTTTGATCCCACGGTGGCACTCAGCCGAAATTCGTATTCTGTGGGAGTAAACGTTTAATTTCCCTTCTGGCCCAGTCATGTGGCCAATGTTCCCAGGAAAGGTAGCGGAGCACATTATTACATAATTTGAAAACAGTCAGTGATCTCATGATCTGCCGTGAATGCTCCTTGTATTATACAGACATTGAGTAAGTAGACAAAGCGCAATTTGGTGAAGACATTACGTACTAACATGTCAGTCGGTGCGAGGCCCGCGCTCTTTCTCTTTACTAAAGTGTGAAACACACCATATAGTTGCCTAAAATTGAGGTATTTCGAAATTGTGGTAGGTAACCATTTGCGAAATTTTGAAACTGCATAATGTGGTGAACATTTCTAATTTACACGAGTTCTGCTGTGGGCAAAATTACTTCCTTTGTATGATAGAAGAAAAACAGTTATACCGACCTTTATTGTGTAGGTAAATAGATCAATACGTTTAAAAATTAGTGAAATCGAAATATCACCAGAGTACTCAAAGTATTAGGTGTGTCACTGCCCTAACAGGTCTCGAGCAGGATGCCGGCGACGGAATCCAATTATATTGTTCTCCAGCGCGATATCAGCGCGGCGCGGTGCGGCGCGGTGCGGTGCGAGGCGGCGCGGGGCGGTGCGAGGCGGCGCGGGGCGGTCCGCTCCGTGTCGCTGTCGAGCCGATACCGCGCCGATGCCGAGCCGCTGTTTATTGCGGAACTCGTCGAATGATTCGCGGCGACAATGAGCCGAGATTGGAAATGAAATGTTTTGTGCTTCTTGCTGCCTTTGGAGCGTCGCACTCTAATGAGAGACGCCCGGCATCGGGACCTATTGTTGCACATTGTACTGCCATTTGTCTATTACTAGAATAAGCACTACAATAGCAAACTAAGTCAATAAAAGTCTACAAGTAAGAACTGCTAAACTTATAATAAAGCGAAGGTAACACGTGCAGCTGTAGAAATAATTTATCTTTTAATTCAATTTTACTTAAATGAGGAAAATGACAAATGTAAATATTGACCCCAAAAAGGGACAGAGTCAGAAATTATGTAATTTAATTTAACGAAAATGAATTCAAAAACCTAATGAAAAAGTCAAATGCGTAAAGAGAATGATTTAACCTTTATATCGTTAAAACAGATAATGATATTATTGAGCTGTAAGCTGCATGACTGAGTTATTTGCTCTGTGCTGGTGAAAGGCACTAATCCATTGGATTAGATGAAACGTATGAAATTCCCACACACAGTGACAGAGGGGGGCAGTGTGCGACCTACAATACAATGGTTTGATGGCCGGGCGGCTGTAAACTTCACTTTACTGCGTCAATGTTATTTACTGCAGATGCTCTGTCTCGTAAAATAACACGGTTTTACGTTTTTCCTGACATTATTGTTTGTAACTAAAATCTACAATCGTAAAATTCATGAGATACATTGGCGGGTTCTCTTACACAAAATGAAATAGACAGTTTTTATGGTCCTCTGAGATCCGATGGAAAATGTTTCACTTTAATTCTTCTTCACAAAGGATTTAGTTCTTAAGACAAACTTGACTTTGCAATTAAAATATTTGTAAAGAGCGACGTAAATAAACTCATAATTCTTGTTAAGGATGTAATAAACGAGTTTATGACAAGCGACAGACTTGCAAACCTATTCTAACTGTAACTATAAAGTTGTGATGCTGTCACGATAAAGCGGCTGACCGGATTCAGATGCTGCAGGTAATTTCTTGAAGATATAGTTCACCAAAAGCAGCAGCAAGTAATATAGAACAAACCAAGGCATATCTGTAAGACGCCTCGCTCCATGTAGCGGGTGTGCACAGCACAGGCACACAGCTACAATAGCGCAATCAGAAGCGGCCAGCATCGCACGCCCTCCCTGCGCTCTGCACACAACATCTACATCATTATATCAACATTTTAAGTCGCTTCTTAGCTTCAACTTTGAACAGTATTTGTGGATTAAATGTACTGGAAGTGATATAGGTAATTGGATACCCGCCGGGATTACAATGGTAAACTTTACCTTCTCTGCATTTAGATATCTGAAGGTATCTGTAAACAAACGTCGACGTGTGTTAATTGGGAAAATGACTAGCTAGATGATAGGTATTCTGACTTAAATCTGAACTAAATTCAACTTTTTGCATGTGTGACCTCAGAGCTACCTCATATACCTACTTGTGAAGATGGACAGGATGTATCTCGAAATTCTTGACAAAAAATGACCCCTTAATACCCAGTTCAGCGCTATTCAGAAGTGATGTTTCTGCTCTTTTGTCACAAAACGTTGCCTGACGATACATCCTCCAGGAGACGGTGGGGGGCGAGGGACGCAGGGCGGGGGGAGGGGCACGCGTCGCAGCCTGCTTTAATTGAATTCGTTGCAACTCCTAAATGTGGCGCGTGGTTCCAGGATTAGCGAAGAGCGGGTCGTTTCGAAGAGTCCTACTACTTGAACTAGGTATATAAGTATATGCGTCTTATGTTGCGCAATAAAACTTATTTCCTTTCTTCTTTTCTTTCTTTCTGTATCGGTATCCACAATTACCCAGCATGACTGTGTGCTGTCATCTTCTCTCATAACCGTTGCAGATATTTTGCAGCATTTTATATTTGTGGTTTTTGGTAAGTTTCACCCTTTCTGGTTGTTCACACTCGAACAACCAGAAACATTTTGACACTAAACGTTACTTAAGTAGAGCTCCGCTCCGCTCGTGACTCATACACTCAGTAACCACTAATACGTTTGTGCAGTTTGTGTGCAGTTATTTAGTACTCTGCGGACGCGCGATCAACTCCGACGGAGACAGGACATGTGGGTACTCAACTACTAGTAAAGGGAAAATAGCTTTGAAGTCAAAAGTTATGCACAACTGTGAAATACAGAACTATGTATATGACCCTATGAGTTTTGTGTTCATCGTTCTTAATAAATACCTATATTTTGAGTTATCATGGGTTGCTTTGTTTAAATGATCATATGTTAGAATAAAACCCAACAACAAAGTTTAGAAAGAAGCGAAGATGCTCAGAGGTAGTGAAAGAGAATTGAATGACTGTTACAGAACGAGAGAATTAGTAATAATAATCGGCTTGGATTCCATGTGCCAAGTCCTAGATGTGTAGAGATACGTATGCTTGTAACTAAAACATTATTATATGAATATTATGATATAGGTATTATTGGTAGCGCGCGATATGTCGAGAGGAACAGAGCGTCGTTAGTGAGCGAGTGTAATATCTGAGAAAAAACACAAACAATGGAATCTCAGTGAACAATCGATTCCAATATAAATTCCGTAGTGTTGAATAATTCCGTGTAATATGAGCGCGTGTCGGGCGCTGCTGACGGAGCGACGATTATCCCATCATTTTTATCCGTCGATATTCCGCGATGATACACAGCTTATTGCTGCCGTCATGATTTAAGCCCGGGATTATTTAATATTTCATACTGCAGAAACATTCAAAGCCATTCCTGTGTTCATCTGTGCTAGTGCTATCAAAACTTATTCAAATCATAAATGATAAAACAAAAGAGAGTACAAGAAGATGAAAGTAAAAAAATATTATCTTTCTATTACCGATACTTTTAGGTGAGACGGCCATTTTATTCCCATTGAGCATTAATGAAGTTATGAATATTAATAGAAAAAAGTAATTACCCACCCTGCTAAGAGCTATGATATCAAAGCAAGTTCTAAAATACTTCATCGAGCCGTGAGTAATTCTCTCGGAACTCGTTAGCAAGTGAAATTAAAAAGTCGCGATTAGATCTCACAGGGTCGGATCTGTGACGTCACGAGTGCCGGCTCCGGAGCCATACAGACACGCGCACCACGATGACTGGCTGCAGTAGACCCGCCACATACCGGAAAATATTCTCTCCTTGAAAAAGGTCGAAGGCACATCCATCCGTTCTTTGATAAACTACCAATATGACTACAACCGATAAACTTAACCGATTTTGACATCTACTCATATGTGCTTCGTGTGACTACCTGATCTACCTGAGCGCCCGTGATCAGAGGCCGATTTGATATTTTGATTTTCTGTTTTGCTGAAACAGAAAAAAATAATTGTATTTTTTTTTTTAATCTTTTATTTTTAGAGGCTTAAACGCTGCTGCGTTATGCCAGCCTCGTAAGGTTTTACACAAATAAAATTAAAAAAACACATAATAAACTCTATATACAAATTAATCAAAAAAAAATTTTGTGAATTGAATTAAATATTGTGCATTCAAAGACTCGATGCCAGAGCCATTCGATATAATCGATGGCGACATGCACAATGGCAAATCCCACGCCTTACTTGAGAGACAACCCGAAACAGAATATAAAAAAATAACTAAGGATTGAATAATTGTATTTGTGAGCTAGTTTTGTTAGAAAACATCTACTTTTACAAAAATCTACATAATGCAATGGTTGGCGATGTTATTTGATGTGGTGAGTGGAAGAAAGAAAATGAGAGGAGTACATAATGGAGTTCATAGGAGAAGTACATAAGGGAATACATATATATACAGGCGAGTACATAAAATAGTATATAGGGGAGTATATAATGCGGTTTCTCCCACAGACACCGTGTACGACGCGAAGTGTATCTTCTGTATGTGCGCTGTGCTGTGGCAGCCAGGCTGTAACTTTGTGGCGCTGAAAGTCGCAAGTTAATAAACAAATTACACAAGTTAGCCAAAGTCTTTGATAAGGGCTTTTGTGTCATTAACGGCTTACAGACATATTTTAAAACGCGATGCTCCGGAATTTCTCTTGCCTGTTCTAAGATAAATGTTATCTTAATTTGGGCTGAAATTATAATAGAGATAATTTAAACGATAGCTGAAGGGAAAAATACTTAATGTTTCATGATCTTAGGAGGTCATTTAATGATGTGTCACTTAGTGCAGCTGATGCGGACCTGTTATTATTGTATTATTCAAAACGATAACACATTTACATATGCAGGTATCTTAGAGAAAAATAATCTGAAATGCAAAGCTAGTCTCCCAGTGTGTAGTCTGACCGGACTGGTCAACTTAGCTAATAACTATTGAAGCGTGTAGGTATGTCTCGGGTCCGCTACTGCGACATGATACAGTAGACGTTATTATCGTGATGATATTATCTCGCAAGATGATATTATACAGCGAACGCTGTGTAGTTAGCGCGCAGATTACCGCGCTCCGCCGAACTAATCGGATCGCCTCCGCGCCGCTGCACACACACACACAGCTTACACGGAATTATTTTTAGAGTGTTATACTGCACTGTGATGAAAATACTACACCGTATTACTGAACACGGGTATTACGTACAGCTTTTAAAACGTAAGATACGAGGTGGTTTTTGATAACCAAATAAATATTATCATGTGATGTAAAAGTGAAAAAGCTTCACGTAAATAGGTATTCCAGGCCTATCACGGTAACGTGCTCGTTGTTCTTTCAATATTCCTAACTCTTACTTATCCTCTTTACCACTTAAGTGTATTCCCCGTGCGCTTCATTTTACAACTTGGTTATTACGGTACCTACTTTCTTAGGCTTCAGATGTTCGGCGGGTGAGCGTCGTTAAAACTTCCAATATTAATAACTTTTAATGGTAACGATGTACAGCGCACAGCAGTCGACAACAATATCTCGATACGTCTCGTCTACACTCCTGTTACATTTATTTAATGAAGCAAAAGAATATTCGCGAGTAATTCCCGCACCGCACCGCACCGCACCGCGCCGCGCCGGGACGTTCAAGTGTACTCGTTTGATATAATAATAAGGAGTTTCCGAGAGCTCGGCCTCGTTACAAATCGGGAAGAGGTTTATTTTCTCGTATTTGCATGTATGGAGTACCAGGTATTCATAAGACGCGGTGGCTTATTCAGCTAAAGTGGTAATTCAATATTGTTCGCATATACTGCGTCATTCTATGCTCTCCGTTGGGAACACAACAGCTCTCAAGGCTTTCATTAAGATTTTTTCTTATATATTCCTGCCATCTGGAAACTCATTACATTACTTACACAGGAGTAATCCGTGTTCTCATTCAATAACTCCGGAGCCAACCTATTCCGTTTCCTTATTCCGCGCGCATGAGACGCGAGCGAGCGGCGCGCGTGTCTGCGCTACAATAAACATTAGCGCTCATTATTCGCGGCGAACAATGCGCGCTCCGAGCTCATATTTTTTCCTTTGTGATATCATAACAACAGGTGCGTCATTCATTTCTTCCTGTTATCCGTAGGACATACTTTATTAAACGCCTCGTAAATATGAGCCTGAGGTGATATTGTGTACTAAATCTATTTACACCAGTGGATAATGCGGTCCATTGTGACGTCTTCAATATATTACAGTAATACCCTCCTACCTACCTCGGGACGTTATTAGGAAACGCATTATGTTCCTAAAAAGCACTAGTCCATGAGCAGACACTCGAATTTATATTTGAAATGTACTTTTTAGATGAAAGCCAGGAAACAGTACCACACTGTACAATTCATTAAGTTCTTAGCGAAGTTCTGAGAACTCGTTACATTTCCCAGAATAATAATAAGTAGTTTCGGTAGTCGGAGCACAATATTATTATCGGAGCATTAAAGCTTGGTGCACACACAATACTGTGACGTACAGTTCGCACGTGCTGCTGCGTAATTGCTGTTGTGCTATTTGTTCAGACGTCTTTGTTCGTTCAGTCGCACGACACTTTAAATGGCTTGCCTTTACCGTGTGAGGACGCGCTCATTCTTATTGGCCATTGTGTCTTTGAAATGCAATGTGGTGTTCTATTCTGCAGTGCATTATTAAGTTTACGGGATTCAGTAATTTCAAAGTTTCTGTTAGTAGTTTTAGAATTCATAAAATCATGAATTTAAGATACACCGTGATCCTTTTTTTAAATGTTTTTCGTTGCAACTAGACTAAAATAGAAAGTACAAACCCTCTTCTGATGTCGGCATAACCATTAAGAATATGAGATGAAAACGCCGAACCTGTTCCGTGCACGTTACGGGAACATCATGTCCATAATTTCGTGTGAAAATGTTGTGAATGCCGCGCCGCCTCGCGCCGCCCCGCGCCGCCTCGCGCGGTGTCGTGCGGCGCCGAGACAGTCGCGGCGGATAATACCGCGCCGCGCCGCGAGCTGGTATTATAATCTTATGCGGTGCGATGCATGCCATCAACGTGATTATGTTAAGCTCGAGCCGTTCTGCGTTACATAGCGAGCAAGCTTCCTGTGCTATTGTATCTCTGAATATACTTCCAGCAAAGACTATAATGAACACCTACCTAAATGAGATTTTCATTTTCTGAGTTTTGTTTGAAAAACGATTTAATTTTTTTTTATATGACTTGAATGTGATTTGCATTCGCAATGCATAAATACATGTATTTTGAATAATTATTAAGCATGCTGACGTAATAGAATGGTAGTAAAACGCGGCGCTACCCCGTATGATTCAGTAGGCGGACTACGTTGTGGTTCTCCGCGCGGTCCGGCGGGCAGTGTGTGGAACACTTCAGTATTAATTTACACATACATTAACTACTTCACACACGAAAGACTCGGCAATTGCACGGGGCCCCGTGTGTCCAGCACGGTTGAAAGGGAGATAGAAGCTAGAACAACATAGCCGCCAACTGCAGCGCGGTGACGAGCGTGTATTACCTTTCCAGTTTTGTTGCTAACATATTGTTCTCGAACAATACAACAACCGAAGCAAAGTGTATGTAAGTGTCTGGAAATATTTCCTGTAAGCAGTAAGTGGCAGCTGTCCAGAGGTGACAGCAGCGAGCGCGGGCGGCGCCGCGTGCCAATGTCACTGCATTACTACATACAATAACTATTGTGTTCGTGTGTCATTACCTATTACTGCGTTGGAAATGAGCGGTTTTATTCAAAATAACTTAATTACACTTGAATACATATATTAAATAGAAAATGTTAGTGCATCACACAGCTCGGTTTGTTCACGGTATAATTATAATGGGAGTTGTGTGCCAAAAGTTATCTAACTAGTTAATATTACTAAAGCGCTAACCGGAGCTAGTTTTCACTAAAGTTTAGTGCCAAAATAAAATTACAAATTACGCGCTCGAACCGAACGATATTACTGTGAATCGATTTTAAATGTCTTATTGCTGTATAAATATTGTGTATCTTTTGTTTGGTTTGCCCAACTATTTTATAATATTTATTTTAAACCATAGAAGATACAGACAACAATATTATTTTTCCAAGGAGCAGAAAAATACAGTTGTAAAGTATACAGATTGCTTTCATAGTTTTACTTGAAAGCTGAACAAACAGACTGAGAATATTGTCCGCATAATTCCGCTACACACACTTGTACGCGGAGCAAACTTCCCACGAGCTGACCGCCTCCGCCGCCTCCGCCGCGCGACGTGACCGAGCGACGCGACCGAGCCGGCGCAGCGCCTCACACTTGAATTATTTCACGATTATTTGTTTTGTTCTGTTATTCTTTGTTCCAGTTGAAAGTAACGTTAACATTCGAGGTTTCATCCATTCCAAACACAATTATTGGAATTCAATTTTCGGACCAATTCTCGGTGTCGCGAGGATCGCTGAGTTTCTCGTAATAAGCTGAATGCGGTTACTTGGAGTTGAAAGGAACAAAACAAAATGTATTTGATGTTTATTTTCTCGCGAAGTAGAAACGCCCGGGAAAAGTTGGAGGCGACTTACAATCCTACACATTATTGGTCCTTCCCCGAGCAAACACGCCGTATATCGGTAATGGAGTTTCTTTTGTGAGATAACCGAAGTTCCCAAGTACATAATGAGTAAATCTAGGAACACTAATGGAGTGTGCGGCACAAGTGAGTCCGCACACATTCCATTAGCTGTCTGGTTATGTAAGAGTGAATGTAGTGTACGTCTGTATCGCAGCGGAGCGCATTTATCTCTGTTCAGAGGCAGCGAGTCGCTCTTGTCTCACTCACTACTGATCAGATTAAAGTAATCTGGTCGCGAATCGACGCGTCCCTGTGGGTCACTTATCTGATAAACTAAGTTTCGTGTCGGGCTCGGGATTAGTGGTTGACCGTGGCGTCTGAGTAATCCGTAGCGATACGTACTTTGAAATATTATTCTAAAATCAACATCTATTTTAAGCAAGCTAATAAATATTCGTAGGTAGTTGAAAACGATCAGATCAGTTCAGTCAGAGGCGAGTAGCAGCCGAGGGCAGCTCGTACAATGTGCAGTGAGTGATATGCGCGTTGTGTTAAATTGCAACAGTATTCGTTACAAGCGGCCATTGTTCAGCGGCCGCCGCATACCGCGCCGCCCGCCCGCCAGCACGACACGAGCCGCAAGTGATCTCATATTATGTTGTGCTGAAAATGATTTATACTCGAAACGGAATTCAGACTTAAGAATTGAAGTGACAAGAGCTAACATAAAACTCTGATACCCCTGAATACATCAATATTATTATGAAATAATAACTTTTGACGACCTATAATTAGATTCTCACAACATTGTCGGTTTGTTTTTTCAGCGTTAATATCGGTACGACCTTTTTGCAGCATTGTAGAAACACACATAAAAACAAGGACACGCGCACTGTGTAGGTTTGTAGTAGGCGCACGTACTCGCAGACAACAATTAGTTACGATGTGCTGACGTCAAGAATCCGAAGCCGCGTCGTCGAACTCGCCGAGTGGACTCGACTCGAGTGTAACATGACGCGGAAATGTTTCGTCTGTTGTGTCCTCGTGACGGTCCGCCTCACTGGACCGCGTGCGGGAGATGACACGCCGTCGTTATTCCTCGTCGAGCTCATTATTTTCGAAACGAAACCTCTCGACAGATTGAGGGTTATTAAAAAACCTTATGAGCGTGACGAATGTTCAATACTTATAATAATCTTTATTTATCGTGAAAATCTCTTTAAAACGAACTACCTAATAATGATGTACAAGATTTATTTAATAAATTATAAATTTAAAAAAACCCCCGACCCAAAAAAGTACGCAATAATTATGATAAAAGGTTAAAAACGCTAAACCCTATAAAAAGCAAAAAAATAACTTTTAACACTACGTAAACTAAATTTTGTCGTGTCGGGGGACCGCTCTAATTCATTACTTTAGATACGTGTTTTTTTTTTTATACGAATGTTGTAATTAGGTAGGTATCATTTGATTTATGTAAGTATTTATGAAGGTAAAAAGCGGTCCCCCGACACGTCAAAATTTAGTTTACGTAGTGTTAAAAGTTATTTTTTTGCTTTTTATAGGGTTTAGCGTTTTTAACCTTTTATCATAATTATTGCGTACTTTTTTGGGTCGGGGGTTTTTTTAAATTTATAATTTAATTTTATTTCATGCTTTTTAAAGGAGCTCTTTAATTTTTCCTTCTTTCATTTAATTTATTTTATCTTAAGATGGGGTCGCTATATGCGATCTCGGCCAAAGGAAGCTGTTTAACAATCCTCATGACAAACTGGCTCTGGGAGAATTGCACAGATTGAGAAACAATAAATATAAATCGGTTTATCCGTTTCATTCCGGCATTTCGAGGTTTCATCCGCCACATCCCATTTCCAGCATCAGGTTCTCGTCAATCAGAAACATGAAGAGAACTCGTCAAGACAAGTTCAACGAGCCCAAACTCGATGGGTTTACTAAAAGGCAGTTCAGGGTTACTTCTCCTACCTTCGTGCCTTAACAGCAGACCAGCTCAGCGGTTCCAAAAGACATTAGTGTTTCAAATTTCAGATCCCACATATACATGCAAGTAAACTGAGCGTGTAACATTCCTATCACATCTAGCAAACGAGCTGATGACCTTGAAGACCTGAACCGATTTCCACCAAACATAGCTAAGAACACTCCCGACTGACATACCTTTTAAACAAAAAAAACCGCATTACAATCGGATCATCCGTTTGGGAGCTACGATGCCACATACACACACACACACACACACACACACACACACACACACACACACACACACACAGACACGTCAAACTTATAACACCCCGTCGTTTTTGCGTCGGGGGTTAAAAACAAACGATATGTACATGCCTACTTACTAGTTTGATATGTATACTTTAACTTACTAAACAACCGGGAAAACTCTGACAATTCTAATAAAAAGCATTCAAAACTATTAGTAGGTATCTATTCGTTATACTGGCACACTAACAGTTTTCCTGGGGTGTGGCAGGTAACTTCTATATTGTTCCGTGCTACACGCTGCTCTAGTATTTGGCCGTATTTTGAACAAGTGTACTCTGTTAAAAGGCTCTTTGTAAAATATTTTGCTTTTGTAAGTCGTTGCCGCACCGCCGGCGCCGGCCCTGCGAGTCCTGCGACAGGTGACAGGGGGAGAGGTGAGGGCCACCCTTAATTAAACTGAACAAAATTTGTTCATAAAACATTTACCTTTTAGGTTTCTATTTAACTAATCAACACAGCGAGCGATACCTGCTCCTCGCAGTATTACAGAAGTGGAACGTTTGTCTTGCGGACATTAGGTTTCCAATAATATAAGATGCTTTTTAGGGTTCCGTTCCCGTAGGTTTTCGCTCCTCTGTCCGTCCGTCCGTCCGTCCGTCAGTCTCATGAACCGTGATAGTTAGAGGATTTTCACAGATGATGTATTTCTGTTGCCGCTATAACAACAAATAATAAAAACAAGAATAAATAATTATTTGGGGGGGCTCCCATACAACTAATATGATTTTTTTGCTAATTTTTGCTCTGGTACGGAACCCTTCGTGCGCGAGTCCGACTCGCACTTGGCCGGTCTTTTATGTCTATATGCAGCGCATGCAAAACCGAAGTTTAAATGTGCACAGTAGCTAGTAGCATTCATTGCATTTTCTTAAACTTAATCTAGGCTCCGATTATATTATCGATAAAATCAATAAACTTTCAAACTGTAAAGTTCCCCCTTTTAGCGAATCAGTTAATAATGAAAGCAATATTAGAATAAAAAAAATCTAGGTATCAGAGGTCCATAATATCACACAATCCCCAATCTTAAAGGAAATGGAAGCCCAGCGTCCCCGTGCCGGTCGGCTCGGCTCGGGTCGGTGCGGGGAGCGGTGCGGCCCGGGGGGCGGGGGGGGGAGGGTCTATTGTTTCATACAAACGTGCGGAACGTAATTTTGGTGAGAATTGCCTTCAGGTGTTTACCGGTGTCTAATGGGTTTCTTTTGTGCCGCCTCCGCAAACGAGATGACGATGAATTACTTATTCCGATAGACACGCGCTAACGCCACTCGGCGACACGTACGTGCATCTTATTGTGTCGCTCTGTGTACACGCGAGACCTGCTCCTCGAAGCGAATGGAGCTGTTAGCACTGTTTCAAATTCGTTAGATAAAAAGAGTTCTTTATGTACGAAGAAAAGAGTCTCTTATAAAGTGCTATTATGTATTAACGTTTTAGGTAATTACAATAAGTTATGGGCTACTTTATAAAGGACGATATCGTAAAACATCCTTCTGATATTCATGTTCAGTAAAATGTACATAATATCGCTCAAACTGCTGTAAGATGTATATTGTTCGTTTGGAGAGCGCAACAAACTGCACGCGAGGTCATTACGGAGCGTATTCTTGAAGATAAGCTGCAGACGTATGTGGGCCAGGGATTAGCATAATTCGATGTATGGCGTCGCGATGCTGCCAACTACGCCCGCAGTGCTCTCATGTGCTATTATGTACTTTCAATTACACCAGTTTACAAAACGCCTACATAATGACGAAAATACATTCAGAAATTCAGCCCACAGCTAAAAGCTTTCCTCGGCATATGCAAAGTTTTCGAAAATAAAAGCAGTCTTCCGCTGTAATATAGCTAATCCGTTTCGTTGAAATTCTTTGCAAGCAACGACACACGGAAATACTGAAAAATGTTCGTTATGTTCCGCTAGGGCGCGCCAGAGGCGAGTCAGCGCACTCGCCGGCGCTGCGCTAACTAAGAAGTAGCGTCGTGTGCCGCGACCCGCAGGTAAACCGACCGGCCACGCCGTGCATTACCTCGCTTATTAAATATCGTAGGTAGTTAATACCCATTGAGTGGAACGAGTAATATCCGAGAACAGGAGCTCTCAACTATCAGTGTGCGCGTGTGCGGCCCGAGCCCCGCACTGTGCTGTGGATATGGCCTTGTATGCACACATCATATCCCTCCCTGAACAAGACTTGCTACTTTATAACATTGCGCTCTTGTTAACATTCTCGGTTGATCCTAGCTCATCTCACCGCGTACTTACGACCCTTCATATTCCAGCGATATAATAATGTAATGAGTGCAGCGCGGGGGGCGCGAGTGTGCCCCCGGCCCGAGGCGCTCGCTGCCTGCGATGCGACTAAGCCAATAAATTCCAGATTCCAGCTTAAAGAGCTCTCCGTAGGTAACTGCAAGTAAAGTATTTATTAGATGCAATTAAATACTGAATTGAATTCTGAGCTCAGCGGATAAGGAATGTTGTTTGTGCCAAAGATTTCCTCAGTACCGCGGAACTGAAGGCACGTATAAAGAGCTAATTAAATAGTTCTGAATTTCTGTTGGATAGCAGAAATAGAAAATAAAGAGTCAGCATATTTTAACAGCTAATGAATATGGTTGTACGTTACTTATTGTATATGGTTTACAAAGGCAAGACAAACTATTACTTAACGTCTACCCTACCTTCGTGCTCGTGATATTAGTACATTGTTAAGCTATATTATAGCTTAATTTTTATTATAACCAAATCAAAACATTCTTCTTGATCATTGTTATGTAAAGATAATCATATATACTTTCAGAGTCATGAATTTTTTTATCACAAACGTCATCCACATAAATACAATATTTTGGTTGTATTTCGGAGTTACTGTATTTTATTTATATAAAGAGATCGCTGTGATGAAGGCTACTCTACACTCCGGCTAAACTCAGTCTCTATGCATCTATAATATACTTACAAAGTGTATGTGAAGGAGCCAGTTGTTACAAAGCGAGGCGTTCGATTCCTTATCCCCGCGTTACTTCCAGCACCGTTCCCTCGCAGCCGGCGGACGCGCTCCCGAGCCGCGTCGCCTCGCTGCCTCCACACTCACTCTGTTACTTAATACCATTTCAGTTTCCAGCTGGCCTGAAAAAATCCGATCGCTTGATCGCCCACATCTGGACTACGTACAGACAAAAAACTATCTTGCAATTCAACATCAAAATGACAGTCATGCAATTTTATAAATTGAACTAAAACATACACTATATTCAAAAAAACACAATACATGTAAGATAATACCTATAAATATTTAAATA
Organism: Helicoverpa zea x Helicoverpa armigera; assembly: GCA_033682625.1. NCBI lineage: Eukaryota > Metazoa > Arthropoda > Insecta > Lepidoptera > Noctuidae > Helicoverpa > Helicoverpa zea x Helicoverpa armigera. Next base: position 14,327,012 of record JAWIIS010000021.1, read on the forward strand.
AAATGAAGTCATGAAACTATAGTTCGCTGCATAGCTGTCTGGTTTAAATTGATGAGATTCGTCACGAACCCTGCAATTACTAACATTGTGTCTAAACTTGGCGAAATAAGATTTTTTAAATCTTGTAAAAGTATTTATGTAATATTGTAAGGCCGATAATCTCTGTTATGACAAATTATAATATGTAATTTGATAAAGAAACCATTATATAAGGTAGTAAAGTTGTACCTAAAATCTTGAAGACTTTCAGGAAAAATATAATATCGATGTGGAATGGCAGTTTAAACCCGGGTGCTATCTGTTTCTCGGTCGAGTGCGCCGGGATCGAATGCCGCCGCCGTCCGCTGTGTGTGTGTGTGTGTGTGTGAGGGTTATTTACTGACCGCTATGTACTGATACATGGAGGAATTGTAACCGGAGCTCTTTGACTCCTCGGAGCGACCGGAGCGACCGGAGCGAACCGTTTCTTTGTGCGCTTTGTAACATGATCTTTACATCGGGGCTTAGATTTATAGCTCGAACAATTTCAAATAGACCACGTCTTTTAATAAAAAGTAAGTACATACCTAACAATGATAAGACGGTAACTCCGGCGTACAATCGTTCTCATTTTGTTAAGACTTGTTATCTACCGTTAGATATCCGCTACTGTTGAAACGCAATTCAGAGGAGGAGACTAATTAACATTTTCTTATTACGACTACAAAGACAGATTTCTAGAAAATAAAAATGTATCCTGCATTGTAGAAAACATTGCTATTTTTCTAGACTAGTCGAGACACAGTTGGGCCTAAAATAATGGTCAGTAAAAATCAGCGCGTGTGTGTGTGTACTTGTGTGTGTGCAAAGCAAGGTAAATGTGACGTGTGTGTAATAGAAACAGCATGCGGGCCATTACACAACATCATATTAGTTTGGCGGACGAGTGCTCGCCACCGCCCACACACAAGCCTGTCGAGAAGATCCACTTCTAGCAACAATATCATATTGTATTCAGCTACATTTTGAAGAACATTACATATCATTCTGACTTTAGTCTGAAGACAAAATTATACATTAATGTTTCTTTTTAAAAAAATCATACATACTTTAAATTGCAAAGGACCTAAACCAAATGTAATGTTATAAGGAGATTATAATAATATGCTTTGCTGATTGGTCGTGGTGGTTCTTTACTGCAGCGTAGTGCACTTTCTGTACCTGTGTCATGGCGCCGCGGTGTCCGCCCCCGCGAGAGCGCGTGGTCACCCGAGCGCCGCGCAGCGTTATATTAGTGATGATACGTCTCTTCGCCAGTTACTCCTTATTGCGATAAGTTATTATCTACGCCACTGACATGGAATTATAACGCATAAATCCTTCCAATGTTAGCTATGTCCACGTATACTATACGTCAGATGCACATTAAAGTAATACCTAGTTTTAGTAGTAGTGATAAATTCGTTAATGACACTTACATGGTTCGCGGGAGGATGTAGTACCTACAGCGAATAGAATTACTCGTATTCTCAATTGTACTTGTTGACTTATCTGTGCTATAATTTCAGATTGTTTATACTGAGATTGTTTATATGTTGCACTGTTACAGCTAAAACAAAACTTATAAGTCACTATACAGTATGCGTGGACACAGTCTTGATTGTCAAACTTTATCGGAAGTCTTCTACGTCTAAGTTCGTAGCAAACTACAAGCTACGCTTTAGCCTGTAGCAGAGTTAGCTACGCCGTAGCCTTAGCAATGAGGACACGTAGTCACTGCTACGCGGTAGTTCGTAGAAATTGCTACGCCACACCATCTTTCGTAGCAAAACGATTTCGTTAAATGTAATGCTACAAAGAATTTACAAAGGTAAATCGACAGCACAAATAATATATATTTATTCATTTGTCACGTCTCAAACATGCCAAGCGTTCTCGGGCAAGTAGGAGAAACTCGAGTTACCTACATTATTATAGCTTTTGTAAAATGATGCTGCAACAAGATGAAGCAAGGAACAAGAGTAGGTACATGATACTCGTAGCAACACTAGAGGCTGCGCAGGTCGTTACGTGGAACTGCCGCATAAACAGCCACACAACAGCAGCGGCTGCTCCGGAACATCTTACACTTCGGATGGAACAACTCGCGATAATAGATAATTTACTACTCAATGCACTCAAGTTGTTGTAAGTTACTTTGTAAAAAAAAACAAAATACCCGACTGCACACTAAAAAAAGAGTAAAACAAGCCCCACAATAATATTGATCAATACAACTTTACTGAATATAATTTATAAATATTGATGGAAAGCATCGCAGGCGGGGACCAACAGAGGCTTATTTATAGTCATTTGGGTTGTGCACCATTTAGCAGAATTTTCGTTGGTGGCGGTCAAGGTGGTCCCCGCCTGCGATGCTTTCCATCAATATTTATAAATTATATTCAGTAAAGTTGTATTGATCAATATTATTGTGGGGCTTGTTTTACTCTTTTTTTAGTGTGCAGTCGGGTATTTTGTTTTTTTAATAATAATTCTTTTATTTATAACTTTTTAGCTGTTTTTATTTAACGAAAATGTTGTAGATGTAGAAGACTATGTATATGTAAGTACCATTTCAAATTATTTCGACGACATTTGGCTTTAGATTACGAGTGATGTTACTCCGCAACATAAATTTACCGCCAATGCGACGTTCAAGACGATCAAGACGACGTTCATGCATTTGATCAAGACGACGTGATTGTATCGCCAAAAGAATCGCTTTTTGCTTGCTAACGCATGAGTTGCTTTGCGTTGACGCAGAATTAACATGTTCCCGTGGGAATTTTGAGAAAAAACGTATCCTATGAATCTAATGATACCGCATACATATTTTTTTAAAGGGAAATTTAGAAAAAATATCCCGTGGGACTTTTAGGATAAAATGTATCCTATGACACTCCCGTAATCAAGACAAATCTAACGATACCTCATACATCAAAATCCATCAAGCCGTTTAGGCTACAGGAGGTCACAAAGGAACAGACATACATACATACATACATACATACATACTTACATACACTCGAAAAACATTACCCTCCTTCTTTGGCAGTCGGGTAACAAATAAGACATTTTTTTTCCAAAAAATTAAAACGACTTCAATATTTTTCTACAACAACCGCATCAAAATCGTTTCACTAGCGAGGTTTGAGCTAAACGCGTACGAACATACATACTTACTACACACTACTACATTCGAACATCTAAATATATAAAACTCAAAGGTGACTGACTGACTGACTGACATAGTGATCTATCAACGCACAGCTGAAACCACTGGACGGATCGGGCTGAAATTTGGCATGCAGGTAGATGTTATGACGTAGGCATCCGCTAAGAAAGGATTTTGATCAATTCTACCCCCAAGGGGATAAAATAGGGGATGAAAGTTTGTATGAAACTTTGTCAATTTTAAACAAATCGGACTGAGACTTTGCATGCATAAAGCTACTATGGCGTAGGCAACCCTTAAGAAAGGATTTTGATAAATTCCATCCCTAAGGGGATAAAATAGGGGATGAAAGTTTGTATACATCTTCTTAGATTTTATGAAGAAGTCCTGATGACAAATCAGAATTTTATGATGACGTTCGCTTAAATACGATTTTGATTAATTTAACCCCCATTCAACCCCCACGGGTGATAAAATAAGGGATGATGAAGGATGTAAAATGTATTAGTTTGAACCTATTAGTACGTAATGCGACTGCTAAGTACTAATCCTAATTATACTGTCACGTGAAAGAATGCTCCTACGGGATAAGTAGTATTTTGACTATTCTATATTGCCCACGCAGACGAAGTTGCGGGCAACAGCTAGTTCAAACATATAGGTCAAACTGAGAATTACTTTTTTTGCCGGCGTCGGTTAAAACATTATTGAACAGTATCGTGTATAGCAATCTACACAATTTTATAAAGGTTGAAATAACTACAAAATTCGTTGAGTAATCAAATAAATATAAAGCTCATAAAAAAACACTATGAAACAAATTGCAAACAAAAGCCGTGCAAATACGTCGAGGCACTTTACGTTGTATTTGATGAGAATATTGGCGCTCGCTAATGAAAAGCTCTCTCATTGTATTAGATACAAAACACGCGCAATAACAATTATGAGCGCACACAGCATCATTTCGCGTCACTCACCCGATATGCTAACCAACTAATATTAGCTCAGCTTTCAAACCACCAGCCAAGCCTGTTTATTACTTCTGTATTGCGAGGCTAGGCGGCATTGCCTCGAACAGTTTTGAAACAATAAAACAGACCGCTGCGAAATAGAATGAACTACGTGGCAGTATTCGCTGAGGAGTCAATGTGCCGCACGTGAAGCGTGTTCACATCGATGTGCCGGTGTCAGTGCTGGATGTGGCACTCCGTGTGATGCGTCTCCAAGGAGGCGCTGCTTTCGTGATAACATGGTAAAAGTGCATTTGGGAAAATATTACTTCTGTAATTCATAACAGACTGAAAGGTTAGAAACAATAGCTTGAGTCGATGTAAATGTTGGTACACAGGCTGAAGGAAACTGTGCAAGTAGTGAATGCCTCGGCTAATTGGGATTCAGTGAGCTCGCCTGTAGAGCCTGTTCTAAAGTTTCACGATGTAATAATTCTTCAACGTCAAGCAAATTGAATTTGTTGCCGGATAGTTGAGTTAATTCCAGCTAATAGACTCCCTCTGACGATAACACTCGCTACACAAAGTAAACAACAGAAGGACCAAAACAATCCTTGTAAATGCGTAATTGAACTCGCGGCGAGATATAACTAGCCTGAACAAATTCCACATATTCTATGCCGAGCATCTCGGTAGATACAACGACAGAAAACACACCATAACAATAATACTTGGTTCAGCTCACAGGCAGTACGTTAATGTTAATCCTAGTGATACTTCTGCGTGACATTTGTGCGTGAACTTTATTAAAGCAACTTTTATCATTAGGGCCCTCCTTTATTGTATGACGCTTTGTGCTCCCTCGCCTCCTGAAGTAATCAGGCCACTGAAAGATATCTATGAACTGCCGCTTTGGATAACAATGGCCAATTGTCTGGAAATCGAATATTCATTACTGCCAACTCTGAAGACTTCATAAAATCTTGGTATACCCACTTCTTGTAGGAATTGACTCGATCCCTGAAATTAAATATATTCAATTGAGTGTCGCAATTTACTGAATATAATATTCCATTATAGAGTTCCAAGGAGGAAAATTGTATAAGTGTAATTATCTTGGTGATGGTGCTTAATAAAGTTTTATTGTAGGGAAAGACAAGATATTTAAGAAAATAATGGAACTTGTTGTCCAATGTCGCTCGGTCGTGTGTGTTATTTTCTTCTCCGTTTTCATAGAACAACAAACAGTAGTCGTTGCGAATATTTTTCTTACATTCCGGGAAACAAATAGAAATTCCTTTTGTTTTATGAAGGCAGTTATTTTGCTGGAGCCGTTCAATTACAACGTCTTTAACGCTGTTTGTATATAAAGGCAGTAAAAATAAAACGTTCGTTGTTTCGTAGTATAGTCTGTTTCAGTATTCACGAGCGTCGACACAGGCGCACATCGCTACACGCTGCAGAAGGATCACTTGACACCATCTGCTTTTGTATTTAGAGAAAGCCTACCATTCAAACACAGTTTTTATTCAAGCATTTTTTTTTTCATATAAAGCTGTGATATCACGTAGGTACATACAAGTATCAGGAACACAAAGCGGTCGGACCGCGGTTCCATAAAGTTGTTATTTTAAATATAAACCATTTGAGTCGCATGTGGAGGCACAAGTTACAATGTTGCACAACTTTTATCTATTGTGCACATTGCAGCGGACAGCGGGAAGTCGCACAACAAGTGCAACAGTCCCGCGCGACGCGACCGACGCGCGCTACCTACTGCTGTGCCGGCACAGAGCCCGCTGTCGTCTGAACTGGCGCCTCCTGCAGTTTGTTACAACTTGCAAATCTATTCAATATTTAGTTTGCGTTGAGACAAACATACTCGCGGGTCGCTAGCGCCGTCGGGACCCGTATAGTTTGTATAATACCTAATTGATCTTCTCCCAGTTTTCTTCTTAAATTGCTTATTCTTGTAGAGCGTTATTTCAGCAGGTGACTTGGTCAACACGGGACTACTCCCGGCCACTACTACAGATACTGATATAAGAAAGCAGACCGCGACTATATATAAAGTTGGGTAATAACATAAACTAGTAGCTAGTAAAGCGGCGCAGTTTGTCTCGGGGGGTTAGCGACTGCAGTGATATTAACTTGAGAAGTTATTGCGACTCACAACTTGCAGCAATAACCGTGTTCCAACAATCCTATACATTAAGTTCTGACGGTAATACGATTGCCGATATAGAGAAACTACTTTGAGAATACTACACTTTTCTCAAGAACAGTAGTTTCCGAGTTACTAAACTTCTCGTATGAGGAACTTATGATAATGTTATGAGGGTTGCCTTATAGGTAATAATGTCACAATATTACGTTATCTAGAGGCAAAGAAAATTTTAGAATGTGCTCTGAACTAAAATAGAAATTACTAAAATTGTTACTTCTTTGTTTGTTAAGCTCATGACTTAAAGAAACGTAACTTTTTGTCCATAATTTAAAGATAAAGTCAAATCTGATAGCCGTAAGTAATGGTTCGACTGAGACATTTGTAGTAAAGTTGTGAGGGTCGTTTTATCTTTACATCAAGCAATGGCTGGAGCAGAAAGTTTAAGAGCAGCTAACGACCGACGACTGTAGTAGTCGCCCACTGTGACACGTCACCCGCGCCCGCGCCCGCGTCCGCTCCGCTAGTGCCCGCGCCCGCGCCCGCGCCCGCGTCCGCTCCGCTAGTGCCCGCGCCCGCGCCCGCGCCCGCTCCGCTCGCGTCCGCTCCGCTAGTGCCCGCGCCCGCGCCCGCGTCCGCTCCGCTCGCGTCCGCTCCGCTAGTGCCCGCGCCCGCGCCCGCGCCCGCGTCCGCTCGGCCTGGCCAGTGGTGACCCTCGCGATTGAGTTTGACTTCACAATTAAGTTACCATCTCGGTGTAAATTAACTTTGTTGACGTCCACTAATTACGACTCGCAAACTTGATATAACTTACGGATCCTTTACATTAGATACTAACATTAAAGTATATTGGCAGGTAGGTAAGTATACATTATACCTATATAGGTACCTTTATTTAATTTAGAAGTACATTCTGTCTGTGTTAGTTAATACTGTCTACTAAAATCGTAAGTAAATACATAGTAGATACCAATGTGATACAATAATTGTAGTGATACATTTTATCTTTGAGTGCAATTTCTAATTTCCTTCTTTAGTACCAATCAACACATTGTTCAAAGCAAAGTAGTTTCAAACCATTTAAAATACAATATTAGTACTGAAGCAATGTGGAGTTAAGTGCTTTACGCACTCCAAATAAAGACGATGAACACTGTGAGCACGTAACTTCATCCGCATCGGAAGCCTTCAGTTCTATCGTTCCAGAATTTGTAATTAGCTGTATGTGTGTGCCAGAAGCCGAGAGCGCTGCGAGCGAGCGCCGAGCGGCGAGCGGGGCGGGAGCGAGCCGACGTGTCTGCACGACCGGACCGGCGCAACCGGCGCCTCGGCTTAAACATTATCTAAAAGGAGTTTAAGCGTATTGAACTTCTCTAGACAGCTTTATTGGCTTTTCAAAGGGTAACATTCATTATATGATGAAAAAGTTATTTACCATGGGAATAATTGAATGATTTTGTTTACATTATTTGTGTGGCGAATTTGATGTCCATTCAAAGGTGTCTATAGACACACATAACGCATTTATGTGACCCAGTTAAATAAAAGATGGACAGCACGCGGCCACGCGCTAACAATAGAATGACCCGTGTCACACAAAGCATGTTCACCACTTTGAGCCAGCGACAGGGCGCATCCCCGCGGTGCTCCACTCCACGTAATTCAATTAACCGTTTAGTCCGTGGATTATAAAATTAAGGAGCGTGAAAAACCTTTCCCTGTCGGGTAAAAATGAGACACTTGACAAAACGGGACCTTCATTAAGGATATAAATTTAATCAAGAGCTGACCTTTTGGGTGAGGTGTGGCGAGCGATGCGGGCGCGTGCGGGCGGCCGCAGCACAAACATGGCGGCGGTGTGTCGCACGTATCGGTCGGACTAATTACTCACGTGATTGCTGCCCCCGGCGCGCGCCGCAAGTCACGCGCGGCCGCCGGCTCGCTAGTAGACCAACCTCCTGCAGTTCACTTATCACTTTTCTATCAACGTATTGTGTAAACAAAATCTTCTCAAAATTATTAAATCTCTTTTAGCATAATACAAAGATGCCTTTTGTTGGGGTCGTAAACCCCAACAGTGATGTAGATGTTGGTGATTGCGAAGAGAAAAGAACACACGTGTTTGTTCTGTTATGTTACGTTTAGTGTATCAGTACAGAAACCGTGCATCGTCGGTTCTGCACCTGATTTCTTTCCGTGTCAGATTACGGTCCCATCGGGATATGAGAGTGAGTGCACCTATGTCTGCAAATGCTTGTGCACCTTAATATGTCCTGCACAGCAGAGTGATCTCCTTATATGAGAACAGCCGCCGTGGCCGAAATCGGCCTTGGACGTATGATTATGAAAGAAACCAACTAAAGAACTCATACCAATTATCAGTGTAAAGTACTTACAGTAAGCTAAAATAATAGTGCCGGACGGCGCGAGCAGTGTGGACCGCAGCGTTAGCAGAAAATGTGCAGTCTAAGCCTGAACACCCTTTTAAAGAATTTAAATTATATGAAGATTTTTATAAACTTTTTGTGTTGATAGTACTTAAAATAACATCCCACATAGAAGCCAACGGCATTTATGTATCTGCCATCAATGTTCAATCATCAACCGGCAACTACAGGCTATCAGGATTTTGAGGAATATTATTTTAATTTTAGACCAATCGTTAAACAATGTGCATCACATGCGATTTACATCTCTATACCCATACAATAAGATGTAAATTCTTCTGCAATTACAGGCGGATAGTTTTACAGGCTAGCAGTGCCAAGCCTTTGTCGTGGACTGGCTTCCTGATGGATGAAACTAATCTATTATTCTGTCTGGCTCATAAGTCCGGATCCGTCTGCCATTAATACAGTTGGCTAGGCGTCGTTCAACATCGGCCGACATCGGGCGACATCGGGCGACATCGTGAGAGATTGTGCAGCATCTTGCGGTGCCATGCGTTCTGCCTGATTGATCATCAAACTGTGCGGACATTTTAAAATTAATCGTCCGCATGTCTAGCGGGATTAAGTAGATGTATGTTGCATCTGTGCAGTTTAGTGAATTACTCAATTTATTACTCGTCTTAAGGGGTGCATCTGGTGCACGGAAATTAATTTGCTTTAGAGCACTTCGTGTGGCTAAACAAATGGAGAGCAAATGACTTCTCTGCTTGTTCACAATGCATTTCAATTGAGATTTATGGGTTCAATTAATTAAGTCTTTCTTTTGTCATTGATTTTTTTACTCTGAGCAATGATCAAGACGTCATCTGCAGATGTACTTTTTTGTTTATGATTTTTTGACAGTACAAATTAGAATAAATATATGAAGCTCTTGTTTTAATTTTAGGAATATATTTGTGGAGCGCAGTGTTCACCTGTGACCGCGTGCATAATCAGTGTGACCGCAACTGGCGCTGTTAAATCCGCTCGTTGGCTGATATAAAATGTTTAGCGCAGTGATTGGCTGATTGCGCGAGCCGCACCGCTCCACCGCATCAAATGAATCCTCGCTCGTCACACACGTGCTCTACTACCGACAGATTAATCTGATGATTAACAAATGACCAACGGGCTAGTGTTCTGAACAGTACGCTCGATCCGATCGTTTCGTATTATATAAGTTTTTGCTGCAGTAGTGCTGCGATGCACTGAATAAGCAAATGAGCATTTGTGTCTAGCCGCTTCGGAGCGGTAATAAAATATTCCCTGCGCCAGACACGCATTTTTCACAATAGTCTGTAATCCATTATTTTATATATTTAAACGAGCAATTCTTACACACATTAATAGATATTGCGTCCTAATAATTAGCTCTCACAATTCATGTGAATTATTTTAGCTCTAATTACGGTTTCGTTAATAACCGAACTGTGATCAAGGTTTTTGTACGCAAATTACCAATATAACATGAATCGTTTTGCTGTAGGAAGAGATCCCGCGATGTGTGTGCATGTGTGAGCGCGTGGTCGCTACTCGCGCCGCGCGCTAATGCGCCGGATCAGTTGCGGTGCGGTCGTTTGCCATCCGCGATTGTTTCGCTATTGAATTAGCTATGCACAGAGACAGCCATTTTACTGAACATGTGCCATCAAGCTAAATGCTTTCAAATTGTTCCATATTAGTCACGACGATTCCTAATATTGAATTAGTTTTGCACGAGTGGACAACGTTTGTGCGTCAGTGAGTAATTTCGGACCATTGTATGAAATTAAAATTGAGAACTAGAGAATAATATTTCCTCATACTATATGAGCATTCTATATGAGCAAACTGACAACAAAATTTGAGTACCTACATTAATGTCGTAAACAGCATACTTAAAATCTGTGTGCAGTATCAGGGTTATTAAATCCCAGATTTGTTCATTAGATCTGTTTCGTATTATGTGCTCCATTACGGTTAATATGTAGCGCGAGTGGAGTGCGGCGGTGGCGCGACGCCGCAGAACAATATCGTGCGACGCGCGCGACACGCCGCCGTCGCAAGTAATACAGCCGCATCGACACTAATGTGAGCTCCGTTTGGACGCGGATTACGGTTTTAATTAACGTTTTGTCTCTATTGGAAGTAATAACGCCGCGCCGAGCGGAACCAACTGCCGCATGCCGCGCGACACAGCGGGTGAACGCTCACCACTCACGACCCACTTCAATACTAAATGTTAATGAATAGATTTTATGTCGAGCGTTTCGTGTAATTTGATTGCACCAATTTAATTAACCTTCGCTTTCTCGCAGGAAAGCTCTTGTTTCAAAGACATTTTGACTCCAGCTAAAGAAATTGAACTCCATAGTTAGTAAGAATTTTTCAGCAAAACAATGTAATCCGACTAACAAATGAAAAATCGGCCGGCTTTGTAGTTAATCTCTCAAAGCCAGTTCGTTTTTAAAACGTTATTTTCAGCATGAGTGGGCAGCGGATTGTTGCAAGCGCTGCGGCTGCGGGCGGAGGCTGGAGCCGCGCCAGGAGCCGCCGCTAGCATTATATCGCGGGTATCGCTAAACCGACGGATATTACGCTCTGTGACGCCGCGGCACATAAGCCAACTCATCACTCTATATAATATTCAGTTTAACTTGTTCTGTGCATAGAAGCGTGACACAAACGACATTAAATCACTTCATAATACGTAATCAAGAGGTCGTCGTCGACTTGCTTTAGAGTCACCAAGCCTTCAAGTCAAAGTGAAAGTCATTTAATTTTTAATTAGGTACTTGTGAAGTATTGTTTTCTTATTTTATTTTCATCATCATCATCATCATCAGCCTATCGCAGTCCACTGCTGGACATAGGCCTCTCCTTATTTTATTTTACCACCTCATTATTTACAGGACTGCTGAGAATAAGAGTTCTAACAGACAAATTCCGATTTACTCTGCCCACGTCGTAAATGCTCATTTAGTAAGTTTTACCGCTCATTTATTTATTCATTGATCCATTTCCTTAATATTTATTACTCATGTTTCTTAAGTTTACTGCTTAGTTTGAACTGCTGAACTAGTTATTAAACGTGCCAATAATAATTTTTACCTCACCAAAACTGCAAGTTATAACTAGCTCTTTAAATCAGTGCCAACATTTTTAAACTTATTGGATTGATTGTATTCTATTGCTCTTTGCTATAGATTCCAGATGGAACTGCTTGATTCAGCTAAGTGTTTTTAATAAAAACATCGTGATTTTCATTACTGAAAAAATATACGTAGGTACACTTATCAAATCACGCAAATCTATCGGTCAATGCAAATCACGAGCCTTTGTTTTTTATTAAAAATACATAAACAAGCTTATGATTGATTGTTTGTGTGCAGTGGCAAGAATTTATTCCGAGTGTAACACTTTAGACGAGTTCAAACGTCGTTGTGCGGGTGACGTGTTGCGTGAGGCGGCGTGTGACGTCACGTCGGCCGCCGGCTCGTGTGTCACTCACTGCCACACTCCGTACGATCCGTCCTCGTTCGCCGCAACATCGTGCCTGTAGCACACCTCCGCTGCGAAACCCAAAGGGCGAAACCGCCACATGACAGTTTCGCTGTGAGTTGTTGGGCGGCGAAACAATAGCGAAATTCCCTGCTCTAACGTACAAAACTGACTATGACGTTGTCTCTTTCTAACATGATTTCGCTCATTTGCTTAGGCGCCGTCTACATCTCCGCCCTGGCGGACAACTGGCGGACAACGGCCGCCCAACAACTCACAACTCACAGCGAAACTGTGGCGGTTTCGCCCTTTGGGTTTCGCAGCGGATGTGTGCTACAGGCATTACAGAGCCCTTACAAAAGTTCAACATTCATCTACTTGCTAAACTTATTCAACCCGATTATTTTATTTGCAACATTTATATTATAGAATTGCATCTATGTTCAGTCGAATATGAGCACACTACATTCTGTTCTGTTTCACTGGTTCAACAAAATACATTACATACAAATAATTATTGAGTATTCAGTAATAGTTCTCTGAACTGGAATTGCTTTGAGCAATTAATAATATAATCGTAGGTGGGTGGGTATAGCTTATTTGCGATTATTATGGGAAACTTTATTGTGTACTAGCTGATCCCGCGAACTTCGTATCGTTTAAACCTTCCCTGGAACTCTACAAACATTTTAAAACCAGAAAAAGCCAAATCGGTCCAGCCATTCTCGAGTTTTAGTGAGACTAACGAACAGCAATTCATTTTTATATATAAGAAGAAGATATGAGGTAGAGTTATGTAGTCGAGTGGTGTGTGGTTTATTTTCGGGAAGATATTTAGTGAAATCTAAGTTAGTACTTGTATCGGATGCCCAGGCTTCGGCGTCAGGTTGCTCACTCTAGGATGTGAACAAGTACCTAGGAAGTACCACAGTATAACCTGACCTCCACCTGCGCAGAAGTAATTTATTGGGTCCCTTTTGTAGTATGAAGTGAGGCGCGGGGGCAGGCTAAAGCGGTGATTGGCCCGCAGTGCATCGCGTCACAGCCGTCACTCAGGATTGGTTCTTTGCTAATAAATCACATGTAGGTCAGAGCCCTAGATTCGTGCCGATAACTATACTACTAGTGAATCACACTCAATTAGAGCATTACTTTTAAAATTATATTTTGTCATGACAAGCCAATTTACATTTTTTCCGTAGTAGGTAGGGTAGTTAGATCGGTTTGCTATTTGCTAGCAAAAATACCTCCACAATTGCGTTTTTTCTAAAGGTTTTTTCTTTCACGACTCACATATATTTACCGGTATTTACGACTACCGTTTCCTTGGCTTCGCTATTACCATATGAAGTGGAAAGTGCTGGTGTATCAGAAAGTATATTATTGAAATGGCCCGTAGTACCGGAGCCGGTGTGGCGCCCAAATTGATGCGGCCCGTCCGGATATTAATATCCGCGCCGACGGATGTGCGCGGATATTACGCCTGCCACACGCAGCGCTGCCGCAGAAAAACCACTCTGCCTGAAAACTATTAAACTATTTATCATAATACTCGAAGTTCGTAGTCCTATTGGAAGGCAATTTAAATTGAAGGTAAAATAAAAATAAATTGAAGGTATTTCAGAATAATAAATTGTGTGTCCGATGAAATACACTCACATCGTGCCTTAACTTCAGTTTGTCAGTTTTTCCTGAAATGTACCTATATATATAATACTAGCTTATCCCCGCGACTTCGTTCGCGTGGAATAGTGACTTCCGGCAGATTTTTGGTTTGACCAATAGATGGCGCTATATGTCCGGAAGAAAAGGCAGACAGACAGGCAGAGTTACTTTCACATTTATAATATTAGTTAGGATGTATAGAATATTTGTAACTAGCCTTCTGTGTACATTTCTATACTCTCCTTACCCGCTAGCCACCATACAGTCTCAATCTGAAAGAAACATAAATACTTGTAGTTTGTGGCGCTCGCAGTCGCGTGAAGTGATAGCCGCATGAGTACTGAACTACTGGCACACCGCGGCTCGTGCGCCGCTCCTGTGTCTACAGTGAGGTGTCGCCGCGTGCTTACTATTGTTTCTTAGATTTTCAATTTAGAAAGGAGACTGGATTCTGATTGTACTTGCAAATTATGAGCCACCGTGTCGAGGGTCAGGGTGACGAGAAGCGGGGGTGAGGGGTAGGGCAGCGTGTCGCGCGCGGGGTGAGGGGGGAGGCTTCACTTGTGCGATATTACACTGTCACAAGTGGATTTTTTGTTTGTAGACGTGGCCTCGGGCAATATGTACATGGTTCAAGTTAATGCTTGCGCTTCCTTTCTACGCTTTTGCAGGTTTTTTTTTTATTTCCCACAGCAATATTGTTACTCGACGATTTGATATCCCAGAGGAGATAGCTTACTAGCATAAACAAACAAGCTAGAGAGGCATTATGTCGTGTGACGTCAAGATATAAAAGGAAGCAATATCCGGGTCACCTGTAGGTAAGTAGTTTTAATGTTGAGTTTAGCTGTTCCGCACTGATCAGAGTGTTGCTCTGCGCTCTGTGCTTGTTGTAGCGGCGGCACAAACAGCGAGTGATTGCCGTGACCGCGCTTATTGTCGCCGCGTGATTGCGACACCGTGTGCGCTCGCCGCGCCGCCCGTTGATCCATCAGTACACAACGATACTCTAGCTAGACCCTATCCCTGAACATCTCATATCGAGCATTTACAAGCCTATTGCTATTCGGGCCGATAAACCGAGCCATCTGAATACATTTGCAGAGCAGATTTCACTCTATTCACGTACGAACATTATTTTCAATTGCGTTACAATATTGTTCAATTGTGTTACAGCGACGAGGCGAGCCTCACTACAAAACGTTGCTGTTTTTATATCGTGTACTCTATTTGTTCTCGTATTTCTTTTGGCATCCCTTTGTGTTTTATCTTTTTATCGCTTGATTGAGTTGTATCTCAGATTTATGTCCACTTTATCTTTGTGTCAATACCGAGAAATGAGACTGTGAGTCATGTTCGTTTGTTAATTATACTGTTCCTGTATATAGACCTATTTAAGCTTCCAGGATTTCATGTGCATGGCAATGAAGATAGCTATCAAACCTTATAATAATCGCACAAAGCAATAACACGACATTGGTTGTAGGAGTTCATACTGCAGTACAATAGCGGAATGGCAGCTGTCACGACGCAGCACCAACAGCCCTGAGGCAGTCCCGCCGCATTCCTCGCGCGTCGGCTGCGCGACTGCACGGGAGCCGATCACTCAGTCAGCGCCTCGCATATTACACAACACTAGGAATGACTCAATGCTGCACACTCCCACTACAGCCGACGACGAATCTGGATTCATTTCACAACTGAATTTCATTTGCTCAGAACAAAGGGCACCATTCAGATAATATTCATAAAGTCTTTTCAAATGGTATTCCCTCCAGCACGGACTGAATCGTTCGCTGTAGAGAGAACCGCTCCTTGCGCCCATTGTGCCGATACTTAATTGAGTTCTCGTCTGTGATGTACCGTGGAGGCCGCGAGCCGAGTCAGCCCTATGTGACGACCATTTATGTTCATAATAGGTCTACTTGCATTTATTATATTTCAATGTTTTCTTTTTGTAACACCTTCTATCGGATAGTATGTAAGTATTACATCATACGGTTCACACGATGATTCCGAATGGAATGGAATGATCACTTTACCATGTTCTGATGACAAATCGTCTCTATCTATAGTACCTACCTAATCAATAGGTTATATGATGTGTGAGGCGTCCATTGTACCTGCAGCCAATAACCGCAGGCTGCGGATCGCTTTGTGTTAGTATTTGAGCTCAAACAGCGCTGTTTGACAACACGTAATTGTTGTTTTGGCCGCGCTTTGATTTGCGGTCGCCGCTGGCACGTCCGCCCCGCACGCCGCCCCGCACGTTATCTGAAATTATCTGATAGAAGTCTCGTCACCACTCTTTAAAAGGTCTAAAAGGCATGAACTGAAAATTCTTCAAAGTACATTTTTATACAATTGTAAGGATAAGTCAGCATAAAAGAGCGGTGTTTGAGTAAAATGTCAGTTGCAGCAGTTGTTGCATTAGACCATAAAACGATGTTATAATGGATTCTACACGGTGGAGTTCACTCTCACTCGACAAAACAGTCTCTCCATTCATAATGCTCATGTTTTCGACATGATGAATTCATAACGCGCACGTCACGAGTACGCGGCGAGGAAGCGCCGCATTTATTCACTTGTACTGTGAGCGACAAATGATAGACGTATGCTGAACAGAACCCGCTAAGCTCCACAACTCAACGAAAATTGCAACGGGAATGCAATTTGAATGTGAGTTAACATAATATAAAATAAAAATATCTGCTTTAATCTTAAATTATAAGCTAGTGTCTTACAATTTAAGATTCCCCAGATTCCCCAAAGATCTAGCTTCATAGCATTATGAGCGTCTCAACTAAACTGTATTCTGGGGAAAGGCGATCCAATTCGTGAGCAGCAAAGCGTGAAGTAACTAATCTAATGAGTTAATCGTGTGCGAGGTTGTCGCGCCGCCCCGCACCGTACCGCACCGCACCGCACCGCACCACGTCGCACCACGTCGCACCGCGTCGCGCCGCGCTTCTGGCCGGCGTTGAGTTATGGCGCGGTTTATCATTCGCAGCGCTGCACAAACCAACTTATCGAACAAGAGACTTTACTACTGACCACGATTTCGCTGCCGTTCAATTTAATTTTCGTATGAGATATTATAAAAGATCATGTATTATTATCTAGTCACTATCCCGTTCGTAAAAAACGTCTGATGTCGTAATCTGTGAAACAGAAATACATAAGATCCGAAACATAAATCATTCCATAATTCCAGAAGCGAGCTTCACAATTGAAGCTGCGGCATGCAAGGATCGCCTGAGCGTCGACTGTCGGGACCAGGGGCGCAGAAATCGTAGAATATTCAATATCTACGTTATTGTGTCCCGAACAATGCGGCCACAGACAGAAAATAATAATTGAAAGCGGCTCCTTGGAGCATCGGATGGCACTCGTGTCGATACATTGTTCCGCTGCAGCTGAATTGAATAAATTGCTCGAGAGTACTCCACTCTGTGCGACCGCTTACAACAATGCGCTTCTACTCTGTATGTTATTTGCTGTGCACGGAATTGAAAATACTAAAGTTGACTCCGATTTAAATTGAACCATATAACGTTTGTATTTAAGTAAACAAAAATAGTAGAAGAAACTGGTATTCTTTTGTACTTTTAAGAGTTTGAATAATTATTTCTTACAAGCAACTGCATATCGTTCTGTGACGTTCCCGGATCAGAATAGGAGGTCCCCATCTCTCTCACGTTAGTGTCGTAATAGGAGACTACGGTGACGGGTAAATCACCACAACAGCATTCCCAAAGAGGGTTGGTGTCAGGCAGGCGGCCGACCATAAAACTTAAGCCGAAACCTATGCAGCATGAGAATAGTAAATGATATGAGCGATAGGGCTAGGGCGTACCCCACAGGCGACGCGCAGGAGCAGCACCCGGATCCTGTGGGAAATGGACAAGGGTTGTCGCACCATAACGGCCGGGTGCGACGTAAGATGCGAGCTCAAAGTGTGAGAGAATTGATGAGGTATGCGAGTTGGAATGTAGGATGACTGGAAGAGGAAGAGAGCTAGCAGATGTTTTGAAAACGCGATGGATGGATTGTGTGAAAGTAGATATGGTAAGAAAGAATGTTACTTGTGAGATGACGGCAGATAGAAGAGTATGGAAGAAGAAAACATGCTGCGACCCCAAATAAAATTGGGATAAAGGCAGGAGGATGAAGCAACTACATATCATTGTATAAGTATGTATTTACTTGAATAAATTTCAAACAATAAGTGGCAATGCAGTTTGGGCACAATCGTCGCTGACAGCGATGCGGATGAGTTCTTTGATACACAGTTGTAATTTATATTTTCTATTTGTTAATGAGTTGGTAATTGTTATTTCTGGTGTTTGAATTGATTGATTTGTATACAATCATATTTACTTAAAGTATCTACCTAGGTAGCCCGACATAGCGATCGGCACATAAGCGGCGGCGGGCGGCGCGGAGAATGAAGTGTCGTCCTCCGCGCAGAGCCACCGTAACAGGCACTTTATCACCCGCACGTGAAAAATGAACCGCACCGTGAGCGAGCGCCGCGCCGCGCCGCACCGCACCGCACCGCGCCGCGTCCGCAAGCTCACCTGCTGGGTACTCACATTACGTACACATTCAGGATTGAGGTATTTTCTTAAATTAAAATGTTCTTTGATCGGAGTAGCTCCAGTTCTCGCTGAGAGCGGCCGGAACGAGCTTGTGCACGACCATACCACTACGCAGCAGTTGGCTTTGACTCAAATGCGATTCGGACTGCATGAAGTATGAAGCTCGCAGCCGAATTCCGCGCGTAGTTTTCGAAAGATAAATGGAGCGGAAAAATGAATTAAATCCCGAACGTAAGGCAGTATAAAAACTGCACTACGTAAGTAACCAAGTGCCAGCTGAACATTGATAAAGGCAAATATACTTTCATTTTGGAAGTTGGGAATGCTCCTATCTTTGTACGTCACGTCGTCATCGAAAATCGTCTAAATCATATGTGTATAATATGGTGTATGCCCCTAACTTATCCCAAAGAAACCTTGTAAATATATACAATACAGTTTGGCTGGTCGCGTCTGATCTACGGGAACACGAGGGCTGCTCGCATGCTGTCAGCAGTTCAGCCTTGTACAATAACGTGCATTCGTTTGAGGTGTATTCAGTTTGTGATTGGTGTACAGTTGCAAAGCTATATGTTTGGTAACATTGCGATATGATGAGCGTGAAGCACACAGCGGGCAGCACTCACGTCGCAGCCATTAGCCACTGTAAACTCATTAGAGTCGCGTCGCTCTCGCGCTGCTTGCTCTCAGCGCTCGGCGTCGCTCTTGTTTTAGGAAATATCGCTATTAGAAGTGCGCCGTGTGTCGCCATACGCTGCTGTACAACACCAGTCACGTTAATCAATACAGAGCTCTCTGTCTGGAAAAAAGATATAGATCAAATGATTCCTCCAGCCCTCCCGGGGAATGGTAGGATTGTCAGGTTCCCATCCATTGTAAAAGCCTTTGTGTCCAAAGTCAACGATACTCTTGTGAAAATTCCCGAAGTTCTTCAATGTGGTATCGGGTCATGATTGCGATTTATATTATTCAATAATTTATTGGAGTCCTATTGATTCTACATGACTGTCTGTTTTTAAACTTAGTTAAGAACCCCCATTTAGAACTACATAAAATACCTATATAAAAAGTGGGAACTAGACAGACAGAATTTTTCATCTGGACTCATGAAGTGGATTCCTGATGTGTTCGTAATGGTAATGTTTTCGAACGAAACTGTTGCAAACAATACATGCACCTAGTTGTAGATATTGCAACGATATAATATAGTACCTACATTGTAGTGACAATCATTTTTCACACAAGACCTCAAGCAAAGTAAAAAAAAAAAACAATATCCTTGTTCGGTGCAATGACACCGAACACCTTGCTCAGCATTACGCGACTTACGCAGTTACTTCATTAGAATTAAAATTGTAACAGAGTTTCAGTGCGCATCGGGTAACCGCGATATTCGGGTGCATTCATTGCAACATTTCTAACATTTCATTTAACATAGTTTTTACTAACATTTAACATTTAAGAAGTTATTGTGGATCCGTACAATAAACTTTATTTTAGTGAAACATTCTATCATTCAACAAACTCTGCAACCCCCACCGCATTACACCGTACATAGTTTTTGGTCCTTCGAAAGGTCCTCGCGCGTCACGTGTTCCGAGAAATCGTGATATTTGCACAAGCGGGGGGTGAACTAGTTGACATTTGGTGCTGGTGTAATCGGTCAGAGGATTGTAGTGCTAACATTGGAGCAACAGCCGCAGCAGACTTCGTGAAACAACAGCTGCAGCAGACTGCGTGGAGCTAAGTATTAGACGGCGAGCACGCAAGTACCAACATACCTATCCTTATTTTTTTCGTTTAAAGAAATATAATTTTAAATTAGATAAACATGGCCGAGCTTATTGACATTCAATCGATGATCTATGAAAGCATCGTCAAACTTGGCACCAACATCAAGAAAGATAGCGCAGACAGGAAAACACCAGATTACTTTAAGAGGCGACTGAATACTCTGGAGGAATACTGGAGGGAATATGAGGGTAATCATGACCGCATTACGGGAGAGATAAGTCAGGCTCATCCTTACTTCGGGCTTAAAGAATTTGAGAAGACTTTGCACGCCTATGAGCATGTGAAGGCTTTAATAAATCAACAGTACGATGCATTGGTGACGAGGTCAGACAAGCCGATGGAACAAGCGAAAACACCGTCTAAATCAACCATGAGTATTGTTCAGTCGGAGGAGGAAGAAACTGCAGCGGTTGCGGGGCCCAGCTCACAGAACAACTCGACTCATAAAACACACACGGGAACGAATAGTAAGGCCGATGATTTGCTACGTCGCCAACAAGCGAATTTTAAAGCTTTCTTGCGAACAACTGTAAACATTGATGTAGAGGCTATCTCGGAGAAATGGGAATTCGAAGACGTTTTAAAAACGCTTGAAGCGAGGTGGAAAACAATTGATACACTACATTGGGAGATTGAGAGTGAGATAGACGAAAACAATGAAACGTACAACTACATGTTCGACAAGTATGAGAAACAATTCAACAGTTTGAAGAAAGCAATCAACAAAAAAATGTGGTCCGTCGTACATAGAAACAAGTCAACTCCGCAACTCGAAATTCCAACGTTTACTGGCAATTATAACCAATGGGTATCCTTCCGGGATCTCTTCACGGAAGCTATCCACAACAACCCCTCACTATCCAACGGCCAGAAAATGCAATATCTCAAGAGTAAGGTACGCGCAGAAGCTGAAAAACTCATACAACACCTACAAATTAGTACGGATAATTATTTGGTAGCCTGGCAGATTCTCACACATCGCTATAATAACAATAAATTGATCTTCTCTTCCCACATGAACATTCTCCTTAGCCTTCCTAATATGCAGCAGCAGTCGGTATACCAGATAAAAAGGATGCACGATACAACGCTGGAATGCTTAAATGGTATAAAGAACTTAGGCGTCGACATAACATCATGGGACCCCATCGTAGTTCATATTCTAGGTCAAAAATTAGATAACGACACATACACCGACTACCTAGAGTCATTGAAAAACTCTAGGGAACTTCCGGTTCTACAAGAATTCCTAGAGTTTTTGGAAACAAAATTTACTACTCTCGAAACAGCTCAGAGAAAACAAGATAGTGGAGTACCGAAAAGCTCTGTAAAGAAATATAACAATAATTCATCATCGGAAATAAAGAAACATTTTTATAACTCATATAACAAGCCAAACAACACTTACAATAACCTAAATAAGCCGATTGCAAAATCCATGCACGTGTCAAATGTAAAGTGTCCAATGTGCAGTTATCAACATGGCATCTATAATTGCAAAAATTATTTAACGTTAAATGATGAACAAAAATTAAAAACAGCAAACAAATTAAAACTCTGCACTAATTGCCTATTTAGCCATAATGGTAATAAATGCAATTCAACGTTAACATGCAGGAAATGTCAAGAACCTCATAACACTATTTTACATGACGCATTTGCAAAACTCAAAAATGCGCCTGCTTTGTCATCAAATCGTAGTCAAATGAATTCACAACAACAACAGGAGAACTTCGCGGCTGCTTCACATACGTCACACGTCGACAGCTCAGAGATACTGCTAGCAACAGCTTTGGTGAGTGTTAAGGGTTCTGACGGTTCGGAGTATACCTTGCGAGCTTTGGTGGATCAGGGCTCCCAAATATCATTAATAACAGAATCGGCGGCGCAGTTAATAAACATAAAAAGACAGAGGTGTAAAGGAGTCATCTTTGGAGTAGGACAAAAGGAGAACAACTGCAAGGGAGTTATTTCTATAGTATGCGCATCTCTGCACAACAACTTTACATTCGAAACGGAAGCGTTTATTATGACGAATCTCATTAAAAGCCTACCAAACAAGAGCTTCCCGAAACCAGATTGGTCGCATATTGATAACATACCATTAGCTGACCCGGAGTTCTATATCAGCCGGCCCGTGGATTTGTTACTCGGAGCCGACGTTTACGCTAACATCATGCTAAGTGGCATTATAAAAAGCGGGAATGCACATCAGCCCTTAGTACAACAAACTCAACTGGGATGGTTGCTATGCGGCAACGTAAAGACATACCAGTGTAACGTCGTGTTAAATAACATAGAAGAGATCAGACGGTTTTGGCAGGTGGAAGAGATCAGTGAGACTTCAAATCTGTCCACCGAAGATCAAGAGTGTCTAAAATTTTATGAGTCAACAACAAGAAGAACAGAAGAAGGCCGCTATGAAGTTAGAATACCACTGAAGGAAGAGTTGAAACACAAACTGGGGATGTCTAAGCCTATGGCAATCGCCCAACTAAGGAATTTAGAAACAAAATTTAGAAAACACGAACATTTAGCTAGCAAATACAAAACTTTTATTTTAGAATTATCTCATCGTCTCATCTTTTGCGGCCCCGAATATGTTCGGTGCAATGACACCGAACACCTTGCTCAGCATTACGCGACTTACGCAGTTACTTCATTAGAATTAAAATTGTAACAGAGTTTCAGTGCGCATCGGGTAACCGCGATATTCGGGTGCATTCATTGCAACATTTCTAACATTTCATTTAACATAGTTTTTACTAACATTTAACATTTAAGAAGTTATTGTGGATCCGTACAATAAACTTTATTTTAGTGAAACATTCTATCATTCAACAAACTCTGCAACCCCCACCGCATTACACCGTACAATCCTAAACAATCACAATGGCAAGGAGGTTTGAGTCGACCGCATATTCGTTCTCATAATTGCGGTATTAAAAGGCATGGAGTACAGGACGAGTGTAATAAAACTAAACTTTAAAAAATTTGCATCCGATCGCCTTATCTCGCCGCCTCTCCGACATAATGAAACAGTTTAATTATCCTCCTTCAGCGACCACCCTCCCCCGGGGCGGCGGGCGCGCGCCCGGCACGGGCCGGGGCCCGGCGGGGCCGGCGCGGGGCCCGGCGGGGCGCGGGGCCCGGCGGGGCGGGGTGCCAGCGGGCGCGCTGACCCGGAAACGATGCGGCTCCCGGCCGGATATTAATTTCTCCACTCGAACGCACTTCGCGCAGGTGACGAACATCGGAATGCTTTTCAGCTAATTTTCATTGACGTGTACGCGCTTTGTTTCGAGCGCAATGCGTATCGTTTGTAATCACCACCGCCGCTGTGTCATACACGACCTAATACCAGATACACCTGTCAAACAATTTGAGCTTCAATTATTCAAACAGTGGAGTGGTGACAGAGCTCACAGTCAGTTATGTAATGTGAAAATGTTTGAACACCTTTTCACACATGGTCGGTCAGGCCCATGATAATTTATTAATTAACTTGAGTTATAGTTTCTAACACGACTGATAAACTACGTACTATAATAACACACCAAGCATGCTCATCACTCAAATCTCGACCAATCCGGGAAACGAACCCGGGACCACAGCTTCGGCAGTCCAGCATGATGACCATTGCGGCATGGAGGTCGTCAATGTAGTATTACATATAACAGAACGCAAGAGGCGATAACATTAACATTTAACAATGCAGCGTGCATTACGCACACTTAGCGATATACTAATGCAAGGCAAACACCTCGTGGAATTACAACAGTTGATTGTTAAGCTAAGTACACACGCGGTACGTCATTAGCGCGGAGCGAGCGGTCCGAGCGCTCGTTATTAAAATTAAACCAGACGACGCTCGCGTGATGCATCACTTATGTAATTGTATGCTCGCTCTTCCCTGATCTCGTGTCGACCTTTATTTATAAATAAACAGCGCTATCTCCTTATTTTCTATGTATACCGAGATTTTTCTCATTGAGCGCGAGGGAGGGGGGATGTAAGCTGTGAGCCAATAGTAATCTGTTGACATAGCGATCTAATTGCTGGCGTCTACGACGAGCTTATCGTAACTCACTGATTCAATTCTCACTCCCCTGAAAATAATTTATCAGAGGCTGCTACTTGCTAACTGGGTTTGTATCTTGAAATACGAATTATTACAGTTTTATAGGTTACTAGCTTCTGCCAGCGGTTTCACCCGCATCCCGTGGGAACCTCTGCACGAACCCGGATAAAAAGCCTATAGCCTTCCTCGATAAATGGGCTATCTAACACCGAAAGAATTGTTCAAATCGGACCAGTACTTCCTGAGATTAGCGCGTTCAAACAAACAAACTCTTCAGCTATATAATATTAGTATAGATTTTAACTGAGACTAGAAACTGTCTATAATATCTTATCTGAGATTAATAGGTTTCCGGGGCTACGGGATTGTTCCAAAGAGTTACCGCGACCCTGGTGCAGAAAGGGCTTAAGAAGGAACAGGATTGGTTAGTAAGGTCTGACTGGCTTGATAATTTCCCACCAAAAATAGTTGAATTGTTCTAAGAAGAAAAGTATAGCTTGACAGTTTAATGAAACAGGTATTGAGCTTTTGAACTATTTAATGGAATTGTTAAATTGGTAGTTAAGTACACCTGAATCGATTAAAAAAATAAACTGACTCCTTAGGCATAATTTTACGTTTGTGTAATAATACTGTTTATTATACTCTACGGGATTATTGTATTGGTTTTTTAGGGAATAGATATAGGTAAACACAACTTCACATTTATAATGTAAGCAGCTTTGATTTATCTACTGTGCCGCTCCCGGTAAATGGCTATTAAAGAAAACACTAAACCGATTCGGAATTCAAGTTTCTCGTTTAGGCACGTTTTTTTATATTCGCATCTAGCATAAATAAACAATATTTCATCCTTGTTCGGTGTTATTCTCAGAAACAATCAAGGCGAGAGAACAGTGCTCCATCAAGATAAACCATCACGTAATAAATAAAGCGAGTCAATGTGTATATGCGGCGCGAGATATACGGCGCGGCTGCGGTCAGCAATCCTGCGGCCAACACAACTTAGAGCTTTGTGAGTCCGAGCGCCCGGCGCCCTCGGCCCTGAGCCCTCGCCCGCGCTGGCGCCCCACACCCGGCGCCCCGTGCCCGGCGCCCAAGCCGAACGTGCGGGAAGCCAAGCGTGTGTTAAGTTATCTGTGTGCATACGACCTTCGAAAAACAACAAAGCGATATTAAAGATTCTCAACCCACAGTATCCAAGTAAAATATACAATGCCATATTTAAATTTCTAAAGCCTTATTAGTCGTGATTACCTCATTAAATGCCAAAAGCGCGGGGTCACGAGTAAAGGTCGGAAATCGCTTTTGCCTAAAGCAGCCCGGAGTATGGATGTTGACGACGGTACACCACTACATATAGGAGAACACGTAAAGCTTAGTCCTGCGCGTGATCTCACGTTTGACCGCTATAATTATATCTCGAGTAGCTGGCTGATCTCCTTACAGAGAATAGCCGCCGAAGCCGATAATTGGTCTGGACACTATTGCCTACCTAAAAAAATATATTTGTTTTTTCTTCTTAAAGTTAAGTAGGTATCAATGTTATAAAGTGACACGTTTTCAGGTGACTACTTTTTGGTTTCCAGAGGGGTCGCATTCTGATCAGTAGGTTCAGGCTCGAGCGCTGTCAAGAGCCGTAAATAATTTACATGGAAAACATTGGCAGAGCTGCTGTGCGACTCGCCTCTGTAACGTCACGGTTTATTTACAACATTCGAGTTATACTTGAGCCGTAGGAGAGGTGTTTTCAATCAGATAACTGTTAGCAATTGTAGATATGGAGCCAAGTGTAAGATATCCATTACCTGATTAAAAATGATGAGTTAATTAACTACATTAATTAACTACATTAATTAACTCATCATTTTTAATCACTACTTGTGCTACCTGCTAACGCTGAGAAAATTGTAAACAGACTGAAGTTTTCAGTCTAAGTAATTACGTTTATTCTAATATTTATCAAATTATCCTTTAAGTAATTTCGTAGATTATAAACGTTGGTCATCTATATTATCTTAACATTGGCTTCCTTTATTTGTACAGCTAGCGTGTCGCGGTGATCTGCACGCGGTATTACATTACGTGGAGCACTACTGAAGTCTCGTCTACTTTATGAGCGTAATTCCCGCCGCCGCGTCCACTAGCTGTGTGGTCACTTTACCGCTAGCCATTTGTTTTCCGCTACGTTTCTAATAAATCATTTACTTCAATTAATGGTTCTTTTTAAAAGTTCAATGTATGGCATGTTTTGATAATACCGGCTCGTTTGTCGTGCCACTGATCTCAAATTAGTCACTAAGCTAGCTGTATACAAAGCCATTATACTACCTTTGCTTTTGTATGCCTCGGAGACTTGGTGCCTTTACAAGGGTGACATCAAACGGCTCGACGTCTTCCATCTTAAATGTCTCCGAGCTATTCTTCGTATTCGCTGGCAAGATCGGATTTCCAACACGGAGGTTCTCCGTCGATCGTCTATGTCAGGTATAGAGAGTTTCCTGATGAAGGGACAATTGCGCTGGTGCGGTCACCTTGTACGTATGGAGTCCTCCACATTGCCTAAGACCGTTTTTAAACGGTTTTATTTAGCTCACCCCGTTTGTTTTATTATTTATTCATTCTTGGGTCAAATTTAGTAATTCAAATTTCACCCTCTTCCTGTCAACCGATTAATCTGAAATTTTGTATACACCTTTAATTCCGATGACAATACAATATAGTAATATCAATAACATAGTGTGCCGTGGGACGCCGGCTTAGAATTGCGCTCCCCCCAAATCATCCCGTGGGTGTCGTAAGAGGCGACTAAGGGACAAACCGGAGGTCGGGCAGCAGCGTCCTCCGTGTACTGCATACCCTCACTGCGATCGCCAACCCGCCTGCCAAGCGTGGCGATTAAAGGCAATTACCCCCCCAATGAGAAGCACAGAAACCAGGCCCCCAGTCCCCGGCAGCTCCGCTATCCCTGGCGCGGGTAGCGGTCAAGGTAACGGCGGAGCAGGGGGTGCTAAGAATCTCCGGAAGAGATCCGGCTACCCACCCCCACGACGACTGGCCCTGGTAACACACAACATACGCACATTGAGGACTGACGAAAAGATCTGCGAGCTGGAAGAGGAGTTGAGCAAGTTACATTGGGACATTATAGGGTTATGCGAAGTCCGTAGAGAGGGAGAGGACACCGTAACCCTGAAGTCTGGTAACTTGCTCTACTACCGGGAGGGCGACCAAAAGTCCCAAGGTGGTGTCGGGTTTCTCGTTCACAAGTCCCTCGTAAACAACATAACAACCATCGACAGTGTGTCGAACAGGGTGATATACCTAATACTCAGAATATCCGAAAGATATTCGCTGAAGGTCATTCAGGTATACGCACCGACCTCGTCACACTCCGATGATGAGGTGGAGACTATGTATGAGGACGTAAGTAGGGCCATACATAGTTCCAAAACCCACTTCACTGTTGTTATGGGGGATTTTAACGCTAGGTTGGGCAAGAAAAGCGGTGATGAGTTGAGAGTGGGGCAATTTGGATATGGGCAACGGAACCCTAGGGGACAGAGGCTGGCTGACTTTCTGGAGAAAGAGGAACTCTTCATGATGAACTCTTTCTTCCAGAAGCCGCCTCACAGGAAATGGACCTGGTTGAGTCCCGATGGTTTCACGAGAAACGAGATAGACTTCTTCATGACCGACAAGAGACGGATATTCAGTGATGTCTCTGTGATCAACAGGGTAAAAACCGGAAGCGATCACCGAATCGTAAGAGCCTCACTGAATATCAATGTTAAACTTGAAAGGTCCAGTCTGATGAAGTCTACGCTCCGACCTACTCGGTCCCATATTCAAAACCCGGAAAGCTTTCAACTCGAGCTCTCTAATCGCTTTGCTTGCCTCGAGAACTTAGTGTCAGTGGACGAGATCAACGACGGGCTAGTGGAAACTGTCCGCACGGTAGGGGCTAAGTTTTTTAGACCTTGCCGTAAAGATAGGCCTCATAAACTGACCGACCAAACCTTAAACCTCATGGCTGAACGACGCTTGCTACAGTTGCAGTCTTCCCACGACGCGAAGTCATATAGGCAGCTCAATAGACGAATATCCAAGTCCTTGCGACACGATCTGCGTCTCTTTAATACGAATCGTGTTAAAGAGACCATACAGCGAAACCAAGGCTCCAAAGTGTTCGCAAAGGACAAGTCTATTGGGCAAAGCCAGATGACTAAGCTGAAACGGGAGGATGGCAGCATAGCGTCGACCAAGGCAGAGGTTTTAGGCGAGATTGAGAGGTTCTATGGACAGTTATACACTTCGGTCGCAAAGCCCGTCAACAGCTTGGCAGGAGATCCAAGAGCCAAGCTGTCCCGACATTATACCGAAGATATCCCGGACATCAGTCTGTACGAGATTAGGATGGCCCTGAAGCAGCTTAAGAACAACAAGGCGCCGGGTGAGGACGGAATCACTTCAGAGCTTCTGAGAGCGGGTGGAACACCGGTACTTAAAGTCCTCCAGAAGCTCTTTAACTCCGTCCTGTCCGAGGGCAAAACGCCTGAAGCATGGAGCAGGGGTGGGGTGGTGTTGTTCTTCAAAAAAGGTGACAACTGCCTGTTGAAGAACTACAGACCCATCACACTTCTAAGCCATGTTTATAAGCTGTTTTCAAGGGTTATCACGAACCGTCTCGAACACAGGCTTGATGACTTCCAGCCTCCCGAACAAGCCGGTTTCCGAAGAGGCTTTAGTACCATAGACCACATCCATACGCTGCGGCAAGTTATACAGAAGACCGAGGAGTATAACTTGCCATTATGCTTAGCGTTTGTGGACTATGAGAAAGCCTTCGATTCGGTGGAAACATGGGCGGTACTTGAGTCACTCCAGCGATGCCATATTGACTATCGGTACATCGAGGTGTTGAAGTGTTTGTATAATAACGCCACCATGTCGGTCCGAGTACAGGAGCATAGCACGAAGCCGATTCCATTGAGAAGAGGCGTAAGACAGGGGGACGTTATCTCCCCGAAACTGTTTACCGCCGCAATGGAAGACGCCTTCAAGCTCCTGGAATGGCAAGGACTTGGCATCAACATCAACGGCGAATACATCACTCACCTTCGGTTTGCCGACGACATCGTAGTCATGGCAAAGTCGATGGAGGAACTCAGTATGATGCTCGAGGGCCTCGACCGAGTTTCACAACGGGTGGGCCTGAAAATGAACATGGACAAGACGAAAATTATGTCAAATGTCCATGTTCAGCCCACCCCAGTCTCTGTTGGAAGCTCGGTACTCGAAGTTGTTGACTCATATATCTACCTAGGACAAGTAGTCCAATTAGGTAGGTCCAACTTCGAGAAAGAGGTCAACCGCCGAATCCAACTCGGCTGGGCAGCGTTCGGGAAACTACGCAATGTCTTTTCGTCCGACATACCTCAGTGCCTCAAGACGAAAGTCTTCAACCAATGTGTGTTACCAGTGATGACTTACGGCACCGAAACGTGGTCTCTCACTATCGGCCTCATCTCAAAGCTCAAAGTCGCTCAACGAGCTATGGAGAGGGCTATGCTCGGTGTTTCTCTACGTGATCGAATCCGAAACGAGGAGATCCGTAGACGAACCAAAGTGACCGATATAGCCCACCGGATTAGCAAGTTGAAGTGGCAATGGGCAGGCCATATTGCTCGCAGAGCAGATGGCAGATGGGGCCGAAAAGTGCTGGAGTGGAGACCACGGACTAGCAAGCGCAGCGTAGGACGTCCACCAACGAGGTGGATAGACGACCTTATAAAGGTCGCCGGAAGACGCTGGATGCAGGTCGCTTCCAACAGGTATCTGTGGAGATCAAAGGGGGAGGCCTATGTTCAGCAGTGGACGTCCTATGGCTGAGATGATGATGATGATGATGAATAACATAGTAAATCCAATATGGCCGCCGGCACAAAATGGCGGATAACGTAGATTTTATCAATCCCATCAATATGGGTATCAAATGAAAGGGCTCAACAAGCAGAATACAATATACTATAACAAATTGAAATCCAAGATGGCGACCGCTACAAAATGGCGGACAACGTAGGTTTTATAAATCCCATCAACATGGGTATCAAATGAAAGGTCTCAACAAGTAGAATACAATTTACTATGCAAAATTGAAATCTAAGATGGCCGCCGCTACCAAATGGCTGATAACAATTTTTTATCAATCCCACCAATACGGGTATCAAATGAAAGGGCTTCACAAGTAGAAAACTGTCAGTAACTCCAGCGGGGCCCAACAGGGCCAATGCCTGCCTGGGCTGCGAGATTGTTCGAAAGAGTTACCGCGGCCCTGGTACATAAAAGGCCTACGACGGAACAAAACGGTTTTTAGTCAAGAGTCTGGCACTCCCTCACCGCTGCTGACCCACAGCAGGAGAGGTCATGTGATGATTTTTGGGGTTGTTACAAAAAAAAGTATCTGGAAGTTCTATGTATTGAGGAATTAGATTGTAATAAATTGTCAGGTAAGAGACCGTGTAATAATGATGCACTAAATGAATTAGATAGAATGAGGAATATTCGGTAGGCATTTTCATTAAATACTAAAAACTAGAAAATAAAAAATCGGTAAAAAAACTTTTAAGTTAAACGGTTTTATCTTATGTGTACTGAAAACTAGAAAATAAAAAAATAGTTACTTACCTGTCAACCTACGTAGGTGGTCCCGGTCATATTAAACTAAAATAAAAACGTGGGGCCCCTGTGAAATCCTACCTATGGCAAAGCATATCGTTATACTTTGGTAAATAATGAGCTCGGCGTTCGCTGGTGAAGCCGCTACGGCTGATTATTGATTGTCAAAATCTCCAGTTACGATTATAGTAAGTCGATGCAATCCACACCTATTATACCTCTAGAAGAAAGTATTACAGCAATAGTTAATGGGCCCCACGTTTTTATTTTAGTCTAATATGACCGGGACCACCTACGTAGGTTGACAGGTAAGTAACTATTTTTTTATTTTCTAGTTTACTCTGAGCTCAGTACTGGCAAACGCCAATCTGGAGGGCAATATTTGCGATACAGGGACGTACTAAAGCGCCACCTAAGATCAGTTGGCTTATCGCCAACTTCATGGGAACAACTAGCGACCCAAAGACCTGAGTGGCGCAGAACTGTTTATAAGAGCGTACAGGATTTTGAACAGCGGCGTCTTGAAGCCCTAGACGCTAAACGCCAGCTCCAAAAATCCCGCCCTAAGCCCTCCTATAACTACACCTACAATGCGCAAGGGTAACTCTACTGCGCTATTTGTGACCGCGTGTTCAAGGCAAAGTTTGGTTTCGCTAGTCATGTACGAGCCCATGAACGAAACCAAACTGCCAATATATGCCAGGGTGTCGCCGTCGACGGAAACGTCTAGGAGGACATCATCATCATCATCATATGTATAAAGCGACTGGACGCTTACCTACAAATGCCGCTGACGGTCCTAAACGCTTTGAGCCTTATGTGTGGGTACTGCATGTACTATCTGTCGTTGTTTCGCTTCAACTAGGCGATTTATTACGGCAAATACTTTTCCTAGTACATTAGTAAGTTCACGTGATATTTTTTGAAGCATGTGTTAAGGTGCGTACGGATTGCGCGTTCCTGTGTTACGCGTAGTTGGGAAACACTGTCCACGCGTACATTGGATACGCGTACAGCTCCTGTACGGACCGCCGCGAACCTGTACGCGAGGTCAATCGATCCAGAGCGCTCCGCGAGCCCCAGTCATTCGCCATGACTCCGACAAGAACACGCGTGTTTATTCATTTTGCCGTCCAAATATAGCGTAGCCGGCCGCGTGCGTCCTCTTTGACGCGCGACCAAAAACCGACAGACGGTGGCTCGCGCTGCGAGTTGGCTCGCGCGGTACGCGTGCCCCAAGAGTGAACGCGTAGCTGCAGGTATGGACTAGGCGTTCCGGATACGCGTAAACTGAGTACGCGTACCAGGGTACGCGCAATCCGTACGCACCTTAAGGTTTTACAATTTAATAGTGTTTAAAACTCTTTCGATTGTAAAAGGTTTTGAAAAATGGCAACTGACAACTGACGTCAGACGGAACGCGGGTTTCTTAAAAAAAATGAAAAACAAAGGAAGGGGAATAAAAGACGGGACTTAGCTGGTCGGGGGGTTTTTGACATTTGGAGTTAGTTTATATAAACGGTGGTAATTTTGTGTTTGAGTTAGATAATAATACGAATTTGTGAAACTTGAGAATAAATACAAATTGTAAACTGAATTAGTAAACTGGTTTTTCTCCAACGAGTATACTAGAGACACTTTCCACCACTCCAACCTGAAGAGTCTTACAATTCAGAAGCGGGATCACCAAGGCCACAAATATCACGTAAGTGCATACTATTTTATCATTTGGTTTAAGTTTAAAAGATAGTTTATTTGCTGGCAAATAAAACAAAATGATATGTAGAGATTTTAACAAAATGGTCAAATGAGGTATTCTATTTTGACGAAACCGTACGCATGTTTGTTAACACGGTGATTACTACCTGTTAACTGGCAAGCATTATTACGTTATATGACCATAACCGTGATTTAGAGGGTTTGACTTCGAACCTAGGTGACTACTACATGTACGGTAGAAGAATTAGTTGGCATTATACTAGTACTAGGACATGTGTCAGCACTAAGGATCAAAATTGCTATTTTCTTTCACCTGGCCAGCCATTGGTCGCCTACCGACTGTGTTACTATAGTTGACTTCCAAGACCTAAACATCTCTAATAGACAAAATAGATGACTCTTGTAATCTGGGTCTCGTCATGGTAGGGTGTATAAAAGGGGGAAATTTTTTGTTAATTTTGTTCTAAGATTAACCGTTTCCGAGATAAGTAATATTTTAAGTTTATTTAAACTAAACCAATTTGTTAATCTTTTCCCTGAGGTTCTGGCCATGGATCAACGATCCGAACGTGAGGCAAGTCATCATCGTCTGGAGACCACGTCTCGGGGTCACACGCGATTTAGTGGAAGGCGCTGCCGCAGCCGCAGCCGCAGTCGCAGCCGCAGCCGCAGTCGCAGTCGCAGCCGGAGCCACAGCCATAGCCGGAGCCACAGCCAACGCTTGAGGGAGCGTGAAGTGGCGGTGGAGCGAGAACGAGAACGTCTTCGTTTGTTGGAGCAAGACCTGCAGGAAGAGCGTGAGAGAGAAAGCCGACAGCATGGCGCACGTCGAAGGCGACAAGAGGATGGCGGGGTTGACGAGAGACAGCGCGAGTCTGCTAGCAACGGACGTCGGTTGCAAAGGTCATGTAGTCCTTCTTTTTCCTCCAAGGATATTTTACAAATAATTCAGTCTATTAAAGGAGGTTTGCAGCCTCAGCTTTCTCAGAATACACATTCGAGCTACAGAAACTTAGATTATAAAAATATCTTGCCCGAATTTAATCCCACTAACAAAGGCCAGCGCATGGATGTTTGGTTGAAGAAGGTCAACGAATGTGCTTCTGTGTATGGTTGGGATGACAAGACTATTGTACATTTTGCTATGCAGAAACTGCAAGGACTGGCTAAAACCTGGTACGAGAGTCTAGATTCGATACTCTACAGCTGGAATGAGTGGCAGACTAAATTAATTAATGCATTTCCATGCGAACAGAATTTTGGTCAGTCCCTGGAGGATATGTTGAACCGTAGGTGTAAGTTTAATGAGTCAATTGAAATCTATTATTACGAAAAACTGGCGCTTTTAAACCAATGTGAAATAACGGGTATGAAAGCCGTCGATTGCATCATACACGGCATTAACGATAGAACTTTGAGGTCTAGTGCCTTAGCATTGCGTTGTGTTGAGCCTGATCAACTTTTAAAATTTTTGTGTAGCAAGTTTAACTCAACAAATTTCAAATAATAACAGCAACTTGAACTCGACAAATAACGATAAACCGAAAAATAAATTCAACTCTAATGGACCTTTAAATCAGTATATAAGATGCTACAATTGTAAAGAAATTGGACATCCCTATCAGAAATGCACAAAGCCCTTAGTCCGGTGTAATAAATGCAATAGGGTAGGTCAATGTATTGAAAGTTGTTCAGAATCAGGAACTACGAATAAACCCGACAACGTTGTATAGAAAACTACCGTAGCTATAGACCGAATAAACCCATGGATTCGTTTAGGGGTTTTAGAGGTTGATGATGGAACGGACTCTGTGGATGATGCAAACGATGATGAAATAGCGGAATATCAGAATGACTTTTGAGTTTTTATATGAAACAAGCTTCCGCCCGCGGCTTCACCCGCGTAGAGTTCGGTTATGTCGCGGTTCCAGGAGAACTCTTCAAAAGTCCGGGAGGAAAGTATTCTATGTTCTTTCTCAAGGTCAACTCTATCTCTGCACCAAATTTTATTAGAATCAGTTCAGTGGTTTAGACGTGAAAACGTAACAGATAGATAGACAGAGTCACTTTCGCATTTATAATATTAAGTAGGGATTCATATTTTTACGTTATTTCATCTTTCTACAAAATGTTAAAATGTATTTTAATTTTATTACAACATGTTATTCTATTTTTATTTAAATGCACTTTTATAATTTACATACCTACTAGTTTCAACTATAATTAGTTAATTCGGTTTACCGTTACTGTATTTTATTTATCTTGTTCCAGGTCGAGGGCGAAATGGAGTCGAGCCTCGACCTGTCAAGATGGTTGAAGTCCTTGAAAATGGAGTTCGAGGCAAATATTTGGTTATTTAATAAGTCCTTGAAAATGGAGTTCGAGGCAAGTTTATGGTTATTTAAGTCCTTGAAAATGGAGTTCGAGGCAAGTTTATGGTTATTTAAGTCCTTGAAAATGGAGTTCGAGGCAAGTTTATGGTTATTTAAGTCCTTGAAAATGGAGTTCGAGGCAAGTTTATGGTTATTTAAGTCCTTGAAAATGGAGTTCGAGGCAAGTTTATGGTTATTTAAGTCCTTGAAAATGGAGTTCGAGGCAAGTTTATGGTTATTTAAGTCCTTGAAAATGGAGTTCGAGGCAAGTTTATGGTTATTAAAGTCCTTGAAAGTGGAGTCAAGGCAAGCTTATGGTTATTTAAGTCCTTGAAAGTGGAGTCGAGGCAAGTTCATGGTTTTAAGGTTTAAGTCCTAGACAAATAGGTTTAGACAAATCGTTGGTTATGATTATTGGATGGTTAGATTATTTCTCGAAAATGGAGTTCGAGATACCTAGTTAAATACGGTTAAAACGTAATAATTGTATTAATATTGTTTTCAAGTTATTATTCTTTTGGAGTTGTAAATTAAATGAGTTTTGTTTAGGTATAATGATTTAACACATTTAATAGTTGGTTCATAGTTCTGTTCAATATAGATATTTTTTTAAATTAGTATCAGAATTATAGCTATGTATTAATTTGACGCTTATCGCAAATATTTGTATTGTAAATATTTTTTTATTAAATTATTTGATTTCTCGATGACACGATCAGAAAAGTGTAAGGTCCGTTTGGTGAATACGTGTATGAATGAGGACATACACGACATCAGGATGGTCGAGTGTAAGGTTTTACAATTTAATAGTGTTTAAAACTCTTTCGATTGTAAAAGGTTTTGAAAAATGGCAACTGACAACTGACGTCAGACGGAACGCGGGTTTCTTAAAAAAAAAGAAAAACAAAGGAAGGGGAATAAAAGACGGGACTTAGCTGGTCGGGGGGTTTTTGACATTTGGAGTTAGTTTATATAAACGGTGGTAATTTTGTGTTTGAGTTAGATAATAATACGAATTTGTGAAACTTGAGAATAAATACAAATTGTAAACTGAATTAGTAAACTGGTTTTTCTCCAACGAGTATACTAGAGACACTTTCCACCACTCCAACCTGAAGAGTCTTACACATGACTTTGTGGAAACTACTTTTAAAACTTTAAACTGTCTCTTGGGGTCGTACATTATGTAAAGCAGATGAGGTGGCCGTCACTCCGACATTATCTTGAAGGACAGCTGGCTCGGCTGGCTCGCTCCAACTCATTTCACGAAACTTATCACAAATCGTTCGACTGTTTTTAAGCAAGATATGCCTATGTTAAGGAGACTCCGCTCTTCCATTTTAGCTTTGGCAGAAAAATTTTACATTACATTACAATCTTTTTCATCTTACATCTTCACCTATCAAATCTTGACAACTCTGCCATGACATTTCTCAGTTTAGAAAACTAAAAAGTTACCAATACACAAATGAGTTCCTATTCCATATACATATATATTTCTTTGTTTACCTTATTGTATATTTGGGCTGAGCGCGTATTATATTGAGCAGCGGCAAATTCGGTTTTTGTTTGAGGAATTTGGGCAATTATGTCTTTCCTTGTTTTTGGTAACTTATTTCTATCATAAGGAAGAGTTTTGTGATTTTTTTGAACCATAAGTGTGATGTATAATTTTCTCACAGAAAGCAGGCCACTAATTTTATAAAGACTTTAAGTCGGGTCTCTGATCTTTTTAAAATACATAATTTTTATAAGAGCTCGTTGTGCACGTTCCACCGATATGAATTTTGATTTTGCTGCGCCTCCGCATACAGGGATGCAGTAAACTATGACAGACTGTCCAAGGGCAATGTAAATTTCATTTAGGAGATTTCTGTAATGAGTGTTATGACTAGCTTTTATATTTGACCTTGTTGGGATGACGTGGCTCAGTGTTTTAAAAATACAACATAATTTTCTTATTCTTCGTGTAACATGTTCCAGATAACCGTACCAAGATAAGTTTTGGTCAATTATTATGCCCAAATATTTAGTCTGCGACACTTTAATAATTTTAGCACAAGTACATTTGTTATCTGTAAGTACCTTTGTCACATGAGTGATTTAAGTTTTTAGCCAAAGAATAAAGATTCTCTTTTGACGTAAGTAGGGTAGACTGCCACCACGAGAGCTCGTCAATGCGATGGTCGTCGTATTCAGTTATATTTTGCTGAACGAGTTGAATTTGTCCAAGTGTGGGCGCTTTGTCGTGTTGCGAGCGACTTAATATAAACATGATTTAATGATGAGCCTGAGCCTCGCCGTCGCTAGCAGCCGCCTCCCGGGTGCGTCCCCATCCCGAACAACTAGATATTACAGTTTTGTTGCAAATCATTATGACATTTCAACCAGGAACTGACTTTTAAAATTCACAAAAGGGACATTTTTAATTATAGAAATATTTGTACTTACGGGGTACTTGATGAAGAGCTGCAGGTAGGTGACTGGAATGACAAAGAACGTTTTATTGTGAAGACTATTGGGATGACGTTTGTCACACTATGTAGCGAGAATATGGCCAGGTTTATGAAATGAATATGAAGGGAATAAGGCTTCTAAATAGGTTCACAATTCGTCTAGTGTGTGTTGTATCTAACAGTTGTCCTTATATTGAACTCGCGAACAAGTCTTCTGCGCGTAGCTGCAGGTTGGCGCTGTGTTACGAGTGACTAAGGCAACGTTGATCCGAAGCCGGCAACGAGCCCGCTTGTAATTGAATGAAAACTATTAACTTGAGCTGTACCGTGCCCGCGGTTCACCTATAGGTACCTTAAAAATAACTAGTCCGCCATCTTGTATATTTAGCCATGTTGAATTTAGGATGACGTCACATAGCTTAACATGCATTGTCATCCAAACTAAACACATATGCAAAATTTCAGCCCAATCGGTTGAGGGCAAGTGCCTTAAAATTGAGTTGTAAAATTCTACCCGAACACACATAGTTACATACATACATTGCAAGTTAAATAAAAGCTTCTGAAAACGAGTGAAAATTGCGCTCGATTTGTCGGGGTGTCATCATCAGATCCTGACCAGACAAATATAGGACCTGGGAAGTATACCCTATTAGTCGGTGAACATTTAAAAAAAAAAAACGCTGATCCCGACGAATTGAAACCAGAGTGCTTAGTGCGAGTTTTCGTGAATTTTTTTACGGACTCACATGAGAGCGCGTATACTAAGATTTGTATGCAGTGTTGCCAACTTAGTGGATTTTCCACTAATACTGGTGGTTTAAGTCCCCTATTTAGTGGCGAAATGTTGAAAGTACTGCGGGTCAAGTAGCGAAATGTAAGTTTTGTGGTACAACTTTAAGGAGTTACTATGGAGATTTGAAGTCTCACGGAATGTCAAAAAAGCATCTACAAAACAAAAAGGTGAACGACTACTATATAATTATATTAAGTACTCATTCATTGGTCAAATGCGTAACTAAACAATTTGTGAAACTACTACGCCGATTATAATTTGTGAAGGATTCGGATCGGGTCGGATGAATTGCTAAACAGATGTGTAATGCTTTGTCTGTTTTAATTTTCTATCGTTGCCGAGTTACATCTTTGGATGATTAAATTGTTTTAGGTTACAATAAAATATAAACAATATTTTTTTAGTGGTGAATTTGGTGATTTTAAGTGTGGGATAAATTTTTGTTAGTGGTTTTCTGGTGGTTTTAAAAGTTGACTCTGGTGGTAAGCTTCTACAACTGTTGGCAACACTGTTTGTATGGAACAAAAATAGGTTCCAATTTTTGACACTAGGTGGAGCTGTTTTTGTTCCATACAAATCTTAGTATACGCGCTCTCATGTGAGTCCGTAAAAAAATTCACGAAAACTCGCACTAAGCACTCAGAGGAGGATTTTTTGGGAGGTCAGTTATAAAATATTGTTATTGAGAATATATGTATCACAACATCCAGAAAATGTCATACTCCTGACATGAACGTGTCGAAGCCCTGACGGCGGCAGCTATCACTTGCTAAGATGGAATATTAGCTGAATAGGCAGCTCTAGTTGGAACAAGACAAACTCACGCCGCAACTTATTGGCTGACACGAACACACACACACACGTGCGCCTCATGATACCTGAAGTAAGTGGCGTGGCTTGTATTAACTACCGCAACTGTTACACGTTACATAGTGCTGAACGTAGCAACCCGCACCGGCCGGATTGTGCCTAACTTATCATCGTTTCAATATTGGTTTCGATTCATGTCTTATTAAGTAAGATGCTGGTAGGAACTCATATTGAACTTTGCACACAAAACTTTATTTGAGTAATCCATTGCAATATACCTAAGTCTACAACGCTGTAATTCTTTACCCTACAACGCTGTATTGTTTTCGTGATGTTAAAAATCTTAGTAGTTTCTACAAATGTAATTCCTACTTACAG
Source organism: Helicoverpa zea x Helicoverpa armigera (assembly GCA_033682625.1). NCBI lineage: Eukaryota > Metazoa > Arthropoda > Insecta > Lepidoptera > Noctuidae > Helicoverpa > Helicoverpa zea x Helicoverpa armigera. The sequence continues at coordinate 14,366,584 of JAWIIS010000021.1, forward strand.
CTGGGGTTTCTGTATACTTGCAACATTGGCTAAACCGGCACAACCGTATGCGCAACAACAATGAACTCGGCGAATAGTGAGCGCGCTCGTACCGCGCCGCACAGAGCCGCGCCGCGCCGGGCTGCGGTGAGCGCGTCACGTGCGCGCCTTATTTAATTCCTAATGCTCGGAAGTTGAGGCGGCACGTGCCGGACCAGCACAACTTCACCGGCACGCAGACTCACTGCTTCCAACACAGTGCACAGTTTCATAGCTGCCGCAAATGTCACACTTACACGAGAAGAGCAAAGTGCTCTGAATGCAACTACATATGTTCATACTGTTCTAAATGCAGATTAGCAGCGTTTACTAGGAACAACTGAACCCACGTCAGCTACGATAGGATTGAGATTTAAGGCGTTTATATCATAAACATTATAAATGCTTAACTTAGAAGTAGTTTTAATACCTAACATCAAAAAATCTAAGGTCGGTAATAATCCCGTGGTTGCTATCCTCATAGTGTTGTGGTAGTCATTAATCATTTGGATTCATAGCTCGTGACTCATCAATCCCTGTTGAATCATATTGTATATTATCTTGGAACATATCGCGGTAAATTTGCCGGCTATCCTCATTTGTTTCAGTTGGCATTGTTTTCGACGCGCTAATAAATCGATCGGAGCAGCTGATGACCTATACTGGTAACCATTATTCGATTTATTAATCTACGTGCGGATTTGACGTCCACCGCACCTAGAGTAATTTAAAATTTAGATAAAGCCTAAATTATGTCACAGCCGACTTAATTATACAACTCGGATCTATTCAGACAATGTTTGAATCCTCTCAATTCATCGATGAAGCGAACAGCGCCGCTGCATGTTCATCGCTCTCGTGAGCCATCGTGCTGGTGGTGTGTAGCAAATGTTCACCTAGTAACATTATTTTGTTTACGTGCCAGACACATAAAGCTTTATATTCGATTTCAACGTACGTCTCGTGAATTAATGTTTCGAGTACAGAGAAGTCATTCGGTTTATATCAGCAATCAAACCGTATTGTCTACCGTCTGTACTATTTCGGTGTCTCCGAGAGCTACATAAACTCGCCGAGCCCATAAGCAAAGTTATAACACCACAGATAATGACCCAAACCAACACTCAACTCCTAACATTCATGGCACGCGCACTCACACAAACACTGATGTTATCCATCCAAACTCTAAAGGAAGTGAGTAGGATACCCGAGTGTCCCGGTATTCGTGTTCCCTGTAAGACCGGGTGTGCGAGTGTGTGCGTGTCGGGGGCGACATGCTCTCTGTGGCCGCTCACAATGGCACAGTCGACACTATTATATTCTTTCTCTTTTCATCTGAAATGAGTCGCGCTCTCGGTGTGTAATTAATTGCACTCCAAGTTAACGCGCGCAGAGAAGCGACGGATCACTCCGTGTAATGAGAAGAATTCTTCCACAAGCTCGTATTTACATTTGGAGATTACATTCCAGTGTCTGGGCTTTGTGCTGCTCTTGTACTTGTGACTAGATATTATTACAGAACGAGTTCACTCAACCAAGCAAGATACATATACATACTTATATATAACGTCGTCACCGTATCAGGCACTTGCCGTCTACTGCTAAACATCGGCCTCCCCCGACGCTGACGGAAACCTTTCATAAATAACTTGCTGGAAAAATTTTTTGTGTAAGAGAACAAATCATAAAGTCTGCAAAACAGATTGTGGACATCCTTCTTACTGAACTACTCCAAATGCTGACAACTACGAAACCGCCATACTCACTTCAAATACTACTTACATATATCTACTTTGAATAAAAATAACGTGTGTGAGATAAATAGAGAGTAGAAAGTGTGCAGAATTCATATCCGAATAGCGGTACTACGACAAAGGATGGCATTACAGGAAAGCAGTCTACGTTAGCAATAAACGTTACATAATAATTTAAAACAATCATCTCGGTAAATAAAATTCAGAATGGTAGCTTTAAGAAAGTAGAAAAACAGAAGTGCTCGTGAACTTTATCGTTCTTCCAAGTTTGACGTTTCGAGTTATTTAAATGCAAGATAATATCTATATTTAATACAAATTACAAATAGTTTGAATGTTGAACAGTTGTTGACAAACAGTGAGCGCTCGCGTACTTATGTGTGAAGCGTGTTTATTGTTACTTATTAATTTATCTTTTATTTGGGATATCAAACAGGAGTGTGTTTGTTAAGTTCGAACAATCATATATATTATATACAACATGTAACTTAATTAACGCACATCCTGAAATTAGTTTGTTCAGAATCGTTTACTGAATCGATTTATATAATTTTTAATATAGGTATTTTTTTTTTCCAAAAATAATTAAAACTACGGAAATTATTGTCATATTAACCCTGTACAGTCAAAACAAATTCAAATAGACCGTAACTCAAAGTAATAAGACTTCGTGTATTGTCGGCTTTTTCCGTAGTTTCGTTATGTTGTGTCGAGTCGAGCGGCGCGCGGCGCGATATTTGCGTGCGTAGTAGTTGACCAAAAAGTTCTCCAAGAATTGGTATAACTAATTTAGTAAATAACAATGCATAAACATGTTTAATTTAAAATCCAGTGTGTGTATTATGATCATAACATAATATTCTAATTAGGGTGTTTGAGGGTGTGCGTTAATTACGTTACATGTTGTATATGTCACCGGAAAATAACAAGAATCGTGAGTTGATCAACTTTCTAGGCAGTTGATCGACTCTCGGAAAATAATAAACGGCAGTTGAAATATACTATATAACGCAGTGAATTTTAGCTTGATTGATCAACTTACGAGTCTTGTTATTTTCCGGTGACATAATAAATAAATTTGGTTCAGAAACATTGCTCCGAAAAGCAGTCTACTAGATTCTATAGTCTAGATTTAAGTATAGGTCTTAAGCATCATATGTGAACGTTGGTTGTGATAACATATGTAATGCAAAGTAAGTAGTTTTTGTTGCATACCCTCAAAACAATTATATGTTGCGACAGTAAATATGAAAGAGATCCCAAGCTGTATGCTTTGACCTAGAGATATTTTTTATTTCATATTGTGTAGAATTAATTCGGCGTATGTCAGGGATGAAGGCGCGCACTAGTGTGCGTGGCTCGGGATAAAACGTGAAGTTTATTAGGAGTGCCAGTTAATCCAGTCGGCTGCTCCGAACTTGTTTAGTTTCCCGTTAGAGTCGCCGCACAACTTCGTTAGAGACGCCACACACTACCAGCCGAAACGATGTCACCAAGTTACTTGCTTAACAGCACAATTACGCTTGTAGTTACTATTTCGCTTCCGAAGTCATTGACGAGTTACAGAAGTAAATATCAAAAACTAGCCACGCTCAATGTAGAGTTCCGTAGTTTCTCGAGTATAACCCATACTTATCCCGACCCCATCAACTGAGACTCTAAATCTGTACCTACATATTGGTACAAATTTCAGCTCTCTTATGCAAACGATCACTGATATTAACCACGGAAGGACGGACGGACAGACAGACATGGTGAAACTATACGGGTTCCTAGTTTACTACAGAACCCTAATATTAAAAGGAAGCCCTCCCGTGTATCAGTATCGTGTATCGATGAGGTGTGTGTGTGTGTAAGGGTCGCTGGCGGATGATGTAGTTAAGAGTTGTGGAGCTCCGGTGCTTTCCTGTACGTGTTCCATCTGTTTGTGTTGTTAAGTTCCGCATTAGCAGGTAAGTACTCGCCGACTGTTCACATGCGTTCCTCTGTGTGTACACGAGTGGATACGTGTGCAGCTCGGCAACATCACCATCAATGATGAAATTGCTAAGAGCGGTAGCTATGTTCTTATACCTTCATGAAAACTATTTAAAAGTATATATCATGCACTTTGAGAAACTATAAGCTATGCGTTATCTCAAAAAAGCTTTGCTTCATCGAAGTGTAAATAAGTAAAGAATCCGGCATGAAAGAGCAAGCGCCGTCCGGTGTTCACCTCATACACACTTGCGAAGTAGCTGTGCGGCACTCAGTCGTAACAATGCGGTTACCCCCAAACTGTTCACACGAATATAACGACAAAATGGAAACTATACAGGTATGAAAAAATGCTGGGACACTCAGGACTGGATGTGCTGTTAATACATATAATAACGTGTAGCGTCTTCAAGCGAAAGCATACGGACTACACTGACTACATAACACAACACATTACCGAGGACAGCTGGCAGCGCGAGCGCACCCGGCCGCGCGCCGAGTAATGTGCTGCCTCGCGACTGCTCGTCGCTTTATTGGCCACTTCTGCCGCACTTCACAACCAGACAGTTTTATTTCCCCGACATTGTACAGCTTTATCGCTACTTCAAACTGTTATGCATGTGTACCATACGTTATGCAGACAACTGTTCCACTTCTCGGACATTGAGAGTCTGCCAAACACAATTATAATAGTATATGTAATGTGTGCCTACGTATGGTAGAGTAGATCCCAGATAATTGTACACATAAGAGTATATTGATTGAATGCATCGCTTGTATTGGTTGTAATATCGTAATGGAAATGAATATCCGTCGTAGAACACAACAAAGAGTCAATACCGCGCTCGGACCGGATCGCGGCCAGCCGCCGGACGTCGGCCGGACATCGGCCGGACACCGGTCGCGGCGCGAGGACATTACCGCTGTCCGACAACCAGTGTTTTGTTCCTTCTTGTGGTTTCTATCATTACTAACGAACTCTCCGACGTGACATCTCTTGTAGGGAAGCCCAATCACTTCTTTAAAGCGAGAGTACCTATACCTAAGATCAAAACCAATATGGTGCTGAACAAATGTTATACATAATGTTTTCTTTGTAATATCTGTAGTACCTAGCCCAGAAATGTATTTCATTATAATATTTGCCTTATTTTATTATTATTTCAAACAGGAAATATGCCTTACTATTTAAAGCAGAAATCGCGCTGGAGTCTAGAGCACTTTTTTTACTAAAATTTAAAGCTCTAAAATCGCCGAATCCACTGAGTACACGCAGCAGGCAGCTACGCAGTAGACTTCAACGCTATCACTTACTTTAACATAATAACACGATAACAATTATGCCTAGAATTAATTACGACGTAGTGGTGTGTTTTCTGAAACAATTAGCGCTCACGGCTGGCAGTCAGCTAATTAGACGCCTCTCTTTGTGCTCATTACTTTAATGGCGCCAAGATTAATTACAGTAAAATACGTCGCTTGGAAACTGGGCTCAGGTCTAGCACAATATACGCGTTATTAATAACAGTCTCCGCCTCCCCCCACAGACTATCCCGTGAATGTGGAGAGCAGTTTGCTTATAGCGTAGACAGTTTGAACATTCTGTGTGAGCGCAGTGTGCGTGGTCCCGGTGCCGGTGACGTCACGCGGGCCCTCGCGACCTGTTGTCACGCCCCGAGGCTCACATTGTATGAAGCTCAGAGTTCAATTTCACTAATTGAATGCGCGTGTGAGTGTCACCCCGAGTGCACACACCGGTGGTGTCGCGCCTGTTAACAATTCACTCGCCAGAGGGCGCCGCTCCAAAGGTGACATTTTTCCGAGCAATTAGCTAATGGTGGTGACTACAGACGCCCCACAGTACGCGGGCGGCGATGAGCGACTTGCCGTGTAGCGACGGCTTAAGAATACATATGTCGCTACCCCTTCTTCCAGTGGGTGTCGTAGAAGTCGACTAATGGAGACAATTGCACCGAACACCAGTGCGAGAGAAGGAAAACTCGAAAAAAACCCTCTATCAACCCGTCTGGCCAGCGTGATAGCAGTAGGCTAAATACCTCCATGAGCAGCACAAAAAAGCCACGGCCCCTAGTTCCCGGCAGTCCCGCTATTCCCGGTCACGGTGGCGACCGTGGTTACGGCGGGGCAGGGGGTGCGAAGAATCTCCGGGTTACGGGAGGCCACCAAACAAAACTGACTCTGGCGACGTACAACGGCCGCACGCTACGGCTTGACTCGCATCTGGCGCAACTCGAGGTGGAACTTGGGAAGATTAGGTGGCACATATTAGGGTTATGTGAAGTTCGAAGAGAGGGGGAGGACACCATAACCCTCGAATCAGGTCACCTAATGTACTTCCGAGAGGGAGACCAACAATCCCAAGGTGGCGTTGGGTTTCTGGTTAATAAGTCCCTAGCTGATAACGTTGTGGAGGTGTCTAGTGTGTCGAACAGGGTAGCGTACCTTATCATAAAGCTCACCGACAGGTATAGCCTCAAGGTAGTGCAAGTGTACGCACCGACCTCGACACATTCAGACGATGAAGTGGAGGATATGTTTGATGATATATCAAGGGCCCTCCACTTCACTACAAAGACCCATTACACCGTTGTCATGGGGGACTTTAACGCTAAAGTGGGAGTACAGACTTGCGGCGAATCGGCAGTAGGATCCCATGGATTTGGAAGCAGGAATCATAGGGGGCAAATGCTCGTCAACTTCCTCGAACGCGAGGGGCTCTTTTTGATGAACTCCTTTTTCAAAAAGCAGCCCCAAAGGAAGTGGACGTGGCAAAGCCCCGACACTATGACTAAAAATGAGATTGACTTCATCATGACGAACAAGAAGCACATATTCAGAGACGTCTCCGTGATCAATAGGTTTAATACCGGTAGCGATCACCGACTTGTCCGAGGCTCTCTGAATATCAACTTCAAGGCCGAACGTTTCCGTCTGATGAAGGCCAGGCTCCGACCAACACTGCTCCAAACCATGACAGGATCCGAAACGTTCCAGTCAAATTTGGAGAACCGATTTGCCGCCGTGGAAACCACAACAGACGTTAACCAGAACCACGAATATGTGGTTCGGATCCTCAGGGAGGAAGGTTCGAGATTCTGTAACATGCAGCGTAAGGGCAAGAAATCAAAGCTTTCGGAAGAGACATTAGGGCTTATGAAGAAACGACGTGAAAACCCGCCTGTCACTTCGTCAGCTAAGCGGGCTCTAAACCAAGAGATCAACAAGCACGTACGACGCGACCTCCGGTACTCCAATACTCTTGCCATTGAAAGAGCAATTGAGCTGAATCGGGGGTCAAAGGTGTTCGTACAATCTCTTGGAAGAAGCCACTTGACGAAGCTGACCACAACAAGTGGAGAAGTCGTTTCTTCGGTGCCGGCAGTCCTTTCGGAAGTGGAAAATTTCTATGGCCGGTTATACGCATCGCATGCATCTCGACCTGATCCCGGAAATGAGGATTCTAGAGCCACATTAACACGCCATTTCACCGAAGACCTGCCAGAAGTCAGCAGTGGCGAGATCGAGATCGCTCTGAGACAGCTCAAAAATGGAAAAGCCCCTGGCGAGGATGGCATTACAACAGAGCTTTTAAAAGCAGGAGGTAAGCCCGTACTGGGGGAGCTCCAGAAGCTTTTTAATGCCGTCCTGTTTGAAGGGAGAACTCCAGAGGCGTGGAGTAGGAGTGTTGTCGTCCTGTTCTTCAAAAAGGGAGACAAAACCCAGTTGAAGAACTATCGACCCATTTCCCTCCTAAGCCACGTCTATAAGCTGTTCTCAAGAGTGATCACGAACCGACTTGCGCGAAGACTCGACGAATTCCAACCACCGGAGCAGGCTGGGTTTCGGAGCGGATACGGCACCATAGACCACATCCACACAGTGCGGCAGATTATACAGAAGACCGAAGAGTATAATCAGCCCCTGTGTCTAGCATTTGTGGACTATGAGAAGGCCTTTGACTCGGTTGAAATCTGGTCTGTTCTGGAGTCCCTGCAGCGTTGTCAAGTAGATTGGCGATACATTCAAGTGATGAGATGTCTCTACGAAGCCGCTACAATGTCCGTCCAAGTACAGAATCAGCAAACAAGGCCCATACCGTTGCATCGAGGAGTGAGACAAGGGGATGTTATTTCCCCGAAACTGTTCACTAATGCAATGGAGGATATGTTCAAGACGCTGAACTGGAAAGGACGCGGCATCAACATCAATGGCGAACACATCTCTCACTTGAGATTTGCTGACGATATCGTCATCATGGCGGAAACGCTGCAGGACCTACAACAGATGCTTAACGACCTGGCTGAATCTTCTCTACGCATCGGCCTACGGATGAACTTGGACAAAACCAAGGTCATGTTCAATGAACATGTTCTACCGGAACCGATTGCGATACACGGCGCCGTTCTCGAAGTTGTTCGGAAATATGTATACCTCGGGCAGACATTGCAGTTAGGTAGAAACAACTTTGAGGACGAGGTGAATAGGAGAATTCAGTTGGGTTGGGCTGCATTTGGGAAGCTACGTCGAGTCCTAACATCGTCGATTCCACAGTGCCTAAAGACAAAAGTCTTCAATCAGTGCGTCCTACCTGTCATGACTTACGGAGCCGAAACGTGGACACTGACGGTACGGCTGGTCCACAAGTTTAAAGTCGCTCAGCGGGCTATGGAAAGAGCTATGCTCGGCGTTTCTCTGAGGGATCGCATCAGAAATGAGGTAATCCGTCAGAGAACCAAGGTCATCGACATAGCCTACCGAATCAGCAAGCTGAAGTGGCAGTGGGCTGGCCATATTAGCCGAAGAACCGATAACCGTTGGGGTAAACGAGTTCTAGAGTGGAGACCGCGCCTCGGCAAACGTAGTGTAGGACGTCCTCAGGCACGGTGGAGTGATGACTTGCGCAAGACGGCTGGCAGGAGCTGGATGCGAGAAGCCGAAAATCGATCTCAGTGGCGTGCACTTGGAGAGGCCTATGTCCAGCAGTGGACTGCGATAGGCTGATGATGATGAGCGACTTGCAGCGGCTGATGCCTAGAAGACATCGAGGTAAGTACTTTCTTTTATAGATTAATATCAGAAAATGTAATATAGGTTAGGTATATTACCGACCGCACCTTGTATTGTATTTTTTATAATATTTTAGATTGAACGGGGTGACGGGTAACTGGTGAACTTATTAAAGCAAATGACTGGAGACTGGAGATGTCCGTCCGTGGCATACAGAGGCGTGCCAATTTGATTAGTGTTTGTGTTGCGGCGCGGCGTGGCGTGGCGTGGCGTGAGTGCAGCCGCGGGCTCCGGCTCACGTGAGTTACATGCACGACTCAAACCTCCACAGACACTACAGGCTACAGCCATTGCGAGGCATGCACTATATGTTCACTACTTGATCCTATTTGATATTCAGCGCGACAGGGCATTTATAGAAAGGTTTGAGTGTCCGCTGTGAGTGCGGCGCGCCCGATGCATTGCTTTATAATTGAGAGCGACTTCCCGCGCACAACTCGCTCAGCGCTTCATTCTTTAATCTTAATAATGCGCCCGACAGTGCCTCGCGCCGCGGCCCCGCCCGCGCTCCTGACTGTGTCTGACTGTCTGTCACACACCCTACCGTGTACCAGCGAGTGAACAAAGACGAACACTTTATTTTAATGGCAATGGGATGACACTACTCTTTCATATAATATTTATGTTAAATTGTAAATATTATTATTCATGTAGATATTAATATTATAATAATCCTGTCTCATAAATTATATTATTATCCTGAATATTGTAATGGTTGCCAAACGACAGTCACAAGATAACGCAGTAATTACATTTGATATGCTTACATAGATTACAATAATGATGTGATCTCAACGTCACTGATTGCATTATGTACTACATAGTACTGATGTGACGGCGCGACCGCACTCACTCGCGCTAACATACTCGTAGCAACAGTATTTACTTCACGATATCGCTGTACACGACCGGCTAATATAACGCTTAGAATATACAGACGTTATATCAACCGGCAATGTATTGCAAGAGACACTGCATTCAATCCCAACAGCCAGTATGCAATATCGACAAGCGATCACCCGGCGAGGCGGCGGCGAGGCGGCGGCGCGAGTCACGAGCGATCCGTGAGCGACGTCACTTTGTACGTCAACTCATATGCAGCTCTTGTATTGCCGAGCTTTTGTACACACTGCTTGATCGCTTCGAATTAAACTGACTAATGCACGGGGCATTAGTCAGTTTAAGAGGACGAATTGGAATTTTTGGCCCCAAGGATTTCAATTTTTCTCAGTAAATACAAAACGGATCAAAATACAACTTGGTTATCTGAAAGTTCACGATATAAACCTTATTTTGTTTGTTGTAGAAACATGATTACGTAACTTTTATAACAGAGAAAAATATATCAAACATACCTCTTTTTAAAAAGAGATTCACATATTATGGGCATACGGGACCGATTTAAGCCTCTTAACTTTTTTAGTAGTTGAGTATATACATACTCTTTAAAATGGTAGTAGGAATTTTTATCAAATTATCATTTCTAAATAATAAAATTACAAAACCATTTTGTCGCTTACGACTTTTAGTTATAAGCTAGCGCGCGTATTGTTATCCTCGCCCCGCTCAGACGCTCCGACCCCTTTTGGCGCCTTAGATGCGCGTGCCGGTTATGGAATTATTGTTGACCAATTCCTCGCCTCTAAAATATAATACGAAAATAGTTTCATCTAGGATGTGAAAAAATATTGAAGCTTCTCAAAGTCAAAAACTTTTGATTGCAAATGGGCCTATGAAGCTCTTTCGTTGTCAAACTAGTTTCATTGACAACAATTACACGCCTAGTATAATATGAAAATAATGAAAGTATTTTAACAAATTATTTAACAATTAGGTACCTCATACCGAACAATAAAGCGTATGTTAAGCGTAAGCTGGTGTTACGCTAGATTCTCGCCATGCTGGTCCCGGTACAGGCACAGGCACAGGCACGCGCGCGCTCGCCTCGCGCGCCGCCCCGACAGTGGCCGGCGCACACAAGCCAAACACGATAAGTCATTTAGAAACTGCTCCCTAAACATATTGCATGATACCGCCCGCACCACCGATCTACCTAAAACGCTGCGAATATTGCACCAAACGAGCCCTACAACACTCGCCAACACTAGGCTTGGGTCTCTTTACTAGGAACTCGTAAATTTACTTAGATAATACTTGAACACTAACACATTAAACGAAATACTTATTTAGAGCATGAATACGATTTTGTCGATTAAAAGAATAATAATTATGTATTTCAATGATCACATCCACAAGAATTACACTGCGTAGACTAAGAGCAATAAAACACCAATCCCACTACTACGATACTACGCACAGGCTACGAGTGCTACGACTCGTAGCACGTAGCACTAAGTTTCGTAATCCTTAACAGTTATATTAGTAACGGGTTTTAGAGTCTTCGAGATGCAAGGAATTAAAAAATATTTATTTAGAGATGTTGGTTGATTTTCCCGGAAAGCCCGTTCTTATAAACTTTACCTAAATAAAAAACTGAGTGGCTATACTTTCATGTCAAGATACAGCTGATGTGAAAGTAAAACGCCTCGTATTTTATATTTTCATCAAATATTTCGTAGCCCTTTCAGAAGCTCTAGAGACGAAGACGGATACAATTAAATACTTTGCCGTCAGGACTAGCACAGTAGCTAACTATGCGATATCCAGCTCCGGACAATTTAATAACCGTGTCTCTAGAGGAGCGATGCGATACAGATCTCGGCCAATTAACGCGTTGTCGTATGGCGGGATTGCACGAGAGGCCGACTGCGGCGCTCTCAAACATCACAGTAGTGTGCAGTGTGCAGTGCAAACACCGAATAAACCGATCAGCGTCCGTCGGGCCGAGCCGCGCCCAGCGCCGCACGAGCGTCGAGCGGGGGGGCACAAACATGAGTTATCCAAAATCAATTCATGTTTATCATTTACACTGGATCTACAAAACAAGAATTGTCCACACACTACTGACGCCGTTACATGACCTCAACAATTAGACCAGTTTGTCTCTTTGTGTATGTGTGTGAGTGTCCACAAGATGCGGGCGGTGGCGGTCTGCGCTGTGGATAACTTCGGTCTTTCGCACGACTGGCAACAGAGTTCAAACAAATCATTTCTATTAAACTAAACTATTGACAATAGTTTTCATGTATTAAATTACAAGCTCTTTCCCTCGCCTATTATGGAATTGATATTAAACACCAGAAAATGTCATATTTCTATACAATAACACTATGAGACTGGAATAAGTACTAATTAAACCTTTCAGGGCGCTACTTCACACAAAAAGCGCCATAAATTGGTCGCACCTGAACATTACGACCGTGAATATTGTAACACGAACCACCTTGCTCACTCAACATTGCTTTTAATAGATTTTTGTTACTAAAAAAAACCCTATAATATATTACATTAATTATTACACAACTAGTTTATACCTAAAAAGGAAAGATGTTATTGTTTGTCTGATCGAATAGGCTCCGGATCTACCGAACCGATATGAATATTGTTTAACTTTCACTGCGCTGAACATGGACAATTTTTCGGCCGAACAAAACAGTAAAGTATCAGGCCAGCATAAGCTATTTGAATACAAACTAATCTAATCACCAAGTGTCAAAGCCCGGTACCAGGAGAGCATAACTTGACTGAGTTCAGACGAGTGAACGTTCACTCCAATGAACGTTCCACTTTTATTTCACTGCAAGTTCACAAGAGTAGGCTCGAAAGACAAGAAATTTAACTGGTCACTTCATTTTTTATCCCAAAAGTATTTTCACGATGTAAATAAGTCAATGTAAGGTCTGCTGTTAACGAAACTGCCCGGTTTTTATAACAGGTGATTTTATAAGAGGCCTTAAAGTCCAATCTTTAATAATCGCTTGGACGCTAAATAAGGTTAGAGTTTCCCATACAAACCCTGAGCTGTCTTGCTGGGGTTGTAAAAGACCGACCATCAGATAATAAAACTAAAGCATCCGCGGCTCTCGACAAATACTGTATCAGTCATCAATGAATTCGCCACCGCCACGCCACCGCCACGCCCCCGCCGCGCCGCACCGCGAGTCTCCCCCACTATACAGTCCACAAAAGTTTAATCTCCGTATAAACGCCGCGAGATAACATTTAGAGCCCATTTAGCTACGATACTCGGCACATTAGCCATGTTTATTCATTTATTTCGGAAAAGCCTATAGAATAAACTTGTATGGCCCAAGCTGTGGATGATGTAAATCATTTGTACCATAACAATCATTTCAGTACTTAAAGTTGAAACGCCCACTAGAGCGTGGGGAAGTTTTTACGTAAGTCAAAGTCAAAAACGTTTATTAAAACTAGGCTAGTTTTTAGCACTTTTTCACGAGAAATTTATAAAAGGACAGTACCCCCAAAACGCCCTCTTTCACCACTTCCTAGTGTTATGGCTGGGAAGAAGAAGTGGTGAAAAACAAACTTCCCAGCAACACAGCTGTCTATTACAATTTAATTATAATTAAATTACAATTATACAATTCAATATCGTTTCAAATTATATAATAAATAAATAAATATAGGATATTTAAAAATTAAAAACAGTTTTTGTCCACTTCAGAGCTGCCATCTGCGTGTATCTGTGAAATAATATCATTAACATTATAGCCTTTTTTACCCACGACGGAACGGAGCAGGTATATGCGTTTAGGCTGAGAGATGTGCGTTTGTGCAAAGTAATGTTCCCACATATCTTCTAAACTAATGATCTGATTTTGATCCGGTTTTCAATAACGGGTTTGTGTTCGATGAGTTCATGTTCTTAGACAGGTGTCATGGCTGTAAATCACTAGAGGGCGCCACAATATTAGTGCAAACAGCAAAGCAATGTTCCCACCTACCTTTTAAACTAATGATCCAATTTTGATGCGGTTTTCAATGACGGGTTTGTATTCGATAAGTTCATGTCCTTGGATAGGTGTGATGGCTATAACTCACTAGGGGGCGCCACAATATTAGCGCAAAATAATATTGCAATAATATTATAACGAATTTTCCGATTTCAATGCGGTTTTCAGCGATGGGTTCGTAGTTGATTGGTGCATGGTTTAAGATAGTTTTACGATATTAACTCACTAGGGGGCGCTGCTGTATTAGTGTGAAACGATTATATTGCAATATTATTAAAACTAAAACGTATCTTTGCGAGACCTCTCTCTCTTTAAAAAGTCTGAAATAAAATTAAGCAAAATTAAAAATTTTGAAAAAACCCACTATGGAAAAAATCTTATTAAAAAAAAAATACGTGTGGCACTCGGGGACTGCCGCGGTAAAGCTATTGCATAGCATTCTGTATCAACTTATGCAATTATAATTATTAACTATTTTTTCGTGACTTTCTTCATCCTACTTAATATTATAAACGCGAAAGTTTGTATGTATGGATGTATGGATGTTTGTTACTCTTTCACGCAAAAACTACTGAATGGATTTTAATGAAACTTTACAATAATATAGCTTATACATCAGAATAACACATAGGCTACAATTTGTAAACATATTGTTCGAAATACTAAACCTGCGCAGACGAAGTCGCCGGCACCAGCTAGTTAATAATAAATGCTCTTTGTTCATTCATATTCAAAACACTTTATACACAAATTTTACAAGTACAGCCGTTCACTGTTGTAGATAAATACTTATACACCTATATACTTTCTCACAAACAGCTGATTATGTATTCGTCCGATTTCGGAGCAGCTGATGATGCAGCGGATGAAATTTCAACAATTAATCATACCTACTCATGAGTGTATTTTATGTCATCGTTAAACATCTGCAATTCTTCAATAGGTAATTGTATTGACGACACTAGAAATCCTTTAGCTGGTTGGCAGCTCCCGACGGATATTCCTCGGTTATGTATTATGGTAAGTCTGGGGTATGGTATAACTGGTTAAGTCGGGGGTTTTGAGTTATTTTATTATTTTTCAATAAAAAAATTTCCGTCGTGGGTTTTTTCAAATTTTTTTAATAAGAATATCCTTAATTTTGATTTTAAAAGAATTGTCCGTTAGTTCTACCAAATGAACTGGGATTCTATTATAAATGCGTATACAAAGGCCCACAAACGAACCGTGCTCTTTATGCAATCGATAGTTGGATGCGGTTAATTTATGTTTATTTCTAGTGTTGAAATTGTGCACGTCACTCTTTTTACTAAATAACTCTATGTCATATCTGTATAAGGCTCGATCTTATCATTTGCTTTAATGTCAAACAAAATATAAATAAGTAATTTTCTGTTCCACTGCTGAGCATGCCTGAGGGCGAGTGGCACAAGCCTGGGCGTCGTGTGCGCGGAACCAGCTCCCTCTGTGTTACTAGCTGTGCGGTATTGCTGCTAACAACATGACAAATACCTCGTCCATTTATGTCGATATAAGCATTTATCGTTGTCTGGGGTTATAGTGAGCTAAATCTGTCCTACAGCAGTTTTAGTTTGTAATGGCTTCTGAGTAACAAGTTAATTAACAACAAGGCAACAATATCCGCTGCGTGATGACGTCATTACCTGTTGGCGCTACACTATTGTGCCGCCAGCCGATATCCTGACAGCTACACCACGCACGTGCACCTACTACATACCATCATACATATGTATATAGGTAATAGTATGAACACAATAGCAGAATGTATGTATACATGTACCGACGGGTGTTGACCCAACAATGATGCCTCGTCAATCAGATTATGTGCTGAACCAATCCAAACTATGGACATTATACATGTGTGAACATCCACAAGTATGTTAGTACATATGTACTTCATTTGTACAAACACGTCACCTCCATTCCAGTTTATAATATAACTAGCGACTCGCTCCGGCTTTGCACGGGATAACAGTATTTCCCCATTATTTAATGTATGTTACTATATATATAAACCTTTTTCTTTAATCACTCTATCTATTAATAAAAAAACCCCCGTCCCAAAAAAAGTACGTAATAATTATGACAGAAGGTAAAAACGCTGAACCCTATAAAAAAGCATAAAATAACTTTTAACACTACGTAAGTACCAACTAAAGCATGTCAGACTAAACTAAATTTTGTCGTGTCGGGGGACCGCTCTAATTCATTACTTTAGATACGTGTTTTTTTTAAACGAATGTTGTAATTAGGTAAGTATCATTTAATTTATGTAAGTATTTTTGAAGGTAAAAAGCGGTCCCCCGACATGTCAAAATTTAGTTTAGTCTGACATGCTTTAGTTGGTACTTACGTAGTGTTAAAAGTTATTTTATGCTTTTTTATAGGGTTCAGCGTTTTTACCTTCTGTCATAATTATTACGTACTTTTTTTGGGACGGGGGTTTTTTTAAATTTTAAATTTAATTTTATTTCATGCTTTTTGAAGGATCTCCTTAATTTTTCCTTCTTTCGTTTAATTTCTTTTATCTTAAGATGGGGTCGCTATAATTATGCGATCTCAGCCAAAGGAAGCTGTTTAACAATCCTCATGACAAACTGGCTCTAGGAGAATTGCACAGATTGAGAAACAATAAAGATTAACCTTTGGTCATTCTAGATTTTCAGTAAAAATATAAATCGGTTTATCCGTTTCATTCCGGCATTCCAGGGTTTCAACCGCCACATCGAATTTCCAGCATCAGGTTCTCGTCAATCAGAAACATGAAGAGAACTCGTCAAGACAAATTCAACGAGCCCAAACTCGATGGGTTTCCTAAAAGGCAGTTCAGGGTTACGTCACCTACCTTCGTGCCCTACCAGCAGACCAGCTCAGTGGTTCCAGAAGACATTAGCGTTTCAAATTTCAGATCCCACATATGCTTGCAAGTAAACTGAGCGTGTAACATTCCTATCACACCTAACAATCGAGCTGATGACCTTGAAGACCTGAACCGATTTCCACCAAACATAGCTAAGAACACTCCCGACTGACATACCTTTTAAACAAAAAAAACCGCATTATAATCGGATCATCCGTTTGGGAGCTACGATGCCACATACACACACACACACACACACACACACACACACACAGACACGTCAAACTTATAACACCCCGTCGTTTTTGCGTCGGGGGTTAAAAAACCATGAAAATCGGTTGCGTAGTTTTGAAGATTTAAGCATACAAAGGAACAACGGGACATAAGGACAAAAAAAACGACTTTGTTTTATACTATGTAGTGATTACACAGACACCCAGAATACATAGTACTCTAGCAAATAACACTAGCTGTTCACTACTTACATTAGTTAGCTCAGTGGACTGGAATTATTACAAGTGATGACTTGTTAGTATCAGCGATCTCAGCGAGACCTCTTCGGAACACTCCATTAAATGCTAGTATCCGATAGCAAATGAACCTGCAGTAATATGTATAAAACCCTTTGCTAAGCCAATTATATGGAAATCGGGCCGACCTGGATACTCGATACGTCTGGCGAGGCTCGTCTGCCAATAATCGATTGAGATGTAAGCCAGAAACAGGACACACTAATACAATATAGCTCGGGGATATCTCTGAGGTTTCAACATCTCGAAATAAACCTATTCACTTCTAGGCATCAATATTGCTTCTCTGTTAAGCCCAGCCATAATAATAATTCAAGGATAATCAGGATAGCAAACGAGAAAATAACTAAGTATGTTTTGAATGTTGCCAGTCTGTAATTCTATCGTAACTTTTTTAGTCGTTTTCTAATAATTATCGAGTTTGTATCGTCATAAGGTAAGCAGGAGTGCGTCGAGGCGCCGCGCTACAGAGCCCGGCGCTCGCGGCGCCAGCAACCCAAGATAATCACTGCTGCGCTAATTTTTACCATTGCACACGGTCAAACGCTGAACTGAGCAAATTAATTACGTTCATTGACCACACATGATTCCCCGCACACCTACACATAATACGTAACTGCATGTCCTGTCAATCATCCCTCATCGATCGTGAATGCTCCCCATTGCTGAAATTCCTCGAACTGCAGAATATGTTCTTGTCGGTTACCTCAGTAGTTATATCTCACTACTTATTTACATAACAATATACCTACAACTACAACACAATTACATTTTCTTTCTGATCACGTTGGTGGGCGGTGACTTTATGTCACAGCCTTATTCCTCTGGCTTGTATCGGGAAACAATGGTTTATCTCACAGAGAGTTATATCAAAACAGAGACCTGTATCTTTACATCACAAACGATTCTGAATTTACTTTGTATTGATCATTATGATTATCAATATATTCTGGAATTTGTAAATGTAGTCCAAATGTTGTGTTTCTTTGCATCAAAGAGCCTGTGAATATATTTCATTTTGTCGTTTTCTCGTGTAACCGAAATAAGCATTCCTCTGTGAGCTTTATTTTTATTAATATTTCGTTGGCTTTTAGTAGAATAATGTCGGCCTTAAGGTAATTGTATGTGCGAGATTATTTATAGTTAGTAACCTCCCCCCCCACCCTGCTGCACCGCCTCACCGCAGCGGGCGTCCCCCGCCGTCGCCTGCGAGCACTTTATGAGCCGTCCTTGTTGTGTACGCAGTTATGATTGTATGGTTGTTTAACTTCATATTTTAACTAATATTCTTAGAATAAAATAATGGGAAATTATAAGCCTAGCCACAAAATTATTTATTGGGCACATTATTAAACTTCTAATTTTATAACTAAGCAACGGGGAAATGACATAGCCTCTAATAAACTAATTCGTCTTTCTTACAACGCCAACTACTAGAAAGCTTCAATAAAAGATCATCAATTATTGTAACTTGTCCTTCTTATTTATACATTGTCATCTAATTTACTAACTCGGCTTCATTTTTCCAAAAACGAGCCAAGAAAAACGAGATCAAAGTTTTTCTTGACTCGTTTGTTTTTTTGTTGGTATAATTTAATTTGGATTCATTTTATTTAGCATATTGCCATTTATAACCTTCAATTAAAAAATTGTATTAAAAATTGAAGTTTGTGACGAAAACGAATCTCTGCAAAACCGACTCCACGTAGTCTTGTCTGCCCTACCCCTAGAGTGCAATTCAAAACCGCGTAGGCGCGGAGGGGCGCGGAGGGGCCGGCCAGCAAGCCGAAGCTGCGGTGGTGAGCGTGAAAACCATCTGCGACGATAAGCTCGCATGGGCCCGCCGGTGCCCCGCAGCGCCGGAGCCGTGACAGAAGCCATGCTTGCTGCATGTTGCATGCTTACTTCCATGCTGGGTCAATTAATATGGGATGTGTTATATTTTAAACAAAAAACTCAGTACGAGTTAAAATATTAGAAGCTAAATAAATATATTCTGATATCATTTAATAGTATTTAAGAAGTTTACTGTTAGAATGCATGCTACAAATTTAGATGCTAAAAATAACCATCATGCTGAGTTGTATGTAGAAGATAACGAGTGGCTAAGATAGTATTATTTAGATGCTCGTTAATTGTGGCTGACTTAGTAATTTAGAAGGCAACATACATTTTTTGGGGCGAATAATGATATTAAAAAGAAGTCTGTTTAATAAGCACCCTAAAATAATCTAAATAATACCTTTGAAATATGAATAGCCGCGCGCTGCAGTGTAGTTACACATCTGCATGGAGCAGGTCTCCGCAGTGATTTCGGTTCACGTCTCAAGTTGAATGTGATCTAAAAGCATTTTCCTTCGCACGTGAGAAAATCGTTTTCTAGCGAAATTTCAAAATATCAACGAGGAAAACATTTTCCTTTCAGAAGGCCCATGCCGAAAAGCTTCGGATTTTTGAGACGAAACACATTGGCGCACTGATAACGTCATCCGGTGACTATAATCCCACAGAGCCTGTTGAATTCCCACCGTCGAAACCTGTCAAGCAGGTGACGTGTGTCTAGTCACTTCTCATATATCTACAATGAACACTTTCAAAATATTATGTATTTTTGTAATAATACCTAAATAATAATACATTCTTGCAATACAATAATAGTAAAGAATGTATTTATTAAAATACATTCGAAGAATGAAGAATGTATTTATTAAAATACATTCTTGATCCAAACGAACACGCTGCGGCCTGCCCTCGCAGTCCGACAGCCGCAGCCGCTCCGTGCGCTCGGTGCGCTCTGTGCGCTGTGACTACTGCTGTGCTAAACAATGATCGTACACTAAAACTGCTAATAAACAAAATTAATAAAGTCGATGATCAGGGTTAAATAATTTGACAAAACATCGTGCAAACTTCTGGGTCCAAATATAAACCTTACAAATCACCAAGTACTTGGTGATTTTGAAACCTATACAATTCGACTTAACGCGAATGTACAAGCCCGAGGCATCTTGTCATAGCCAACATATTTCCGACCTTACGTCCTGTACGTTAAAAGCGATATTATTCTAACTGGTCATGATCTAGGTTCACCATCACATATCGGTGCCTTTCCAGACTTCAAAGACAGTGCTGCTCCAGTTATATATCTTTGATCTGAGTCTGTGCAGTTCATTACGGGCGTTATCTATATAAACACACAAGAAGAAAACCTTGATTAACTCTTCGATAGTCATGAGGGATCATGGCACCAATTCGGGAGCTCGTCAGAAGTCCCCTTTGTACAGATTACTGGGAGATGCGAGACTTTCACGGACAACTCACTACTTTACGTTTTTATAGAGAAGATAATATTTCACAATACGAATGTTTAGGATCTGTATCTACAAAGTCAGGTATGTAGGTACCAATATAAAAACATAGGAATAATAGCTCTTCAAACTGGGTAAACTTTTAACAGTTTCAACTTGCTACAACATAATTTATTGCATGTGTATTGATTAGGTAAATAATTAGGAGCAAGTGTATCTACACGTAGTGGAATATGTGTGCATGATATGAGCACATTGTGCGCACTCGGCGGCGCGGAACTAATCCGATAGGCGGCCAGTCCTGACTCGTGATAGATCGCGCGTCGCGCGTCGGACGCACTCCTCGCACGACGCGCTGTTCGTACGGCGACGCGCGATTTATGACAGAGTCGGATGTGCCGATGCATCGGACCTTTTGTGCAAACGCGCTGATTGATTGAAAACTAAAACTTTTGATGATTATCTACCCATTTACACTCTATTGGGTGTTTATTTTAAAATATTTACGGATATTAATCTATGTCCAATTAGATTTCGTTAGTTCCATGATACAGTTATTTGTCTTGCTATCATACCTTTTAATTAGTACGTCACAATATATATTACACGTACATATGTATGTATAAATGTATATGCATTAACATTAACTAAGGCAGCTCATCGCGTAAGGCGTCGTCCTAATGAGGGTTTTCGATACTTTTTCTGCCGCCAGGCGGCGCTTCGTATGCGTCAGGTCCAAACAGCTGTCAAATAGTATGGAATTGTAGGGTCCGAACTTATTGTTTATTGAAATTCTGTTATATTGGAAGTGTTATTGATTTTATTATGGACTACGGTCAGAATAAGGTTTCCGAACTAAAAATTGAGCTAAGAGAGAGGGTGCAAAAGTCACTGGTACTAAGGAAAAGCTTGTTCAAAAATTTGTTAACACAATATGATTTAGTTTTTTTTTTATTTACTCAACCTCAATAATAAAACAATAATGCAGTGCTTTAATTATAAAATAAAAAAAACACTAAAATCGTTCACTATTCATAGTAAAGATAAGCACTTTGACAGTTACCTGGACCTGACGACTCGGTGCTGCCACCTCGTGGACGCCATTTAAGAAAACCCTCATTGGCAGCGACCGCGCGATGGCGCGATGCGTTTTTCATCTAAGACGTCGTCCTAATTGACAGCGATTGTGCTATGACACGATGCGTTCTCGTCGTTCGATGAGTTCAAACATACAGATTTCATCGAAGTGTCCTATTTGAAACTCGGAACCTCGCAAGTGAGATCGTGAGTTGAAAAACGCATCGCGCCATCGCGCGATCGCTGCCAATTAGGACGACGCCTAAGACAGCAAAGAGCTTCAGCCAGTCAAGTAGCGTTCGCAAGTTGCAAGCTATCGCAGGTACTAGCGGAGTAGCTGACTCGCTACGCATGCGGTGCACGATCTCAATCCGACGATGAATTAGACGGCGCGAGCACGCCGCGCGACACGAGCGCATCGCGCGACACGCACTCATTCGATAAATTATACTTCTACTTCCTCCATCAGTAGACGTCTCACTTCATTTTCCATTGAATTGGATTACTACCCTATTAATAAATGCTTCACTGGACATGGTCCGGTAATATATTGTAACCTAGATTGTGTCCGCCCAATCGCGCTTAGTCGGAGTACTGAAGTAATCTTCGCTTGACTGTAATTAGTTTCACGCTATGGTAAGTTCTAAAGGTGGCAATGATGATTATACATCCAATTTCACGGGCGACGCTCACTGGCGCCCAACGTGGGACTCACGGCGTGACGACCTCAACTATTTCATTTGTGTTAATAGAACTTGCGCTCATTGAATCAGGACTGAATACGTGACATTAAAATG
The DNA here is from genome assembly GCA_033682625.1 of Helicoverpa zea x Helicoverpa armigera. NCBI lineage: Eukaryota > Metazoa > Arthropoda > Insecta > Lepidoptera > Noctuidae > Helicoverpa > Helicoverpa zea x Helicoverpa armigera. The sequence continues at coordinate 14,388,891 of JAWIIS010000021.1, forward strand.
GGAAACTTTACGAAATGCTATCTGTGTAGTTTACCAACACAGATGGCAGGCATGAGAGGCCTCGTGTCGGTAGTCCGTGCGCACTCTCGCCTCTAACGAGCTGATCCTCTTGCCGAGTGTAAGGCAATGCTCGTGTCGCTCACAAATAATGTACGCGGCGTGTCTACGTCGTTGTCGATTTGCTTTGCGCGCGGAGACGATATTAAACAACGCCGACTCTTCCTTGACGAGCCCGTATAAGCTGATCAATTTCACATTTCATTACGTTACCAGTGCATGTGAAATAAAATGTAGACCCATGCAGATTGAAAATAATGTACACATATTAGTTGTACTAGTTATAGTAGGTATATTGTTTATATTCCTGAATGTATTTGTAAGTCATGTAAAAAGGGTGCCATAAATAATCTTAATACTGTCTGTTGTGTTTGCTTTAAGTTGGGCTCACCGCTCGCTGTGCGTATATCGGATGTCGCGGCGGGAGCTGATGAAATTGCAGTAAGCCGTCTCCGCGCCATAACGCCTGCGCCCGCTACGCTCTGCTACGCGCTACGAGCTGGTATATGCTGTGCTACGTGCTGCTACGAGCTGCTACACGCTAGTCGTGTCTGTCTACGGCCACTCTGGCATAAACCGGCAGTTTGGATTCAAACTGCTTTAGTTCATAGTTTCAAGTCATACAACTTTAGGCAGAAGCCACAATGCACTAGACACAAGATTAGAGCATTGTGTTGGTGTAGCTGTCGACGGTGCCGACTGCAAACCAAAAAGAGAAATAAGATAACACACTCGGATGCAGTCCTAATTGTGGATATATGTATACGTTGTGTGAGGCGCTCGTGTCACGTTTACGTTTCTTTACAAAACACTGTGTTGCCCCCGAGGTTTGACTCCGCGATGCAGAAGGTGACCTATTTTTAATGAGATTATGTTCGAATATTTGAAAATGGACGTAGTAAAGTTCTACATTTAGGTCAAGATGGGACTGTGCAGGTACATATTGCACTCTTAACTTCTCAAAGTAGTCAAATAGTTACATACATACTACACAATATTGACCTACCTATTTACCTTTATTTAGTCATCCTACATAAATATTGTAGATGTCATTTATGCCGGGCGATGCTGTGTGCTGGCGGCGCGACAGTGAGGCGCACACCTCGTGTACATGACGTCGCTGTTAGCAACTACTGCGCTGTGCAGAAGCGACCCGTATATAAATAAAATAAGCCACGGATGTAGTTTAGGAATATATATCCGCGCGCCCCGCTTGCTCAAAGGCTTCTCTGGGAATTCATATGACAATGTTGTAACTACTATATGTACTACTGAGTAAATTATGTCGTGAACCAGTGTTTTAGTGACATCAGCAGCAAGTGAGCGCAGAACAGGCACAGCACATTAACCACCAATTTGCTGAAGATTATCGATACACAATTTCTTCATTTATTCGTTAAAAGCTTCCAGCCGGTATATTATGTATCTTCAACAAATATCATTGATATAGGTACACAAAAATAATTACAAAAACTTAAAAAAAATATATACAATGAAACCTTCCTCGAGAATCATACTATCGAGTGATGAAAACCGATGTAATCTTGAAAATCGGTGTAGTAAGTAGTTTTTGATTTTATCGCGAACAGACAGACACGGTTTGCTACTTTGTCTGATAATAATGTTAAATTAAGTAAAAACAAGATAGGTACTGTAAAAATGAATAATTAGATAGCAAAGAAAAGCACCTGGCATCGAACCCGCGCGCTCGTGCTTTAACCATTACACCATCATACGTTCATGCCAATTTAATATTCCGCAATTAATATTATTCAGCGATATAATAAAATACTCCAATTTTACTGTACTAACTAAAACTGTCAGGAGCACGCACGATGCGGGATACTCTCTGTTTGTGTAAAGTAAATAACATCGGTTTCAGTGCAAACAGCGAACTCCTCAGACGACCAACTGTTATTATTTCGGTTAATTTTTCATGCAATTTTCATCGTGTGGCGTCCGCCGCTTCTCTATCATACAAATGTATAAGCTGTAACGATTTCTATTAAAACTTAGGTGTTTTCTTCCTTTTGGTATTCAGTACTACGATATTTTAATGAAAAGTGAGCTCAGAGATGTAGTACAATGTATGACACCAGTGTTCGTGTATCGATGCAACACGGACAGTGCCCCCCCCGCCCCGCGCCCCGCGCCCCGCACGGCGGGGGGTGAGCGCGGGCGGCTCATTGCTGTTGCTGATCGCTTTGTAATGCGTGCTCACAGAACCACTCAAGCGATTCACTCCTTTGTTCGCTTATTTAATACAATAATTTATGATTTAATTTAATTTAATTTGTGAGTTCACATGTTTCTGTTGTTTCATATACTATTTGATGTATGAGATGAACATTACGGTTGCTGCAGTATTATCTATACTGTTTAATGGCGTATTGTGCGAGTTCAGCCCGGCCAGCTGTTGCTGATCCAACAGTAGCGAGTTTGTCAGCATTTCTCACAAAGTGCTTCAGCAATGTATGAGGGTGTCACGGCGGCTCGACGACTGCGGACGACTGTCTCGACAGGTTGCACACATTGTTCGGGTGTTTGTTCATTACATACATACTTATTGTTTTCCTTTACCTCGTTGTATACAGTGCTGCCATGAGGTTTATACGATAAATGTCGCGGTAGCAAAGTATTCATTACGTTATCATAACGTAACAAAGCTACGTGTTTATAATAAACAAAAACCGACTCCCAAAAACACTGAAAAGCAAAAAAAAAACTATTCTTTGGTGCATCGGCCTAGAAGTCAGTGTCTAATGGATGTAACTAAGTTTATAACGCCACCGACTTCTTTTTGTAAAAAGTTTTTTATTTTTAGCTTTTCAGTGACAAGCATAGTTGTCACTATCCGCACGTCATATCCGCAGTGGAAAGTTCTCATCAATACGAACAATATAAGCCCAAACACGAGGTAGTTTACATATTCAATTGTCGAGTTCCCTCGACCTTCGCTGGTCTCCATCATCAGGTCAGCTTTAAACTTTCACTGTTGCATAGTGTTATCAGGCATACGCCTTAGTGTCAAGTTTTTACCCTACGTATGCCTACAATTTTCGATAGTTGCCTTCGATTTCTCAGGGTTTCCATCATCAGATCCTGACCTGGTGACTATGGGACCACTTGGGAGGTAAACACTATCAAACAAAAAAAAAATCGGTCGAGGCGTCTCCGAGTAATTGGTGAACATACATAAAAAAAAAAAAGATCCCGACGAATTGAGAACCTCCTCCTTTTTGGGAAGTCGGTTAAAAACACAGTATCCCAAGTCGCCTTACTTACATTTACTTCCGCGACAGCTTCTGTTTACTCCAGTTGTTATTGTTATGTTTGCAATGATTTCGTCTACTAAGAAGCAAACGATAGTAGTTAGTCATATAACGTAGTCAACAGGTACAAGCCGAGCGGCGATGAATAGCGACCACTCGCGCACTCACTGCCCTGACTTCAGTACACTACACCACAGTATTTCATTAAAATATTGTACCTATTTTGCACAGAACTAAAAAAAATATGATAGTTGTATTAGCCGGTTCTGGCGCGGAGTGTGTATCGAGCACCGCGAGTGACGTCACGCGCCGGCCTCACGCCGCTGCACTGACGGCGGACATCAACGACTCATCACCCTACTTCTGTACACGACATACAGCGCGTCATCTCGCTGCCACTGAACAGTCTCCAAACCACGAAATGTATTTATTTATTCAAATATTTATTTTTTTAGTTAGAATCTTGGGGGTGTTTATTTACATGGATATTTACAATATATACTTACAATAAAAATCAAAAACTATCCTAGTAAAACAAACAACTAAAAAGCGTCAAAAAATTCGTCCCCATCGCTGTCAACTGGAAGCGTGCCCAAGAGGCTGGCAGCATTACCTCGTTGGATCGCCATGATGATTCTTTGTCCGAGGTAATAGCCAGCCTTCTGGTCACGAGAAGCGTCAAGCCGCCTAGAGAGATCTTTAAATAGAATGTGGGCATTCGGACCCCACGACCCGAGTGTTTCAACCCCAAACGGATTGAAAATATAGTTTCCGACAAGGCCACTATATTTCCGCCGCTTGAGGTTCTCCGCAGCGGCAGCAGCAGCACAGCACGCAGAACTTGGAAGGTGGGATGGCGCAAGAGTATCGACACAGGTTGCGTCCCATACTAAAGGCCTACCCATCTTCCAAGGGAATAACGACATGCCGTCTGGTCTCTTACCGTCGTCGCGTGCCAAGCCGTTTGGTTCTAATACAGCTGGTACCCCGACGGCAACAAGAGCTCGACGTATCATGTCATTGATGTTTGCATGCCGCGCAATAAATATTTATTTGAATTCTATGTTATTTTATGTCACAATAAGTTTAAAATTAGGTACAATTATGGACCCTGTCTAAGTCGCAACAATGCTACATCGCAGTATCTACTAGGTACTCATACGAGACATGTTTTTATTACGTACGTAGAGTGTACATATATTTAGGGATGTCTGTACCGCTCTCGAGAATTCTCATCAGATAGGTAACGAAGTTGTCGCGAATTTTGTATGCGGGCTGCGGGTCGTCCGCCGCGCCTTAGTGTTCTCACGGTGGTCGCACACCATTCAACGTCTCGTTAAAATTATAAAATAAAAACTCCGGAAAGCTTTATGCAAAATATAAAAACTAAGAAGAATAGTGAATGTGAGGGCGGCAGGGGGGGGGGGGGCGTGCACTGTCTGCGCTCTATCATCTCGGTTTCATTTTCTTTTCATCACGGTGTGTTCACGCTCGACGGACGACGTCTCCGCGTGAGCCTCGCCCCCTCCCCCCGCCGCCTGCCGCCGCCCCGCGGACCTCCCTTGCCTTCTCGTTTTGATAACGTTTTACATTTTTTAAGTTTATTAATGCTGCAGTGAAATAAGAGACCACTCGAAGCGGACGGCTCGCCCGCTCCACCGCGACAACGCCCCGACATCGCCGCGACATCACCGCGACACTCGAACGACACGCCACACGCCCTCTGCTTTCTTCAAATATTAATATTTATTAGATGTTTCATTAAATACGCGTATTTAGGAGCTTCATTTTATTAGTATGAATAATAAAAAACATCACGACCGGCGAATTATTGAAAAGATGGTATGACGATACACAAAAAAGTCTTGAATAAATGATGTTGATTTGCCAGAAATTTTCAAAAATTCTGCGGACAGTTTTGGGGTGATGAGGTCCTTATAACCTATAATATTCAAGCTGTTGATTTGAATCTATGCCAAATTCAAAGAGGTTGAAGTAAAATACGTAAATAATAAATTGCTATAACTGCCTCGTTGGTCTAGCTGTCGCAAGAGGTCTCAGGTTCGATGCCCGGGTCGGGCCGAAATCGCTTTGAAGGTTTTAGAAACTTTCACGAAGCAACCCGGAGCCTGGAAGTTGGTGATTGGTACACCCGTGCATCTGGAAGCACGTAATTGCACGTAATTTATGAATGATCATTGCGTATGCTTTGTGTTTGCGTTCGTGTGAGAGCGCAGCGCAATAACGTGTGTAACTAGCTAGCACCGAGTTCAAATACGGCTGGGTATCACTGACGGATTTTCGTAAATAATAAAAAAAAACCTATTGATTTGGGTCGAGAATCATTAGAATAATGACGTCCTTAAATTTGGCACGGATGCAAAACAACAGCTTGTATATGAAACAGCCAGTCACTTTGGAAGAGTTCAGAAATGCTTATGCGTATGGTCAGGGTTCTAGATTTATAGGATAACATCGTTGTCGGTCAACAGTGAATCTCCGCTGATACATGTTCACACAGAGATACAAAATTATACAAGATATAAAACATTACAGGAATTTAAAATAAACAAATAATTTTACGACAAGAAAAAGATACAAAAGTTGAATCGGAAACAAAATAATGAGATATGTGAACCCTTCAAGCCAACCTTGAAACAAATCAAATCCCAAGAAGTTTACTTATTTAGAATTATAATTATTTGGCAAGGTGCAATACCTTGTAGCCCAAGCATTGAAATAAACTGAAAACTAGTAATGTTACAGTAACTCGTTTACTTTTAGGAACTTTTCAGCAGTTGGTGATCATCTCACATTTCTTACAGAACTCAGCTTCCCACTCAGCACAAACATTTGCGAGAATTAAAACACCATTTATGAGTCAGTCATTACAAATAACGGAAATTCTCCCTTGAAAATTAACAGCTGTCAACTGATCAAAACATTTGATACCTAACTTTATCTCTGCTTTACACATCATGTTGTAAAATTATGAAAACGAAAATTGACTTTTGTGGCTAATCACTGAATGGATTATTCTCCCTTGAAAATTAACAGCTGTCAACTGATCAAAACATTTGATACCTAACTTTATCTCTGCTTTACACATCATGTTGTAAAATTATGAAAACGAAAATTGACTTTTGTGGCTAATCACTGAATGGATTAGATTATTTTTTTATTAAACGGTTTTATTTAGCTCACCCCGTTTGTTTTATTTATTATTTATTCATTCTTGGGTCAAATTTAGAAATTGAAATTTCAGTGCCTTCCTGTTGTCAGATTGATCTGAAATTTGGTACACACCTTTATTTCTGATGACAATACAATATAGTAATATCAATAACATTGCAAATCCAAGATGGCCGCCGTTTCAAAATGGCGGATAACGTAGGTTTTATCAATCCCATCAATGTGGGTATCAAATGAAAGTGCTCAACCAGTAGAATAAAATGCACTATATAACATTCAAATCCAAGATGGCGGCCTCTACAAAATGGCGGATTACTTAGGTTTTATCAATCCCATCAACATGGGTATCAAATGAAAGGTCTCAACAAGTAGAATACAATTTACTATGCAAAATTGAAATGGAAAAATTAAGATGGCAGCCGCTACCAAATGGCTGATAACAATTTTTAAACGGTTTTATTCAGCTCATCCCGTTTGTTTTATTCTTGGGTCAAATTTAGTAATTCAAATTTCACCCTCTTCCTGTCAACCGATTAATCTGAAATATTGTATACACTTTTAATTCCGATGACAATACAATATAGTAATATCAATAACATTGTAAATCTAATATGGCCGCCGGTACAAAATGGCGGATTACATATTTTTCCACCACCCCCTCAATATGGGTATCAAATGAAAGGGCTACACAAGTAGAATACTGTCAGCAACCCCAGCGGGGCCCAACAGGGCCAAGGCCTGCCTGAGCTGCGGGATTGTTCGAAAGAGTTACCGTGGCCCTGGTACATAAAAGGCCTACGACGAAACATAACTATTTTTAGTCAGTAAGAGTCTGGCACCCCCTTACCGCTGCTGACCCAAAAAAATTGTCTTTTTTTTTAAATTAGATTGTAATAAATTATCAGGTAAGAGACCGTGTAATAATGATGCACTAAATGAATTAGATAGAATGAGGAATGTTCGGTAGGCATTTTCATTAAATACTAAAAACTAGAAAATAAAAAATCGGTAAAAAAACTTTTAAGTCAAACGGTTTTATCTTATGTGCACTGAAAACTAGAAAATAAAAAAATAGTTACTTACCTGTCAAACTACGTAGGTGGTCCCGGTCATATTAGACTAAAATAAAAACGTGGGGCCCCTCTGAAATCCTACCTATGGCAAAGCATATCTTTATACTTTGGTAGATCATGAGCTCGGCGTTCGCTGGTGAAGCCGCTACGGCTGATTTATTGATTGTCAAAATCTCCAGTTACGATTATAGTAAGACGATGCAATCCACACCTATTATACCTCTAGAAGAAAGTACTACAGCAACAGTTAATGGGCCCCACGTTTTTATTTTAGTCTAATATGACCGGGACCACCTACGTAGTTTGACAGGTAAGTAACTATTTTTTTATTTTCTAGTTCACAATTCGCCATAGAATATTATAAAGTACCTATATGATCTAGACACACGGCAGTGTGTCCGCCAAGTTCGAGCAAAAAAAGCGACACACCGGCCGTGGGTTATATTACACGAACCATTTCGGGCCAAATTCGACCCCCCTGTAACTCAAAATCTATTTTATTTACGCATATCAAATTTCTAGTATCTGTTGAGACCCCCTCATATACCTATTGTAGGTCTTGAGATATTGACGTCAGAAAATCGCTATTTTTACTACACACTCACTGACTGACTGACTGACTGACTGACTGACTGACTCACTCATCAAAAACCTAGACCACTTCCAATGGTCGTATTGACTTGAAATTTTACATGGAGGTAGGTCTTTATGTCAAGGTAAAGGGAAAAATCTGAAAATGGCCAAGTGTGAGTCGGTTTCAAAATAATGAAGGTGTTTTATACCCGGTGTAAAATACCCCTAAGGAACTAAAACGAACTATATTTATATAATATATCTTCGAATGGTCGTACCGATCTGAAATTCGTAACAAAAGTTTGTATTTAGTCAAAGTAAAGTAAAAATCTAAAAACGGCCAAGTGTGAATCACTTTTGAAAATTATGAAAGTGTAACTTTTATCCACGAACATAATATATGATAACATGTCATGTCAGTCAGTTGGTAAATCTAGTCCATTTAGTTAATCTAGTTCATTTCTTTGTAAGAAACATAGTTCATATTAAAAAATCTGAAAGATAGTATAAATGAGACATTTCTTTAACTAACTTCATCATAAGAACAAAATAAAATAAAAAACCTTACAAAAATAAATGAAATCCCACCCAAAACAAAAATGTGAAAGACTGCCAAGTTCGATAATATGGGAATGCTTCGCCTATAAAAGAAGTGAGATCTTAATAAGTACCAAGTTCCATACACATACCTCAGTTAAAAATAGTTACTTTTTAATGATGTTACTTGGCAAGTTTTAATAGAAAATTAAATACTTGATTCATTGCGTGTAGTAGGTTTATAACAAGGTGTGTGAAATCTTGCCAAGTAACATTATTAAAAAGTAACTATTTTTAACTGAGGTATGTGTATGGAACTTGGTACTTATTAAGATCTCACTTCTTTTATAGGCGAAGCATTCCCATATTATCGAACTTGGCAGTCTTTCACATTTTTGTTTTGGGTGGGTAGAATTTAATGTGATTAGGTACGACACATCCGATATATCCAGATGTTTTTGGCCTATGCCTGTTGAACGAGTATTTGTCAAAAATAATAAATTATCATGTATTTTTTAACAAGACGAAAATAGCTTAGCAGCGTATAGAAGCTTGCTTCGTAGCTGCTGGCGTAGCATAGCAGCGTCGTAGCTGCTGGCGTAGCATGGCAGCGTCGTAGCAGCGTAGCGTGCCAACAAATAGTTTAATCGGCAATATAGTGTGAGCGGCGGTGGAGACAAAGGATTAATGAAATCATTGAGCAGGCAATATCATGTCACAATTGGTAGGTAATTACGCGCGGCGTGCTCGCCGAGCGCCTCGCCGGCCGCGCTCGCCAGTCGACGCTCGGGAGCCGGCGGCGCGGACGTGTCGTGCGGCGCTCTCGCGGTGCTCTTCGCGGCAACTAGTTCACGTGCGTCGAGTTTATCCTGTGTTCATCCAGTGTGTGCTGCTATTCATTATTGCATTACTAATCTACATTAACATATTTAAACTAACTAAACATGGAGTTTACGTCATCATCTCAGTGAAAAAGTTTATTGTAGCCCAAAAATATTGTGAAGTTATTCTTAAATCTGTTGCTCTTGTTTTTTAACACGCTTATTTATAATCGCACATCACTTTAGTAACAGTGAATTTAATATTTTAAAAAGTGCAGTGAAATCAGTTTATCAGGCAGTTGCTTGAATGAGACTCACAGTGATGTTACAACATATATCTGTCATTCACAAGTTTAAGTTGAGGTGTGCGAGCATCAGGTCGGCGTGCTGACTTGCTGAGCGCCGCTGACCGAGTGTCACGCTCCGGGGTAGGCTTCAATCTTGAATCATGAATTCATAGGGTATGCACAAGAAAATACGTACCTAGTTTAAGATTTCAGCACACATAGAGACGGACAGACGACGACACCGACTTTGCTTTATACTATACCAGCGACCCGCTCCGATTTCGCACGGGATGACGGGATAGCAGTATTTCCCCACTATGTTATTATTCATATAAGCCTTCCTCTTTAATTACTCCATCTATTAAAAAACAGCACGAAAACTGGTTGCGTAGTTTTGAAGATTTAAGCGTACAAAGGGACAACGGGACAGAAAAACCGGCCAAGTGCGAGTCGGACTCGCGGACGAGGGGTTCCGTACCATTATTTATAAAACAGACAAAAAAAACACATTTTTTGTATGGGAGCCCCAAAATATGTATTTAATTCTAGTTTTCAGTATTTGTTGTTATAGCGGCAACAGAAATATATCACCTGTGACAGCTCTCTAACTATCACGGTTCATGAGATACAGCCTGCTGACAGACAGACGGACAGACGGACGGATGGACGGACAGAGGAGCGAAAACAATAGGGTCCCGGTTTACCCTTTGGGTACGGAACCCTAAAAATCGACTTTGCTATTAACTATGTAGTCATAGATTCTTGACTTTCGACTATAAAAGTCAATAACATAAATCATAATAGTTAAGTAAGTAGGTACATAACTTAAAAATAAAGATAATATCAAAATTTCTAAAAACTTAAAGTATAATATAATATAATAACAATAGGGTCCCGCCTATTGTTTTCGCTCCTCTGTCACCAGGCTGTATCTCATGAACCGTGATAGTTAGAGAGTTGAAATTTTCACAGATGATAGATTTCTGTTGCCGCTATAACAACAAATACTGAAAACTATAATATAATAATATATGTCGAGGGGCTCTCATACAACAAACGTGATTTTTTTGCTCATTTTTGCTCGATATCCATAAATATATATAAAATACTAGCTGTTGCCCGCGACTTCGTCTGCGTGGGCAATATAGAATTTTATATAGCCTATGGAATGTCACTATCACAAAGGATCACCAAAGTAAAGAAAGTTCTCGCGCATGCAGCCACAAAGATAGAAGGATGCACTCATAGATATCGTAACTCGTAACACGTGCTCTGAAATGCGACAGGATGGATTGACATATTAGTTGGTTGTCAAATCTAATGTCAAATATTATGATTGCGTTCAGAAATTTAACTTAAGATTTATAATTTAATTTCTGACAAAACTGAAGATTTATCTTTCGATTTCTATATAGTATTATTAAAAAAATAATCGGACAGATTAACAACTGAAGTTGGTTAAAATTGAGTTTCTCGAAGCCGACCACTATTTATGTACTATGTATTTTGAGACTGTGCAATTTTGTCGCGTTTGTTGAGTTTCAGAACGCGATATTAGATCCTCCAACGCGCACGCGTGTTTGAACTTTATAAAGCGGTAAAAAATTACAAATTGACTCTCCATTTTATTTAGAAAACGTTTGAATGGGAAATAGAAAAATGCTGTTTTGAAGATTTTCCCGGCAATTATTAGAATTTTTCTCACCTTTTAAACCTTCCCTGGACCTCTACAAACATTTTAAAACCAAAATCAGCTCAATCGGCCCAGCCGTTCTCGAGTTTTAGCGAGACTAACGAACAGCAATTCATTTTTATATACAGGGTTATTGGTAAATCACTAACAACCTTGCAGGACTGTATTACTAACATCATAAACTACAACTTTTGTTCTATGACTTTTTATAAAACATAATACATTTGCCAAAAACAAACCTACAAGATTTCATTGTTCTATCTAACACATTTCAACTCTATTTCCCCTACCATTTCTTTACCAACTAAAGGCCCGATCGAGACCAGTCGAGCGATTAGTCGACCTTAGAGTGTGCGGACGAGTCGAGATAATCACACATTACAATAAATTCGTTTGGTGGTTTGCATTTTTAGAATGAATGCAAGATCTTTACCTACCCACGCCTCCCGCGCTCTGTGTGGGGGCTAGCATTGTTACTCGGCTAGGTATAGGGATGTTTGGGAATCGTTCGCACTACCGAATTTCGCTACAAGGATACGTATGAGGCGACGCGGGCGCATAAAAACGACTGACGGCCGCTCGTAAATAGGTCAAGTTCAAACGCTCCCCCGCCGCCGCCCGAGCCCCACTCCCCCCCGCTGTCTTTTGTACTACTCTTTACATAACTAACGCTTTCTTTTGCTTCGCATAGACTTCGTAAATTTTAGAGTGTACAATTGAAATAATTAAATTTTTGTGTGAAAAATGGATGACTCTAGAATCTGAGAATTATTAAAAGTCATAGAACAAAAGTTTTAGTTTATGATATTAGTAATATGGTCCTTAGAGGTTATTAGTGTTTTACCAATAACCCTGTATATAGAGATTAGTTTGTATAGCACGGAACCCTACGTGCGCGAGTCCGACTCACACTTAGCCGGTTTTTTTTACTGTTAGTTCACGCTCGGCTAAAAAAAGTCGTGGTGGCCTAGTGGGCAAAGAACCAACCTCTCGAGTATGAGGGCGCGGGTTCGAATCCAGGTCAGGCAAGTACCAATGCAACTTTTCTAAGTTTGTATGTACTTTCTAAGTATATCTTAGACACCAATGGCTGATAAAAAGGTGAAGGAAAACATCTTGAGGAAACCTGGACTATATAGTCTGAAATCACCAACCCGCATTGAGCAAGCGTGGTGATTAATGCTCAATCCTTCTCCGTGTGAGAGGAGGCCTGTGCCCAGCAGTGGGACGATAAATAGGCTGTAACTAACTAACTAACTAACTCACGCTCGGCTTTACCTTATATGTCATACGTTACCATTATATCTATTGGTAAAGCGTGTGTTTTTCGCATCTCGTAGTACATTTGCTGCGGACTGCTACGGAAGCTACGAGCGCTACGACGCTACGTAGCACGTGTAGCCGCAAGCGCTCGGTGCTGAACATAACAACTGATACTTACTACACTGCCGAGCTACGCCTGATTGTTGTGTGCTTTCTTATAACGTCGTACATTCCCGAACCGCTCTGTGCTACTCATGTCACACAGTTCTAAAATGTTACCACTACACAAACACTAAATTCTTGCTATGAATTCCGTCACTGTTATCTATCGCATAAAAAATGAAAACTTACAGCTCGACTACGGTAACTAGTCTCGCCGCTTCCAAAACCACCGACCAAATGCAATAACCATCTCGGCCAATCAAACGATTTTTAATGCTTTTAGTTTTAGCTTCTGTACAAGAATAGTTCTTAATGTAAATATTTTTATGGACTAAATAAAAAATATTGAATGAAACGACTAATAAATGACCTAATCAGGTTAAGAGAACACTGCAAACTTTTAGTCAGCCGATAGTTTGTTTGAGCTCATAATCTAGATGGATGATGATAATATAATCGGTCACGGCGGCTGCTGTTATCGTTTAGAGTTAGCCAACTGCGAAGGGCATGTTATAGTGCACAAGCATGTGCACGAACACAAGTGCAACACCGGAGAGAGATCAGACTCCGGGAAACTTAGTGAAAGTTTCTGAAACCCACAAAGCGAATGCGGGCCGGTGCACGACCCGGAAATCAAACCCGATCCCTCATGTACAGCAGCCACGCTATGCGACAGCTAGACATACATTATAAATATCAGGTTGTTTTAGCATCAGCACCTGCAACACAAGCCAATAAATAAGTTTATCATGGGGCTAACCGACCGTGTGTGCAAGATATATTATTATTATTTCTCGTTACTTTTTAAATACCTCACATCTATACGTGGGTGAAATTGGCACGGGCCGAAGCCAGGTACGGTTAAGTAGAATTAATTGTTGTTATTAAGTATTTAATCATGTTCGGGTTAATCTGCATGTGTTTACAACAGCTTTTTTCTGGAATAGAATAGAATAGAACCTATAAATAGATATAAGTAGACAGACTAAATTATCAATGACTTGGGCTATTGTATACATAGGTTGTTTGGGATGACTCCTGCTAGATATTTTGCTGGATAGTGTGATAGAATTGTCTTGACATAGGTAATATTCCAGTGTGTTAGTAACAAGAGGGCAACAGGGACATGAGCGGCTGAAGGGTGAGGTTACCTCGGCGGACTTGCGGGGCGCGGGCGGGGGAGACATGCCGCCGCTGCTGCCGCTGCTGCTGGCGCTGCTCGTGCCGCGTGAGTATCCCGCACTGGCGCACCTGTGTACTTGTCGCATCATTTCCTAACACATACAGTCGTGGTCACATAATTAAAGACACCCCCCAACTCGAAGTGAAATAAATAGTTATGGTACTGACATGAGCTTAAGCACGGTATAAAATGTAATGTAATTATTATTAGAACAAACATTACATTGTGTTCTTCAAATTAAGTACAAAAAATATTTACTTTCTTTAATACTTTAGATATAACGCTTATGGGAAATGAACACTAACTTTTGTAGCTGATACTTGGCTGGTCAGCTAATTAAAGACAGTTAAAGCCCAGTTAAGAAAAAAAAGCGAAAGATAGAAATAGTTGCCATACTTTTTTTTAGAAGTGAGTAAATACTAATGAAAACTCGAATTAGGTTATGATTTAGGTTTCTTTCATTAAAATTTTTCATTTTAGTCCTATCAATAAGACTAGAACAAAAATTCTGGTAAGTAAAATGTTTTAGGCTTTTTTATATTATATTTTAACATGCGGTACTACTTGATCTGTAGTAAGGACATGGTAATAAATTTATTATTAAAGATTCCTTATCAAACTACAAAAGGCATGGTTTGAGAACAAGTCAAAACCGACCCCAAGGAAAACTTGTTCGCAAACAGACTTTAAGGCGGTGCTATAGTCAAATAGTGAACCATTTACATGATTCGGTACTGGTTTTCTTGGGAGTCATCTGATGCTAAAAATACGACAATTGTGTCTGCAGAACTTTTAGACTACAACCGGGTCGGGAAAAGCTGTAAGGCATGGGTATCGGAAGATGTTACTTTTGGAAAAGCACCGCGTGTCCATACTGTAGTTGGCTATTTCTATCAAATGTGAAAGGTGCAGTGAACAAGTGTTCAAAAATGATTTTTTTTTCTCATTAAACAAAGGGATATGAATAATTCTAAAATAATGTATCGAAATTAGTCGCCTCCAAAACGTGAGATGGAACCAAAGTACACTAAGAAAGTTCTCAAACATAGGAGGCGAAAAAGTAATAGTGTGGGGCTTCTCTCTACTACTTGGTGTGGTGATCCTTTAGAAAGATATTATTAAAAATAGGTGAATTCAAGTACTATAATATTTTAGAAATAGCATGTTGTTATATGCTAAGCATAATTTACCGGTCCTTAGCGCTTTCCAAATTTGAAAAGTTCTGAAAAACACTGTAAGAGTAGTAAAAAGGACTCTTTGATCGAGCAACTTATGACGATTTTGGTTTGGCCCATCGCAAATTTAATAGAAAAAAAACTGGTGATCGGCCAGAAAACAATGGCGATAAGTCATACATGAAACATTGATCAATTCTACTCTTACAGTGATTTTTATGAGATTTTTATGAAGCATGGAAGAAAATTGCTGTAGCGACTTAAAACAAAACTGACCGCTTGCACGCTTAGGGATGTCGTGCTGTCATTGAGGTAAAAGGAAATAAACCGAATATTAGTACTCATTAGTATGCTTCGTTATAGTGTAGGGAATGTTGTTATAGAAAAGTACCATCAATAATATTAATAATTTGCATTTTTTCCTCTGAGCAAATGGAGTGTCTTTAATTAGTTGACCACGACTGTATATATTTATGTAGTTTAGGCAGCAATCGAGCGATACCGCTAATTCAACACGTTCCTCGCTAGCCGAATGATCCCTGACTGCGAAATGTTTAATATCATCTGAGATGACAATAAAAGCAATGGTTACTCAATCTAACTGTAAAAGTAAACAAATACTATAAGCAAGAAACAACCAACTCAACTGAATTACACATTTGAGGACAATTCTGTGAGAGGACAGCGACGCAACTTTCACAAAGTAGCGGCGGCCGCGCGCCCGCTCGCTCCCGCCGACAAACGGCCACTTTTTTTAGGTCAAACGGTTTTAAAACTGAAGTTGCGCTGTTAGACTTTTAAGTGGCTTAAAGTTAGTCTTTGTTTGTGTGCGGAATCCCACCGCGGGCTCTCAAACTCGTATCTTGGAATAAATTCGTAATTGTTCTCAGAAGAAATCGCATAAAAATACGTAGGTACGAGTGATAACACAATGGCGTAGGTTTGCGCGCGGAGCTGACGATGCGCGCGCCGGTGCTGGTGCGCGAGCCGCCGCCGCGCGTGACGTACGCGGCGCGCGCCGGCGTGCGGCTCACGTGCGCCGCGCGCGCAGACCCGCCGCCCGACATCACGTGGCTCGCCGACGACGGCGCCGTGCTGCGGGACCTGCCGCCGCACAGGTGCGCACACACCAATTACTATCTCACGTCTCACCTTGTAGACTTTGGTTCTTAATTCCAGCTAAAAATGTAAATCTTAAACTTTAATAGTATTAATTTATAGAAAAGCATGTAAACTGTCATATGAGTAGGAAAGATATTCGGTGTGGATACAGGCGCATATACAACAACGGCACGCTGGAGATATTGGCGACGAGCGCGCACGCGGCGGCGGCGCAGACGACGGTGCGGTGCCGCGCCGCCAACGCGCACGGCGTGACGCTGTCGCGCGACGTGACGTTGGTGCCGGTGGGCGAGGCGGCGTGGGAGGCGGCGGCGCGCGCGGCGGACGCGGCGGCGGGCGCGGTGGCGGCCGTGCACTGCGGCGCCGCCGACCCGCTGGTGCGCGCCGAGCTCTGGTACCGCGGCGACGCGCTGCTGCACCTCGACCCGCCCGCGCCAGGTACCTATCACTTCATAAAACAAATTATTGACTCTCTAACGAAAACCACCTCAATAGCCAAGAAGAGAGCTGGTTGACCGCGGCCATCATTGTATCTCTGCCGGAAGTCTTTGTTGTGTAATTAGATGACGACGTGCGCGCCAGCTAAGTGTAACATATGTAGACACACACATGTATAGCAGTGGTAGTGTGAGTGTGGGTGTGTGTACAGAATCGCGCTACCTGGTGGCGGGCAACACGCTGCTGATCCGCGAGGCGGGCGCGGCGGACGCGGGCGCGTACAGCTGCCTGGCGCGCCACGCGCTGACCGGGGCCGCCCGGCGCGCGCGCCCCGCCACGCTGTCGGTGCGCGGCGCGGGGCCCGCGTCGGCGCCGCGCCTGCTGGCCGCGCCCGCCGAGCTCAGCGTGCCGGCCGGCCAGCTCGTGTGTCTGCCGTGCGTCGCCTCCGACCACCCCCCGCCGCAGTACACGTACGCATTATCTATCATGTTAATACATGACCAAAACGCTTAAGCTCTTCACTAAGTTAATATCACGTATGCTGCTACTACTTCTAATGGCTTAATAAGTTTTTTGATAATATGTTTTGCACCCTGTATTCGGTTTTATCTGCTAGGTTAGGATTCTTTTATTAATTAATCTTCTTCGGTTTTATCTAAGTACATAGTTATATTTAGTTTCTTTTATTTCATCATCATCATCACCCGAGCCTTTACCCAATTGTTGGGGTCGGCTTCCAGTCTAGCCGGATTCAGTTGAGTACCAGTGTTTAACAAGGAGCGACTGCCTATCTGACCTCCTCAACCCAAGTACCCCGGCAACCCGATACCCGTTGGTTAGACTGGAGTCAGACTTACTGGCTTCTGTGACATGCGTGGATGTTCAATGACAGCCGGGGCCAACAGTTTAACGTGAAATCCGAAACACAGCCATTGGTGTCCAAGATATACTTAGAATGTATGTACATAAAAACTTAGAAAAATTGCATTGGTACTCGTCGTCATACTTGATAGGTTGGCTCTTTACTCACTAGGCCACCACGCCTTTTATTTAGATTCTTTTATTTATTTATCTATTACCTATATTATACTTTTTTGTATGTTTGTTATATTGTTTACTTTTTGATTCCTTTAAGAAAAATAAACGCGCTCACGTCGCTCGCGGCTTCTTTCTCAAATTTGCATTTTTTTGATGTGATCATCTTGATTTTTGAGAGCATTGACATATATTCTAGCGATAGACAAGAACATCCATACAAATAATTTACCCGCTTATGTTGTCTGTTGACATCTCGTTGACGTATTGTGACATGTAGTCATCCTCATTGATGTTAATTGCTGAAGTGTCGCTCGTATTTTGCCTACATTTTTCATTACTCAAAAAGTTTATATCTAAGTGAATTCAAAATCATGTAATATATCAAAAAGTTTATTTATATCTAATTGAATGCAAAATCATGTAATATATTAAAACCAGGAACTTATTTTTAGAGTTTTTAATATTAATTACGATGTTTTTTTTCTTAAGAGGGCTATCACAAATTTTCGCGAATTTAATTATTTTTTCTTGAAAGTAAGAACATACCATGACAAAGTGAAGTCTGTTTTCATTGATATTTTACCTACTGCCAGTTTTATGGCACATCTGTTTCTGCACGATTTTCTTAATCCATAATTTAAGATGGCGGGCGGGAACAAATTAATGCATATTTGTAAAATTGAATTATAAATAAAAAGTATGATATACAAGCGTTGTAATAGCATGAACAGCGTGTAATTTTACTAACTTGACTCTCGAATAGTTTATATGTGTAAGTTTATACCTTGATATGTATTTTCTATTTTATAATTGTCGTTACATAGACATCCATCTGACGCAGGCGTCAAAATCGCTCTGATTTGCCATTTTGGGCACTGCATAGTCTGCACTGCAGTTCAGTGTGGTAAGCTTTTTGTTCGGAACGTTCTATCTAGTACGTAGTACATATATATCGATGTTTGAGAGCTTGTTGTTAATTGACAAGTGGCAGGTGGTGAAGTGTGCGTGTGTGGCGCAGGTGGTACCGGTCGCGCGAGGGTCGGCTGCAGCCGGCCAGCGCGCCGGAGGACGGCTGGGCGTGGGGCGGCGGCGCGGCTCGCTGCGTGCGCGCCGCCGCCCACCACGCCGGCCTCTGGATCTGCAAGGCTTACAATGTGTTCGGCGACGCCACCGCGCACACCACGCTGCACGTGCAGGACTCACTCAGCGTCACCGTCACGCCCACCGTGCTAGTGAGCGCACTCGCCACTTTACTAATCGAATATCAAAATAATGTTTTAAACGGAGCCCCGTCTCCCAACTGTAGACTGAGCATCTGTACCGTGCAGGTGGCGCAGGCGGGCAGCACGGCGCGGTTCAACTGCAGCGCGTCGGACGCGCGCGCGGCGCTGGGCTGGCTGCACGACGGCGCGCCGGCGGGCGCGGGCGCGGCGCTGCTGCTGCGCGGCGTGGCGCGCGCGAGTCGCGGCGTCTACCAGTGCGTGGCGCGCCGCGCGCACGACTCCGCGCAGGCCGCCGCGGAGCTGCGCCTTGGCGGTCAGCGCGCGCTACCTATGTTGTTCCACTGAACTTTCAACTTACACCTGCTGTATTTAAATTAATTTTGACCCAAATCTTCACAAATAAGTGCCTACTCAAATGGAGCATATTTTTTTTGGAGTATTGACTCCACGAAAAATGAGTGATATTGCATGTGCGCAGATTCGACACCGGAACTGCACTACACGTTCATCGAGCAGGCGCTGCGGCCGGGCGGCGCGGTGTCGCTGCGCTGCGCCGCGTCCGCGTCGCCGGCGCCGCGCTTCACGTGGCTGCTGGACGAGCAGCCGCTCGAGCACGTGCGCGCGCCGCACCGCTACTTCATCAGTGAGGAGACGTCGCTCAGCGGCGACGTGGTGTCCACGCTCAACATGAGCTCGGTGGCGCCGGAGGACGGCGGCCGCTACACGTGCCGCGCGCACAACGCGCTCGGCCACGCGCACCACTCCGCACGCCTCAACATATACGGTACTCACCTCCGCAGCGCTCGCGGTGTGCCGACACCCGCTACGGCTTATACGAACAACTAGCAAACTTGACAAGATTATTATCGAAACAATAAACTGTTAGGATTGGAATGAACTCTTATCGGTGTCACTCATGAATAGTGTACTTTGATACACCGCAGGGCCGCCGTCAATCCGCGCGCTGGGCCCGGTGCGCGTGGTGGCGGGCGCCAACGCTACCGTCTACTGCCCCTACGCCGGATATCCGATCAGGTCCATAGAGGTGCATTTTGATAGGATATTTCCTAAATTTACTAGTGCTAGGTCAATCGATGATAGACCATGCGTCATTTTCGTTGTGGTATAAAAAGACACGATAACGCTGGCATTGAACTAATCACATTAAATTAAATAGGTACGTTAATATGTATATGTTTGTCGATTAACACAGAGTAAATATAACAAAATTTTGCTAGAATTAGAACAACATTTACCCAAGTCATTACAAACAGTATATACAAATGTACTTTGTGGATTTTTTTCGTAATAAGCTTCCCCCTATAAATAACTGTTACACTTTAGTTTGTTACTATTAATAAATATTATGAAACTAGCTTCTGCCCGCGACTTCCTACGCGGATCCAGTCCCTTATGCCAGCGACTACGGAGTCAGCAAAATCAAAGATCTGAATCGTCTGATATTGAATTTTAAGGGCCCGTTGACTTGAAATCAACGGAATACGCATAACCATTAGAAACGTTCCATATATTTAATTTTACAAGCTTTTATTTAGTTTCACCTGTCCCGTTGTCTGTAATCAAATCTTGCAACTTAAATTTGACCCACTTCCCGGTTTCCGATTGAGCTGAAATTTAGAATGCATGTATAGATCGGATGACAATGCAATGTTATTGTGACATAGAGCTGATCTGATGATGGAGCTGGAAGGTGGCCATAGGAACTCCGTAATTAAACGACGCAACCCCATCGAGTTTGGGCTCATTGGATTAGTCTTGACAAGTACTTTGATACTATATGGTAACCAGGGTCTGATGATGGAGCCGGAAGGTGGCCATAGGAACTCCGTAATTAAACGACGCAACCCCATCGAGTTTGGGCTCATTGGATTAGTCTTGACAAGTACTTTGATACTATATGGTAACCAGGGTCTGATGATGGAGCCGGAAGGTGGCCATAGGAACTCCGTAATTAAACGACGCAACCCCATCGAGTTTGGGCGCATTGGATTAGTCTTGACGAGTACTTTGATACTATATGGTAACCAGGGTCTGATGATGGAGCCGGAAGGTGGCTATAGGAACTCCGTAATTAAACGACGCAACCCCATCGAGTTTGGGCTCATTGGATTAGTCTTGACGAGTACTTTGATACTATATGGTAACCAGGGTCTGATGATGGAGCCGGAAGGTGGCCATAGGAACTCCGTAATTAAACGACGCAACCCCATCGAGTTTGGGCGCATTGGATTAGTCTTGACGAGTACTTTGATACTATATGGTAACCAGGGTCTGATGATGGAGCCGGAAGGTGGCCATAGGAACTCCGTAATTAAACGACGCAACCCCATCGAGTTTGGGCTCATTGGATTAGTCTTGACGAGTACTTTGATACTATATGGTAACCAGGGTCTGATGATGGAGCCGGAAGGTGGCCATAGGAACTCCGTAATTAAACGACGCAACCCCATCGAGTTTGGGCTCATTGGATTAGTCTTGACGAGTACTTTGATACTATATGGTAACCAGGGTCTGATGATGGAGCCGGAGGGTGGCCATAGGAACTCCGTAATTAAACGACGCAACCCCATCGAGTTTGGGCTCATTGGATTAGTCTTGACAAGTACTTTGATACTATATGGTAACCAGGGTCTGATGATGGAGCCGGAAGGTGGCCATAGGAACTCCGTAATTAAACGACGCAACCCCATCGAGTTTGGGCTCATTGGATTAGTCTTGACGAGTACTTTGATACTATATGGTAACCAGGGTCTGATGATGGAGCCGGAAGGTGGCCATAGGAACTCCGTAATTAAACGACGCAACCCCATCGAGTTTGGTCTCGTTTGATTCGTCTTGACGAGTCTCTTGCTTTCGTCCCATATTAATTATATATGATTGATTGGATGGATGACCCAATGCCAAGGTGAGCACGTGCCGAGGGCTGAATGGTATGAGGGTGTATAAACATGTCTTGCCGCTAACGTTGCGCCTCAGGGTACCAGGGCGAACCCTGTTGTATTGTAGCCCTTATCCCTCTACAACGGACCTCTGGGGGGATGGACCGTTATTTGTCCTATACTCGTGGGAATAACATGAAGAAAACAGAAACAACTACACAAAGAAAACGACGTTTAGAGAAGGCGAAATTGAAGAGACAGGACAAGCGGCAACGCTTAGAAAAAATGAGTTTACCTACTGCTAAACATAGAGAAGACGAATCGTTAGAACAACGCACACATAGGCAAAATACCGACAGAATACGTACACAAGAGAGAAGAAAAAATGAATTACAAGAAGAACACTTGGCCAGGCTCGACAGGAACAGAATGCTCAGCATCACCTACTTATCTTCCATGAGAATTACGCGAGAATAAAGAAGAATTGATGCTGTGTTACCGATGTAACAATCACATAAGTAAAAGTAACACGTCCGTACCTCCTTCTAAGGCATATTGGAACAGCTTGGAACCTGGGCCTATACCTCACGTTATACAACGTTTGTCGCAAACTGAAAAGCGCCTTCTTTCTCGGATAATACCATTTTTAAAAATTTTAAAGTTTGACGGCTTATTTGGACAATACGGATTTCGTGGTCAAGCAATTCTTTTTGCTCAGGATCTTTTCGAGGTTACCGAAAAACTGCCACATCTGTTGCCTAGATCTGTAGATAACTGTGGAATTGTCATTGTTACAGAGCATCTAGAGAATTTAAATATTACTCGTGAGTTTTCAGTGTCTCGCGACAATGTGTTCAAGGCTTTGACATGGTTGGTGGCCAATCATCCGTTATACAAAGATGTCCTTATAGACAACAACGCAAACCTATGAGTTAGGTCTTTAGCAGGTCTTCAAATCGAAGAACTTCACTGCTCCAACTTGACGTCGAAGAAACCTTGTAATGTTGATGCATTAAAAGAAATGGATAGAATGAGAAACGTTACAAATAACTAACAAGTGATTACATAATTTCAACATCATTGATATTTAAATCAGTACATATTACATATCATGTGAACGAACTACGTACTTCATAACGGAATAACGCTGCTGCGAACTACGTCGTAGTAAATCTCGAATTAAAAATAGAGGTACTAAAAAGTTAAAAATAAAATTAAAGAAAAAAAAACCTTTTTAAAAACAAGCTTTTATTTAAATGCTCTAAAAAGAAAAAAATAAACATTTTACACTAAAACTTTTACTGTTAACTTATAACGTCATTTCAAATTTAACACATTTGACACAATTTATATATTATGAAAGCTTGTCGCGAGATCTAAGTATTCGTACCTGCTGCCTATTAAAATTATAAAACTAAGAAAATAATAATAATAGATCTCGCGACAAGCTTTTATAATATATAATTTGTGTCAAATGTGTTAAATTTGAAATGACGTTATAAGTTAACAGTAAAAGTTTTAGTGTAAAATGTTTATTTTTTTCTTTTTAGAGCATTTAAATAAAAGCTTGTTTTTAAAAAGGTTTTTTTTTCTTTAATTTTATTTGTACTTCAACGGCAAAAGCACAGCAGACTAAACACAACGCTGCGAACTGAAGCGCAATAGGCGTGACCATAGGGATAAAAGTAGTGATTCTAATTAGTCCGCATTTAAGTTGTGTGTGATAAAAATATTGCACGTATTATTACGTAAAAAAAATTAAATATAACTAAGATGACTAAGTCGTGGTGACTTAGTGGAAGTCGTGGTGGTTTAGTGGGTAGAGAACCAATCTCTCAAGTATGAGCGTGTGACTTTGATTCCAGGTCTGGCAAGTACCTGCCAATGCTACTTTTCTAAGTTCGTATGTACTTTCTATGTATATTTTGGATACCAATGACCGTTATTTGGAGGGGATGTTAAACTGTAGGTCCCGGCTGTCATTGAACATTCTTGGCAGTCGTTATGGGTAGTCAGAAGCTAGTAAGTCTGACCAGTTTTTGTTGTTGGGTTGAGCGGGTAACCGGGTTGTGGAGGTCAGATAGGCATTCGCTCCTTGTAAAACACTGGTACTCAGTTGCATCGTGACTGGAAGTCGACCCTAACATAATTGGGACAAAGGCTCTTGAGATAATAACGACAATAATAATGAGATATAAGCACCGCAGGACATCTGAGGCTGATGACGGGGAGTAGCGACCCCGCGGGGCTATATGTATATGTCACCGTAAGATTACAAACATCGTTAGATTACAATCTATCTCGAGAGATTGTAAACTGTCGAATTATTGTGAACCGTAACATCTGATTGCAATTTAACGCATTATTTTTCGCTATATTATAATCTATCGATGAGAAATTGTCAAATTGTCAACTGTCCGAAAGCTCTCCCTGATTGGTCAGTCTTTTTATAAGATCGACCAATCACGACCAGCCGTTCTGTTGCCATGGAGTTCCCGTAGAGTTAGGAATGAATTTGTGTTTGAAGACAAACTACCTAATTATTTTGTTTCTTATAATTTTCCAATTTCATTTAAATAAAACTACTTTTACGGATTTTATCGCGGTCGGTTTTAAACGTCGGGATTAAATAATATAATATAACCGCGATAAAATCCGTAAAAGTAGTTTTATTTAAATGTCTAATATTCGCGTAAGTGTCAGAAATCAATATGTTTCCAATTTCAATTTGTGTTTGAAGAATAAATATTTCGTTACAATTTGTTCTCTCCATATGTCAGGAATATTAATTACATACTCGTACTAAATAATAAATACTTGAAGAATTTTTGAAGAGCATTTATTTTATTTAACTGACACCTCTATTTCATTCCTAACTCTACGGGAAGTCCATGGGAACAGAACGGATTATTGGTCGATCTTACAAAAAGACTGACCAATCAGGGAGAGCTTTCGGACAGTTGACAATTTGACAATTTCTCGTCGATAGATTATAATATAGCGAAAAATAATGCGTTAAATTGCAATCAGATGTTACGGTTCACAATAATTCGACAGTTTACAATCTCTCGAGATAGATTGTAATCTAACGATGTTTGTAATCTTACGGTGACATATATACCGAGTGCTCCAGGGAGAGTATACTGTCTCCCATCTCCGGCCGGCCGGAGTGAACCATGACGGGGGTAGGTCTCACGCCTCTGGCTTGGCTTGGCCGTCCAGAGTGGAGTCGCTAGAGCATGGTTAGTAGCCCTTCTCGGAGGGCAGGTGCGTCCTGGTAAGTGGCGAGTGGGCCGGTGATGCTGGACCCACAGGGAGCGCGTGATCTGCGTTTTAAATCCGCCGAGATATCCTCGCCCTTCAGCCGCTCTGACTACGACTTAATTTTTTGATTCACCATACCTATTTTGTAATATTCATTTATATACATTTCAAGTGTAGTAGGGCTCTTGAAGTTCCACATCAGGTGTTCCAGATCTTCGATTTTTATACGTCAATAGAGTGTGCTTATCAGATTGAACAAATTTTGCTAAAACGTCATACCTTTATATGCTATTGTCTACCTGGGCTCCTGGAGTTCCACATCAGGTGTTTTAGATCTTAAATTTTTATAAGTCATTAGAGAGTACTTATTAGATTGAACAACTTTTGCTAAGACGTCATACCTTTATATGCTATAGTCTAGCTGGGCTCCTGGAGTTCCACATCAGGTGTTCCAGATCTTCAAATTTATTATCTCAGCAGAAAATGCTCATCCCATGAAACAATTTTTGCCATGGCACCAATTTTGTATCTCTTATAGTTTTGTTGGTCTGTTGGAGTTCTGCATCAGGTCTTCAAGTTTCGAAGATAAATTATAGCCTATATGTTGACCAGGCTTAATACCAATACAACAAAGAAAGAATCATTGAAATCCGTTCAGTAGTTCCGAAGATTAGCGTGTACAAACAAACAGACATACAGACATACAGACATACAGACATGCAGACATACAGACAAACAGACAGATTTTTTTTTTGGATTTGTGCTCCATCACTGTTTCTAAACCCTACCCAATTATTATTTTTTTAATATATTCAATGTACAGACACACTTTTTTTACAGATTTATTATATGTATAGATTGTGATTTCTACTGTATATTCCGACAATATGTGTCTAGTTTATGAGAACTGCTTGAAAAAGAGGTGGATTATGTCGGTATTGAGAAATATGAGTCATTTAAAGAAAGACAGCGGCTGGAGCGTTGAGGTATCGTATGATGTGTTGTGGCAGCTCCATCTCGTGGTGGCGGCGCGGGGCGGGCGTGGCGGTGGGCGGCGCGGGCCGCGTGAGCGCGCGCGGCCCCGAGCTGCGCCTGGCGCCGGCGCTGGCGTCCGACGCGGGCGTCTACGCCTGCGCCGTGGCGGCGCCCGCGGGCCCGGCCGCTCGCCGCGACATCGACATACAAGTCCGCAGTCAGTACACACCACTTCAAATTACTGACCTTGTTATTCAAACTACAAATGTTCAATTGAAATAAATATTGATTTTTTTCCAGACCCTCCGAAAATTTCTCCATTTATTTTTTCATCGGAACTCACTGAGGGTAGTTCAGTGCAGGTGCTGTGCGGCGTGTCGTCCGGGGACAAGCCCATGTACTTCACATGGCTTAAGGACGGGGCTCCTCTGCCGCCGAACCTACAGGTACCGTGCTGTTACATACTGCTGCCGGCGTCAGTCTCCTCGACCAATCTTGAAAGTTTAACCGATAACATTTCATGCTCACATTGTCATTCAACTTACTAAACATCATAATCTTAACCTTTTATTTATTTATTTTATTCACTATTTCTTTACCCAGCAAGGCTTACAGCAGTTACAGCCTCATTATCACAGGCATTATCAAGTGTCTAACCTTTTCCCATTATGTTGGAATCGGCTTCCAGTCTAACCTGGTGCAGCGAGTGCCTCAATAACCTGGGCAACCCTTGGTAAGACGGTTGTCAGACTTATTATAAAACAAGATGAACTGCCAACGGTAACTCAATGAAACGATTTTGTGTTCGTACAGATAGAAGAAAAGAGTCTGAATGAGTTCTCTCTACTGATGTTCTCGGATCTGACGGCACGACACAGTGGCGAGTACACGTGTCGCGTGTCCAACCACGCCGCCACCGTCAACTACACCGCGCAGCTCAGCGTCAAGGGTGAGTGTGCCCCGCCTCCTGCGCACTGCGCCCGGCAGCCAAGGTGACCGTTGCTTTGCTCGCTGCAGTGGCTCCGGCGTGGGCCACGGAGCCCCTGGACGCGGCCGTGCTGCTGGGCGCGCCGCTGCAGCTCGAGTGCGCCGCGCGCGGACATCCCGCGCCCGCTGTCACGTGGTACCGCCGTATGGGTCAGTTACATCATTGCTTTTGCGGTTAACTTGCCTTTCTGCAGCTTTGTTCCTACCAGTGAGCCCTTACTTCCAGGCGAGGGCGCTTCGCTAGGCGGTGACAGTGGAGAGCAGTGGGAGCCGGTGGGGGCAGGCGAATGGGGAGCAGACGGAGTGCGGGCGCGCAACGGTTCGCTCGCAGCCAGCGCGGCGGCGCGCGCGCACCAGGGCCTGTACCGCTGCGTGGCCGACAACGGAGTGGGGCCGCCGCTGCTCAAGCACGTCAACATTACTGTGCACGGTACCAAGCTCATCAACGTCTGCAATAGTGCGCTCATATTCCGTTCCATCATCATCAGACTACCTAATCTGTACCAAGTTGGCACCAATGTTTACTACCTGCCAAGTTGGCACCAATGTTTACTACTGCGGTGCCCTTTTTTTTTTTTTTTAACGACGTAAAAAATCATCAAATGACCCCTCCCGCTGTGGGTTAGCAGCGGTGAGGGAGTGTCAGACTCTTACTGACTAAAAGCCGTCGTGTTCCGTCGTAGGCCTTATGTGCTAGGGCCGCGGTACCTCTTTCGAACAACCCGCAGCCCCGGCAGGCCTTGGCCCTGCTGGGCCCCTCTGGGGTTGCTGACATCTCTTTGAGGAGCGCGTGGAACAACGCGCGCCGCCGACACGGGTCTGTTGTCTAAAAACAGACATGAGCGATGAGCCACCCGAAATCACCGCCCACAGACCCACGCCTACGGTGGCCGGGAGTCGTCTCGCGACACCCGGCGCCCGTGGTGTCTACCTGCTCCAGCGCGGCGGCCGGGATGAGAGGTGCGAACTCTCTGACGTTCCGCCGCCTCCTTCTCGAGCATGACTGCTTCGCAGAAGGAGGCGACGGCATCCCATTCCCTCTCGCCCCGGACCATGGCTTGAACCAGGACCGGACGCGAGTGGTCGCCGCCGCCTAAAGCCTCGACGAGGACCCGGCGGTGCCCTTCCCACGCAGGGCACTCTGGACTGTGTGGTCCACCGTGTCCTCGGGGCTATCCGCACAGTGGTGAC
Organism: Helicoverpa zea x Helicoverpa armigera; assembly: GCA_033682625.1. NCBI lineage: Eukaryota > Metazoa > Arthropoda > Insecta > Lepidoptera > Noctuidae > Helicoverpa > Helicoverpa zea x Helicoverpa armigera. Next base: position 14,417,317 of record JAWIIS010000021.1, read on the forward strand.
ACCCGGGCGCCTCCTCACGACCGATTCGATGCAGATACCTCCCGAAACAACCGTGTCCGGTGAGGACCTGCGTCATGCGGTACGTGAGGGACATGCGGTACGTGAGGGTACTGCGGTGCCCTAAGGTACGTGCTGTACGAAGCACGAAAGAAGCTACACTATCCCCGAGTAACATATTTTAACTAGCCGTTTCCCCGCGGTTTCACCCGCGTCCCGAGGGAGCTACTGCCCGCCCCGGGATAAAATATAGCCTTTGTTACTCGCAAATAATATAGCTTTCTAATGGTGAAAGAATATTTCAAATCGGTCCAATAGTTTTTGAGTTTATCCATTACAACCAAACAAACAAACTTTTCCTCTTTATAATATCTGGGGGCACGGCAGTGCCCCAGCCAAGTCTCGAGCAAAACGGGCACGGCCGTACCATCTTTTCTCGAAGCGATTCGCGGCTGTTTCGCCCCCCCTATATCTTCGACGTGGACAAAGCTAGGAGTTTAGGTTTTCGGTGAATAATAGTAGGCATAAGAACAAGCTTAAGTTCGAAATTACATGCCAATTGAATTAATAGTTTAGGAGTTACATTCGATCAAAGTTACACCATTTTGTCACTCACTGACTCACTGACAGATCATCAAAAATCTAAGGTACTTCTAGCAGACTTAGAAACTTCAAATTTTGCACCAAGGTAGGTCATTAGCCACATATAAAGGAAAAATTATAAAAACATTAAAAATTAATATGCCATAGAAAACAATTTTATATTTGCGGTTTGGCAAGAACATTATGTATGGAATTTGACTGCATTGTTAACTTTGTTCGTTGTTTAAGTACCTATTCAATTGGATGAATACATACATAGAATAGAAAATAATAATGTAAATGTAATACATAGACTATCATTAATACAAATTAATACATAAAGTTCATAATTCATTAAATTAATAAAGCTAAAACTCCATTGTATTGCGATAAATATTGTATGCGCGCTCGATAGATGGCGTTGTACCTGGCTGAATCGCGCTATGGTTTCGTTACAAAGCGCAGTCTAAGTAGTACTTCAAAATAATTCGATAATTTTCATTTGATAGCGCCATCTGTCCATGAAAAACCATTTCGAAACTAAAAAATATTGTAGTAATAATTGATATTCGGAGAACTTGTTATTTAGTTTAGTTAAGTTATAGTTTGTAAGTTAGTAGATATATATTTATACACTTACAAAAAATTAATGAAATCCCACCAAAAACATTAAATGTAAAAAAATGCCAAGTCTCTCCATGCAGTCTTTCCATCGTAAAAAGTTTTGAGATCTCATAGAAGCCAAGTCCTATTCAAAATATTTTGTAGTTATAAATCAACATTTAGTAATTGTATCAATAGTTTTCTTTATATTATAATTATAGTGACTTGGCAATGAGCACAAATTAAAAGCTGCTTGCTGCCTGGAATTATGTGCAAATATTCTGACGAGACCAGTGATCAGATGATATTATTTGTTATGTGTGAATCATGATGGTCACTACCGACTACATGCTCCAATACAATAATTAAGAATACCTTACGGGCCATCGCTTTATGAAAGTAAATGAATCGAGAGTACACTAAGACTGACTGCCGTTGCCGAAATTCGGTTGGGACGACACGGATAAACCAAAAGAAAATTAATGTTTACGCATGCAGTGTGTGTAACTTTCAACTCCTCCAGATATGCCGTTTTATTTGTTTCTTCTTGTGCTCATTGCCAAGTCACTATAATTATAATATAAAGAAAACTATTGATACAATTACTAAATGTTGATTTATAACTACAAAATATTTTGAATAGGACTTGGCTACTATGAGATCTCAAAACTTTTTACGATGGAAAGACTGCATGGAGAGACTTGGCATTTTTTTACATTTAATGTTTTTGGTGGGATTAGTATAGACTAGAGAAGAAGTTCCCCCAGGACGAGGGTAAAACCGCGGGAAAACAGCTAGTGCAACAATAAGAACGAATTCGAAAGTCGTTTGAGGCTAGTTATGTTCGCACTCATGCGCGTGTATGTGCAGAGCCGGCGCACCTGGAGGGCCCGGGCGGCAACGCGTCGAGCGTGCGCGGCCAGCCCGCCGCGCTGGCGTGCGTGGCGCGAGGCGACGCGCCGCTGCACGTGCACTGGACGCACCGCGGCGCGCGCCTCGACACTGCCTCCTACCGGTGCGCATACACTTCTCTACACAATTTACTATCTTGTGGACAATTCATACAAACGTACTCATACGTGCTAGGCTTTCTTTAAATGACTCATATTTCTCAATACTCGATAAATCTACTAATAATACTACTTTAGGGATTGTAGTTAGGTGGGATCCCTGATTGAGCACTGCCTCTTCTGGTCGTGGGGCGCAGGGGGTTGAGTGAAACACGGTGTTAGGATACCGGATATATTTCGCGTAAACCCCCAGATAGAACCGTTCATTCGGACCAGAGCGCAGTAACTGTCCGTGCATCGCATACTTCACGCTCACACAAGTTTTTGCTTGCCTTGCACTCTGCCATACATACTTACATGTGTCCCTACACTACCCTAGATACACCTATAAAGGGATAAATAGTTGAGTTAGCCGTACGAGCACGACGTGAGCAGTGAGTGTCGCGCAGGTGGGCAGTGACGGAGACGCGCGCGGGCGGCGCGCTGCGCTCCACGCTGCAGCTGCGCGCCGCCGAGCGCGCCGACGCCGGCGAGTACCGCTGCCACGCGCACAACCAGTTCGGGCGCAGCGAGCAACTGCACTACCTGCACGTGGAAGGTACGCCTCGTGCGTGCGCGCGCCCGGCGCCCAACGCTGATTGCTCACGCTCCGTGTGTCGCAGAGCCGCCGGAGGCGCCGCGCGGGCTGCGGCTGGGCGGCGTGGGCGCGCGCTGGGTGCGGCTGCAGTGGGCGGCGCCGCCGGGGCTGCAGTACGCGGCGCGCTACACGGCGCTGCACGCGCTGCCCGCCGCCGCCGACCGCTCCGCCGCCGCCAACCTCTCCGTGCGGGACGATGGGCCCAGGTGGACACCTTATCTCACACTCACACAGCCTATGTATATAATATGAATAGTTATTGCGTTAGACTATTTTGTTATCACCACCATTAAGTTAGGTACCTTCTGTTCTATAGATTTATATTTTTATAGAACAGACGCAGACGGACTGCACACGCTGTCTGCCAGGCTGGAGGGACTGCGCCCTGCCGCCGCCTACTCCCTGCGCCTCACGGCGTCCAACCACGTGGGCGTGTCTCCGCACTCTGAACCTCTCATGTTTACTACGCTGGAAGAAGGTACAGCTCGTATCATTGATAGAGTGCTTGTCAACATTAAAGTATATAATTTATACTCGTGCGATTTATAAGTCGAAATATATAAATAAACTAAAAAAATAGGACCGTAATCAGACCAGAATATTGTCTATATTGCCCACAGCTCCCACTGCCTCTCCGCAAAATGTAAGAGTGAGAGCGGCTAATCCCGGGGAGCTGCACGTGTCGTGGTCGGTAAGTACGACATGCTACAGAGGATGTCGCCGTCGGTAGGCTGCATGAACAGACGTGATGTTCGTACAGGCGCCGCCCCAGGACAGCTGGAACGGGGAGCTGCTGGGCTACGTGGCGACGTGGCGCGAGCTGGGCCGCGTGGAGGAGGAGGCGGGGGCGGCGCGCGCCGGCAGCGCGGTGGCGCCCGGCTGGAGCAGCGCCGAGCTCGCGCTGGGCGGGCTGCGCTCGTCCGCGCGCTACGCGCTCAGCCTGCGCGCCTACAACCGCGCGGGCGCCGGGCCCGCCTCGCCCGCCGCCTACGCCAGCACGCCGGACGGCGAGCCCGACGCCGCGCCGGCGCACGTGGCGTGCGAGGCGCTGTCGCCGCGCGAGCTGCGCGTGCGCTGGGCGCCGCTGCCCTCCGCGCATGCGCTCCGGGGCTACGACCTTCACTACGCACCGCTGCACTTTGCTACCTGTAAATGACATCACTAACTGAATATTTGTATGTTTACTTACAATGTTTAGGGAAGGACTGGTCGCTAAGTCCAAACCGCTCGGATCATTTTACCAGGGATCGTCAGAAGATGGAAAGTCAGAAAACCATCTTATCAGGGGGTATTGGGTTGCCTTCGCAACGGATTTGTGGAGATCAAATCATCATCTACCAAGCCTTTTCCCAACTATGTTGGGGTCGGCTTCCAGTTTAAGCGGAAGCAGCTGAGAGCCACTCAGAGCCAGTGTTTTACGTGAAGCGACTGGCAATATAATATCGGGTAATAATAATAATGGCGTCCTAGCCGATTGTCAACCACGGCGGCTGCTCTCGTAAGCTAGTTATTACCTGGGACATATCCTTGCGCTTCTATCGGTCAAATTCGACTATACAAATGCCACAACAACAACAATCACACACACACAAACGTACACCTCTCACCCTAAACGCATATACCTGCTCCATTCCGTCGTGGGTAAAAAGCATTTAAATTTTATATTCAAAATAGGTATTTTGCATTTTGTATTTACAATTTAAATAGAAATACTTCAAATAAATCGGATCTGTGGCTATATTAATATTTTGTTATTCCTAATCGGTTATGGCAATGAACGTAATTTGCTAGAAATAGCGAAATTATATTTGACGGTAGGTGTAAGCGGTACGGTAGCTAATTGTGTGTGTGTGACAGCGTGGAGTGGCGCGCGCGCCGGGCCGGGCGGCGAGGCCACGCTGCAGGGGCTGCGCGCCGCCACCAACTACTCCGTGTGGGTGCGAGCCCGCGCCGCCGCCGGGCCCGGCCCGCCCGCGCCGCCCGTCTACTGCGCCACCGCCGACGACGGTCAGTACCTACCCACCCGCGCCCCCATCCTGCGCCCCCACCCCGCGCTCACCGCCCGCCTGACCGCAGTGCCCGAGCCCGTGCAGCACGTGCGCGCGCTGCCGGCGGGCGCGGCCGCCGTGCGCGTCACGTGGCTGTCGCCGGCCGCCGCGCACCTCACGCACTACACCCTGTACACGCGGGAGCTCGGCAAGTTCGTGTGTTACTCGCTCGCATGCCTCACTACTGGAGACAATGTGCACTGCGCTGGTTAATAGCTTCTGTGATGTAGAGTGGGCGGCGAGTGGGCGCAGCGCGTGGAGGCCGCGGCGCCGGAGAGCGCGCTGGGCGGCGCGCTGGAGCAGTGGCGCGAGGTGCGCGGCCTGCGCGAGCGCACCGTGTACGAGTTCTGGCTGCGCGCCGCGTCGGCCGCCGGCGCCGGCGCGCCCAGCCGCCCCGTCACGGCCGCGCCCGCTCCCTCACGTACGTTTAAGAAACCATGCAGATAAGCGGCTTTCCTGAAACTGTTTTGTGCACTTACCTAAATGACTGCGTTATAAATGCTGGCAATTTAATTACCTGAACCGACTCTAGTGATGGCCAGGATATCGTCGTTCAGTCGCGTGGTGGTCGCAGCTCTCGGGTCGCGCGTGCGGCTGCGCTGCGCGGCGGTCGGGGCTCCGCCGCTGCGCTGGCGCTGGTCGCCGCTGCCCGGCGCACACACGGTCACTGACGACGGGGATCTCATCATACACAGTAAGGGCGTGCGCTAATACGCTGAGCGAGCTGGCACGGGCAGCGAGACAGCGGCCACAGTATCGGGTGTGTCCGCAGAGGTGGAGGCGGCGGCGAGCGGCAACTACACGTGCGAGGTGCGCAACGCGCTGGGCTCGGACGCGCTGGGCGTGGCGCTGTCGGTGCGCGCGCCGCCCGCCGCGCCCGCGCCGCGCCTGCGCAGCGCCGCCGCGCACGAGCTGCGCCTCGCCTGGGACCCGCCGCACGACGGTGGCGCGCACATACTCGGTAACACGAGCCTAATCAACTTCTAAATCGGCCAACACGCTTCACACCTTATTGGCTTCCAGTCGAACTGAATGCAGTTGAACAACTCTAAAATTAGCAAATTCTACAATAAATAAGGAAAGTGAAACTTTGCACATGACGTACAGATATGTGTACCTATGTATATTTTGTACCCTTTCTCGTAAATACTACTACATTTTGAGGACCCTCTAGATCAGAATAATAAGTTCTTGGGGTTTCTTAGGGTGCAGGAGGTAGTTGCCTCAGGAACCCATGATACGGCGGCTCTACATTGGAGCCGTAAATTCTTGCAAGCTTATGAAAACGTTTTAAAAAAATTAAGATGGTGAACCCCGCGAAAACCATCCACGTTCACGTTCACGCCTGTTGACGGGGCTTCACGGCACTAATGTGGAGCCGCCAATGTAGCGTCAGCCATTGCCGGAGTGATGAGGCTAGAGGCCGCGGCAGGGTACACGGTGTGGTGGTCGGGCGGCGCGGCGTCGGGCTCGCGGCGGCTGCCGGCGGCGGACACGGCGCTGCGGCTGGCGCGGCTGGCGTGCGGCGCGCGCTACCGCGTCACGCTGCAGGCGCACAACGCCGTCGGCGCCTCGCCGCACTCCGCGCCGCTGCTGGCGCGCACCAGGGGGGACAGTCAGTTCATTATCTACATCTTACGTCTGCTCCATAAATAGACAACTCAAATAACATCATGTTTTTACAGTTGCTATTGTTTAAATAACTTTCATAAAACTGCTATTATCGAATTGGAAGGTTGTCAGATGGATTCGATTGTGTCTATTCATTGCTCTTGTTTGAGAGAATGAGAGAATATACTGTGCATAGAGGCTAAGCCACCTCCGGGCAAAGAGTTCGTGTGGGCTAACAGCACGGCTCTGCGCCTCAACCTGCTGGCGTGGGGAGGCCGCTGCCCCGTGGCGGCGTGGTCCTTGGCGCTGCGGCCTGCAGGCGCGGGCGCCTGGCGTGACCTGCCCAGCGACGGGGAGACTGCCGAAGTAAGACGTGTTCGGATCGCTTGCCGAGCACTGACGTCATTGACACTTGTGCTTACTTACTAACCTCTTGCAGGCTGGCGGGCTGCAGCCGGGCGCTTGGTACGAGGTGCGCGTAGAAGCACGGTCACCGGCCGGCGACACCACAGCACTGTACCGTGCCGCCACACATACGCTCAGCGGAGGTACATACACAGCCTTTACATGCTATGTTCCCGCTTTAGTTAAATAGCACACTTCAACAGTTTTACGTGCAACAGAACGCATAGGCGAGCCGGTGGAGGTGCCAAGCGAGGTGCGCGGGGTCGTGTTGGGCGGCGCAGGCGAGAGCTCGCCGGGCGGCTCCGGCGCGGCGCTGTGGCGAGCCGGCCTGGCGCCCGCGCTGCTGGGGGGAGGCCTGGCTGCGCTGCTGGCGGCGCTCGCGGGTACGTGCCGTGTGCCGCACTGCAGTCTCTCACAACTTGATGTAATTCATATTGGACTGTGCAGGGCTGGTGGTAGCTCGGCGACGGCAGGCAGCCTCCTGCCTGCGCCGCGACTGCTCCTTGCACCGCGTGTGCCAGCCGCACCCTCAGCTGTACACCACTGAGCCCAGTAAACGCAATGGCAAAACTCTTACTCCACCCGATCGTAAGTGTTGGTTTCCGAGATACGTAACTCTCTGAATTAACTAAAATATCGTAACAAGGCTGATATACATAATATGTATGTAGGTATATGTGTAAACGTGTACTTGTACAGTTGCTGGTGAATTGCACGAGATCAGTCCGTATGCAACGTTCAGTATGGCTGGAGGCGCAGGCGGCGCGGGTGGCGGGGGCGGTGCGGGGAGTGCGGGGGGCGCGACGCCGAGCGAGGGGGGCGGCGGGGGGGGCTGCGCGCTGCACCTGCGCACGTTCGGCCGCGCCGAGCCGCTCGACCTGGCCGCGCCGCCGCCCCGTCCCAACCTCCTGGCGCACACACCAGGTATTAACTTTCTACCATTACCATTGTCAAATAAAATTATTAACACTGATACGTACGTAGTTAGAAGGTAGGTAACACTAATGATCTAATCCTCTATGGGTGCAGCGGAAGTTAGTGCCGGACTTTAGTACTGACTAAACCTATCTAGGTTCTTTAAAGAGCTATTCGTCTACAAGTATGCGCTTACTCTTAGGAATAAAACTTTTTGATAACCCACATAGTTCAAATCATAAAAAATGTATTGTATGTGTCAGAGTACGGGCATTCTCGCGAAAGCGACTCGGAGTCGAGCGGCTCACCATGCGCCGCGTGCGCCGCGGAGCTGTACCGCGTGCCCGCCGCGCACCTGTCCGGTGAGCCCCGCGCGCCCCGCCCCGCGCCCCACCCCGCGCCCCACCCCGCGCCCCGCCCCGCGCCCCGCCCGCTCGTCGCGCTCATCCGTCTCTGTGCCGCAGACACGCTACCTGCCGTGGACTCCAGCGCCGAGGACTCGGTGTACGCACCGGGAGCACCGGGGCCCCGCGCGCCGGGCTCCCACCAGCCGGGGGCCAGGGGCCCGCGCGGCCGCCCCGCGCCCCGCGCCCGCCGCCGACGTGACCACCCGCGCCACGCCGACCCGCCTACCGTCAGGTGAATGAGCACTATTCGCACACATTAAGCGTACTTTCTGCAGCAGGTACGCTACAATATTATCTATCACACAAAAGCACGTACTTAAATTACAAATAAATTATTTTCAATTAGGTAGGTATAACTTACACTGTGAAATAGTACATAATTATGTTACTGTAATCTATAATATCTAAGCTGTGCTAATATTCGAACACATCATCAGGATAGTAAACTGGCATTTTCTGTTTTCAATGAAGCCACCGTTTCTAAGAAGAAGACGATATAGAGGACCGTTAGACTCGGTAATTACTTATTAAACCTGCATCGACTAGTGAGCCAGTCGCGACCCCAGCATGGCTTGTGCTTGCCGACGCTAACAACACACAGCGATCGCAGACTCTGCATGTTACCCCACCCCTTCCTCCTGCCAAGTAGATCATAGTGACTCAGACCTGATGTGAAGTCCCAAACGCTCCCATCCTTTTTGTTTCGGGGGATATCTTCATGGATTACCTCCGCCTGGGGAGAGGCAGAGGGGCTTGCCGGACTCTTACCGCCTAAAAACCCCGGCGACCTCCTTGTTCGTGCGCGCGGGGCCGCAGGAATCCAGAATCTCTCGCTCGGGCCTCATCTCTTGCACGGGGTAGTAACGTGTTCACCAACTCCGTGCTTCACCGCGTGATACACACGCGCGCCTCACCGTCTCGAGTCCATTGAGAAGGGGGTGGGGACTTCCCCAAGTCTCTCGCCCTTGGACCCATTCATGGGGGCGGAAGAGGATGTTGTCCGCCCTTCTCCTGCCCCCGGTGCGCCTTCTGCGTCCCATCAGGGTCCATAATTGTGATAATCTTTGTATATTTTCCATTTAATATAGGTACATTATGGAACGCAATAAACTATAATATGAAATCTCCCTCTCCCGTTCTCCTTCTGAAACGCTCCCGTCCTTCGTTAACGCAGAGAGGGTGATACGTTACCTAATTGTATTACCCATACCGGACATGATACCTTCAGTATTTTTACTGGGCGGTCCCGTATGCATCTTGAGAGTCCCGACCAGTATCATTCATTATTAGAATTAGAGACTTACATACTTGGTTCTGCTTAAAATGATTGTTTGGATCAATGTACAGCAAATTGCTAACAGTGCCAGCAGGCGAGTAGCGCCGGAGCTGCAGTAGCGGCTGGCGCGGGGCGGGCACGAGGCGGACACGAGGCGGCCTCGGGCGCGGGCACGAGGCGGCCTCGGGCGCGGGCACGAGGCGGCCTCGGGCGCGTGCCGCAGCTGTCCACGCGACCTGCTGTGCACGCTGTACATACTCACCTAGCTGTAAGCGTTGTCGTGTCATACCACTTACCACATGTTGATTAAACTTATTTCCATGAGTTTCAGTACTTTGTTTCATTTCACTATCGAAATGCATGTGTCCGGTTGAAGAAGAACCGATCGTTCTGTGTGCCGTTAGACTTTGATCTACTATGTGAGACAATAGTTATTTTCATCCCACCATCTCGGCAAGAGTAGTTTTGCTCTTCGATATTGAAGTGCAAAAGCCGTTTTTATCCTCTAGCTAAACTCTAGAGCTTCAAAGTAATTTGAATTTCGAACATCGTCGTGTACAATACTCCATTTCTGACAACCGTGACAAGACTTTTTAAACAAATAGATCCCACCAAAAACATTACATTATTGTAAAAAAAAAGCCAATCCTCTACGCAATTCCTCCACCGTAAAAAGTTTTGAGATCGCATAGAAGCCAAGTCCTGTTCAACTTTATTTGTAATAATAAATCAATATTTGGTGACTATATCAATAGTTTTGTTCACATTACAATAATATTGACTTGGCCATTAATTTATTTCAAGATAAATCAAAAATCAATACAATGATGAAAAAAATATGTTAAATAACTCTTTATGGGGAGCCATTTTAATCTCCCTTTCGGCCTTACGGATAGCATTGTAACACTGTTAGACTGCAAGCTGACCCCAATATAGTCAGAAATGAAGCCAGTGCAAAACAATTACATAAAAACTTCATAAAAATAATAAATTAGTAAATAAGTAATTTTATTATTAACTAATTTATAATAAGTTAGTATTTTAAATAAGTGCCTCACTAACGCATTGGATGTACCTGTCTGTAATGTTAGTGGTAAGGTTGAGAAATAAATAAATATCCAAAATGAAACGAAAAATTTTATTGCAGCATTTTCCAGAATTATTTATATACATATATAAGTATATAGTATTCGCTGTAGAACGTACTAACAATACAATCAAAATAAAACTCAAAACCATAATAGATGCATCTAGGTAAATGTTTTAGCAATCAATTGAAACTACAATATTATAAATTGCAACAAATATTATAAAAGCAGTAGGGAGTGCGCTGTATCGTCGCTCTACTTTGTCTGCCGAAGAACCGCATAAAAAGTGTATGAAGACTTTATTATCTGAAAAAGAAAAATATATCTACTTACACTAAATAAAGATTTTCCTATTGGACACGAAAAGATGATAAAGGTTACGCAGAAACTCTCAACAGAACAAAAAAACACCCGATTTCGAAACATTATTCTTTTCTGCTCCGCTCCTATTAGTCTTAGCGTGAAGATATAGCCTATAGCCTTCTTCAATAAATGGGCTATCTAACACTCAAAGAGTTTTCCAAATCGGAAAAGTAGTTCCTGAGGTTCAACAAACAAACTCTTCAGCTTTATAATACCTCCTATTAATATAGATATAATGTGTTTTTAATTATCCTTGGATATAGAGGTAAAACAAAACCACATGTGTTGCTCTGAAAGAGAGGAGGTTTATTTATTAAAACACTTCTTAACAAAACTTTTAGGTACATAACATACTTATCACTAAACACTTATTTAACTTACCTGAAAGAGAAACAACATTTAAAGCTATTGCTTTACCTCACGTTTCTTAAAAATTAAATAATGAACTTAACCTTAAACAGCCTTAACCATTTATCTCACAAGCCTCCACAGATTAAAAATAGGTCACAGATTAAACATATGTCACAGATAAATCATATAAACGATACAGACCAAACGAAGTGTACACGCACTTTGTTTACATCTCCCCCCCCCCCCCCCGCAATAAATTACAAGATTATTACTTGACTACTGGAATAAGTTTACTAATATGGAAAAGATTTGACTCTAACTTTTTGTGACCCGTGTTTACTTTGTAAATGGAATTGGATATTTTATCTACTATTTGATAAGGTCCTATTTTCAATTCATCTAATTTTTTTCGGTTTAACCTATTTCCGTTTTCAACATATACTGAATCTCCAACTTTTAATTGATATAGTTTCCTATGTTTATCAAATCTTTGTTTATTGTAATTATGTGATTTTATACTATTTTCCAAGGCAATTTTTCGGTCTCGCAATAGATGATCATGTGTTATATTTTGTTTCAGTTCATTTGGTAAAATATCAACATTTTTTCCTTCTAATAAATATTTTGGAGAAAATCCTGTTACACTATGTTCAGTTTCATTATATTTTTCAGTGCATTCGTGAGCAATAGTTGTCCAGGCAATTTTATCCCTTCTTTCATTAATTTTACAACGAATTTTATTAACCAACGTCTGGTTTAACCTTTCGTTCAATCCATTAGAAAATGGCGCATTTACCGCTGTGAAAATTATAGGTATATCTTCTTTTTCTAAATAAAATTTGAAATCTTTTGAGTTTATGCCTGGATATTGATCTGATAGGATCAATCCAATTTTATAATCTTGTGTTACCTTTTTAACAAGTTTTATAAAATCATTTGCAGTTTGAGTTTTGGATGTCAAAATATAGGCGAAACGAGTGAAGTGATCAACTAAAAGGTGTAAATATGTTTTGGTCGAACGGGCACCACCAAATCCCCCTATCGTGTCTATAGACACTATTTCGAATGGATAGGTGGCGGGGCCTAAATGGGACATTAGTCCAAACTTGTTCTTTCCTCTAGATTAATTTTTTATACAGGTATCACAGTTTTCGCACATTTTTTTTATATTTTCCAATAAATTTTTAGCATAATAAAAGCGTTTAATCTTTTTTTCCATCTGTTGTTTTCCTATATGACAGTAGTAGTGATGTACTTTTTTTATAATCGCTTTACTAAACTCCTCAGTTATTACAATTTTCTCATTTTTATTTATCTTTTTGTAGTATATATTATGTTTAAAAATAAGTTTATTCATATTTTGTTTTATATTTTTATTATTATCTTGATCATTTTGTATATCTTCCAATTTAATTAAATTCACTACTCTTAAACTACTATTATAACAACAAACACATTGTTGGTTATAGAAAGTTTATTGTAATTCGAATACAGACATGGTAATTAGTTACATAGGTAGTTCACAAACACACGTCGTACTTAACTACATAGCCACGGTCGCGAGAGCTAACACATCGTGCGAAATACATGGCGTCGTGCGCCGGACTGGCGACTCAGCGAGCGTCCCCGCTCGTGAGAGTAGGCCCTCGCTCCCCGCACCCCTCTGCCGGCCGGCCACGTATTGGTCGGCTCGGTGATCATGCGATGGCCTTATATGGCCATGGACTCGACCACGAAAAGTAGGCGCGCGTTACACACTCCCCCTTTAGACCAGGGAGGGTCCCCCGACTGGTCGAACAACAGTAACGCGAGGCTCTAAGTTACATCACAAGGTAAGTAACATTATAAGTTAAACATTGCAAGGTAAGCAAGCCTATATAGCCTATAAGGTAAGTAACAATACAGTAGACTTAAAAGGTAAACAATACAAGATATGTAAACTTGAAAGGTAACCAATACAAGGTAAGTAAACTTATAAGGTAAACAACACAAGTAAACTTATAAGGAAAACAACACAAGGTAAGTAAACTTATAAGGAAAACAACACAAGGTATGTAAACTTATAAGGAAAACAACACAAGGTATGTAAACTTATAAGGAAAACAACACAAGGTAAGTAAACTTATAAGGAAAACAACACAAGGTAAGTAACAACTCAGCTGAACAACCACCTAAGGTAAGTAATATAGTTAGGTGACACCCTTCCGCGGTCTACCCCTACCACGCTTAGGCACCATCGGCTCAGGACACTCACCCTCCCTCGCATGATATGGGCGTAAGTCAGACACATGGTACTTACCAAAAACTTCCCCCGTCTTACTATGAGCTAGGAGGTAAGTGGTAGGACTCACCTTTTTAGTTATAACGTAGGGTCCGTCCCGTTTTGGAGTGAACTTGGACGTGATACCCTTAGCAGTGCTGCTGAGGACATGAGTCTTCATCAACACCAAGTCACCCTCAAGAAACTTTACAGGCGAAGACCGAGTTTTATCAGCGTATGCTTTACGCACATCCTGATGACGTTCGAGGTTCTCCTTGGCTGTCGAGATGGTATCCGCGAGTTTCCGCAGGTAAGGTGTAATTTGTGGTACAAAGTTTTCAGTTTCGACCACAGTTCTCAGGTCAGCTTGAACTGTCAGAGGAGACCGCAGCTCACGACCGAAGGTAAGATAAGCAGGGGTGTGCTCGGTAGACCGGGTAACGGAACTATTAAAAGCAAACCGTACAAAAGGTAATACCTCGGGCCAATTCTGGTGACGACCTTCCACCAAGATGGCGAGCTGAGCCTTGAGGTCTCGGTTCTTCCTCTCAACTGGATTAGCTTCAGGGTGGTAGAGAGGCACAAGGCTTTGCTTTATACCTAAGACAAACATAGCCTTCTGCATAACATCTGCTACGAACTGCACTCCGTTGTCTGAGATAATACGCCTAGGAAGACCAAACCTCATAAAGACTTCATTAACCAAAGTTTTGGCACATGTCTCCGCTGTAGCTTCAGTAAGAGCGAAAACCTCCACCCATTTACTAGTGGTATCCTCCACTATCAGGATCCATCTCTCACCTTGAGGACCTTTAGGCAACGGACCGAAGAGGTCGGTTGCAACAGTTTCAAACCTCTGAGCTGGAACTGGAGTTTGTAGCAGACCAGCAGGCTTGACATTCGACGGCTTGAATCGTTGACATTCGACACACGTCTTCAAATAGTCAGTAACAAACCTTCTCATCCCGGGGAAATAGAACCTTTGCGAGATACGATGTAAAGTCCTATCAATTCCACCATGAGCGGCGGTGGGCGAGTCATGGCACTCGAACATGACTGTGCTCCGCAGGCTCTCCGGGACAACGAGCTGAGGCTCCTCCGAATCAGTATCCGGGACGTACCGATACAAAACACCTTGATTCAACAGGTAACCTCGCTCGGACCAACGAGTAACAGAAAGGTCATCCTTACCTTCCAAGTCGAGGATGATCTTGGCGACTTCAGCATCTGCTAACTGCGCCTCCCGAGTTGAGGTGGCATCCCAGCGTGGAACATCCACGACAACTGGGCAGATGTCACACTCAGATGCAGAACCATCTTCCAACACGGGGCGGCTAAGCGTGTCGGCAATAACATTAACTTTACCTGGTGCATACTCGACACGTAGATCAAAAGCTTGCAGCTTCATGGCCCAGCGAACTAACCTTCCACTAGGTGACTTGAGAGAAAAGAGCCACTTCAGGGGTTGGTGATCAGACATCACGTGGACCTGATGACCATCAATGTAACCGCGGAACCGTTCCACAGCCCAGACAACGGCGAGAGCCTCTCTCTCCGTAGTAGAATAATTCTGCTCGGCTGGCGTGAGCAGACGGCTGGCATACTCGATCGGATGTTCTTGATGCGGTGACTCCCCCTGGAGTAAGGCAGCGCCTACGGCATAATTACTGGCGTCGGTTCGCAATATGAATGGCCTCGTGTAGTCAGCTTGCACTAGTATAGGTGCCGTAGTTAACAACTTCTTAAGAGTATCAAAAGCCTTACCTTGCTCTAGACTCCATTGCCACGCCTGTGATTTCTTAGTGAGGCGGGTCAGCGGCTCGGCCACCTTCGCAAACTCTGGTATGAACTTACGGAACCAGGAGCATGTTTGAAGGAAGGTGCGCAGCTGTTGGAGGCAGGTAGGTTCCCTCATACTAAGTACAGCATGTACCTTGTCGTCATCCGGTGATATACCTTCCTGGGAGATCACGTGACCTAAGTACCTAACCTTTTCTCTGGCGAATACACACTTGTCTCGATTCGCACGGAGCTTAAACACTCGGAGACGGTCAAATACTGCACGGAGATCTGAAAGGTGACGAGTATAGGACTCTGATATCACTAGGATGTCATCTAAATATGTCAGTACGGTGACGTCATTAAGTGACGACCCCGCACGGAACCGGTCAATAAGCCTCTGGAACGTAGCCGGAGCATTCTTGAGTCCAAAGGGCATACGTAAGAATCGGTACGTACCAAACGGCGTGACAAACGCGGTTTTATCCTTATCCTTGACCTTGCATTGCCAATAGCCACTCCGAAGGTCACAGGTGCTCATCACACAACCTCTCTTAGTGGACTGCAGCAGCTCATCAATACGCGGCATAGGATACGCGTCTGTCTTAGTGACAGCGTTGAGTCTCCTGTAATCTACACAAAACCTATACCCACCGTTAGACTTCGGTACCAAAACAGTAGGTGCAGACCAGGCAGACTCGCACTCCTCAATGACACCTTCTGCGAGCATCTTGTCCAGTTCTATTCGCATGACCTCCTTCTTCGCCGGCGTGACCCTGTATGGAGGCACGGCGATAGGAGGATGGTCACCGGTGTCGATGTGATGCTCGGCAAATGGCGTTGGTTCCCCCACCTGATCAAAAATATCAGAATACTCACCCAATAAATTTTCAAGGTCAGAACGCTGATCCAAGGTCAATAGTGTGCCCTCGTCCTCCCGCAGCAGGTTGACCGAAGCACATTCCACCGCCTCGCGTGAACTCTCTGTGAGCAGGGGGTGAATGACCTGAGGCCGATCAGCTGTGAACCACGTCATATTATTAAAATTTAAAACAATCTTAGACTGCCTAATAAAATCTATTCCCAAAAGGGTTTCGTTATTACATGCATCGGGGAACACAATAAATTCAATAGGTATACACAGTGACATACATTTTACATTCACACATGTAAACAAAACGGTACTATTTCTAATAGTACCATCAGCCAGTTTCACCGACATGGTTTTTGAAACAAATGTATTACCCAACCGTAAAAGTAAGGCATACAGGGTCGAACCCGCGATACTACGTCGGGCGGCGGTATCAATAAGCGCTGAGCCACTGTGCCCTAGAATCTCAATATTTAAAATCGGTCGGCCTTGGCTGATAATAATATTTTTCTTACTTTCACAGCTTACATTACACTCACTGAGTACCGTGTTAAGTGAGTAGAAAACATTTTGTTGTGGTTGTGAAACTGAGTTATTAACATCAACATTACAAGTCGAAACATGTTTACACGACGGACAATTTGATCTAACAAACCCTTTCTCGCCACAACCATAACAGAATAAGTCTTTAGAGTCTCTTTTTGGGCAAGACTCACGCGTATGACCACGACACTTACAATACACGCAAAACGACTTTTTGTTTACACTATCACTCGCGGCACTAACACTCGGCGAAGTATTACGCTGGAGCTGCGACGACGACGGCTGTGCCCCCGCGCCGCTGGACAGCGCTGGCGGTTTCGACGCGCCCTTCCCCGCCGAATACGGCGTCTGCATCGGAGCGGCCGCGTGCTGAGCCCGCAAGCCGGCCGCGCTGGGTCGTGCTGGCGCTGCTCGTGCGAGCTGTGACTGCGTGTTATTGTTACTCGAACTTGACGACGTTGTCATCTCTTTTTCGGAGAGCGAATCTTCGACGGCTCTCGACTTCTCGATTAATTGATCGAGGTCCTCAATAGACTCGCGCGTTACGCGTTTACGAATGCGTTTGTTTAACAAACCGTAAACTATGTCGAGCTTGATTCGTTCGTCTAGACTGTAAGGTAACCTGCTCATATGTGTGCGGAGACGACCGACGAACACCTCCGTCCGTTCTTCACTTTGTTCCGCGGCGAACATATCCCGGAATACCTTATGTGGCGGACGAGGAACACCAAACATCGCCCGCAGCTTGGCAAGGGCGTCATCCCACGACGTAAGCGATGCCTTGACGCCGCGGAACCACACAGCTGCCTCGCCATGTAGAAGCATCGGGAGACCACGGAGTGCCAGGTCATCGGAGACAGATGCACACTCTTTGTAGATTTCCACGGAGTCGATAAACGCTTCTACGACTTCTGGATCTCTGCTATGCCCGTCGAAGCGTGCCGTACACTTGGACATGTTGCCGGTCTTGCATGTCGACGAGGGCGTCGGTGAGGGTCGCGCTGATCCTATCGCGTGCGATGCCATGAGGGATTCGACGAGCTGCCGGTTCGCTTCCGCCTGCGATTTCGCGAAGGCGGTAAGGAACGAGGCCAACTGGTCCCCAGACATGAGCGTTGGCGACGGTCTCGGTGCTTCTTCATCCGAGCTGGATTGCGCGTCCTCCACATTAGCGTCGGTACGTACTTTGCGTGGCGGCATTTTCAGCGACGCAGGTATAAACGCGAACACTAATGTCCTAAGTCGATCGGCAAAGAACCGGTTTAAACTGGCTAGCGGATTCACGGCCACTAGTTGGAAGCGCCACTTATAACAACAAACACATTGTTGGTTATAGAAAGTTTATTGTAATTCGAATACAGACATGGTAATTAGTTACATAGGTAGTTCACAAACACACGTCGTACTTAACTACATAGCCACGGTCGCGAGAGCTAACACATCGTGCGAAATACATGGCGTCGTGCGCCGGACTGGCGACTCAGCGAGCGTCCCCGCTCGTGAGAGTAGGCCCTCGCTCCCCGCACCCCTCTGCCGGCCGGCCACGTATTGGTCGGCTCGGTGATCATGCGATGGCCTTATATGGCCATGGACTCGACCACGAAAAGTAGGCGCGCGTTACACTATCTTTATTTTCGTATGATTCTAACACAGGGTTTCTGCTAAACGTATCAGCCTCTATATTATATTTTCCCGGGGCATATATTATTTCAAAATTGAACTGCGACAAATAATATGTTAAATCTCCCAGTTCTTCGTCTGTTCTGGCTTTAATATTCATCTTCTCTAATGGTTTGTGATCTGAATAAACCGTGAATGTTTTGCCTATAAGCCAGTGTTGCCAGTACTTTACTGCCTCTTTTATTGCCAAGCACTCAAGATATATGGCTTTTTTCTTTTTCTGGGTATCATTTAGTTTTTTTGAGAAATATGCACATGGCTTTTCATCGCCATTAGGTTGAATTTGTTTTAAAATTGCTCCTATACCTTGAATGCTTGCATCTGTGTAAATATTTATTGGCAAGTCTGGGTCAAAGATAGCTAAAATCGGTTTTGAGCAAAGTAGTTTTTTTATAGTGTCGAAGGATTCTTGACATCTATCAGACCAAATGAATTTTTCTCCCTTTCTTAATAAATTATGTAAAGGGTCCAGTATAATTGAAATATTTGGCACATATTTTCCATAAAAGTTAATTTTTCCTAAAAATTGACGGACATTTTTTTGGGTTTTTGGAATTGGAAATTCTTTTATCGCAATCAAATTATCTTTTAATGGGGTGACAGTATTGTTCTGAATTATGTGTCCTAGATATTTGACCGATTCCTGTGCAAAGTTACATTTGGTAAATTTTAATTTAAAACCTTCTTTTAATATTGCTTCTAATAACAAAGATATATGCTCAACGTGTTCTTCAAATGTCTCAGAAAATACTAAAATATCGTCGATATAATTGACAGTAAAATTTGAGAGTTTATGTTTCCTTATAATACTGCTCAATATTCTTTGGAAAATTGCGGGAGAAGTTTTTAAACCAAAAGGTAAACACGTCCACTGAAAGTGTGACTCTTGGGTAACAAAGGCAGTTTTGTGTCTGTCTTCAATTCTTAAAGGTATGGACCAGAACGCTGAGTTTACATCAAATGTTGAAAAAAATTTACATTTCCTTGTTTTAACCATTAGATCCTCGATTAAAGGAAACGGTTGCGCTTGGGGAACTACAATTTTATTTAATTCGCGAAAGTCTATACAGAGCCTTGATCTCCTGCCATCTTCTTTTTTAAATGCCAGTGTTACCGGAGCAGCAAAAGGGCTATATGATTCCTCAATTAAGTTATTTTTAAGTAATTTTGAAATTTGATCTTCAATTTCTTTCATATCCTCAATAGAGCACCTGTATGGCCTTTTGCTACAGTATTTGTCTATCAACAAATCAATATGAGCTTCATATCCTTTTACAGTACCTATATCATATTTGTCTTTAGCAAAGACTGAATTGTATTTGCATATTAATTTATCAATGACAGATTTCTCCTGATGATTCAAATTATTAACTGAAACATCAAAATTATCAACCATTATGTTTTCATTAAAGTTTATTTTATATTCATTATCTGTCTTTATAGTATCCACACCTTTTTTTTCATAATACATATCTTGTTTATTTCCTATGTCACTACCTGAACTGCCAGGAATTTCTTTAGTGTTTATAGGTTGCTTTTCTTTATTTTCTATATATTCTTTATTATTATTATTATTGGTAGGGATACTCTGTGTGATACTTAAATTCTCATTTTGAGTTAAATGAAATTTTTGTATACAGTCTAACCCAATTAAGAAGTCATAGTCAAAGTTGTCTTCATCTATTACAAATATATTAATCTGTTTTTCTATTTCGAAAATCTTAATTTTTAGAGTTACCATTCCTATCGACTTTTTAACGCCATTAATTGTTTTTAAGCCTGCTGTTTTATCATATGTAGGTATTTTTGTTAAAGATAGTAACCTTGAATTTATTAAAGACACATTAGATCCTGAATCATAGATTCCTGTTGTTTCCAAAGTGTCATTTATTAGTATTTTAATTTTTATTAATGGCGGCACTATTAGTTTTTTGGATCAATTTCATTTAATTCAATCTCCAATTCCGAATTATTAACACTTCTTATCTGGTCTTTTTTGGCTTATCATTAGTTTTAATTTTGAACCAGCACTGGGATTCAGGATGGTAGCGTACACCTTTATTCTCTCTTTCACAAATTTTACATGGACTAACCGACAGCTTAACATTTTTGTCTTTAATTTTACTTTCCAAAGTCCCTATCTTTTTATCAAATTTTTTTTTGTTTACCATATGCTCTAAACATCTTAAATTTTTAAACAAGTCTTCAGTTTCTTTTAAACTATTCCTATCAATCTTATCAGCAATAAAGTTTGGTAATCCTGTTGCAATTAAATCAATAAGGGTGACTTTATCAATAGTCTTATTTATTTCTAAGAGTAGTCTCTCTTTTTTTATTGCGTATTCTAATAACGAACCCTGTTTATATTTAAATAACATTGCATACCTAATCGGTGACCAACCTTTATCTGCGAATGTTTCACAAAAGTTTTTTTTCCATATTGTCCATTCCGAATTTATTGAGTGCTTTATGAGTATAGAGCTATGCCAGTCTAAACACGAATCTTCTATAAATAACCTAAGAACTTCAATTTTCTTGACATCTTCTTCGATTTCCAAACGTGCACATTCTGCTTCAAAAATAGTCATCCACTGCGACACATTAGTAATCTTGCTATTGAATTTGTCTATAACAAATTTTTCTGCAACTTTCGCCATATTAAAAGATTTTGGTGAATCTTTCTTTACTTTAGAAAGATTCTCCATGATTCTTACAAGAGATTCTTCTGACAATTCTGTAGTAGAGCTTTGAAGTTTTGTTTGTTCCTCCAATAGGTATCCCATAAATTGTTTATTTCCATCTTCATCACAATAATTAGCCTTCATCTCTGGCTTCATAGATATCCACACCTGTCGCTTTTCATGTCGTTTTTGTAATGTAGTTTTTACTTTCTGAAAGATCTGGGTTTGTGTTATCTTATCATGTAATTTAACAGGTTGTAACTTTTCTGGGATCGCATAGGTGTGGCCTTCTATATCCGTGATTGACGTTACGCAGATGATATTCGTTTTTACATCGTCACTGGCTTTCACCACGAACTCGAATCTCAATTTTTCCATTATTCTTTGTAACCAGCTATAAAAATGTTGTTTTATAATGTGTTTTTAATTATCCTTGGATATAGAGGTAAAACAAAACCACATGTGTTGCTCTGAAAGAGAGGAGGTTTATTTATTAAAACACTTCTTAACAAAACTTTTAGGTACATAACATACTTATCACTAAACACTTATTTAACTTACCTGAAAGAGAAACAACATTTAAAGCTATTGCTTTACCTCACGTTTCTTAAAAATTAAATAATGAACTTAACCTTAAACAGCCTTAACCATTTATCTCACAAGCCTCCACAGATTAAAAATAGGTCACAGATTAAACATATGTCACAGATAAATCATATAAACGATACAGACCAAACGAAGTGTACACGCACTTTGTTTACATAGATTGTGCAGTTACCGATGTTGGGTTTATAGATAGCCCATTTGTCGAAGAAGGCTATAGGCTACTTTTTATTCGGGTGTGTGCAGAAGAATTCGACTTGGAAGACTTCTTCGCTGTTGATTGACAGAGATAATTATATACTACGAATTGTAAACGTGACAGACAGACGGAGGCCGCTTGGCGCGCTCCATCACCAGCACCAGCGAGCGGCGGAACGTCAGCCGCGCGCGTCGCCACTCCATGCTGTACAGCGACTGCACACGTGGAAGAGAGACGCACCTTGACGAAGGTGTCGAGCGAGAGCGGGATGACGCGGCCGGCGGCGGGGCGCAGCGGCCGCTTGGCGCGCTCCATCACCAGCACCAGCGAGCGCCGGAACGTCAGCCGCGCGCGTCGCCACTCCATGCTGTACAGCGACTGCACACGTGGAAGAGAGACGCACCTTGACGAAGGTGTCGAGCGAGAGCGGGATGACGCGGCCGGCGGCGGGGCGCAGCGGCCGCTTGGCGCGCTCCATCACCAGCACCAGCGAGCGCCGGAACGTCAGCCGCGCGCGTCGCCACTCCATGCTGTACAGCGACTGAGACACGCGCTCGCTCTGACAAAACACAACAGAAAAGTCAGATGCGAAAAGTGTGTAAAATTGCATTCCTATCCTTTCCTCATCCATCCATAGAAAATGGAACAATCGTATAAAATAGATAATTTGTAAGATTGATATTGACCTCGTCAGTGACTTCATTTCCGTAGTAGCAGTAGAGGAACAGCTCCGTCAGGATGCAGCTGATGAACAGCGCCATCGACGCAAACTCCACGCTCAGCATGTTCAGCTACAAATACAAGCCCCTATAGTTTATGCAAAACAAAAGCATCCAAAGTGGCGTTCTATAATCCCCACAAAATTTTTTGGCCAATAGATGGCGAAACGATAAGAATTATATACCCCGCGGTTTCATATGCGTCCCATGAGAATTACTGCCAGTAACAGGATAAAATGTAGCCTATGTTACTTGGAGACAGTACTTATAGCTTTCCAACGGTGAAAGAATTTTTGTAGTAGTTTAGATTACTTTTTTTTATATTTGTTCTTTCTCGACATTTATTCAAAAGGTTTATAATAAATTAATGAAATAATCAACGAAGTACATGAAAAGGAATAAAAACCAGCAGCACTTACGCTTACAATCTTGTAGGCGGCCATGCACAGGATCCATCCACCAATCCCAAATTGAATAAGAATAGCTGTGCCGAAAATGTTCTGTAACATTTTGGCGGTCCTGTACAGCATGCACACGAGTCATTATTGGCAAGCACAGTAGTCAAACTTTTCCAAGTGAGCAGTTGATCAAAGTAAAGCATACTCAGTGATCTTCTCGTAGTGCACGAGACACTCGCGGAACAGCGCGAACAGCGCCGCGTCGTACGAGCCGCCGAGCTGCCGGCTCAGCGCCGCCGCGCGCTCCGGCAGGCACTCGAAGTTCATCCTGCCACGACCAAACGCTTCTATTATCGGACGGCCTACCAGACAACATCCTGGGACGAACAATGACTTCATTACGCTAAACAAATTAGGTACAACACATTAATAGTTGCCATCACGCCATAAACACTATCAACTTATTCATTATCTACAGTAAATATATGTATTTATGTAAATGAAGTTCAATACTTACAGCCTAGGCTTGGTACAAATAAAAATATTTTGCTGTCCATCGAGGCTATGTTCAGGTTAAGTACAGGCACGTTGTACGCTCCAGACTAAGAGTGAGTCCTGCGTGGGTGAAACAACGCGAATGTGCTGCGCTGAACCGTAAAGATGTGGTCATCTTTCACTACTGGTGTAGTGAAGCTGAGCCAAGTTGGCACAATAATGGCGTAAGCTCCATTGAGGCATAGGGTTGTCACTTTTAATGGTAGATGATACTTTTGATGGTCTTTTTTTTAACGACATCAAAAATCATCAAACGACCCCACACGCTGTGGGTTAGCAGCGGTGAGGGAGTGTCAGACTCTTACTGACTAAAAACCGTCGTATTCCGTCATAGGCCTTTTATGTACCAGGGCCGCGGTATCTCTTTCGAACAACCCGCAGCCCCGGCAGGCCTTGGCCCTGCTGGGCCCCACTGGGGTTGCTGACATCTCGTTGAGGAGCGCGTGGAACAACGCGCGCCGTCGACACGGGTCTGTCGTCTAAGCAGACAGAGGGACGATGAGCCACCCGAACTCACCGCCCACAGACCCACGCCTACGGTGGCCGGGACACCCGGCGTCATCTCGCGACACCCGGCGCCCATGGTGTCTACCTGGTCCAGCGCGGCGGCCGGGATGAGAGGTGCGAACTCTCTGGCGTTCCGCCTCCACCTTCTCGAGCATGACCGCTTCGCAGAAGGAGGCGACGGCATCCCATTCCCTCTCGCCCCGGACCATGGCCTGAACCAGGGCCGGACGCCAGATGTCGCCGCCGCCCAAAGCCTCGACGAGGACCCGGCGGTGCCCTTCCCACGCAGGGCACTCCTGGACTGTGTGGTCCACCATGTCCGGGGCTGTCCACACAGTGGTGACACCCGGGCGCCCCCTCAGGACCGATTCGATGCAGGTACCTCCCGAAACAACCTTGTCCGGTGAGGACCTGCGTCATGCGATACGTGAGGTCGCCGTGACTCCTCCCGAGCCACTCCTCAAAGAGGGGACTTACCGCCACACTCTTGATGGTCTTACCGCGACACTTAGTACTGACAGCACCGAGAGCACCGATAAAAGCTGGTCGATGCACATGCATGTGTGAGTGACACAAACGTTAGTAGGCACCGTTACGCGTAGTTACGCGTAGTAGGCGTAGTTTCACAACTGTTTACAAGAGAATATAGATATATTTTATTATATACATCGACTGTTTGATGTTTTCCGCATTCAGATCTATCACATAGACCTGATGAAATACTCGTAACAAGCAATTCAGCTACGTCTACCTATAAGTAAGGCCTCATGGATAGGGAACCCTGTTTTGTCCCTTTTGATTCATTCCAAAATGTGCCTTTGTATCCCGGAACCAATCTGACTCTTTCAAATAATCAATTAAACTAAATAAAAGATTCAAATGTTGTAAAAAGTAAATTCAAAATTGTGTGGAGTGACTTCACGCCTACTTACCGTAATAGTCGGAGTTGTGTTTTGCATTGATTCAGAACAGTAGCCATAAATGCGTCCATGGTTGTGTTTGCTATGCCCACGAGTGTGGTTACATAGTAAGAATATGCAAGTACCAAGATGAACCTGAAAATTACTTGTGTCAGGAATTTGTATTATTAATCCGCAGCCGTTTTCTCAGATGTTTTCTTGTAAGACTAACATTGTTGGTCGATTATAGTCAACGGTAATCCAAAAAGGGAATTCAACGGGCAGTCCCTGCAGGCGGTACATGACAGGGAAGGTGATCCACAGCGTGCACGTGACCACGGCGCAGCCCGAGTAGGCGCGCACGAAGCGCGAGGCGCTGGCCGCCGTGGCGCCCAGCAGCCGGCGGTGCGCCTCCTCCGGCTGGTTGTACAGCGGATCTGCACAGACGCACAAGCTCAGTCGCCGCCGCGCCGCGCCGCTCCCTACCGCTCGCGCCGCACGTACCCTCCAGCCCGGCCAACATCTCGTCGATGCGCTCCGCTTTTAGGTGAAACACGAGTTGCTTCGCAATAGACGTGATGTGGCACAGCAGCAAGAACATCACTCGGGCTAACTTGTCCATATCTTGCTGTACCTACCAACATTACATATGAACATAATGTGCAGGTCTTTTCTAGAATCGTTCTAATAGAGATTACAAGATTTGATCCATATTCGGTTGAACCTGGTAGGCGTAAACGCACTCCTGTAGCAGGTAGACCGTGGTGAGTGCGAGCGTTAGAGCTCGGTAGAGCGCATGCAGCCGAGACAGACGCGCGCCGCCCGCCAGCCGGCAGTAGCCGCACCAGCGCAGCAGCCGCAGGTGCGTCGCGAGGCTCGCCGACGACAGCGACCTGTCACACACAGCCCACTGTACCGCACTGCGGGCAGCGCTCTACTCTACACTGACCAAACAATACTCGTAATGGCTTCATAATTTGTATCAGTTTTATGGAATGCGTGGTGTAGTTACTCGATGTAAATAAATAAATTAATACATAAACATGGCTAGCTTGAAGGCTAGCTTGTTGACTGGAGTAAGGAAAGTATATAAAAGTACATACTTCATGTATGTAAACAACAACTCATTACATTAATCTCTAGAAAAGGAGATGGAAGGAGCGTGTCATGTGGATACTCTTTACTTGACAACACTTGTCAACCACCTTAAATCTGATCCTAGACCAATTAATAATTTTGTTTCCGTTCACACAATATGTAATTGTTTTGGCCATTCTTTTCCACTCTGTTAGTCGTCATACAAATTACAATCTTTTTTGTACACTTGAAATTCATCCACATTTACCGACCAGCTTCAATAATGTATCTATTTTAGAAATAATATAGGTATTTGAGCATTACATATAAACATATATTTGAACATTTTATTTTCTAACATTTTGGAATCCATGTAGCTGTGGCACTGAAATCTATATCACAAATCTGACAGCGTTCTGTTTCAGTAATGAGTTAATTATACATTTATGTAGAGGGACTGTAATTACACGTCGATCACATCAACAGATTAATGACACGGTTGGAGCGGCACGCCCCTCGCGTGCGCCGCCCTGCCACGCTAATGACTTATTCGTCGAAGAATACATTAATGTCATCATGCATTTAATTATACACCTATTAAGTTACTTACTTTTCATTTTCCAATACGATTGCATAAAAATAAGTTTTAGGTTTATAGAATCATGTCAGTGGTTGCCTGCTATGCAAGGGTGGTTGCTGCGTATTACCAGCCTCACGAGCAGGGTGCGCTCGTCAGTCCGGCTGGCGCTATGCCGTGTAACTGTTAGCTTAGTATGTATAAACAATAAGTGTTAAGGGTTAGAAATTATGCCTATCAGTCTTGTCTTATCTAACTTACTTGTACCAGATCCGTACTTTTTCAGAAAAAATAAAGGTATAATGGAAGCCTTTTTAGGGTTAAGAATACTAAAGAAGGCATATAAGACTGCACTTACTTCGCAATTATAGATTTGGAAAAGGCCTTTGATAAATTTAACTATCTCTACATAAAATTCCTCCTCTACCTAAAGTTTGACTGGTAAAGAACGCCTAAGGCGTTAAGTCCGACTTTGTACATTGTTTTTCATGTTTGTAAAATGTATGCAAAAGTATAAATAAATAAAATCATGATAGCACTTAAGAAGCACTTAAGTAAGGAGGAAGACGCAAAAATCAAGAAATGATAAAAATAGGAGATGAGAAAGCTATAGTCAAAATAAAACCTGGAATTCCACAAAGCTGTACCTTATCGCCACTATAATTAATTATTTTCACTAAGCGGGCAATAGCAAAAAAGCAGACTTTTCGGAGGGTTAAAGGTTTTATAAGATTTGTATATGTTACCGGAAATATATGAAGTCTAGGAATTGTATACACCTCCTAAGAAATTTATACAATTCGGAAGCTATGTAGGAAATGTATGAAATATTCTTTCAATAATTATTATTTGATACTATTAGGCATTGTATAAAATTCCAATATCGTATTAGGAAATGTATAAGAACAATGGTTTCTGTCGGGTTCCATCTATCTGGCAGAATTGGCGTACTATGAAGATGGTAGAATTTCATTTGGATTCATTTTATTAGGCATATTGCCATTTATAATCTTCAATGAAAACACGTTGTATTAAAAATTGAAGGGTAATGACGAAAGCGAATCGCTGCAAAACCGACTCCACGTAGTCTTGTTTGCCCTACCCCTAGAGTGCAATTCAAAACCGCGTAGGCGCGGAGGGGCGAGGCGGCCTGCAAGCTGACGCGCAGGTAGTTTTAAGGGTCGCCGTTTTAAGGTGAGCGTGAAAACCATCTGCGACCATAAGCTCGCATGGGACCGCCGGTGCCCCGCAGCGCCGGAGCCGTGACAGAAGCCATTCTTGCCGCATGTTGCATGTTTGCTTCCATGCTGCATGCCTTCTTGCATGCTTCGCTTCAATCAGGTAACATTGCGCCTGATATCTTAAACATACATTTCCGATTACTATTTAGGAAATGTATAGATTTCCTACGAAATGTGTCTAGTGTAATTTATTTAACACTTTTCCGCGGGCGGTTTAAGGAATTTATATTAATACAAAAAAAAACCGTCAGTAAAGCAACAGCTTTGTTAACATCATCAATAATAAATAAAATTTTGATAATTTGAAACATGATCTTATGACATTTAAAATACATATTAAAAAGTATAATAGGTCCTAAGGGGGAACCTAGCGGTACTCCGGAACTTTCTAAACAGGGGTGAGAAAGATGCTCATTTATTGAAACCATTGAATGGCTATATTAACTAAATATTATTTGAACCACTTTAGACACCCATGGCTGATAAAAAGGTGAAGGAAAACATCTCTAGGAAACCTTGTCTATATAGTCTGAAATCACCAACCCGCACTATGCAAGCCTGGTGATTAACGCTCAATCCTTCTCTGTGTAAGAGGAGGCCTGTGCCCAGAAGTAGGACGATAAAAAAGGCTGTAGCTATCATTGAACCTCCTACACTAAAGAGTTAAAGTTTTCCGAGTAAGAGAGAGTGGTCGACTTTGTCTTTGTTTGGCTTTGTTAAAATCAGTGTAAACAGCATCCACTGGGATGCGTCGGTATAGTAATGTGTATATTGATGGTGTGTAGCACAGGCGATTTGGTGTGGTGGATCTTGATTTATTTCAGAGTATTAGTTGTTAGTGTTGTATGGTGTTTATTGTGTTCTTACATTAGATGAAGTCTGAAAGTAGCGACAGTTACAGAAAAGATGAGAAGTAGAAGATTGTCAAGGTATGGGCATGTAATGAGGAGGGATGCAACAAAGTGTGTGCTAAGTATGAATGTAGATGGATGGAGAGGAAGAGGAAGACCTAAGAAAAGATGATTGGATTGCCTGAAAGATGACATGAATAGGAAGGGAGTGAGTGTCAGTATGACGAGTGACAGGGGAAAATGGAAGAGAATGACCAAACCCAAGTAAAATTGGGAACAGGGCAGGAGAAAGAAGAGGTGTTTATTGTGTGCTGATAAACTATGGGTGACTAATTTACTTAGAACCTTGCCAAAAATAACAGATAGAAATATTAATAACACCTTTTTTTAACGACGCCAAAAATCATCAAATAATGACCCCTCTCGCTGTGGGTTAGCAGTGGTGAGGAAGTAGTAGTCCGTCGTAGGCCTTTTATGTACCAGGGTCGCGGTAACTCTTTCGAACAATCCCGCAGCCCCGGCAGGGACATAGATACCCCTCATTTTGATATTCAGTTGGTCTTTGTAAATACCTACACTATATTGCATATTTACATCATTACTGAGAGGAACATGTGCGGTTAGTAGCGTCTCGCTTACCCGGCTCCCGGGCCACATGAGCCAGTCCACGTAAAGTGGTAAGCAAGATTTCAGTATTTTTTTAAGGAAAGGCAAAAGTATTTTAAAACATGATTTAATAGATGAGTAACAGATAAACATACAATTACTTTTTGCAATTTATGATAATATTACATGATTACTTTTTTTCGTCCGTTTACTTAGTTTGTCTCAGGACTGCATAAAAACTGTACGATGATTTCAAAATCTGAAAACAAAAATAAACAAGTATTTCACATTGCAATATCCTCGTGACTCGTGACTGTATTTCAATCAGAGTATCCACGCTGACGCTGGCACCGACATCGTCGCCGTCATGTCATGTTGAATTGGTGGGCCACGGCTGTTAAGAACATCGTCAGTCATAACGGAAACTCAAAGCCAGAAACTGGAAACTAGTCGAGTTGAATCCGATCTATTAGGAGAAGGGTAGGCAGATATATATCGGGTATTTCATACCTAATGACATTAAATCCTATCACTTATACTTTTACTTTATGATATTCTATGGCGAATTGTTAAAAAAATAACCTAATCCATCCAGTGGTTTAGCCACAGGAATCATTTTTCGTTTTCATAATTTACAACATCATGTGTAAAGCAGAGATAAAGTTAGGAGTATGAAATGTTTTGACCAGTTGACAGCTGTCGGTTTTCAAGGGAGAATTTCCGTTGTTTGTAATGACTGACTCTTATACCTATTGTACAAAGTACAGGTTATTGATGTCAATCGCGCGCGCAGTCAGCAGTTCCACGCTGACCCAAATATTTAGTTATAATATTAAAATTATTATAAAGTTAGTTAACGATCGGTCACCAACCAAGCCGCGTTTGCTCATACCATTAACCATTACCATTTCAACAACCAATATGCCATATTTCTACCATACGAGTTTTTACTATTTATTTGTTGGATTTACGCCCGACGCCTAATACTCGCACATATTATTTACTTGGTTTGAAATTTTTTATTTTTACGTATTTTATTTTTTCTTTGTGCTAATCGACATATATTAACCAGTATAATAACGTAGGTACGACACACTCGGTATAAGGAGGAATACACAATTAAATCCTATATTAAAATTTAAGTATTTTTTGAGAGAGCAAAGTTGTTCATGGGGAAGGTTTTTTGATGCCATGCTGCACAGCGACTGCACACGTGGAAGAGAGACGCACCTTGACGAAGGTGTCGAGCGAGAGCGGGATGACGCGGCCGGCGGCGGGGCGCAGCGGCCGCTTGGCGCGCTCCATCACCAGCACCAGCGAGCGCCGGAACGTCAGCCGCGCGCGTCGCCACTCCATGCTGTACAGCGACTGCACACGTGGAAGAGAGACGCACCTTGACGAAGGTGTCGAGCGAGAGCGGGATGACGCGGCCGGCGGCGGGGCGCAGCGGCCGCTTGGCGCGCTCCATCACCAGCACCAGCGAGCGCCGGAACGTCAGCCGCGCGCGTCGCCACTCCATGCTGTACAGCGACTGCACACGTGGAAGAGAGACGCACCTTGACGAAGGTGTCGAGCGAGAGCGGGATGACGCGGCCGGCGGCGGGGCGCAGCGGCCGCTTGGCGCGCTCCATCACCAGCACCAGCGAGCGCCGGAACGTCAGCCGCGCGCGTCGCCACTCCATGCTGTACAGCGACTGCACACGTGGAAGAGAGACGCACCTTGACGAAGGTGTCGAGCGAGAGCGGGATGACGCGGCCGGCGGCGGGGCGCAGCGGCCGCTTGGCGCGCTCCATCACCAGCACCAGCGAGCGGCGGAACGTCAGCCGCGCGCGTCGCCACTCCATGCTGTACAGCGACTGCACACGTGGAAGAGAGACGCACCTTGACGAAGGTGTCGAGCGAGAGCGGGATGACGCGGCCGGCGGCGGGGCGCAGCGGCCGCTTGGCGCGCTCCATCACCAGCACCAGCGAGCGCCGGAACGTCAGCCGCGCGCGTCGCCACTCCATGCTGTACAGCGACTGCACACGTGGAAGAGAGACGCACCTTGACGAAGGTGTCGAGCGAGAGCGGGATGACGCGGCCGGCGGCGGGGCGCAGCGGCCGCTTGGCGCGCTCCATCACCAGCACCAGCGAGCGCCGGAACGTCAGCCGCGCGCGTCGCCACTCCATGCTGTACAGCGACTGCGACACGCGCTCGCTCTGACAAAACAGTTTATTTGTTTCGTATTTGACCAACTAATTACTAATTTGCGATCAAAATTACCAATTACCTCCACTGTGACTTCATTCCCGTAATAGCAGAATATGAAGAGCTCTATAAGAATACATGTGATGAATAGTGTTATGGACGCAAATTCGATGCTGAGCACGTCGAGCTGAAATAACACACCAATACAAAATTATGCAACAATCGATGAGTGTGACGATCAATGTGACATACTCACGCTGACTATCTTGTAAGCGGCCATGCACAGAATCCAGCCCCCCACGCCGAACTGTACGAGCAGCGGCACAGCGAACACGTCGTGCAGCTCCGTGCACATCCTGCACAAGGCTCGGTCAGACACCGCTTACCTCACACTGCAGGCCGCATGGGGAGCCACTTACTCGGTTATCTTGTTGTAGTGCACCAAGCAGTCAACGAATAATTTGTCAAGTATCGTGTCATAATTTTCTCCGGATTCCACATGCAAGGCTCTAGCTCTCTCAGGCAACGACTCAAAATTTATTCTGTAAAAAATAATTAAGGTTCATGTCATCATCTGCCTAGCCTTTTCCCAACTATATCGTGGTTAGATAAATAAGATAGATAAAACTTTTATTCAACACAAACAGAAAGACAACAAAGATACACAATAAGAAATAAAAAAAACAAATGGTTGGTAAAAAGAGAAACATAAAATGCAAACAGAAATTATTATTATTTGCACCGAATTACTGAAATCCAGCTTAGTATGTGTCAGGTAGCACACCTGAAGCTGGTATTCTGCTAGATCCCTATAATGACGTACGGACTTCGAGTAAACCGAACAATGAACAACATTATTTGGCATGTAGTCTAAAAGAAAGCGTGGAGCGTTTTGTCTAAAAAGAGTAAAGATTACATAAACGCTCCACGCTATCTTCCATCAAACTAAATGTCTGAATCATTCAAAAATTTTGAAAAGCGTGTTCCTTAAACATTTTTATTTTATTCGTTTTATACATAACTGAACTGGAAAGGACGAGGCATCAACATCAATGGCGAACACATCTCTCACTTCCGATTTGCTGACGATATCGTCATCATGGCGGAAACGCTGCAGGACCTACAACAGATGCTGAACGACCTGGCTGAATCTTCTCTACGCATCGGCCTACGGATGAACTTGGACAAAACCAAGGTCATGTTCAATGAACATGTTCTACCGGAACCGATTGCGATACACGGCGCCGTTCTCGAAGTTGTTCGGAAATATGTATACCTCGGGCAGACATTGCAGTTAGGTAGAAACAACTTTGAGGACAAGGTGAATAGGAGAATTCAGTTGGGTTGGGCTGCATTTGGGAAGCTGCGTCGAGTCCTAACATCGTCGATCACACAGTGCCTAAAGACAAAAGTCTTCAATCAGTGCGTCCTACCTGTCATGACTTACGGAGCCGAAACGTGGACACTGACGGTACGGCTGGTCCACAAGTTTAAAGTCGCTCAGCGGGCTATGGAAAGGGCTATGCTCGGCATTTCTCTGAGGGATCGCATCAGAAATGAGGTAATCCGTCAGAGAACCAAGGTCATCGACATAGCCTACCGAATCAGCAAGCTGAAGTGGCAGTGGGCTGGCCATATTAGCCGAAGAACCGATAACCGTTGGGGCAAACGCGTTCTAGAGTGGAGACCACGCCTCGGCAAACGTAGTGTAGGACGTCCTCAGGCACGGTGGAGTGATGACTTGCGCAAGGTGGCTGGCAGGAGCTGGATGCGAGCAGCCGAAAATCGATCTCAGTGGCGTGTACTTGGAGAGGCCTATGTCCAGCAGTGGACTGCGATAGGCTGATGATGATACATAAATCCTAGGTCTGCATTTCAATCTGCCGGCTCAGGACAGCGGCCATGTTGGATTTCAGCTACATGACCATTTTTTTGGTATTTCTGACAGCAAACCCTTTCATTTGATACCCACATCATAGGAAGCCGCCTTATTGGATTTGTAATGACGTTTGTTAGCTAGTCATGTATTGACATCAGAACTCAAATCGTTTGCAAAATTTCATCCTAATCCAAGACCGGAAAGTGGGTCAAATTAAGATTCCAAGGTTTTGTTACATGCATAGTAACAAGTGAAGCCATTGTTTTGTTAATAACAAAACAATCGTCTTCACGAGCTATTCATTAATGGCGTTCATGTTATAGTTCGTCGAATTATTACTTTATACTAGTTAGTCGCCATTCGTGACCAGCCGCCAGTCGACTGCAATTGTGGTCAGATTTGCATCATGCAATCATGCTGCTTGTGAGGACTAACATATTGAGAACAGAAGACGACATACCGCAGTATTCTCAGTTGAGTTTTACATTGATCGAGAATCGTGGCCATGAATGCATCCATCGACGTGTTGCCGATGGCTACCAAGTTAGTGCAGTAGAACGATTGGAGCAGCACCAAGGTGAACCTGAATACGGAGGGACATACGGTGTTACTCCTTCTTTTGATTATTTTATTAATATCAAAAGAAATCGGCAAAGTGCGTATCGAACTCACGCGAAACCATTATAATTCCATCATATCCTTGCGCATGTTTACTTTCTAAGTATATCTTAGACACCAATGACTTAGTTTCAGATGGCACGTTAAACTGTAGGTATCGGCTCTCATTGAACAGCCTTGACAGTCGTTACGGGTTGTCAGAAGCCAGCAAGTCCGACGACAGTCTAACCAAGGGGTATCGGGTTGCCCAGGTAACTGAGTTGAGGAGGTCAGACAGGCAGTCGCTGCTTGTAAAGCACTGGTACTCAGCTGAATCCGATGAGACTGGAAGCCGACCACAACATAGTTGGGAAGAGGCTCGGGAGATGATGATCCGTGCGCATGTTTCTAAATGGTTAGTGCGTGAAATGCTTGGCTAACATTTTTAACCCCGCCGACAAACTGCTATATTAAAATCAAAATTTGTTTGTTATTATAAGTGAGGACGATTCTTAACCGACTTCGCTCTGTTATTTACACCGTGTCGAGTTCCACAAACATAGATTTGTTTAAACATTCAGAGATTCTCTAACGTTTTAGGGCTCCGTAGGCAACTAGAAATCTTTATAGTTTCGCCATGTCTATCTGACCGTCCGTCCGCTGATAATGTCAGTGTTTACCTACATATTTGTCGGCATGATTTATATACAACCACAACGCGAAGATAGTTCAGTTCAGTTAGGTGTCAAAGAGACCCAAACTGTTAAATACTAATTATGCGCCATAAGAGATGACTTGAAAGTGGGTACAATCAGTAAGTCGAGACGCACCAGTCTGGGTTTTAGGGGTATTAATACTTTATTTTCGGCAAATTAAAGGTCTTACACAGCGTTGTGGTCGTAACTAAAACCAGTCCAAAATGGGAATTCGAATGAGATTCCTTGGATTCTATTGATGACGGGGAAGACGATCCACAGCACGCAAGTAGCGACCGCGCAGCCGGCGTACGTGCGCAGCAGCCGCGCCGCGCCGCGCGCCGTGCCTCGCAGCAGCGCGCCGCGCTCGCCCGCGCACTGGTTCAGCAGCGGCTCTGCAACACACGCGCGCTGTAGCCGCACTCGCACTCGCACTCGCACTCGCACGCGCCCTGCGCCGCGCGCTCGCTCACCGTCTAGCGACGCGATCAGTCGGTCGATGCGGTCCGCGTCCACGTGGAACGCGATCTGCTTCACGACGCACGTCACGTGGCACAGCATCAGGAACATCACTTGAGACAGTTTGTCCATGTCGCCCCTTTCCTGCACATTGGGACTTTCTCAGAAACATCTACAGTAGTGTGTCGAACTCGCCGAGCTGTACGACCAGAACATGGTTTTAATCGATTACAATCACAACATTTTTGTCATATTTTTTTTGGTTAACCAATTTTAGGTCTCTTTGTTTCTTCTTTCCACTACACCTTACGTCTTGAATCAGTTTTGTAACTGTACTTTTAATCCTAATTAATATGTAATTTCCAATTTGTAAAGTCTAATGCCCATTCTTGATACCAACATATTTTTTATTATGACTATGTAAGTAGGTACTTAATTTCTATGTAAGACCAAACCAAATGGAATAAAAAAGAATTGTGTAAAGCTTTTATGGATTGAATAAAGGTGCGTACGTATTGCGCGTACCCTGGTAAGCGTACTCAGTTTACGCGTATCCGGAACGCCTAGTCCATACCTGCAGCTACGCGTTCACTGTTGGGGTACGCGTACCGCGCGAGCCAACTCGCAGCGCGAGCCACCGTCTGTCGGTTTTTGGTCGCGCTTCAAAGAGGACGCACGCGGCCGGCTACGCTATATTTGGACGGCAAAATGAATAAACACGCGTGTTCTTGTCGGAGTCGTGGTGGCCTAGTGGGCAAAGAACCGACCTCTCGAGTATGAGGGCGCGGGTTCGATTCCAGGTCAGGCAAGTACCAATGCAACTTTTCTAAGTTTGTATGTACTTTCTAAGTATATCTTAGACACCAATGACTGTGTTTCGGATGGCACGTTAAACTGTTGGTCCCGGCTGTCATTGAACATCCTTGGCAGTCGTTACGGGTAGTCAGAAGCCAGTAAGTCTGACACCAGTCTAACCAAGGGGTATCAAGTTGCCCGGGTAACTGGGTTGAGGGGGTCAGATAGGCAGTCGCTTCTTGTAAAGCACTGGTACTCAGCTGAATCCGGTTAGACTGGAAGCCGACCCCAACATAGTTTGGGAAAAGGCTCAGAGGATGATGATGTTCTTGTCGGAGTCATGGCGAATGACTGGGGCTCGCGGAGCGCTCTGGATCGATTGACCTCGCGTACAGGTTCGCGGCGGTCCGTACAGGAGCTGTACGCGTATCCAATGTACGCGTGGACAGTGTTTCCCAACTACGCGTAACACAGGAACGCGCTATCCGTACGCACCTTAAGAAGCAGTAGTTAGAGTAGACTCGCCTGGTACGCGTATACTGCCTGCTGCAGCACGTAGAGGGAGGTGGCGGCGAGCGCCAGCGCGTGGTATCCGCGCAGCACCAGTCGCTGGGCGCGCGGCCGCGAGCTCAGCGCCGCGCCGCGCAGGAAGCCCACGCGCCGCAGCACGCGCACGTGCGGCGCCACGCTGCGCGCGCACTCCGAGTCCGACCTGCGCACACACATTACTGCACTTCATGTGTTGCTATACACGCCTACATCTTCCCTCAAATACGCGACAACTTTATCAATTTAAAAGACAACTTTGTTGTGAAGCTCTACCATCCAAGAAATTAACCAGTGATCATGCATTCATATTTCAAACGCAATTTGATTTTGTTTTTGTTGAGGATGATGTATTTTATAAATGATTAGCTTTAATCTATTTTAAATACAACCTCAAGACGGCCATGCAACATCGAGACTCCACTGTCATGTTAGCCCTACTAGCACTCGCAAAGTCCCTAGTCGCTAGCGGGAAATGAGACCAATCCCAATCCGTTCCTGTCCCATAATCGTGTCAAACTAAGTTGCCTAAGTCCATTTGTATAGTGTTAAGTATTGTGTAATAAAAATTATATGTATATGTATATATATATGTAAAGAAAAATATAATTTTCTTTATAAATTTAAATTGTCACAGACGCTTTATAATCTATGCCGCCGTTTTATAATCTATGGAAAGGATAACCTAAAATAAAAAAACGTCCGATATTCCTCGTAATTAGTGAGTAATTTAGAAACACATTGATATACAAACATTAAATGTCGTTTCTTTGTTTTCAGGTAGATAAAATTAAATTTTAAGTACTTTTATTTCGTGTGTATCATAGTGTAATGTGAATTAAACAATAAAACTTTGTTTTCAGAGAAACTCAGTTCTGTTTGATTGCCCGTGTCCAAATCACATTTGAAGTAATCTTATAAAACGACATTTATTGTCAGAAAATGGAAAAATTGAAGTTTACGTTTCAAATAAAACCAGCAGTAGACGGAAAGTCAAACTATATCGCCATAACCTCAATTGCCACACAAGATGACAAAGTTTTTCTTATGCCTGAAGAGTATCAAACAGTATCACTTCACAAACATATCCAAACCTCGAAAACCTTCGTTACAGTGAAAAATACATTGAAAAAAAGATATCAAACTAGAAGTGTTTGGATTAAAACGACAGAGGACATATTACAAACATATGTGGATGAGGATGGCAATATGATTTTTCAGGACCAATTCCTAGAGGAAACTACCCAAGAACAATTGGCTTTTGCTAATAAAAAATGTTCAGAAGACTCTATAATGAAGGTTTTGGAAAAAATAATTGAAAGTCAACAAAACAAAGAAAACCAAAGTATAAAAAAGTTAGCAGAAAGGTTTGTAATTGAAAAATTTGATGGAAAAAATTCAAGTGCATATCAGTGGATGGAAGTATTTGAGAAAGAATGTGCAAGGTTCGATATTGTAAAAGAGGAACAGAAAATTGAAATATTTAGACTATTTCTAGAAAAGTCATGCACTGATTGGTATTCTTCCATGATGATGAAGCTTACTTTACATTCCGAGTGGTCAGAATGGAAATCAGATTTCTTGCAAACATATGCCAATAAAGGTTGGGCTACTAGCAAGTATGCTTTATCTTTCAAGTATCAAGCAGGATCTTTATTAGAATATGCAGTCAAAAAAGAAAGACTTTTACTGGAAGTGAGAAAAACAATGGATGAAGGTACCCTAATTGATATAATCGCTGCCGGCTTACCAGATTTTATAACAGACAGAATTAACAAGGAAGAAATTGTACACACCAAAAATTTATTTAATGAACTCGGCAGACTAGAACATTTGGTTGCAAAGAAAAAATTTATAAAAAAAAAAGAGGACACTAAAATGACTAGAGAAAAATGTAGTATCTGTGAAAAACTAAAGAAAGGTGTACGCTATCATTCAGAAGATTCCTGTTGGTTTAAAGAGAAAATAAATACTGAAAAGGACAAAAAGCAAATAAAGCTCATCAACAATTCTGAATTGGAATGTGAATTGCAGTGTGAAGACCAAAAAAAACTAATAGTGCCGCCATTGATCAAAGTAAAATTGGTACTTAATAAAAATGTTGAAGTTTTTGGGATATATGACTCAGGGTCTAATGTCTCATTGATAAATTCAAGATTGTTAAAGATAAATAACAAGGAAACCAGTCATTTCAACAATACTAATTTAAAAACGATTAATGGCGTTAAAAAGGCAATTGGCATAATTACACTTGATGTATCCATTTTTAATGTGAAAAAAAAAATTAATGTCTTTGTAATAGACAAAGAAAATTTCGATTACGATTTTTTAGTGGGACTAGATTGTATAAAAGAGTTTTACCTAGTTCAAAACGAAAACTTGGAAATTAGTCAGAAAATACCTATTCATAGAAGTGAAATAGTTTCTAAGGAAACAAATAAAACGGATGTGGATTCTAAGGAAATACACTCTAATAATCTAGTAAACTTCAATGAAGACTTCAGGGAAGAAAACTTTCAAATTTCTATAAATCATCTAGACTGTCAAAAACAGGCAGTGATTGATGAATTAATATCGAATAATAAATCTGTGTTTGCAAAGGACAAATACGACATAGGACAGGTAACAGGTTATGAAGCACACATTGATCTACTAGTAGAAAAATATTGCAGTAAAAGGCCATATCGTTGCACAATGGAAGACAAGAAGGAGATTGAAAACCAGATAGCAAAATTATTGGAAAAAAATATAATAGAAGAATCATATAGCCCATTTGCAGCACCAGTCACATTAGCTTATAAAAGAGATGAAAATAAAAGGTCAAGATTGTGTATCGATTTTCGAGACTTAAATAAAATTGTTGTACCTCAATCACAGCCATTCCCTCTTATTGAGGACCTAATAGTAAAAACAAGAGATTGCAAGTTTTTCTCAACATTGGACCTAAACTCAGCATTTTGGTCAATACCTTTACGTGTCACAGACAGACACAAAACTGCATTTGTGACACAAGAGGGTCACTACCAATGGACATGTTTGCCGTTTGGCTTGAAAACCTCCCCAGCTATATTCCAGAGAATAATGTGTAACATAATAAGGAAGCACAGGCTTGGAGAGTTCGCAGTATGTTTCATTGATGACATTTTGTTATTCTCAAAATCATTCTCTGATCATATCGGACATCTGAAACAACTATTTCAAGCAATTAAAAGCGAAGGTCTAAAACTAAAATTCTCTAAATGCACATTGGCAGCAGACACAGTTAAATACTTGGGTCATGTAATACAGAATAATTCAGTGAGGCCGCTGAAAGACAATTTAATATCGATAAAAAATTTCCCGACTCCAAAAACACAAAAAAATGTGAGACAATTCCTGGGAAAAATAAACTTTTATCATAAGTATGTGCCAAATATAGCAATAAAACTGGAACCATTGCATAACCTATTGAGAAAAGGACAAAACTTTAACTGGACTAAAGCATGCCAAGAGTCATTTGATTTAATGAAACAAATATTATGTTCTCAACCAATATTAACAATTTTTGACCCAAACCTACCCATACACATATACACGGATGCTAGTATATTAGGAGTAGGAGCAGTCCTAAAACAGCCACAAGAAAACAATGAAGAAAAACCGGTAGCATATTTTTCAAAGAAATTGAATGAAGTACAAAAAAGGAAGAAAGCCATATATCTGGAATGCCTGGCAATAAAAGAATGTGTAAAGTATTGGCAGCATCTGTTAATTGGTAGGAAATTTACTGTTTTTTCAGATCACAAGCCATTGGAGAATATGAACATAAAGTCCAGAACAGATGAAGAATTAGGCGATCTAACATACTATTTGTCACAATATGATTTCCAAATTAAATATTCTCCTGGAAGATACAATGTTGAAGCTGATTGCCTGAGCAGGAACCCAGTCCTTGAACCAAATGAAAACCTAGAGGAACAGTTAAAAGTAGTCAACACAATAACACTAGAAGATATCATGAAAGATCAGCTGAGAAATGAATATATACAGTGCAGAAAAGACAAGTTAATAACAAAAAACAATGTTTACTATAAGAAAGTACAGAAAAAGGAAAAAATTGTTATATCAGAGGAATTCAGCATAGAATTTATGAAGAATGTACATACAAATCTAGGTCACATAGGAATTAAACAGATGCAAAGAATGATTAGCTCAGTGTATACAGCAGAAAACATGACAAAAAACATTAGAATAATCTGTGAGAGTTGTATAATATGTTTAAAGAATAAATCAAGGGGACAAAACAAATATGGATTGATGTCCCACTTGGGCCCCGCCACAAGACCCTTTCAGATATGCTCTATTGATACCATTGGAGGTTTCGGAGGTTCCAGATCAACAAAGAGATATTTACATCTGCTAACAGATCATTTCACTAGGTATGCATTTATTTTGACATCAAGTACACAAAATGCAAATGATTTCATTAAACTGATAAGAAACTGTGCAGAAACTGAAGACATTGAATTGATGCTCTCAGACCAATACCCAGGTATCAATTCTAAGGAATTCAAAAAATATTTGGATGATAAGAATATTCCAATAATTTTTACGGCGGTAAACTCTCCTTTCTCAAATGGTTTAAACGAGAGACTAAACCAAACATTGGTCAATAAAATCAGATGCCAGGTAAACGAACACGAGACAAAAACAGCATGGACTACTATAGCACACAACTGTGTAAAAAAATACAATGAAACGGAGCACACTGTTACTGGATATGCTCCAAAGTACCTACTTTACGGCACAGATGTTACGATTTTGCCAAATGAGCTGAAATTGAAGAAGACCGAGTATGATTTAATCCAGGCCAGGAAAACTGCTTTGGAAAATACAATCAGATCACATAATTACAACAAGACAATTTACGATAAAAACCGAAGACATATAGAATTCAAAGTTGGTGATACTGTTTTTGTAGAAAATGGAAACAAATTGAATAGGAAGAAGCTCGATGAATTGCGACTCGGACCCTACAAAATCATAGAAAAAATATCAAACTCAATTTACAAGATAAACACTGGCCATAAGAAATCAGAGTCAAACTTTTTCCATATCTCGAAGCTAACACCAGCCCCTGTCTGCATTGGATGATTATTGTTTCATCTTCTCTAGGAGGGGAGATGTAAAGAAAAATATAATTTTCTTTATAAATTTAAATTGTCACAGACGCTTTATAATCTATGCCGCCGTTTTATAATCTATGGAAAGGATAACCTAAAATAAAAAAACGTCCGATATTCCTCGTAATTAGTGAGTAATTTAGAAACACATTGATATACAAACATTAAATGTCGTTTCTTTGTTTTCAGGTAGATAAAATTAAATTTTAAGTACTTTTATTTCGTGTGTATCATAGTGTAATGTGAATTAAACAATAAAACTTTGTTTTCAGAGAAACTCAGTTCTGTTTGATTGCCCGTGTCCAAATCACATTTGAAGTAATCTTATATATATATATATAAATATTTAAAATAGATACATGAGTACGCGGTGGACTCACATAGTCTTAAGACAAGAAGTCAGTAGACAAGTTTGTGAGGCCAAGACGACGAAAATTATAATTATGTAAAAAAAAAATTACAAAAACAGATAAGTTTAAAAAAGTTTTTTATTTACAGCTTTTCAGTGATACGAATAGCTGTCACTATCCGGATAAGTGAAAGTTCTCATCAATAGAAAATAATTTAATCCCAAATACGAGGTATTTTACATATTCATTTCATTTCATTTCATTTCAGTTTTTGAGTTCCCTCGACCGTCTTTGGTCTTCATCATCAGGTCAGCTCCAAACCTTCACTGTTGCAAAGGTCTCGTCAATACAAATAATATAAGCCCAAACACGAGGTTGTTTACATATTCAGTTGTCGAGTTCCCTCGACCCTCTCTGGTCTCCATCATCAGGTCACCTTCAAACCTTCACTGTTGAATAGTGCTCTGAGGCATACACCTGAGTGTCAAGTTTTTACCCTATGCATGCCTACAACTTTCGAAGGTTGCCCTCGATTTTTCAGGGTTTCCATCATCAGATCCTGACCTGATGACAATGGGACCAACTGGCAACTATTCCGCGTCGAACAAAAAAAGAATCACGTAAATCGGTCTATAAACCTCGGCGTAATCGATGTACATACATAGAAAAAAAAAAAACATACCGGCCGAATTGAGAACCTCCTCCTTTTTGGGAAGTCGGTTAAAAACATGTAAATAAAAGCGCGGACCCCCAAGTCTGCGGTAAGGTTTTATGAATAAAAAAAACCATTCGATAAATTAATTTACGATAAAATAACAAACTTGTATGAGATTCGGTGTTATATTATACGCGGTAGCAAAATGTTTTAATTTAATAATGTTTAGCTCATCCCCGTGCGTTACAGCGTAATTAATGTTGCCTTATTTGTTAATCTGATGAAAAATATAAAAAAAAAGTCTGTTGACCTGCCTGCAGTAAACTTTCTAACAAGTATAAGTGTGATGTTACTTAATACATCTACAAATTTTACCTCAGAGACATCTCTTATCACAATATAATTGAACTGCTTAGCTAATTGTGATATATTACACATAATATGTATCCAAAGACTCACGCAGTGCTCCTGCAGCTATCTATAGAGGAACTGAATCTAGTTTATATACCCGCATTTTAAACACTTCAAGGAAACTGTTTCACGGTCTATTATTTTGCAATGGTGACAGTTGCAAAGTATAAAATTATAGGTATAGCTCTATCCTTTCCTATAGCTGAAGGCCATTAGAAACATGAAAAATTCATAGCTCGTTTACAACCAACAACAGACTATCAACAATCAATGTCAACGTTCAGGCTGAGGACACAGTGCGCAGACACAAACGTAGTCACACTACTCACCTTCTTCTTTCACCAGCTAGTTCGGCATCCAGTCTAACCGGATGCAGCTGAGTACCAGTGCGCCACATTGAGCGCCTGCCTTCCTTACCCCCATCAACCTGATTCCTTTTGGTAAGAC
Organism: Helicoverpa zea x Helicoverpa armigera; assembly: GCA_033682625.1. Taxonomy (NCBI): domain Eukaryota; kingdom Metazoa; phylum Arthropoda; class Insecta; order Lepidoptera; family Noctuidae; genus Helicoverpa; species Helicoverpa zea x Helicoverpa armigera. The sequence goes on from JAWIIS010000021.1 coordinate 14,460,842, forward strand.
TGGGTGACCGACTTTATGGCTTTCGGGCTACAAAAGATGTTCAAATGACAGCCGGAATGTACCAATTTTTCATGGCTTCCTAAAAATGAAGGAACCTGTCACCTAAAACCGATCGTATAATGGGCACGTGGCACCAGTACACATACTGGAGTCAGCTATGTATAACTGTACATATATACATATGTATGTACTGAATCCCAAAACATGAGCACTTATTTATTTGCTTTAATTGCTGTTCTGTCGGCCGTCGCGTCGCTACCTAACGTAGCTTCTGCCTCATATTTGTGACTTAATTGCCCGCATTCAACCTTATGTCAATAATTATTACAAACATTGTTTTTGCGATTGTGTATCTAATAACAAGGACATGACATGAATGCTTTATATAAATACTGCAATGCAGTGACGGACTGGCTACTTTTTCATTCTGTGGTAGACTCATGAAAAAGATATCTTAGTGGGAAATGATGATAACGAAAAATTACTTCTGTGGCTAAACCACTAAATGGGTTAGGTTATTTTTTTTACAATTTGCCATAGACTCATAAAGTATATGTATGTGATAGGATTTAATGTGATTTGTGATGACATTAAGGAGTACATAAGGAAGTTCATAAGAGAAGTACATTAAAGGAGTACATAAGGGGAGTATAAAAGGAAGTATATGAGGAGAGTACATTAGGAAAGTACATCTTGTGGATAGTGTAGCTTTCGAATGGTGACAGAATGTTTAAAAACGGTCCAGTAGTTTTTGAGCCTATTCATTACAACCAAACAAACATACAAAGTTTTCCTCTCTATAATATTAATATAGATAGTATAGATATTTAAGGAAGTTTTTTTTAATTGCACCCGCCATCTTGGGTACTGCAGTGTACCTCTGACTCTCTGACATAATCAGAGACCTGTATGTCTTAAAGGGTTTTTTGTCACATTTATTTTGTTGTGAACAGAAATGCTCCGATTTAATCTGATGCGTTCCTCTCCACAACAATTTTGCCGATGTGTTCCGCGTAGGATTTAAAATGACTTCTTGTCCTATTGTCTGCGACAATCACATCTTTTTTTTATTTTTTGGGTGAGGTCGAAACGTTTAGTTCCAAACACTGGGCACTCAAATAAAATGTGCTGGACAGATTCCTCGACCGCAGGGTCGCGGACACATGACGGGCTCTCCCGACACTTGAAGCGGTGCAAATATTGGGAGAACCCCCCTGGCCCGTAAAGATGCTAGTTCGGATTCCCTGCGGCTGTATTTTCCGCACCAAGCGATATGCCTCCATCGCGTCCGGGAAGAATACCCTCACTCAAGCGAAGTTAACATTTTAATTTATATGCACCAACAATTGCACCTATAAATGACTTCATTAATATCACATTACCGCAATGGTCTGTCTGTGGTCGGTCTGTGGAAATAAATCGTGTTTGTATCAAGATACAGACAGAACCAATAGGAAACAGGATTCACACACTGATGCAAGAAGATCAGGTGTTGGCAAAAGCAGAGGATGTATATCATGACATACACCACTACGTGATGATATACGTCATTATTGGTATAATTGCCATCACATTAGCGATATTTGTCATTCGTAGAGTACATTGTCTGTGGCAATGTACTCTACGAATGACAAATATCGCTGCTGATTTTCTTATTTTGTGCGCGTGTGCAGATATTTTAATAAGGTGTGTAAGCAGTTTGACTTCGACATATTTAAATCATGTGACTTCGATGAAAAAGAGTTTAGCATTGAATTTCTTTAAAAATTAAATTAATTTTTCCCATTTTTTAATACCTACTTAACATTTCTATCACAAAATCCTTAATTCCTAATTCAATCCAAATTCTATGTTCGCGGTTACTTTACAAGGACATCGCGAAAAGGCTTGTCGACGCTTCGCATGACCAGAGGGCTGGCTTATTCTTTGGACAAAGAATTAGCATTGCCATTCAACGTGGCAGTGAAGCGGAGGAATACTTCGACGCCTGATCGATGTTTTTTTATATATGTTTTATATTTATATATTTTTGTGTCCAAATTCTTAATTTTTTAATTATTGTTTTGTTTATTTTTGCTCAGGCGTTATAAGCAGTGTGTTGTGTTGGTTCCACTGTCCTTTTTTATGTTAAACTAGTTTTAGAAGTGAAGACTTATAATTGGCTGTCAGTAAGTCACACAATCACCATATTGTACTTAGCTGTAAGTCTTCCATACTCATAAATTTTTATTTTTTATCATTTGTCACGTTAACATATTTGTATTAATTTGACTTGTGCGCCGCAGCCTCCTCATCTCCCCCAGGGAAGAATGTACAAAGTACATATTTGTGTTGAATTGCATTTTTCTACATATTGAACAGACATTACATTTTACTTAGCAGCCAGTTTTCATTTGACCGTACAAGTGTGTACACAAGTTATTTTAATATCAAGTTTGGATTTTAATTAAATTATTTTATTTTCTGCAAGTCATCAAGTTTTATTTATCAAGTGTAACTCCATCAAGATTATCAATACATCAAGACAAAAAAAACAGCTCCAAACAAATCTCTTATCTAGATAAAAGCAGTCTAGGTATACCTATGCAATTCTGATGTCTAAATTATACCTATTAACTTTCAGTAGATTTTGTTTGATTGAGTAACAAACATACAATACTATGGAAGTTTCAGGTATTTGCAAATTAGGAAATACCTAACTTCCTAAAGGAAAGAGAGAGAAATATTTAATTGAAAGATAAGGCATATACATATTTACAACTAGCTTCTGCCAGCGACTTCGTCCGCGTTAGATTCGGTCTTTGTGCAAGAAGAGGACGAAATTATAACCAGCCTATCACAGTATAAAATAAACATTATTCTTTATAGATGTCTATAACTGTTGAACAGCTTCATACACAAAACTGATATTTGCTTTTTGTCGGGTCGACTTATCGAAAAGTTAATATCAAAACACTCGCATGACACTCCCTGGTACGACTATGAGGGTTTTGTTAGAACAAAAGATGTTTGTGCGGGCAACCACAAGCCATTTCGAGACAAATTACATTCAAAACGCGGTAATCACAATATGACCTTGAGGCAAAGTTTACCTGCCCTGTACACACCGGGTGGGTGGGCGGGGCATTTTTTGACGTTTCATAAAAGATATCGAAACGCGAGTGGTGTCAAAAGAAGCGTCTTGGCGAGAGCTATCCAATGGTATGTGTTTGAGAGTAAGTATAGAACAAAATTTCAATGATTTGGTCGAAAATTTGATTTTACCTAAAAGTGTCAAAAATTCACAAAGAATAACGTTTGGTTTGCCGAAAGTGGTAGGCAAAAGTCGCACTCCATAGGCCCGATAAGAAAGCACATGTTTTGTCACATATATCTATCACAAATTGACTATCAGAGTGAAAATAACTCAATTTTATGACACATAAGCGTTCATATTCATATTAATTTTATTTATTTGCATTCCACAGTGTATAAAATAGGTGTAACAATATGGCTTAGAGCTAAGAACAATCGTTGACCCTGTAGGGTACAGCAAATTAAATTAAAATTAAACTTACATCTAGCATATAATTAATAAATGTATAGAGAGAAGTTAAACATAATGTTTAATATATAACCGCAATATGCGGTTCTCTACGGTGGTCTAACCTTCTTACAAACAAACTAATGACTGCTAAAACGTGACCTTCTCCCACTGGAACCTCACGAAGTAAGACCTAACGTCCCGAAACCAAACATAACGCAAAGTTATGGACTTCCAGAAATCTAATTTTGTGCAACGTACAATATTCGAACACAACTTTGAGCAACCCAACGTAGCGAAACCTAACTTTGAAAAACCCAATGTAGCAAAACCTAACTTTGAGTAACCTAACCCAGTGAAACCTATTTGTGGGCAACCCAACGTAGCGAAACCTAACCTAGTGAAACCTAACTTTGAGCAACGGAATGTAGTGAAACCTAACTTTGAGTAACCTAACCTAATGAAACCTAATTGTGAGCAACCCAAAGTAGCGAAACCTAACTTTGAGCAACCCAATGTAGCGGTACCTAACTTTGAGTAACCTAACCTAGTGAAACCTATTTGTGGGCAACCCAACGTAGCGAAACCTAACTTTGAGTAACCTAACCTAGTGAAACCTAACTTTGAGCAACGAAATGTAGTGAAACCTAACTCTGAGCAACGAAATGTAGTGAAATCTAACTCTGAGTAACCTAACCTAGTGAAACCTATTTGTGGGCAACCCAACGTAGTGAAACCTAACTTTGAGTAACCTAACCAAGTGAAACCTATTTGTGGGCAACCCAATGTAGCGAAACCTAACTTTGAGTAACCTAACCTAGGGAAACCTAACTTTGAGCAACGAAATGTAGTGAAACCTAACTCTGAGTAACTTAACCTAATGAAACCTAATTGTGAGCAACCCAAAGTAGCGAAACCTAACTTTGAGCAACTTAATGTAGTAAAACCTAACTCTGGGTAACCTAACCTAGTGGAACCTAATTGTGAGAAACCCAACGTAGCGAAACCTAACTTTGAGCAACCCATTGTAGCGTAACCTAACTTTGAGTAACCTAACCTAGTAGAACCTAGGTGTGAGCAACCCAAAAAAGTGAAACCTAACTTTGAGAAACCCAATGTAGCAAAACCTAACTTTTAGTAACCTAACTTAGTGAAACCTAACTTTGAGCAACCAAATGTAGCGAAACCTAACTTTGAAAAACCCAATGTAGCAAAACCTAACTTTGAGTAACCTAACCTAGTGAAACCTATCTGTGAGCAACCCAACGTAGCGAAACCTAACTTTGAGTAACCTAACCTAGTGAAACCTATGTATGGGCAACCCAACGTAGCGAAACCTGTCTTTGAGTAACCTAACCTAGTGAAACCTAACTTTGAGCAACGGAATGTAGTGAAACCTAACTTTGAGTAACCTAACCTAATGAAACCTAATTGTGAGCAACCCAAAGTAGCGAAACCTAACTTTGAGCAACCCAATGTAGCGGTACCTAACTTCGAGTAACCTAACCTAGTAAAACCTATTTGTGGGCAACCCAACGTAGCGAAACCTAACTTTGAGTAACCTAACCTAGTGAAACCTAACTTTGAGCAACGAAATGTAGTGAAACCTAACTCTGAGTAACCTAACCTAGTAAAACCTATTTGTGGGCAACCCAACGTAGCGAAACCTAACTTTGAGCAACCCATTGTAGCGTAACCTAACTTTGAGTAACCTAACCTAGTAGAACCTAGGTGTGAGCAACCCAAAAAAGTGAAACCTAACTTTGAGAAACCCAATGTAGCAAAACCTAACTTTTAGTAACCTAACTTTGAGCAACCAAATGTAGCGAAACCTAACTTTGAAAAACCCAATGTAGCAAAACCTAACTTTGAGTAACCTAACCTAGTGAAACCTATCTGTGGGCAACCCAACGTAGCGAAACCTAACTTTGAGTAACCTAACCTAGTGAAACCTATGTATGGGCAACCCAACGTAGCGAAACCTGACTTTGAGTAACCTAACCTAATGAAACCTAATTGTGAGCAACCCAAAGTAAAGAAACCTAACTTTGAGCAACCCAATGTAGCGGTACCTAACTTCGAGTAACCTAACCTAGTAAAACCTATTTGTGGGCAACCCAACGTAGCGAAACCTAACTTTGAGTAACCTAACCTAGTGAAACCTAACTTTGAGCAACGAAATGTAGTGAAACCTAACTCTGAGTAACCTAACCTAGTGAAACCTATTTGTGGGCAACCCAACGTAGTGAAACCTAACTTTGAGTAACCTAACCAAGTGAAACCTATTTGTGGGCAACCCAACGTAGCGAAACCTAACTTTGAGTAACCTAACCTAGGGAAACCTAACTTTGAGCAACGAAATGTAGTGAAACCTAACTCTGAGTAACTTAACCTAATGAAACCTAATTGTGAGCAACCCAAAGTAGCGAAACCTAACTTTGAGCAACGAAATGTAGTGAAACCTAACTCTGAGTAACCTAACCTAGTAAAACCTATTTGTGGGCAACCCAACGTAGCGAAACCTAACTTTGAGCAACCCATTGTAGCGTAACCTAACTTTGAGTAACCTAACCTAGTAGAACCTAGGTGTGAGCAACCCAAAAAAGTGAAACCTAACTTTGAGAAACCCAATGTAGCAAAACCTAACTTTTAGTAACCTAACTTTGAGCAACCAAATGTAGCGAAACCTAACTTTGAAAAACCCAATGTAGCAAAACCTAACTTTGAGTAACCTAACCTAGTGAAACCTATCTGTGGGCAACCCAACGTAGCGAAACCTAACTTTGAGTAACCTAACCTAGTGAAACCTATGTATGGGCAACCCAACGTAGCGAAACCTGACTTTGAGTAACCTAACCTAGTGAAACCTATCTGTGGGCAACCCAACGTAGCGAAACCTAACTTTGAGTAACCTAACCTAGTGAAACCTATGTATGGGCAACCCAACGTAGCGAAACCTGTCTTTGAGTAACCTAACCTAGTGAAACCTAACTTTGAGCAACGGAATGTAGTGAAACCTAACTTTGAGTAACCTAACCTAATGAAACCTAATTGTGAGCAACCCAAAGTAGCGAAACCTAACTTTGAGCAACCCAATGTAGCGGTACCTAACTTCGAGTAACCTAACCTAGTAAAACCTATTTGTGGGCAACCCAACGTAGCGAAACCTAACTTTGAGTAACCTAACCTAGTGAAACCTAACTTTGAGCAACGAAATGTAGTGAAACCTAACTCTGAGTAACCTAACCTAGTAAAACCTATTTGTGGGCAACCCAACGTAGCGAAACCTAACTTTGAGCAACCCATTGTAGCGTAACCTAACTTTGAGTAACCTAACCTAGTAGAACCTAGGTATGAGCAACCCAAAAAAGTAAAACCTAACTTTGAGAAACCCAATGTAGCAAAACCTAACTTTTAGTAACCTAACTTTGAGCAACCAAATGTAGCGAAACCTAACTTTGAAAAACCCAATGTAGCAAAACCTAACTTTGAGTAACCTAACCTAGTGAAACCTATCTGTGGGCAACCCAACGTAGCGAAACCTGACTTTGAGTAACCTAACCTAGTGAAACCTATGTATGGTCAACCCAACGTAGCGAAACCTGACTTTGAGTAACCTAACCTAATGAAACCTAATTGTGAGCAACCCAAAGTAAAGAAACCTAACTTTGAAAAACCCAATGTAGCAAAACCTAACTTTGAGTAACCTAACCTAGTGAAACCTATCTGTGGGCAACCCAACGTAGCGAAACCTAACTTTGAGTAACCTAACCTAGTGAAACCTATGTATGGGCAACCCAAAGTAGCGAAACCTAACTTTGAGCAACTTAATGTAGTAAAACCTAACTCTGGGTAACCTAACCTAGTGGAACCTAATTGTGAGAAACCCAACGTAGCGAAACCTAACTTTGAGCAACCCATTGTAGCGTAACCTAACTTTGAGTAACCTAACCTAGTAGAACCTAGGTGTGAGCAACCCAAAAAAGTGAAACCTAACTTTGAGAAACCCAATGTAGCAAAACCTAACTTTTAGTAACCTAACTTAGTGAAACCTAACTTTGAGCAACCAAATGTAGCGAAACCTAACTTTGAAAAACCCAATGTAGCAAAACCTAACTTTGAGTAACCTAACCTAGTGAAACCTATCTGTGGGCAACCCAACGTAGCGAAACCTAACTTTGAGTAACCTAACCTAGTGAAACCTATGTATGGGCAACCCAACGTAGCGAAACCTGTCTTTGAGTAACCTAACCTAGTGAAACCTAACTTTGAGCAACGGAATGTAGTGAAACCTAACTTTGAGTAACCTAACCTAATGAAACCTAATTGTGAGCAACCCAAAGTAGCGAAACCTAACTTTGAGCAACCCAATGTAGCGGTACCTAACTTCGAGTAACCTAACCTAGTAAAACCTATTTGTGGGCAACCCAACGTAGCGAAACCTAACTTTGAGTAACCTAACCTAGTGAAACCTAACTTTGAGCAACGAAATGTAGTGAAACCTAACTCTGAGTAACCTAACCTAGTAAAACCTATTTGTGGGCAACCCAACGTAGCGAAACCTAACTTTGAGCAACCCATTGTAGCGTAACCTAACTTTAAGTAACCTAACCTAGTAGAACCTAGGTGTGAGCAACCCAAAAAAGTGAAACCTAACTTTGAGAAACCCAATGTAGCAAAACCTAACTTTTAGTAACCTAACTTTGAGCAACCAAATGTAGCGAAACCTAACTTTGAAAAACCCAATGTAGCAAAACCTAACTTTGAGTAACCTAACCTAGTGAAACCTATCTGTGGGCAACCCAACGTAGCGAAACCTAACTTTGAGTAACCTAACCTAGTGAAACCTATGTATGGGCAACCCAACGTAGCGAAACCTGACTTTGAGTAACCTAACCTAATGAAACCTAATTGTGAGCAACCCAAAGTAAAGAAACCTAACTTTGAGCAACCCAATGTAGCGGTACCTAACTTCGAGTAACCTAACCTAGTAAAAATTATTTGTGGGCAACCCAACGTAGCGAAACCTAACTTTGAGTAACCTAACCTAGTGAAACCTAACTTTGAGCAACGAAATGTAGTGAAACCTAACTCTGAGTAACCTAACCTAGTGAAACCTACTTGTGGGCAACCCAACGTAGTGAAACCTAACTTTGAGTAACCTAACCAAGTGAAACCTATTTGTGGGCAACCCAACGTAGCGAAACCTAACTTTGAGTAACCTAACCTAGGGAAACCTAACTTTGAGCAACGAAATGTAGTGAAACCTAACTCTGAGTAACTTAACCTAATGAAACCTAATTGTGAGCAACCCAAAGTAGCGAAACCTAACTTTGAGCAACTTAATGTAGTAAAACCTAACTCTGGGTAACCTAACCTAGTGGAACCTAATTGTGAGAAACCCAACGTAGCGAAACCTAACTTTGAGCAACCCATTGTAGCGTAACCTAACTTTGAGTAACCTAACCTAGTAGAACCTAGGTGTGAGCAACCCAAAAAAGTGAAACCTAACTTTGAGAAACCCAATGTAGCAAAACCTAACTTTTAGTAACCTAACTTAGTGAAACCTAACTTTGAGCAACCAAATGTAGCGAAACCTAACTTTGAAAAACCCAATGTAGCAAAACCTAACTTTGAGTAACCTAACCTAGTGAAACCTAATTGTGAGAAACCCAACGTAGCGAAACATAACTTTGAGTTACCTAACCTAGTGAAACCTAATTGTGAGAAACCCAAAGTAGCGAAACCTAACTTTGAGCAACTTAATGTAGTAAAACCTAACTCTGGGTAACCTAACCTATTGGAACCTAATTGTGAGAAACCCAACGTAGCGAAACCTAACTTTGAAAAACCCAAAAGTGAAACCTAACTTTGAGAAACCCAATGTAGCAAAACCTAACTTTTAGTAACCTAACTTAGTGAAACCTAACTTTGAGCAACCAAATGTAGCGAAACCTAACTTTGAAAAACCCAATGTAACAAAACCTAACTTTGAGTAACCTAACCTAGTGAAACCTATCTGTGAGCAACCCAACGTAGCGAAACCTAACTTTGAGTAACCTAACCTAGTGAAACCAAATTGTGAGCAACCCAACGTAGCGAATCCTAATTTTGAAAAACCCAATGTAGCAAAACCTAACTTTGAGTAACCTAACCTAGTGAAACCTATCTGTGGGCAACCCAACGTAGCGAAACCTAACTTTGAGTAACCTAACCTAGTGAAACCTATGTATGGGCAACCCAACGTAGCGAAACCTGACTTTGAGTAACCTAACCTAGTGAAACCTAACTTTGAGCACCTAACCTAGTCCGCGTGACTGGTTAGGTTAGGTTAGGTTAGGTTAGGTTTTTTTTTTTTTTTTTTTTTTTTTTTTTGTTGTGGCAGGAGTGGGAAATCCTCATGGACACCCCGAGGGGTAGTGCCGGACTCTTACCGGCTAAAACCCACTCCTGCCTCGCAAGTTGTCCTCTAACGTTGTCAGAGCTCTTTATTGCGATTTGTTTAATTATTATCTTACATACATTTATATAGCTAACATCTTTGAACTAACTTATATCTATGGTGATTTATTTATTGTCTAATTTACAGCTAAGCAGTGCACTTGGCCCAGTATTTTTTTTTTTTTTTTTTTTTTTTTTTTGAGCTTTCCGTATCTTTTATTATATATATATTTATACACTTTTTTTTTTTTTTTTTTTTTTTTTTCCGTATATTGGTACTTAAACTATATACTCAATATACAGGTAAGTATCCATATTTACAACTTATTTCTACTTATTACTAAACTAACTATTTTTTCGCAATAATCTAAAAATTTCGGCCGGTCTTTTTTATCTCTCATTAGAAATGGGAGGTTTGTTGCTGTAAGGCTCATTGTTAACTCTTGCTCCGTCTCAAAACGTGCTCTCTCTGTAATTGGGCACTCCAGGAGGATGTGGGCAACGGTTTCCTCGACTCCAGGTTCACAGGCGCACGATGAATTCTCCTTACATTTAAATCGTGTCAGATATGAGGAGAATCCACCGTGCCCAGTGAAGATTTGTGTCCTTATGTACGTGAGCTCAATTTTCCTCACGATACCGTACGCGGATATTGCGTCGGGGAAAAACAGTTTAGTGCCGGAGGCTGTTTCTCCGGCTTTATATTTCCCATTCCATTCGTCAAGCGACCTCATACGTATCTGCCGCTTGACGAATGAGATGGGGCACAGGTCGTAGTCCGGCTTCTTCTTCGACTTTAGGGCAGCTTCCTTTGCGAGTTGATCAGCCCGCTCATTGCCCTCCAATCCTGTGTGGGCCTTTATCCAGAACAAGGAGACACTCTTGTTCTGGAGCTTGCAGCGGCGTATGGTGTCCCTTGTTTCCACTGCTAGAGGATGGGGGGCACTGACGTTGGTGACTGTCTGCAGGGCCGCCATAGAGTCGCTGAAGATGCCGAACGTGTTTTCCCGGCGTTTGAGTGCTTCAGTTGCCGCTTTCTGCAGTGCCAACAATTCAGCCTGGTAGACAGTGCAGTATGACGGCAAAGTAAGTTTAAGAGCCTTTGTTTCGGTGGTACTATCCCACAAAGATAGCGCCGCGCCGACCTTGCCCTGTATCTTACTGCCGTCGGTAAAAATGCGCACAGCAAACTCCTCACTCCGGTTTCTGTATTCTTCGTCGTCCGCTATGCTGTCGTACTGCAGTGTCACCAATTCTGCGGGGTGAGGGGCTTCAAGGGCTGAGGCCATCCGCTCGATCTCCCTATCTCCCAGTGTTGGCTGGGGCACTCCCCCCTTCGCTTCGTAAAGTGAAGCAGCTTCCCTTATCCGAATGTCTAGAGGGAGTATCCCAGCGAGCAACAGTGCCGAGTTTAGGGAGACCGTGCGGTAGGCTTTGCACAACTTTTGCGCAAACCCTCTTTGGACCACGTTTAGCTGTTTTTGGACCCCTAATTTGTTTGCGGCTGGCGCCCATGCACTCGCTGCGTACAGTATCGTGGGCTCTACTGCTGCCGTGTAGATGGTCCTGATGATTTCCGGCTGTAGACCCCAACTAGCTCGAGCTGCCCTGGCCAGTTGTTTGTACATAGCTATCGCCTTTTTACAAGCGATAGCTATGTGTTTGTTGAAGCTGAGTTTGTCGTCGATTGTGAGGCCTAATATTTTGACGTCACGGGACGTTCCAATGTCGATCCCCCCCATGCTCAAGCGCGGAGTGTCATACTTTAGCTTTCGTGTTAAGACCATTGCGCAGGTTTTGTGCGGTGCGAATTTTAGCTTGTTTCTGACACCCCATGCCCGAACATGTTCGAGAGCGGCATTGGCTCGTCCCTCTATCTCTGCCGCCGTTTCACCGTCGAAAATCAGGACAACGTCATCGGCGAATGCTTGGCAGTAGTTGCCCCCAGTGTCGAGCTCCTTCAAGAGGGGGTCCAGTAGGAGGTTCCAGAAGAGTGGACCCGCAATGGATCCCTGGACGCAACCCTTGCTCGTCGATTTTTTGCACTCCTCACCTAAGTACCTCACGCTAACAGTCCTGTCACTGAGGTAACTACTGACCACTCGTCTCAAGTTTACAGGGCACTTTTCCTCAGCCAATCGGACTTTGATAGCAGGCCACCACGCACTGTCAAAGGCTCCCTCTATGTCTAGTGACACAAGAGTAACAATTTTCTTTTGTGTCAACTTCTTGCGGATGTGTTGCACCATGGTGTAGAGGGAGTCCTCTGTGCTCCTTTGCGGCATAAAGCCGTATTGGCGAGTACTGATCCTGGGAAGCAAATAGAACCTAAGGCGAGCGACCAGCATCTTCTCGTACACCTTCCCTAATACAGGCAAGAGCCCAATCGGCCTGTAGGACTTTGGTACGCTGTACGAGTCTTTGCCTGGCTTCCTTAGTGCCACCACCGTTGCTTCTTTCCAGATTTTTGGAAAGTAGTGGCATGTCAGGCATTTGTTAACCAGTGACAGGAAGAATTCAGGGTCGCAGCTTATGGCCTGAGTGCAGATATCTGCTGTGAAGCCATCGGCTCCCGGGGCCTTTTTTGGGTTGAAGGACCTCATGGCCCTGTCCAGTTCGCCTTGGGTGAACGGTGGGTCATGTTGTTCATCATGACTCCACTCGTTCACCTTGTCCGCCTTCTGTCTTGTGAGGTTATGGTCCATGTTGTCATCTTCTTCCCGGTCCACCGGGTAGAATGTCTCGGCCAGCAGCTTCACTGAGCCCTTGGCGTCCAGGGTTATCCCTCCATTTTGTAACGGTAGGTCTTCCTCTCTGTTTGCGACTCTCCCCATGACCCTATAAATTCCCTCCCAAACCCCTTCCCTGGTCTGTTTACAGCAGAACCCCTTCCAACTCTCCTCTATGGCCGTTTTTACTGCTGTTTCATAATTCCCTTTTTCTTGCAGGTACAGACTGACGACGCTAGCTCTTCGGATCGGTGCAGCGTTCCGGATTCGGCGCTTCCTGGTAGCGACGAGCCTCTTCATCTCCGCGAGTTCCTCTGACCACCATGGCATGGTAAGTACCTCTTTGGACTTTTTTGATGGTATTGCATGCGTACATGTGTCTTGGATAGCTTTGGTGTAGGCGCTTATCATGTGGTCTAATGCATTTGTGTTGCTGATGTTTCCCACTTCCTGTACCGTCAATTTCTCCTCCTGCATAATTTGAGACAGTTTCAAACGAAACCGCCTCCAATTAGCCTTTTTGGTGTTGAAACGTCTGGTGGTACGTTCAATGCTAATACCCTTAGACTTTTGAAGTCTGATACTAAGGCCTATGCCATTGTGATCGGAACTCGTTAGACCGACTATTACCCGCCAGCCGTCCACCAGATGCAGCATATCCTCGGTGCACGCCGTTACATCCACGTGGCTGCTGTACCTGACTCCGCCTCTCACGGTGTCAAATGTCGGAGTGTCTCCATTATTGAGGACGTGCATCCCCCACTGCTCCAAGGTCCCGCATAATAGTTCTCCCCTCGCGTCTTCGCTGCTGCTGCCCCACCAAGTACTTTTGGCGTTCGCGTCTCCTCCAATGAGCAACCTGCTATCTCCTGCGTGTTGCACGATTCGCTGCATATGCTCCAGGTAAGGCTCCACGGGTTTGTCTGGCTCGAAATAAAATGATACCAGCGTGATCGTCCAGGCGCTGGTTCGGACTCCCACCACAACGATGTTGTCTGTGGTGAGTTGTGGGTACTGCATGACATCTAGGTCGTGGTCAAGGACAGCAATTGCTGCCTTAACAGTCCCTTCTCCTCCACCAGCGTTCTGGAAGACCCTCACGCCCCGGTAGCTTCTCACTCTATTTGCCCGACCAACGTAGGGCTCCTGAAGCAATGCAACGGCGACTCGCTGCGATTCGGCCTCCAACAAGAGTTCGTTGGTTGCGAGCTGACTACGTTGCAGGTTTGCCTGGATTATGGAGTACTTGTGGGGAGCTGCTGGGACCACCTTAGCAATAAGCTACGGACGCTCGGGCGAGTGAGTCCCACTTGCGACGTACGGGGCAATCGGTGCTGAACGCATTGTGCTCAGCGCCACTCACTTTTGCTCTGGTACAGTTCACACACTTAGGCGCTTCGCCTAGCTGGTTGTCTGGGCAGTCCATCCTAAGGTGTGGACCACCACAGTGGCTGCACAGGTCGGAAGGGTCCTTGCAAAAGCGTTTGCTGTGTCCAAAACCCAAGCAGCGTGTGCACTGCACCAGGGGAGTTTGGTCTTCTACCCGCACTATCTGAAGGTCTATTCGAAGCTTTCCTACTTCAGTAGCCCTCCTCCATATAGAAGGAGAAACGCTGAGCACAATGCTGTTACAGTGGGGGTTTCGCGCTTTCCTTCGGTACTTGACGCCCATCCTGAGCTCCTCGCCCCCGAGACCGTGAAAGAGTTCCCGGTTCTGATTCCTAAGGGCTTTTAGGACGTCTTCGTCGCTATGAATTTGCAAAACGTCCCTAAGAATCAGAAGCGGGTCCCTGTTGCGTACTTCCTCGACGACGAGGTTCTCTCCGACAGTTTCAAGTCTCTCCCGGATTTTCTGCCTCTCTTCCTTTGTTCGGCAGCCCATGATAACCTTCCGATCTTTTGCCTTTCTGACCCTTTCTACTTGCACCCAGCCTTCCTTTGCGTCCACAGCCCGCCTCACTCTCTCAAGGATCTCGTCACCTGTATCCAAGCTCTGTGTAGAGGAAACAACCACGGAGTGTAGCGTCGCTCGTTCCTGCGTTTGAACGCTGGTTTGTCCTCTGTGTGTTGCCGCCACGGATGCGTAGGTTCTTTCCCCACACAGATCATTGGCTATTAAGGTTTCCCTAAGGTTTTCCATTTTTATAATGTTTTCCTTCATGAGGGTGCTATTTTCCTCGAGGCGTTCGAGTAGTTTTTTCTGGCTTTCGTCAGTGGCGCAAGGGCTCGGTGAGTTAGGCTGTCCGGTTGTTTTATCGGCTGCAGTGGGAGCAGAAATTGTGAAGCTCCTTCCTTTCCTTTCCGACTCCTTCACGATCTCAAACAGTCGGTCGATTGCCGCAAGGACCTCTATTTTTATTTCTCCTTTGAGATTCCGAGAGTTGCCCAAGTGTAGCTTCGCCTTGTTTAGGCAGGCTCTTGCTTCCGACGTGAGATCCACGTATTTTTTCTCGGGTTTTTTGGCATCCGCTGAGACCCGCCGCGTCTCCAGGGGCCCGGGAACCTTATTGGCAGTTGTTTTTGCCAGTGGTGGTGTAGATTTTGCTTTGTTGGCTGGCAGTTTAGCCTGCGGCTCTGCTATGCCAGCCTCCAATTCAGCAACGCTTTTCCTTACATTTAAGGTTGGGGTTGCGGGTTTCTCCGGGGATCGCGGCGAGACTCCGGGGCTGCGCGAGCTCTCGTCCTTTTTCGCTGGAGTGCGGAACATGATTTGGGAAAGTAAAATAAATTTCAGAGGACAACTGCACAGTCAATGCTGGTCCCTGTAAAGGGGGGATCAGTAAGTTATTTTAATGTAAAAACTAAGTGCACCGGTCAAAAAACACGGTGTACGGCGTCCTGAATAAGCAAAACACTGCCTGGGTCAAAAAACAGGAAAAAGAAAAATAAATATAAGCATCAAGAGACGACGCTACAATATAGAATATGG
The DNA here is from genome assembly GCA_033682625.1 of Helicoverpa zea x Helicoverpa armigera. Taxonomy (NCBI): domain Eukaryota; kingdom Metazoa; phylum Arthropoda; class Insecta; order Lepidoptera; family Noctuidae; genus Helicoverpa; species Helicoverpa zea x Helicoverpa armigera. Next base: position 14,476,464 of record JAWIIS010000021.1, read on the forward strand.
CTCTATTTATAATACACTGTAGACACTTACTTAATTAAAGTAAAGAACACCACAGGCATAGTCAAGTGCCGGAAACTGCGTCTTTCTACGACCAACGGTTGCCAAGTTATCCTAGAATTAGTTTATCCAAGATGGCGGACCATCAGCACAAAAGTCAATTTTATAAGCTTCCGGGTGTCGCAGAAATCCAGAAAAAACTGTCTAACTATGTGGTGGTATATTGTCTCTATAAATATTTTTTTAATGGTACCAAAATTTTAGTGTTTAATTATTTTCGAAAGGTAGTGGGGGGGATGGAGACTACCGAGGGAAGGTCAGCAAAGAAAACCGCAACGCTCTGCGACTTCTGGTTCCGGAGATATGACGTGTTTTATAAAAACAAGATGGCCGTCAAAATGGCTGCCAGGTTTTGGACCTCAATATCTCCGGATCAAAACGTCTCTCAGGAGCGTGTGAGGGCTCGCCGTTCTTCCCTCCGACTTCTCTATGTGAATCTGGGACAGGAATTAGGATCAAGATCACATGTGTTGTGGCCAATGGGGAAGGGGTGGGGGGCTGCAGAAGGATGGCGGAAGGTCAACGAAAGAAACCGCAAGTTCGTACGACGTCCCGAACCGAAGTTATCGCAATAAGAAAGTTTGGGCGGAATTGGGCGGTACCTCAGCGCCCTCGCAACAATTTCCGCCCAAAACTTCAACAGCCGATTTCTCGAGTCCTAGACGTCGCAGAGACACGCTCTTTAGCTCGCCGAACAGGTCTTTCAAAGGGCTTTCTGATGGAATTACTAAAGGGAATTTTTGGATCAACCCTTAATTTAATTCTAAGAAAAAATCGATAATTTTATACAAAAAAGAGTGTAAAGTTTCAACTATGAGAATAAAAATTTCCAAAAAATTCCCACGTGTTTAAATTTATTTACCCAGTTTTTTGGCAATCACAGTTATTTACTAGGGGTTGTAAAAAGTACCCCTCGTGTCACCCCTTAAATTTAAAAAATGTATATTTAAAAAACCTAATGGAATAAAATTTTGAAATTTTGGTATGTTGTAGATCTAACTTAAACCTATAGAAAAATATTTTAAAAACTGGGGGTCGTCGCGACAGATTTGGAAATACGATTTTTTGAAATTTTGCAAAAAATGTAAAGTTCAATATCTTAAAAACTAAAGCACCTATCTTCAAGCTTCAAACGGCTGGTGACAGCTCCCGGCAGGGCCTTCAATGCTGGCTGGATAGAATTCTCCCAACACCATTGGATGCGTGGCTTGATGACCACGTGGTAACTGTTTTTTTGGTTTTATTTCCGCCCACGTGGGCGGAAAAAATCGGCAATGATGTCCGAAATGTAGAGCTCAGTCCCGGCTTTAAATTGGCACTAAAAAAGGGATATGTCGCCGCGGTAGATCGGGCAGCGTTAATTTTTAAAGGTAAAAATTTTAGCAAATTTCCACTTTTTTGCACTTTGCACTCGAACGGCTGCACCGATTTTCACCACACTTTCACCCGCGCGTAGGCCTGATTTTTCCGCACAGTTTGGTATGCAACACGATATGTTACGCGAGAAAAATACCACTGGTAGCGATTTTTGAAGGGAATTTTTGCGCGGAGCTTCGCCTGTACACGTGTTCTCGCGGCGGGGGGTGTCCGCGTGACTGGGTTAGGTTAGGTTAGGTTTTTTTTTTTTTTTTTTTTTTTTTTTTTTTTTTTTTTTTTTTTTTTTTTTTTTTCTGCTTTTCCCCGCTCATAAGAACAGCAGGATCTTATTATTCTAGAGTCTCATGCATCCCAGTTCTCGCATATATTCCTCTCGCACTTTCAAGCCGCATACTTTACTCATTCATTCGTCACCTTTTATTCCTTGCCGGGTGGGATTCCCGCTAATCTCTACTATTTATTTTATTCAGGGATTAATATTCGGGTTCTGGCTTTTATTTCAAATAAAGATATTGACACTATATTATTTTGTTCTTACAGTTTTCTAATTTTACATTTTGTATCCTTATTCTATGTACTTTCAACAGTATTTTATGAAACTTTTTTACAATTGCATCTTTACATCTATTTTTTTTTTTCTTACATAAACTTTTACTCTAATTTTTATCTCTTGACAGCAGTTTGTCATTTCACATCCTTATGTTCTTAGTATTACTAGTTATCTTAATTATACGACATTTGCAACTTATTTTGTATTTTTATATTGCTTACAGATGGTTTTACACTGTACTTTTAGCTTATGATAACATAACAATAGTTCGGTTACTTACTTTCTATTTTTCTTAATTTAACATTTTTGTTCTTACAATCTAGGTACTTCTTGGTTACATTAAGCTATTTGACACTTTACTTGTTATCTTATTTACACATTTGAAATATAATTTCTAGCGTGTGATGACATGATAACTTTTACATTGCTGTTACAAAATTTAGGTATTCCTGGGCGCGCTTCCTGTCGCAGTGACAAGGAGGTGGTTTTGGGCGCTTTTATGTTTTAGTAGGTGGGTGGGTACTTAATTTTTTATTCATTAGTATACTCTAGTTATATGATAGTATTCTTATTTCTTTCTTATTCTACTTACAATTTTAATTTTAAATTTTTCGTAGAAAAAGTTTTAATTTTGCTTTTCTTTTAAGTTTCGTTACCTAATATTTCATATTTTTTGTAGTGTTTTTGTGTTTATACCTTACATAGTTATAATTTTTCATACGTAGCTATAATTGGATGCAACCCTTGGGTTATGGTCTTATATTCTTTTGTAGTTTGCTCACATGTATTTACTTTTATGTTTACTTGCTCTATTTATTTGTATTAATAATATATATATAAACTCATTTTATATATATTTATTCACTTTTCTTTGACTGTTATTATTTTTGGAACTTTTTTGTCTTTGTTGGGGTATGTGTCAGGTGTTTCTGTGTGTTTTTGATATGTGTATATATATTCACTATATATTTTTCATATCGTGTTTTAATTGTTTTTTGTTTGTCCGGTTTCCATGTCTCTGTTTTAACCACTATTGTGTTCCAGTGTCTTTTGTACTCCCGGTTTGTGTATTTGTATGTGGTTTGTGTGTTTATTTGTGTAATTGTGTGGGTGATGTGTGGTGAGTCAAACGTACATTGTTGTTGCACGAGCCAGGTAGTCCCATTTTTTGCGAACGGGGCAATCAGCACTGAAGGCATTGTGCTCAGTGTTCTGCAGCCTAGAGTGCGAGCAGTTGCAGCACCGCGGTTCGTTGCCTGCCATAAAATCTGCACATTTCTCGCGCAGATGCGGGCCGCCGCAGTGGCTGCACCTGTCCGCACTTTCCGTGCAAAATTTCCGGCCGTGCCCGAATGCCAAGCATTTCGTGCATTGGATGAGCGGGGACTGGTCCTCCACTCTGACCCTTTGCAGGTCCAGGTAGAGGGCTCCAGCCTCCGTCATCCTCCGCCATACCACGGGACCAACCTGGATAATGACGTGCGCGGTTTTAGGGTTTCTTGTCCGTTTTTTAAATTTAATCGTTGTTTCCCTGTCTTCTTGAGAGAGATCTCTGAATATCTCCTCATTCTGAACATGAAGCGCCCTGGTTATGTCCTCGTCGTCGCTGGGTAGGAAGACGTCCTTTAGAATGACGAGCGGATTTTTATTTTTCATATTTGATACAATCAAACCTTCACCCTGACTTTCAATCCTTTGTTTCACCTTGTTTAATTCTTCTCTTGTGTCGCACCCTAAGATGACGGTCTGATTTTTTGCTTTTCGCACCTTATTAATTTTTAGGCCAGTACCCCGGGCATCGACCGCCTTCTTCACTCGCTCGAGCACTTCGTCGGCAGTCTCCTGATTGCCTTCGAGAGTGACCGCCATCGAGTGAAGTGCCGGCCGGTACCCGGGTTTGGCTGCTGCGACGCTCGCGTACGACCTAGGCTCGGATGGCTGCTTGTCTTGCTTTGCGACTTCAGACAGCGTTGCTTTGGCTGAAGCGACATCATCGGCAATACCGTCGAGCTTCTCGTCGAGGGTAATCTGAGTGCGGCTCACTACCATGACGCCTTGCGTCGTCTGGTTGATGGCCGCCTTAGCCTCGTCGATTTTATCGACGATCTTGTCAATGATGTCTGACCCACCATCGTCTCGAAGAGCTGTCTGTTGGTCGAAGCACAGCACCATCTTCTCTTCGAGCTTGTTCAGCCGCATTTGCAGCTGAGTCTCGACATCCTCCAGCCTTTCAATGATGCAGACATCTTTATCTGGCAGTCCGGCAGTACTAGGCGCCCGCGTCCTGGTTGCCGCTGTTTCCAAGCTTGTTACCCGCTTGCTCAGCTCAAACAGGACGCGGAGGCCCCTGTCAGACTGTACCTCCAGGAAGGTCTTGATATCTTTCCTCATTTGAGGATATTCTTTGACCTTTGAGGGAATGTCCTCAAAGGTTTTCATGACTTCCTGAAGGAGTGTGTTCGTGCTTTTCGTTGCGTAGTCCTCTGTTTGCGTCTGGTATACTGCCATATTATCCAGTGATCTCCTTTTCCGGTCTGGTCTCCGGATGAAGGTTTTGGCGGCATCCTGTGCTGGTGCTAATGCAGTTGTAGTTGCAGAAGGGCTGGGGGTGACTGGTTTTGTGGCGGCGCCAGAGGTCGTCGGTGTGCGGTACATTGTGTTGCGTGTGTAATGTGTATTTGTTGTTATGCGGGTTGTGTGTATGTATAGTGTACGTGTGCGCTAGGCTTAGTGAGTGAGACGGGGAACGTTGTCAATAGTTAGTCTGACCCTGTATAGAGGGGTCAGAGTCAGTGAGTGTATATGTAAACAATATATAAGTTAGTATAATGTTAAATGAATGTAGATTGCTGCTTAATCTACTGTTTTTAGGGCTTTACTTAGGTCTTAGCTCTGTTTAAAGATTCAACAAGATATGGCAACAAAGTAAAAATAATAAAAATGCTAAGTAAATTTTTTAGGGGGGGGGTGGGTCCAATATATGGGGGGGGGGGTTCCTCTTATAGGACTTCTGCCGTGGTGTCTTCGACACCACAAAGGCAGGATTTGAGGTCGAAATCGAGCTATCTCCCTTAGTTTCCGAGATATCGGATTTTGAAAGATGTTATTTTAGGGTGTGCGGGGGAGGGGGTCCAAACCAGGGGGGATGGACGTTTTATACCCGACTTTAACCGTGGTGTCTTCGACACCACAAAGGCCGGATTTGAAGTCCAAAATCGTCTATCTCCCCTGGTTTATGAGATATGATGTTATAAAAAGCATAACCTCCCTTTTTGTCACTGCCTGATATGTCGGGTAAATTTGAAATTTGTAAACAAAATTAACTCGACTTCTCCTGGACCGATTTTGACGTGGGTGGGCTTGTTTTGAAGCTCTCGTCGAGACGCTTATGGTGCACCTTGAATGCGCCCAAAATATTTCATCCCTTAATAGCTACCCTTAAATTAGTTATGAGAATTTCGGTTTTTAGGGTGTGGTTTAGGCTAGCATGTGTTGAGGTCGGTTCAAGGGTATTAAAATAACCTGTATAGGTGCCCCCTTCAATATACACCAGTTAGTTTTTAAATTTCTACCCCTAGGGCGAAATTAATTTTTTGTTGTTTACAAAAGTTTTTGTTTGTTTTATTCCCTGTTCCAGGGGATTTTTTGAGTGTTTAAAAACGTAGGGGGTGGTTTTTAACCACGTCCTATCGTATCCCGGTGTCAAAATCACAAATTGTATGATATTTACAAAGTCGATTTTCGGATCGCGATCTCGTTCTTAACGTTGTTATGCGGTTTAGACCGTTTGTTGACAAACACGTTAACAAGCACCACGACCCGAATTTCGCTTGGAAAATTACGATTTAAACACTAACTTATTTGCTAAGGCCTAAGCTAACTATTTGTCTAAGTTTCGTCTGCGCGCAGGGATGTTTTCACCCTCTTCTGAGGGGTTATCTTGGTGACACTTTCCCACTCTGACCGCAAAGGCCCTTGTTTTAATATTAAATTTAAATTAAGGTGGATTTTGATAATTATGAACGATAAGGTCACTATCAGGCTATAATAAATGCACAAGAATTTATAATATTTTTAATAATTTTGGGGGTTAATTTAACAATTGAAATGTTTTGATTTTACACTGTGTTTTAAAATGAAAATTTTGAAAAAACTACTTCGCGAAAAAATCTAAAAATGTGGGATAATAAAGTGAAGGTGTTTTTTTTTGTCTAGGCAAATTTAAAAAATGGGGGGTTGTCGATTTACTTTTTTGGAAAAATGTCACCAAAGAAAACCACAATTTTGCCGACCTTTGAAGGGCTGCAGCTTCGTCCAGGGTTGTCCGATCTTCCTGGTCGAGGTGTCTAGAGACTCGTCTTGTCAAGGCGCTTCTTTTGGTGTATAGCACACCTTGCCAGGTGTGCTGGAAGTTGAAGCAGGTGGCACGTGTTGACGAGTTTTCCGAGATTATCTCGGCAAATTTTCACCGGAAAAATCCGGGAAAGAATCCAGAAGATAGAACCCGCTGAGACGAGTATTTTGACCCCAAAAAAGTGGGGGGTCGTCGATCGCGTTCGTGCAGCGTTTCACAAAAACTTTAAAAAATCACGTTTTTTGAGCACAACTTTCTCTCACTTTCTCCAATTTCCGTGCGGTTTTCACTGTCGTGTTCTCCTCACTGAGACGCGTACGTTGATATATAGCACTTATATGTTTGCGCGAAAAAACCTATTTTTCGGATTTTTAGTCGCGGAGCGTGGAAAAAACGTGGCGCTCGCGGTCGTGGCTGCCAGCAGACTGGGTTAGGTTAGGTTAGGTTAGGTTAGGTTAGGTTAGGTTAGGTTAGGTTAGGTTAGGTTAGGTTAGGTTAGGTTAGGTTAGGTTAGGTTAGGTTAGGTTAGGTTAGGTTAGGTTAGGTTAGGTTAGGTTAGGTTAGGTTAGGTTAGGTTAGGTTAGGTTAGGTTAGGTTAGGTTAGGTTAGGTTAGGTTAGGTTAGGTTAGGTTAGGTTAGGTTAGGTTAGGTTAGGTTAGGTTAGGTTAGGTTAGGTTAGGTTAGGTTAGGTTAGGTTAGGTTAGGTTAGGTTAGGTTAGGTTAGGTTAGGTTAGGTTAGGTTAGGTTAGGTTAGGTTAGGTTAGGTTAGGTTAGGTTAGGTTAGGTTAGGTTAGGTTAGGTTAGGTTAGGTTAGGTTAGGTTAGGTTAGGTTAGGTTAGGTTAGGTTAATCGTGCGGTCCATGGCCCTATATGGGGCCCCTGTGTGGGCGATGGACCTGGCGGCCAGCACTCTAGCCATTCTGCGCAGACCGCAGAGGGCGATGGCCGTCAGAGTCGTCCGCGGGTATCGCACGATTTCCTACGAGGCGGCTTGCGTCCTGGCCGGATCCCCGCCCTGGGACCTAGAGGCTAAAGTACTCGCGTCGCTGTATCGGTGGCGCGAGGAAGAGCGGGCACGGGACTCGAGGCCGGTGCAGCGGCAGATAGCGCAGCGCCGAGCAGAGCTCCGTCAGGTCTTGGTGGCGGAATGGCGGCAGAGGCTTCTGCGCCCTACCGCCGGCCTCGCCACCGTCGAGGCGATCCGGCCAGTGCTCGACGACTGGCTCGGGAGAAGGCACGGCTCCCTGTCGTTCAGGGTGACGCAGGTGCTGTCGGGGCACGGCTGCTTCGGCAAGTACCTGTGTCGCATAGGCAGGGAGCCGGACGCTCGGTGCCACCACTGCGTCCATGGCGGGGAGGACACGGCGCAACACACGTTCGTTCAGTGTGTTGCTTGGGAGGAGCAGCGCCGTGTCCTCACAAATGAAGTAGGAGGCGATCTGTCGCTGCCGGCCGTGGTACGGAAGATGGTCGGCAGCGCAGAGTCGTGGGACGCAGTGGTGTCCTTCTGCGAGGACGTGATGTCGCAGAAGGAAGCTGCGGAACGGGAGAGGGAGATTTCAACTGCCGATCCCGCCCGCAGCAGGCGCTCCGGGCGCCGGAGGAGGGCAGACAACGCCCTCTTCCGCCCCCCATGAACGGGTCCAGGGGCGAAGGACTTGGGGAAGTCCCCGCCCCCTATTCAACGGACCCGAGGCGGAGGCGCGCGCGGGTGTCGACGCGCGCCTCTGAGGCGTTGCACGGGGGAGTTTAACACCTCACCCCCCCGTGCCCGAGGCGAGGCCCGCAAGGCGGGCCAGCACCAGTGCGGGGCTGCGGAAGAATTTGGATTCCCGCGGCCCCGCGCCCACGTGTAAGGAGGACACAGGGGGGTTTTAGCCGGTAAGAGTCCGGCACACCCCTCCGCCTCTCCCCAGGCGGAGGAAGTCCATGAGGATTTCCCCCCGAGAGAAAAAAAAAAAAAAAAAGGTTAGGTTAGGTTAGGTTAGGTTAGGTTAGGTTAGGTTAGGTTAGGTTAGGTTAGGTTAGGTTAGGTTAGGTTAGGTTAGGTTAGGTTAGGTTAGGTTAGGTTAGGTTAGGTTAGGTTAGGTTAGGTTAGGTTAGGTTAGGTTAGGTTAGGTTAGGTTAGGTTAGGTTAGGTTAGGTTAGGTTAGGTTAGGTTAGGTTAGGTTAGGTTAGGTTAGGTTAGGTTAGGTTAGGTTAGGTTAGGTTAGGTTAGGTTAGGTTAGGTTAGGTTAGGTTAGGTTAGGTTAGGTTAGGTTAGGTTAGGTTAGGTTAGGTTAGGTTAGGTTAGGTTAGGTTAGGTTAGGTTAGGTTAGGTTAGGTTAGGTTAGGTTAGGTTAGGTTAGGTTAGGTTAGGTTAGGTTAGGTTAGGTTAGGTTAGGTTAGGTTAGGTTAGGTTAGGTTAGGTTAGGTTAGGTTAGGTTAGGTTAGGTTAGGTTAGGTTAGGTTAGGTTAGGTTAGGTTAGGTTAGGTTAGGTTAGGTTAGGTTAGGTTAGGTTAGGTTAGGTTAGGTTAGGTTAGGTTAGGTTAGGTTAGGTTAGGTTAGGTTAGGTTAGGTTAGGTTAGGTTAGGTTAGGTTAGGTTAGGTTAGGTTAGGTTAGGTTAGGTTAGGTTAGGTTAGGTTTTTTTTTTTTTTTTTTTTTTTTTTTTTTTTTTTTTTTTTTTTTTTTTTGTACCAAATCCGCCACATTTATTGGCGCCTATGTAATGCTTATTCTCTTTCATACCAGTTCTCGCTGATTTTCCTCTCGTACTTTCATGCTTCATACAGTGTCTTTCTACTATCCTTCCTCATTCATTCTTGTGGGTGGGACTCCCACTTTTATTTTCCTATTCTATTTCCTATTCTATTATTATATTTATTAAAAATTTTGTAGGGGAAATGAGTTCTCTTACTCCTTTTTTTATTTTACAACTTATTATAATAATATTTTACGTTCTTATATACTATTTGTTTTATTTCACTTATATTCTACCATGTTACACATTCTATCTTTCTTATGACTATTTCTAATTTTCTTATGTACTACACTTACAGTTTTTTGCTTCTTATTACTATGTTTCTATGTTATAATCTATATTATAAATAAAACATAGTTTTATACACTACTGTTTCTTTTTATTACGGTTTTGGCTACATTTTCGCAGTACTCTAAAAATTTATTTCTAGACCTGCCCGACATCACGTCTCTCACGTTGTCCCTCGTCAATACGACATCTAGTTGGCTTTCTAAGTTGTATCTGTCCCGTGAGAAAATTGGACACTCTAGAATTATATGCGGGACACTCTCTTCTGCGGTTAGGTCGCAGACGCACGATGGGCTCTCCTTACACTTGAAACGGTTCAAGTATTCTGAGAACCCACCGTGCCCTGTTAATACCTGTGTGAGAACGCCTGTTGGCCGCACCTGTTTCACAATACGGAAGGCGGCGATGGCGTCAGGAAGAAACATCTTCGTCACCGAGGCCGTCTCGCCCGACACATATCTCCGATTCCACTCACCAAGCGAATCCTGACGGATTTGTCGCCTGATGTATGAAATCGGACATTGGTCGTAGTCTGGCTTCCTCCGTGACGACAATGCTGCCTCCTTCGCCAGCTCGTCCACACGCTCATTCCCTGGCAGGCCCGCGTGGGCTTTGATCCAGAACAGAGACACAGCTTTGCTCTGGTTCAAGGCTTGAGACAAATTGGCTCGCGCGCGGACCGCCAGGGGATGAAGCGAGCCATGGTTTGACAGCGTCTGCAATGCTGCCATTGAGTCGCTGTACAAACCATAGCTCGATTCCGTGCGTTTGAGGATTTCGTCTGTTGCCCTGCAAATGGCCAGGAGTTCCGCCTGGTAGACCGTGCAGTACGCGGCAAGGCTGAGTTTGAGGTTCTGGACTTCGCCCTCATTATTCCATAAGGATAATGCGGCTCCGACCTTCCCCTCAATCTTGCTGCCGTCAGTGAAAATTCGCACTGTCTGCACGTTGTATGTGTCTACCTGCTGTTGATCAGCAAGGCACACGAACTCCAGGGGCATTTGCGTGGCTGGATGAGGGGCTTCTGCAAACCTCACTATACTCTCTATCTCTCTATCGCCCGGCACAAACTGGGACGACCCTCTCCTCGCCGCATACAGGGCTGCTGCCTCTTGTATGCGGAGGTCTAGAGGAAGTATCCCAGAGAGCACCAGTGCGGCATTGAGAGAGACAGTACGGTAGGATTTACAGAGCTTCTGGACGAATCCTCTCTGGACAGAGGCAAGCCGCTTCCGTATTCCCTGCTTAGCGGTAGCGGGAGCCCAGGCGGCAGCCGCGTACGTGATGATAGGTTCGATGGTTGCTGTGTAAATGGTGTGGATTATGTCTCGATGTAGTCCCCAACTGATTTTTGCGGCGCGGGAAAGCTGCTTGTATATTTCGGCTGCCTTCTTGCAAACGTTTGCGGTGTGTTCGTTGAACGTGAGTTTTTCATCAATGGTGAGTCCTAAAAGCTTCATCTTCTTCACCATACCAATGTCGACCCCGGCCATGTTCAGGATTGGGGTGTCGTACTTGAGCTTATTGGTTATGAGCATCGCACAAGTCTTGTGCGGTGCAAACCTGAGCTTGTTCCTGACTCCCCACTCCCGAACATGGGCGAGGGCTGCATTGGTGATCCGTGAGACTTCAGCTGCAGTGTCCCCATCCACGACGAGGACGATGTCGTCCGCAAACGCCTGGACAAAGTTCCCACGCCGTTCCAGGTCCTGTAGTAGTGGGTCCAGAAGTAGGTTCCACAGGATTGGTCCACCGATTGACCCTTGGACACAGCCTTTGTTCGTCTCTCTTGTGCATTCCTCCCCGGCATATCGAACCCTGACTTTCCTACTGTCGAGATAGCTGTCTAGTAGCCTCCTGACATTTACCGGGCACCCTTCCTCAGCCAGTCTGACTCTAATGGCAGGCCACCAGGCGCTATCGAACGCTCCCTCTATATCCAATGACACCAGGACAATTAGCTTTTTCAGCCTCAACTTGTCCTGTACGTGTTTCACTAGCGTATAGAGGGCGTCCTCGGTGCTCCTCTGGGGCATAAAGCCAAACTGACGAGTACTGAGCCGCGGCACGAGCTGCCATTTAATCCGTGCTACTATCATCCTCTCCAGGACCTTCCCCAAGACCGGCAGCAGACCTATCGGTCTATACGACTTGGGGCTCTGATAATTGTCCTTGCCCGGTTTTCTTAGGACTACCACCGTTGCCTCTTTCCAGATGTCCGGGAAATGTGCCAGTTTTAGGCATTTGTTGTATAGGGCAAGGAACGCGTCCGGGTCCTGGTAGATTGCTCGACTGCAGATATCTGATGTTAATCCATCCCCTCCTGGTGCTTTCTTCGGATTGAAACCTGCCACGGCGGTCTTCAGCTCCAGTGATGTAAACGGTGGATCATGGTATTCATCATGAGTCCACCCGTTTATTCGACTGGCCGCTTCCCTAATCATCCTGTGGTCTGCGTTGTCCTCTTCTTCTGTGTCCTTTGGATAGAACGTATCTGCAAGTAGGGCTGCCGATTCTCTTGGGTTTAGGAATGCACCATCGCTAAATAGGGTCAAGTCTTCCTGTCTCCTGGTGGTTCTGCCTATGATCCTGTAGATACCTTCCCACATTCCCTCTCGATCTTGCTTCCGGCAAAACTCCTTCCAACTGGCGACTTGGGCTTTCTTTTCTTCGATCTCATACTCTTCTTTTGCTTTCAGGTACGAGTCAAGGACCATCGCTCTCCGGACCGGTGCGGCATTGCGGATGCGGTTCTTCTTTCTTGTTACCTCCTTTCTCATCAAGGCGAGCTCCTCGGACCACCACGGAATTGTAAGTTTACATTTGTTTTTAACTTGTGGAATAGCTTGTTCACATGCTTCTTGAATAATTTTTCTATATATTATAACTGTCTCTTCCAATTTTTGTTTGCTATTAATTAACTTTATACTTTCTAAATTTAAGTGATTTTCTTCTTTCAGTTTCTCTAAGTTTGTCTTAAATTTTTCCCAGTCCGCTTTCCTTGTGTTGAATTTTCTTGTCGTCCTGCTTATGTTCATACCCTTTTCCCTTTTTACCTTAACATTAAAAAATATCGTGTTGTGGTCCGAGGACGTTGCACTTGTGTCGACCCGCCAGTCGTCTACCAGGTCAAAGAGGTTGAGCGAGCATGCCGTGACATCTACATGGCTTTTAAACGCTCTACCACCTCTCATGGTATCGAAAGTAGGGGTGTCGCCAGTATTCAGTACCTGAAGCTCTAACTCTTCCAGGGTCCCGGACATATCTTCACCCCTGGGGTCTTCTACAGTACTGCCCCACCAGGAACTCTTTGCGTTGGCGTCGCCACCCATCAGCAATCCACCGTTGGCCACTTCCGTTTTGATCTGGGCGATCTGGTTCAGGTATGGCCCTATCGGTTGGTCTGGCTCAAAATAGTATGAGACTACTGCGATTTCCCAGGCTTTGGTTCGGATCCCCACCACGACGATGTTGTTTGTGGTGAGTTTCGGGTGGGGGATAACATCAAGGTCATCATCAAAGACAGCTATTGCTGCCTTAACCCTCCCACTTCCTTCATCCTCGCACTGGTAGATTCTCGCACCACGGTAGCTCTTCATACTTCGCCTCGCCCCCACGTACGGCTCCTGAATCAGCGCCCATGCGATCTGCCTTTCACTGGCCTCTAATAAGAGTTCGGTGGTAGCCAGTTCCTTGCGTTGTAAGTTTGCTTGGGCCACACGGTAAGGTCTTGCTGATTGTTGGACGGGAGTGTTTCTTGGGACAACCTCAGCAGTATGCTACTGCCGTCCTTGCTATTATATCCCATTTCCTCCTAATTGCACAATCCGAACTGAAGGCATTGTGTTCTGTTTTTTCTAGCCTTGCGTGTGTGCAGTTGCAGCATATCGGTGTTGAACCCGCTAACCAATCCGGACAGTCATTTCTTAGGTGCGGTCCGCCGCAGTGACTGCACTTCTCTACGGTTTCCGTGCAGATTCGGCGGCTATGCCCGTATCCAAGACAGAGCGAACATTGGAGGAGTGGGCTCTGGTCTTCGGCCCGTATCCGCTGGAGGTCGATATAAACATATCCTCTTTCTGTCACCCGTCTCCAGATGCTGGGCGAGGTACTAAGCACGATGTGTCCTGTGTGCGGGTTTCTTGCTTTCTTCCTATATTTAACTTCTAACCTATCCGCCTCACCGTCGAGGCCGTGAAAGATACTCGGATTCTGGTTCCTGAGTGCCTTAAGGACGTCCTCATCGGTGTTAGCCAACAGAACGTCCCTAAGGATCAGCAACGGGTCCTTGTTCTTCACTTCCTCCACGGTGAGGTCAGTTCCATTTTTCTTAAGTCTTTCCTTCACTTTGTCCCTTTCCTCTTTTGTGCCGAAACTCATTATAACTTTTCTATTCTTCGTTTTTCTAACCTTTTCCACCGTGATCCATTCTTCTTTTGCATTCACTGCTTCCCGTATTTTAGTTATAACTTCTTCTCCAGTCTTGCTCTCATCCTCGGTGGTGACGGCTATGGAATGTAGAGCAGTCTGCCTAGGCAATGGATTTCCAGACTGACTTGCCGCTACGCTAGCATATGAGATCTTCTCAATACTGTCTTGGCTAGAGCGTAGTGCCTCTTTCAGTCTGTCCATCATTCCATTGCTTTCGGCGAGCTTCTTGCTGTGCTCTTCCATCACCTTCTTAAGGGACTGCATTTCAGTCTCCATGGTCACTGAGCAGGGGGGTGGGGAGGGGACAGCCACTGAGTCCTGCGTCCTTACCGAGGGTGCTCGCCCACCGTCAGCCTCAGCCTCCTTTACCAGAGAGAAGAGCCTCTGCACCTGAATTGTGACATCTTCTTTAATCTCTCTCTTGATGTTTTTAGAGAGTGCCATTTGCTGCATCACCTTCGTGACGCACCTCTTCGCCTCAGCGGTTCTGGGGTTTCGTACGTTGGTATGTGGCACAGGTGGGCTGTCAAGTGGTATTGTCATTACCGTTCCTCTGGTCAAGGTGGATGGTTTGGCTCCCTGTTTCGGCTCGTTAATTTTAGTTGGTGATACGGATTTTCGCTGCTCCTCGAACCCTGCCTCCCATTCGCCCACACTCCTGCGAACACTGTGTTGCGAAGGTCCTGCCTTCGGTGGGCTTCTGTTTGGCGGGTTCGACGTTGCCCTCTTTACTGGTGTCCTGATACCCATCATATTGCTGGTGGTTAGGTTAGGTTAGGTTAGGTTAGGTTCCAGCACTCTAGCCATTCTGCGCAGACCGCAGAGGGCGATGGCCGTCAGAGTCGTCCGCGGGTATCGCACGATTTCCTACGAGGCGGCTTGCGTCCTGGCCGGATCCCCGCCCTGGGACCTAGAGGCTAAAGTACTCGCGTCGCTGTATCGGTGGCGCGAGGAAGAGCGGGCACGGGACTCGAGGCCGGTGCAGCGGCAGATAGCGCAGCGCCGAGCAGAGCTCCGTCAGGTCTTGGTGGCGGAATGGCGGCAGAGGCTTCTGCGCCCTACCGCCGGCCTCGCCACCGTCGAGGCGATCCGGCCAGTGCTCGACGACTGGCTCGGGAGAAGGCACGGCTCCCTGTCGTTCAGGGTGACGCAGGTGCTGTCGGGGCACGGCTGCTTCGGCAAGTACCTGTGTCGCATAGGCAGGGAGCCGGACGCTCGGTGCCACCACTGCGTCCATGGCGGGGAGGACACGGCGCAACACACGTTCGTTCAGTGTGTTGCTTGGGAGGAGCAGCGCCGTGTCCTCACAAATGAAGTAGGAGGCGATCTGTCGCTGCCGGCCGTGGTACGGAAGATGGTCGGCAGCGCAGAGTCGTGGGACGCAGTGGTGTCCTTCTGCGAGGACGTGATGTCGCAGAAGGAAGCTGCGGAACGGGAGAGGGAGATTTCAACTGCCGATCCCGCCCGCAGCAGGCGCTCCGGGCGCCGGAGGAGGGCAGACAACGCCCTCTTCCGCCCCCCATGAACGGGTCCAGGGGCGAAGGACTTGGGGAAGTCCCCGCCCCCTATTCAACGGACCCGAGGCGGAGGCGCGCGCGGGTGTCGACGCGCGCCTCTGAGGCGTTGCACGGGGGAGTTTAACACCTCACCCCCCCCGTGCCCGAGGCGAGGCCCGCAAGGCGGGCCAGCACCAGTGCGGGGCTGCGGAAGAATTTGGATTCCCGCGGCCCCGCGCCCACGTGTAAGGAGGACACAGGGGGGTTTTAGCCGGTAAGAGTCCGGCACACCCCTCCGCCTCTCCCCAGGCGGAGGAAGTCCATGAGGATTTCCCCCCGAGAAAAAGAAAAAAAAAAAAAAAAAAAAAAAAAGGTTAGGTTAGGTTAGGTTAGGTTAGGTTAGGTTAGGTTAGGTTAGGTTGGGGTGCCTGTCAGAAAACCTCCCCGTGTGCTCGGCAACTGCTGGTCCCTGTGGACACGTCCTAAGGGAAGAGCAGTCACCGGGCCGGTGCACCCTGGGCACGGACAATAATCTCTTCGCGGGGGGTGGGATAGAGGAGATTGTTGTCCGTGGCTAATTTCGACAGGAGCGGAGGAGTCGCTCCCGAGGGCTCCCTATCTGCACTCTGCAGCAGCAGAGTGCACGACTAGGGAGCGAGGTGGGGTAGATCGCGGGCCGTTGTACAGTCCGCGGTCTACGGGTCTCCGCGGCGTGCTCGTCGTGGTGACCGAGGTGGGGAAGGCCGCAGGTTGCTCCTCAACCTGCGGTATTGGGGCATCCGTGGCGAGGTGCTGAGCCACGGTGCCAAGTAGGTTAAGTTAGTTTTAAGTTAGCCGTAAGTTAAAAAAAAAAAAAAAAAAAAAAAAAAAAAAAAAAAAAAAAAAAAAAAAAAAAAAAAAAAAAAAAAAAAAAAAAAAAAAAAAAAACCAAAGAGAAAATTACAAAATAACAAAAAATACAAAAATATATTAGATTTAGTCTTAGGTTAGTGTCCTAGTTGTAGATACCGAGCAGCGGGCGGTGTATCCTGCACCGGAGGCATCCGCTGGCCTCGGGGGGACTAAATACCCTCCCAAAAAGAGTGGCCGCATCGCCTTGGGGAAGCGATGGGTGTACCACCCATATCGTAAATGGAAATGTCAGATATAGAGTGTGTCTTGTCTTGCGATCCGGCTGACGCCCGGCGCTCGCAGGTATCCGGGCCTGCGAGTGTTAAATTGGTTACCGAAGGACGCGCAGGGGTAGGCGACCAGGCCCCTGTAGCGGATGTGGCTACTGGAAGCACCGATTCTATGTCATGTGACCCGGCTGACAACCGGCGCTCACAGGTATCCGGGCCTGTGAGTGTGAAATTGGCGACCGACGGACGCGCAGGGGTAGGCGACCAGGCCCCTGCTGCTGATAGTGCTACTGGAAGCACCAATCTTGGCACGGTCTTGAGCCAGGGGGGCTGCAGACCGTGCAGTGTGGTCCTGTCCGACGGGGAGTCGCGCGGAACTGCCTCCAGATTTTGGAGGAAGCGTCCGCGCGATGAAGTCTCGGACCGAGATGGGTCGATAGGCCTATCCTCAAGCGAGGAGGACCTATCGGCCCCAAAAGTGCCGACAGCTCGGCGGGGCCGAAAACCGGCACCAACAGGAGGGGGGGCCTCTTTGCGGCCGCCGAGGGATTCGCGGGGGCGGTTTCTGCGCTCCGCTACTCCGGCGGCCAGCGAAGAGAGTGATGTTGGGGTCAGGAGCGAGGACCCTGGCGGCGTGAGCTGTGTTTCCCTAGGAAGCACGAAAGCAGAGCTCAACGCCGCCAAAAGAGAGCAGCGGAGGGCGGTCGCGGTCGATGAGGTGACAGAGATGGCCCGACGCGCCCGCGAGCGACGTGCCGCTTTGGCGGCTTCAGGGGAGATGTCGGCGGTGGCGTTAAGCCAACAAGTGTTGGGCGGCGTGGATGTCGTCCTGAAGGTTGCCACGCAGTCCGGCAACCTGAAGGGCACATTCACCCGCGCCCTCAAGGAGGCAGCCGCCGACATCAAGGAGGCGGTTGGAGACCTCCTCAACCGAACGGCCTCAGACGAGGTCACTAAGTTGCAGGAGGAGAACAGCCGCCTCCGAAGAGATCTGGAGGATCTCCGGCGGCAAGTGGCTGCGCTGAGCGAGCAGCAGCAGCCACAATCTGCCGCCGTCGCCACTCCGCCCATGGCGACTCCCACTCCCGCACCGGGACCGACAAGCGCGCACACCGACGATGAGGTCGAGCGCATTGTTCGGCTCTGCATGCTCCAGTGCGGGAGCATGATGAACGCTCGCATCGAGGCCATCTCTCGGCGCCTTCCGCAGGAGCCAATCCTCCGGCCGACATTAGCGGCGGACAAACGGAGGACGGAGGAGCCGCCGAGACCTGCGCCTCAAAAGGGGAAGCCCGCGGAGGGTGTTGAAAAGCCCGTGGAGGGAACCCCGTCGAGTGTTCAGCCCACGACTGCCGGGTCCAAGGGTGAGACCTGGGCGAAAGTCGTGGGCCGCAAGAAGGCCCGCAAAGCCGCCAAAAAGGCCGCGGCACCAGCAGCAGCGCGCGCCGCAGTTGCGCAGCCTGCGCGACGGACTGCCAAAAAGACCGGCGGTCGCAATGCGCCGGCGATACGTGCGCCTCGTTCTGAGGCTGTTACGCTAACGCTCCAGCCCGGAGCTGCGGAGCGCGGCGTTACGTACCAGTCGGTGATTGCCGAGGCCAAGGCCAAGATAAAATTGGCAGATCTTGGCCTCCAGTCCGTCACCCTCAGGCAGGCTGCCACGGGTGCGCGGCTGTTTGAGGTGGCTGGTGCTGCGAGCGACAGCGTCGAGAAGGCGGACGCTCTGGCCGCCAAAATGAAGGAGGTCCTCAACCCAGAGGACGTCCGGGTCTCCAGGCCAATGAAAACCGCAGAAGTGCGGATTGCTGGCCTGGACGACTCCGTGACCTCTGAGGAGGTGGCGGCGGCCGTTGCTCGTGGCGGAGAGTGTCCGCCGGACAAGGTGCGGGCCGGCGACATACGCGTTGACGCTACCGGACTCGGCGTAGTCTGGGTTCGGTGCCCTGTAGCGTCGGCGAAAAAGATCGCCGATAGTGGCAGATTGCTGGTTGGCTGGGTTGCAGCGAGGGTGAAACTCCTGCAGCCCCGGGCTTTGCGGTGCTTCCGGTGCCTGGAGAAGGGGCACGTCCGGGCAAAATGCACCGCCGAGATTGACCGCAGCGACCTCTGTTATCGTTGCGGTCAGCCCGGCCACAAGGCGGCCCAGTGTTCCGCGGCGCCAAACTGCTGCTTGTGTTCGGCTGTGGGGAAGCCAGCGGGACACAAAGTGGGCGGAGGGGCCTGTGGCGCGCCTGCCAGCAAGGCCAAGAAAAAGAAGAGGAGCTCTAAGCCTGCCGGGGAAACCTCGCCACCCCCGCAGGCCAGTAGCTCCGCGGCCGACTCCCGGCCCAGGACCGTTGCCGAGGGAATGGAGTGTCAATAATAGGGCACCTCCATTTCCTCCAGGGCAACATCAACCACTGTGCCAGAGCTCAGGATCTTCTCCTCCAGAGCATGGCAGAGTGGTCGATTGACGTGGCTGTGGTCGCCGAGCCGTACTTCATCCCCGCCCGTGACAACTGGCTGGGGTGCGCTGACGGTTTGGTGGCCATTATTGGCGGGACTCTGACCGACCCGTCTCGGGGCCGTGGCTGGGTTGCTGCGGTCTCGGGCGGCATCGTCATTGTGGGGGCGTATTTCTCCCCCAACAAGAGTCTCGCCGACTTCGAGGGTTTCCTTGTCGAGTTGGGCGCCGTCGTAGGCCGCCATCACCCTCGCCCCGTTCTGGTGCTCGGGGATCTCAACGCCAAGTCATCGGCGTGGGGATCTCCGGTCACTGACCCTCGGGGCGAGGTGCTGGAAGAGTGGGCGGTGACGACCGGTCTGGTCGTCCTGAATCGGGGCTCGGAATACACGTGCGTGCGGCAGCGGGGCGGGTCGATAGTGGACGTCTCGTTCGCTAGCCCCTCTGTCGCCAGCCGAGTCCGCGACTGGCGTGTCGCCGTGGAGGTGGAGACGCTGTCGGACCACAGGTATATCCGGTTCGACGTCTCTGCCCAGACCGCGAGCGGCCGCCATCCAACAGCCCCGATCAACGACGGCCCGCGCTGGGCGCTTAAGTGCATCGACAAGGAACTGCTCGAGGAAGCTGCCTTAGTCCAGTCCTGGATTTGGGAGTCGGCGACGGACGGCCCCGTCGACGTCGAAGCGGTGGCGCTGCGGTTTCGCGGGGCGATGACGCAGATCTGCGACGCGTCCATGCCCCGCGTCCGCCAACAGTCCGCAAGGCGCCAGGTGTACTGGTGGACCGCCGAGATTGCGCAGTTGCGCATCGCGTGCGTTGCGGCTCGCCGCCAGTACACACGATACCGGAGACGACGTCGACGGGTTTCCGCCGAGGAGGACGCGCTGTATGAGGTGTACAGCGCGTCCAAGGAGACTCTGTGGCTGGCCATCGGCGATTCTAAGTCGCGTGCCAGGGAGGAGCTGCTGGGGTCCCTGGATCGGGATCCGTGGGGCCGCCCCTACCGTTGGGTACGGGGCAAGCTGCGTGCATGGGCGCCTCCACTGGTGCAGAGCATGCAGCCCCAGCTGCTAGGGGCGGTCGTATTGGCGCTCTTCCCTGAGCGAGTGGGACACGTTCCCCCGACGATGGCTTCACCCTCGGCCACAGACTCTCCCGAAGAGGAGAGCACCGATGTCCCCGAGGTGACGCAAGCAGAGACGAGAGCGGCCGTGTCGCGGCTCCGGGCTAAGAACACGGCGCCCGGACCCGACGGAGTTCCTGGCCGAGCTCTCGTCCTGGCTCTGAAGGAGCTAGAGCCCCAGCTGAGAGGGCTCTTCACGGCATGTCTCGAGCAGGGTCAGTTTCCCAGTGTGTGGAAGGAGGGGAGGCTGGTCCTGCTCAGGAAGGAGGGGCGCCCCGCGGACTCGCCGTCCGCGTACCGGCCCATAGTGCTGCTCGACGAGGCGGGCAAACTCTTTGAGCGTGTCATCGCAGATCGCCTCGTCAGCCACTTGTGCAGAGAGGGGCCGGACCTGGACGACAACCAGTTTGGTTTTCGTCGCGGGCGCTCCACCGTAGACGCCATAATGCGCGTGAGAGCCCTGGCGGAGGAGACGGTGTCCCGGGGTGGGGTGGTGTTGGCGGTGTCTTTAGACATCTCCAACGCGTTCAACACCCTGCCCTGGAGCTGTATTCGGGAGGCACTGAGATATCACCGCGTGCCTCCCTACCTCCGTCGCACAGTAGGGGCCTACCTAGAAGGTAGATGCGTCACATATCGGGGACATGACGGTGCCGGTCGGCACCTCATGACGTGCGGTGTTCCACAGGGATCGGTGCTGGGGCCGCTCCTGTGGAACATCGGTTACGATTGGGTGCTGAGAGGCGAACTCCCGTCGGGCGCCGACTTGACGTGTTATGCGGACGACACGCTTGTCACTGCCCGGGGGAGCTCGCACAGGGAAGCAGCGTTGATAGCCACGGCTGCGGTGTCACAGGTGGTGAACCGCATCCGGCGCCTGGGCCTGGAGGTGGCCCTCAACAAGTCGGAGGCCATGGTGTTTCATGGCCCCCGACGCGCGCCGCCGTCGGGATCACACATCGTGGTCGGTGGAGCCCGGATAGCTGTCGAGTCCACCATGAAGTATCTGGGATTGGTGCTCGACAGCCGATGGGAATTCGGCCCCCACTTCCGGCGGCTGGTGCCCAAGCTGATGGGTGCAGCGGGCGCGCTGTCAACGTTGCTTCCTAACATGGGGGGCCCGAGCGCCGTCTGTAGGCGGTTGTACGTGGGAATCGTGCGGTCCATGGCCCTATATGGGGCCCCTGTGTGGGCGATGGACCTGGCGGCCAGCACTCTAGCCATTCTGCGCAGACCGCAGAGGGCGATGGCCGTCAGAGTCGTCCGCGGGTATCGCACGATTTCCTACGAGGCGGCTTGCGTCCTGGCCGGATCCCCGCCCTGGGACCTAGAGGCTAAAGTACTCGCGTCGCTGTATCGGTGGCGCGAGGAAGAGCGGGCACGGGACTCGAGGCCGGTGCAGCGGCAGATAGCGCAGCGCCGAGCAGAGCTCCGTCAGGTCTTGGTGGCGGAATGGCGGCAGAGGCTTCTGCGCCCTACCGCCGGCCTCGCCACCGTCGAGGCGATCCGGCCAGTGCTCGACGACTGGCTCGGGAGAAGGCACGGCTCCCTGTCGTTCAGGGTGACGCAGGTGCTGTCGGGGCACGGCTGCTTCGGCAAGTACCTGTGTCGCATAGGCAGGGAGCCGGACGCTCGGTGCCACCACTGCGTCCATGGCGGGGAGGACACGGCGCAACACACGTTCGTTCAGTGTGTTGCTTGGGAGGAGCAGCGCCGTGTCCTCACAAATGAAGTAGGAGGCGATCTGTCGCTGCCGGCCGTGGTACGGAAGATGGTCGGCAGCGCAGAGTCGTGGGACGCAGTGGTGTCCTTCTGCGAGGACGTGATGTCGCAGAAGGAAGCTGCGGAACGGGAGAGGGAGATTTCAACTGCCGATCCCGCCCGCAGCAGGCGCTCCGGGCGCTGGAGGAGGGCAGACAACGCCCTCTTCCGCCCCCCATGAACGGGTCCAGGGGCGAAGGACTTGGGGAAGTCCCCGCCCCCTATTCAACGGACCCGAGGCGGAGGCGCGCGCGGGTGTCGACGCGCGCCTCTGAGGCGTTGCACGGGGGAGTTTAACACCTCACCCCCCCGTGCCCGAGGCGAGGCCCGCAAGGCGGGCCAGCACCAGTGCGGGGCTGCGGAAGAATTTGGATTCCCGCGGCCCCGCGCCCACGTGTAAGGAGGACACAGGGGGGTTTTAGCCGGTAAGAGTCCGGCACACCCCTCCGCCTCTCCCCAGGCGGAGGAAGTCCATGAGGATTTCCCCCCGAGGAAAAAAAAAAAAAAAAAAAAAAAAAGGTTAGGTTAGGTTAGGTTAGGTTAGGTTAGGTTAGGTTAGGTTAGGTTAGGTTGGGGTGCCTGTCAGAAAACCTCCCCGTGTGCTCGGCAACTGCTGGTCCCTGTGGACACGTCCTAAGGGAAGAGCAGTCACCGGGCCGGTGCACCCTGGGCACGGACAATAATCTCTTCGCGGGGGGTGGGATAGAGGAGATTGTTGTCCGTGGCTAATTTCGACAGGAGCGGAGGAGTCGCTCCCGAGGGCTCCCTATCTGCACTCTGCAGCAGCAGAGTGCACGACTAGGGAGCGAGGTGGGGTAGATCGCGGGCCGTTGTACAGTCCGCGGTCTACGGGTCTCCGCGGCGTGCTCGTCGTGGTGACCGAGGTGGGGAAGGCCGCAGGTTGCTCCTCAACCTGCGGTATTGGGGCATCCGTGGCGAGGTGCTGAGCCACGGTGCCAAGTAGGTTAAGTTAGTTTTAAGTTAGCCGTAAGTTAAAAAAAAAAAAAAAAAAAAAAAAAAAAAAAAAAAAAAAAAAAAAAAAAAAAAAAAAAAAAAAAAAAAAAAAAAAAAAAAAAAAAAAAAAAAAAAAAAAAAAAAAAAAAAAAAAAAAAAAAAAAAAAAAAAAAAAAAACCAAAGAGAAAATTACAAAATAACAAAAAATACAAAAATATATTAGGTTTAGTCTTAGGTTAGTGTCCTAGTTGTAGATACCGAGCAGCGGGCGGTGTATCCTGCACCGGAGGCATCCGCTGGCCTCGGGGGGACTAAATACCCTCCCAAAAAGAGTGGCCGCATCGCCTTGGGGAAGCGATGTGTGTACCACCCATATCGTAAATGGAAATGTCAGATATAGAGTGTGTCTTGTCTTGCGATCCGGCTGACGCCCGGCGCTCGCAGGTATCCGGGCCTGCGAGTGTTAAATTGGTTACCGAAGGACGCGCAGGGGTAGGCGACCAGGCCCCTGTAGCGGATGTGGCTACTGGAAGCACCGATTCTATGTCATGTGACCCGGCTGACAACCGGCGCTCACAGGTATCCGGGCCTGTGAGTGTGAAATTGGCGACCGACGGACGCGCAGGGGTAGGCGACCAGGCCCCTGCTGCTGATAGTGCTACTGGAAGCACCAATCTTGGCACGGTCTTGAGCCAGGGGGGCTGCAGACCGTGCAGTGTGGTCCTGTCCGACGGGGAGTCGCGCGGAACTGCCTCCAGATTTTGGAGGAAGCGTCCGCGCGATGAAGTCTCGGACCGAGATGGGTCGATAGGCCTATCCTCAAGCGAGGAGGACCTATCGGCCCCAAAAGTGCCGACAGCTCGGCGGGGCCGAAAACCGGCACCAACAGGAGGGGGGGCCTCTTTGCGGCCGCCGAGGGATTCGCGGGGGCGGTTTCTGCGCTCCGCTACTCCGGCGGCCAGCGAAGAGAGTGATGTTGGGGTCAGGAGCGAGGACCCTGGCGGCGTGAGCTGTGTTTCCCTAGGAAGCACGAAAGCAGAGCTCAACGCCGCCAAAAGAGAGCAGCGGAGGGCGGTCGCGGTCGATGAGGTGACAGAGATGGCCCGACGCGCCCGCGAGCGACGTGCCGCTTTGGCGGCTTCAGGGGAGATGTCGGCGGTGGCGTTAAGCCAACAAGTGTTGGGCGGCGTGGATGTCGTCCTGAAGGTTGCCACGCAGTCCGGCAACCTGAAGGGCACATTCACCCGCGCCCTCAAGGAGGCAGCCGCCGACATCAAGGAGGCGGTTGGAGACCTCCTCAACCGAACGGCCTCAGACGAGGTCACTAAGTTGCAGGAGGAGAACAGCCGCCTCCGAAGAGATCTGGAGGATCTCCGGCGGCAAGTGGCTGCGCTGAGCGAGCAGCAGCAGCCACAATCTGCCGCCGTCGCCACTCCGCCCATGGCGACTCCCACTCCCGCACCGGGACCGACAAGCGCGCACACCGACGATGAGGTCGAGCGCATTGTTCGGCTCTGCATGCTCCAGTGCGGGAGCATGATGAACGCTCGCATCGAGGCCATCTCTCGGCGCCTTCCGCAGGAGCCAATCCTCCGGCCGACATTAGCGGCGGACAAACGGAGGACGGAGGAGCCGCCGAGACCTGCGCCTCAAAAGGGGAAGCCCGCGGAGGGTGTTGAAAAGCCCGTGGAGGGAACCCCGTCGAGTGTTCAGCCCACGACTGCCGGGTCCAAGGGTGAGACCTGGGCGAAAGTCGTGGGCCGCAAGAAGGCCCGCAAAGCCGCCAAAAAGGCCGCGGCACCAGCAGCAGCGCGCGCCGCAGTTGCGCAGCCTGCGCGACGGACTGCCAAAAAGACCGGCGGTCGCAATGCGCCGGCGATACGTGCGCCTCGTTCTGAGGCTGTTACGCTAACGCTCCAGCCCGGAGCTGCGGAGCGCGGCGTTACGTACCAGTCGGTGATTGCCGAGGCCAAGGCCAAGATAAAATTGGCAGATCTTGGCCTCCAGTCCGTCACCCTCAGGCAGGCTGCCACGGGTGCGCGGCTGTTTGAGGTGGCTGGTGCTGCGAGCGACAGCGTCGAGAAGGCGGACGCTCTGGCCGCCAAAATGAAGGAGGTCCTCAACCCAGAGGACGTCCGGGTCTCCAGGCCAATGAAAACCGCAGAAGTGCGGATTGCTGGCCTGGACGACTCCGTGACCTCTGAGGAGGTGGCGGCGGCCGTTGCTCGTGGCGGAGAGTGTCCGCCGGACAAGGTGCGGGCCGGCGACATACGCGTTGACGCTACCGGACTCGGCGTAGTCTGGGTTCGGTGCCCTGTAGCGTCGGCGAAAAAGATCGCCGATAGTGGCAGATTGCTGGTTGGCTGGGTTGCAGCGAGGGTGAAACTCCTGCAGCCCCGGGCTTTGCGGTGCTTCCGGTGCCTGGAGAAGGGGCACGTCCGGGCAAAATGCACCGCCGAGATTGACCGCAGCGACCTCTGTTATCGTTGCGGTCAGCCCGGCCACAAGGCGGCCCAGTGTTCCGCGGCGCCAAACTGCTGCTTGTGTTCGGCTGTGGGGAAGCCAGCGGGACACAAAGTGGGCGGAGGGGCCTGTGGCGCGCCTGCCAGCAAGGCCAAGAAAAAGAAGAGGAGCTCTAAGCCTGCCGGGGAAACCTCGCCACCCCCGCAGGCCAGTAGCTCCGCGGCCGACTCCCGGCCCAGGACCGTTGCCGAGGGAATGGAGTGTCAATAATAGGGCACCTCCATTTCCTCCAGGGCAACATCAACCACTGTGCCAGAGCTCAGGATCTTCTCCTCCAGAGCATGGCAGAGTGGTCGATTGACGTGGCTGTGGTCGCCGAGCCGTACTTCATCCCCGCCCGTGACAACTGGCTGGGGTGCGCTGACGGTTTGGTGGCCATTATTGGCGGGACTCTGACCGACCCGTCTCGGGGCCGTGGCTGGGTTGCTGCGGTCTCGGGCGGCATCGTCATTGTGGGGGCGTATTTCTCCCCCAACAAGAGTCTCGCCGACTTCGAGGGTTTCCTTGTCGAGTTGGGCGCCGTCGTAGGCCGCCATCACCCTCGCCCCGTTCTGGTGCTCGGGGATCTCAACGCCAAGTCATCGGCGTGGGGATCTCCGGTCACTGACCCTCGGGGCGAGGTGCTGGAAGAGTGGGCGGTGACGACCGGTCTGGTCGTCCTGAATCGGGGCTCGGAATACACGTGCGTGCGGCAGCGGGGCGGGTCGATAGTGGACGTCTCGTTCGCTAGCCCCTCTGTCGCCAGCCGAGTCCGCGACTGGCGTGTCGCCGTGGAGGTGGAGACGCTGTCGGACCACAGGTATATCCGGTTCGACGTCTCTGCCCAGACCGCGAGCGGCCGCCATCCAACAGCCCCGATCAACGACGGCCCGCGCTGGGCGCTTAAGTGCATCGACAAGGAACTGCTCGAGGAAGCTGCCTTAGTCCAGTCCTGGATTTGGGAGTCGGCGACGGACGGCCCCGTCGACGTCGAAGCGGTGGCGCTGCGGTTTCGCGGGGCGATGACGCAGATCTGCGACGCGTCCATGCCCCGCGTCCGCCAACAGTCCGCAAGGCGCCAGGTGTACTGGTGGACCGCCGAGATTGCGCAGTTGCGCATCGCGTGCGTTGCGGCTCGCCGCCAGTACACACGATACCGGAGACGACGTCGACGGGTTTCCGCCGAGGAGGACGCGCTGTATGAGGTGTACAGCGCGTCCAAGGAGACTCTGTGGCTGGCCATCGGCGATTCTAAGTCGCGTGCCAGGGAGGAGCTGCTGGGGTCCCTGGATCGGGATCCGTGGGGCCGCCCCTACCGTTGGGTACGGGGCAAGCTGCGTGCATGGGCGCCTCCACTGGTGCAGAGCATGCAGCCCCAGCTGCTAGGGGCGGTCGTATTGGCGCTCTTCCCTGAGCGAGCGGGACACGTTCCCCCGACGATGGCTTCACCCTCGGCCACGGACTCTCCCGAAGAGGAGAGCACCGATGTCCCCGAGGTGACGCAAGCAGAGACGAGAGCGGCCGTGTCGCGGCTCCGGGCTAAGAACACGGCGCCCGGACCCGACGGAGTTCCTGGCCGAGCTCTCGTCCTGGCTCTGAAGGAGCTAGAGCCCCAGCTGAGAGGGCTCTTCACGGCATGTCTCGAGCAGGGTCAGTTTCCCAGTGTGTGGAAGGAGGGGAGGCTGGTCCTGCTCAGGAAGGAGGGGCGCCCCGCGGACTCGCCGTCCGCGTACCGGCCCATAGTGCTGCTCGACGAGGCGGGCAAACTCTTTGAGCGTGTCATCGCAGATCGCCTCGTCAGCCACTTGTGCAGAGAGGGGCCGGACCTGGACGACAACCAGTTTGGTTTTCGTCGCGGGCGCTCCACCGTAGACGCCATAATGCGCGTGAGAGCCCTGGCGGAGGAGACGGTGTCCCAGGGTGGGGTGGTGTTGGCGGTGTCTTTAGACATCTCCAACGCGTTCAACACCCTGCCCTGGAGCTGTATTCGGGAGGCACTGAGATATCACCGCGTGCCTCCCTACCTCCGTCGCACAGTAGGGGCCTACCTAGAAGGTAGATGCGTCACATATCGGGGACATGACGGTGCCGGTCGGCACCTCATGACGTGCGGTGTTCCACAGGGATCGGTGCTGGGGCCGCTCCTGTGGAACATCGGTTACGATTGGGTGCTGAGAGGCGAACTCCCGTCGGGCGCCGACTTGACGTGTTATGCGGACGACACGCTTGTCACTGCCCGGGGGAGCTCGCACAGGGAAGCAGCGTTGATAGCCACGGCTGCGGTGTCACAGGTGGTGAACCGCATCCGGCGCCTGGGCCTGGAGGTGGCCCTCAACAAGTCGGAGGCCATGGTGTTTCATGGCCCCCGACGCGCGCCGCCGTCGGGATCACACATCGTGGTCGGTGGAGCCCGGATAGCTGTCGAGTCCACCATGAAGTATCTGGGATTGGTGCTCGACAGCCGATGGGAATTCGGCCCCCACTTCCGGCGGCTGGTGCCCAAGCTGATGGGTGCAGCGGGCGCGCTGTCAACGTTGCTTCCTAACATGGGGGGCCCGAGCGCCGCCTGTAGGCGGTTGTACGTGGGAATCGTGCGGTCCATGGCCCTATATGGGGCCCCTGTGTGGGCGATGGACCTGGCGGCCAGCACTCTAGCCATTCTGCGCAGACCGCAGAGGGCGATGGCCGTCAGAGTCGTCCGCGGGTATCGCACGATTTCCTACGAGGCGGCTTGCGTCCTGGCCGGATCCCCGCCCTGGGACCTAGAGGCTAAAGTACTCGCGTCGCTGTATCGGTGGCGCGAGGAAGAGCGGGCACGGGACTCGAGGCCGGTGCAGCGGCAGATAGCGCAGCGCCGAGCAGAGCTCCGTCAGGTCTTGGTGGCGGAATGGCGGCAGAGGCTTCTGCGCCCTACCGCCGGCCTCGCCACCGTCGAGGCGATCCGGCCAGTGCTCGACGACTGGCTCGGGAGAAGGCACGGCTCCCTGTCGTTCAGGGTGACGCAGGTGCTGTCGGGGCACGGCTGCTTCGGCAAGTACCTGTGTCGCATAGGCAGGGAGCCGGACGCTCGGTGCCACCACTGCGTCCATGGCGGGGAGGACACGGCGCAACACACGTTCGTTCAGTGTGTTGCTTGGGAGGAGCAGCGCCGTGTCCTCACAAATGAAGTAGGAGGCGATCTGTCGCTGCCGGCCGTGGTACGGAAGATGGTCGGCAGCGCAGAGTCGTGGGACGCAGTGGTGTCCTTCTGCGAGGACGTGATGTCGCAGAAGGAAGCTGCGGAACGGGAGAGGGAGATTTCAACTGCCGATCCCGCCCGCAGCAGGCGCTCCGGGCGCCGGAGGAGGGCAGACAACGCCCTCTTCCGCCCCCCATGAACGGGTCCAGGGGCGAAGGACTTGGGGAAGTCCCCGCCCCCTATTCAACGGACCCGAGGCGGAGGCGCGCGCGGGTGTCGACGCGCGCCTCTGAGGCGTTGCACGGGGGAGTTTAACACCTCACCCCCCCCGTGCCCGAGGCGAGGCCCGCAAGGCGGGCCAGCACCAGTGCGGGGCTGCGGAAGAATTTGGATTCCCGCGGCCCCGCGCCCACGTGTAAGGAGGACACAGGGGGGTTTTAGCCGGTAAGAGTCCGGCACACCCCTCCGCCTCTCCCCAGGCGGAGGAAGTCCATGAGGATTTCCCCCCGAGAAAAAAAAAAAAAAAAAAAGGTTAGGTTAGGTTAGGTTAGGTTAGGTTAGGTTAGGTTAGGTTAGGTTAGGTTAGGTTAGGTTAGGTTAGGTTAGGTTAGGTTAGGTTAGGTTAGGTTAGGTTAGGTTAGGTTAGGTTAGGTTAGGTTAGGTTAGGTTAGGTTAGGTTAGGTTAGGTTTTTTTTTTTTTTTTTTTTTTTTTTTTTTTTTTTTTTTTTTTTTTTTTTTTTTTTTTTTTTTTTTTTTTTTTTTTTTTTTTTTTTTTTTTTTTTTTTTTTTTTTTTTTTGTTTTTCTGCTTTTCCCCGTTCATGAGAACAACGGGACCTTATTATTCTAGTTTTACTCTTTCATACTAGTTCTCGCATTTATGCCTCTCGCACTTTCAAGCGTCATACCTCCTTTCATGCATCATCTTTTTCACTCTGCCGGGTGGGATTCCCGCTAATTTGCCCTACTTCTATTTATAACAACAGGGAAAATAATTTTTTCAAGGGGCTTTATTTACTTAAATTTTTACCAAGTATAGGAAATAACAAATGTTTCTTAACTTTACTATCAATTTGTTTAAGTACTATGTTGTTGTTTAGATTACATTAGTTTGATTCTGACGCTCTAGATATACATTTTTCTTTCTTAATTTATCTTATCTCTACTGACATTGTTTTTTACTAAGTATTACAATTACAAACTACAGATTAACAATACAATTTATTTCTTATGACTATGCTCTTATATCTAAAAGTAGAAACTTTTCCATCTTTCCATCTTATTCTATTTAACTTATTTTTAAACAATATACTTTTAATATAACATTTTAGATATAGATTTACAATTTTGTAAGGGCTTACATGATTTATTTATTGTTTTTCTGTTTTTTAAACCTTTCTACTCACTAATTAAACCTTATTTATTACTTGCTGCTATATTAGTGGCAATAATATATATATACATACTTTATATATATTTATTGTCATATTTTCTTTTCCAGTATCTAATTATTTCTTGGTATTTTAATTGTTTTGTTGGGTGCGGTTTGATGTTGTGTGTGTTGTTATTGATATGCTTGTATATAGTCATTATATAGTTAACATATCTGTGTATATATGTTTTTTGTTCTCCGGTTTCCATAGTTTTGTTCTTTCCTCCTAAGTGTTCTCGGTTTTTGTACTCCCGGTTTGAGTTATTGCATGTCTTGTCTGTGTATGTGTTTCGTGCTGTAGTGTGTGTTACGCACCCCACATTTAGTGAGTCAATGGTAAGCAGTGTTTGCGCGGGCCAGGTAATCCCATTTTTGACGTACTGGGCACTGTGCGCTGAATGCATTATGGTCGGTTTTCTGCTGCCTAGAGTGCGAGCAGTTGCAGCACTGCGGTTCGTTTCCTGCGATGTAGTCTGCGCATTTCTCGCGCAGATGCGGTCCGCCGCAGTGGCTGCATCTGTCCACACCTTCGGTGCAAAATTTCCGGCCATGACCGTAGGCGAGGCACTTAGTGCATTGGATGAGAGGAGACTGGTCCTCCACCCTGATCCTTTGCAGGTCAAGGTAGAGGGCTCCGGACTCCGTCATCCTCTGCCATACTATTGGTCTTACCTGGACCACGACGTGGGCTGTTCTGGGGTTTTTTGTCCTTTTTTTATATTTTATTTCAATTTCTTTATCGGTTTGTTCAAGTCCCCTGAAAATGTTTTCATTTTGTGAGTGTAGCGCCTTAACCATTTCTTCATCATCACTGTCTAAAAAGACATCTTTCAGGACGACTAGAGGGTTTTTATTTTTCATTGGTACTACTGTTAGTCCCTCACCCTGACTTTCTAGCCTGTGCTTGACTTTTTCTAGGTCCTCCACTGTGTCACATCCTAGAATAACGGTCTGATTTTTGGCCTTTCTGACCTTATTTATTCTTAGACCAGTGGTCCTGGCATCAACCGCCTTTTTCACTCTGGCGAGTACCTCATCAGCAGTCTCCAGATTGCCTTCGGAGGTGACCGCCATCGAATGAAGTGCTGGCCGGTATACTTGATTGGACGCTGCTACGCTAGCGTAAGTCCTGGGATTGGGACTCTGACACGTGACCGTCCCTGTGGCAACCTGGTTGATTTTCTCTTTGGCTATCGCAACATCACCGGCAATTTCATCGAGCTTATTGCCGAGGGTATGTTGAGAGCGGCCCATGACTCTGACATCGTCGGTCGTGGTATCAACAGCCGCTCTAACCTCGTCAATTTTGTCGATGATTTTGTCGATGATGTCAGCGCCACCATCGTCGCGGAGAGCAGTTTGCTCTTCAAAAGCTGCGGTCATTTTTGACTCAAGGAGGTTGAGTCGTGTCTCCAAGTTGGTTTCAACCTCATCAAGGCGCATCAGAACGTCTTGGTCGTTTCCTGCTAAGGTCCCTTTTGTGTGCGGTTGTGTTTTTGTCCCTGCTTCCAGACATGTCATTCTCTTGCTGAGCTCGTAGAGGACCCGCTGGCCTCTGTCCGAATGAATCTCCAGGTAGCTTTTGATATCTTTACGCATTTGCGGATATTCGCGGACTTTCGAAGGAATATCCTCGAAAGTTTTCATTAACTCCTGGAGGAGTTTGTCGCTTGTCATAGCC
Source organism: Helicoverpa zea x Helicoverpa armigera (assembly GCA_033682625.1). Taxonomy (NCBI): domain Eukaryota; kingdom Metazoa; phylum Arthropoda; class Insecta; order Lepidoptera; family Noctuidae; genus Helicoverpa; species Helicoverpa zea x Helicoverpa armigera. Next base: position 14,507,953 of record JAWIIS010000021.1, read on the forward strand.
GCGTAATTGTCCTGGAGTTTCTTATACGCCTCCATGTTGTCCAGGGACCTTCTACTCCGCTCGGGTCTGCGGATGAATGTTTTGGCAGCGTCCTGCACTGCGGGTGGTCCACCAGAGGGGCTAGGTGTGGCATTCTTGGAAGTGCCCGACGTTGTAGGAGTGCGATACATTATTAGTTTGCTTGTGTATGTGTGTATTTGTGGTGTAGTGTGTGTTGTGTTGTATGTGTTTGGCAAAGGCCTAGCGAGGGAAACGGGGAAAATTGTCAAGTTTCAACTTGACCCTGTATAGGGGGGTCAGTTCTGGTTTTGTATAACAATTGTGAAATAAATATTTTATCTTAAACTAAGTTTTAGGTAGATTCCTAGTTCTACCTAAGTCTATCTTAAAAACTACAGTGAGGTCCCACGCCCCTTATTTGCGTCAACAAACTACGCGAAAAAATAACTCTTAGTTTTAGAGGGGGGGGGCGGGGGTCAAAGTGAGGGGGTGAGCCTTAACTATGTTAAATTACTGCGTTATCTAAAGTACACAACAGCCTGATTTAAATAAGTTTGAAATTGGAAGGGGGGTACAAAGAAGGAGGGGGGGGGGGGGGTAGGTTCTGAGAGATTGAGATGAAGGAGTAACAAGAGGGAAGCTGTACGAGGAAAACCGCACGTCTCTACGACTCCTGGTTCCCGAGATATCGCGTGTTTTATAAAACCAAGATGGCCGGCCAAAATGGCCGCCAAGTTTTGCACTTCAATATCTCTGGAACGAAGCGTCTCTCAGGAACGTGCGATGGCTCGTTGTTCTTCCCTCCGCCCTCTCTATATGAATCAAGGCCTAATATAAGGGCCCAAAAGTCAAATGTTATAGACGTAGGGAGGGGATGGGGGGGATGCAGAAAGCTAGGGGAAGGTCAGCAAAAGAAACCGCAAGTCCGTACGACGTTCGGAACCGAAGTTATCGCGATATGAAAGTTTGGGCGGAACTGGGCGGGACTCCACCGCCCTCGCGACAATTTCCGCCCCAAATTTCAATCGCAGATTCCTCGAGTTCTAAGCGTCCCACAGACTCGCGCTTTAGCTTGCTGAAAAGGTCTTAGAAAGAGCTATGCAATGGATGGGCTAAAATATTTTTTGGCTCAACCCCCGATTTTATTTTTGCAAAAAACAATGGATTTTGCATGGAAAAGTGCTTAAAAATTTAAAAAATGTAACTAAAAAACTCCAAAAAATTTACTGCTATTCTAGATGATGTTCCAAATTTTTTGGGATACCAACCTAATTGCTAGGGGTTGTATTTAGCAACCCTCATGTAACCCCTAATATTTAAAAATTTAATATCTTAAAAACTAATACAGATAAAATTGTGAAA